>CM040424.1:15618126-16218126 GCA_022702705.1 Papilionanthe hookeriana x Papilionanthe teres
TGACGATCTACAAAATTCCCAGAAAAGAAAATGCTTTAGCAGATGCTTTAGCCCGTCTCGCAAAAGAATTTGCCTTTTTGCAAGATGAGTCGGTGGAAGTGTCGGTTCACGGACGTCGGGTCCTATCACGGCTCGACATAGACACAATACACAAATCGGAAAAAGAAAAAAGAATCGAGTTGCAGCGAGTGACGAGAAAACACAGAAGATTGGCGACAGCCATTGATAGACTACCTGCAAATAGGAAAGCTACCAGACGATAGGTCGCTAGCCCATCAGATCAAGAAAAGGACTCTGTCCTACGCATTAATAAACAACACGTTATACTGAAGGTCTTTCGATCAAATGTGGCTAAGGTGCCTAAGCGGGTCCGAGGCCCGTGAAATTGTTAAAGAGGTGCATTCGGGACTCGCGTGGCGCTCACCGATCGGGTCCGAAGATGAAAATGAAAATTAAAAGATTAGGGTACTACTGGCCCTCGATGATGACCGACTGCATGAAAATCGCCAAGAGCTGTCATCAATGCCAAGTGCACGGAGTGGTTCTACACCAACCTTCAAATGTGCTACATCCGACAATTGCGTCGTGGCCATTTGAATGCTGGGGCACAGATATAGTGGGTCCGATAGAACCACCATCTTCAAAAGGACATCGCTTCATTCTTGCGGCTACGGATTACTTTTCCAAGTGGGCGGAGGCGGTTCCACTCGGAGAAGTGAAAGCACACCACGTGCTACGGTTTTCAAGAACCAAGTTGTCTACCGTTTCGGAGTGTCGCGCGAGGATCATCTCGGATAATGGGTCGGCATTCGAAGCACGCAAATCAACAATTTTGTCGGGAGACACGGAATCGACTGGCGATACTCAACAATTTACTACCCAAGAGCAAATGGTCTTGCTGAGGCTTTTAATAAAACTCTCGTTCAAATCTTAAAGAAAACTTTGGACGATAATAAGAGAAATTGGCACGAGAAGTTGTTAGAAGCCTTATGGGCCTACCGGACAACCTTCGAACTCCTACTCGAGCTACACCTTACGCTGTGGTGTATGGGTCCGAGGCAGTGTTACCTTTAGAGGTTCAGCTTCCTTCACTCAGAATTGCAGTTGCAAACAAGATCACGATGGAAGAGAACGCCAAATTACGACTAGAAGAATTAGAAAGCCTGGAAGGGAAAAGACTTGCAGCGCAACAAAATTTAGAACTATACCAAGCTAAGATGGTTCAAGCCCATGACAAACTGGTCCGCCCAAGAACCTTCAAAGTTGGTGACTTAGTTCTCATTCTCGAAGACCTATTCTTGCACATCGCAAGATAGGAGGAAAATTTGAACCCACTTGGGAAGGACCGTTTGTGGTTGAAGCAGTATACTCGGGAGGTTCCTACCGACTAGTGAATTGCCGAGAGAACGACATATGCTTCCGATCAACGGACGATACTTGAAAAAGTATTACGCTACTCGATGTTTCGAAGGAATGAATTCTTCATCCCTAAGAAGCACGGCGAAGTAATTACTTATGATTGGGTCCGAACCCAAAAATAGTAAAATGTGCTAAAATAAATAAAGTCATGATAATTAAGTTTTCCTTGTTTTCTTTTCCAAATCAAAATCTCTTCCCTGATCTTATCCTACTTCATTCCTGTTAAATTTGAAAATATAAAAAAATATATATATATAAAAAATGTGTCTTTAATAAACATTTTCTTAATGTTCTTGTTCTTAGTACAGCCCCTAATCCTTTTCCTTGTCTTTTCGCAGGGAAATGTCGAACGGGCGGTTGGTCTTGAACTTTAAGAATGGCGTAAGCCTTGCACTCGGTGAAAAGAGGGTGAAAGATGGAGTGATAATCGAGATTGACTCGGATTTCACGAGCCTACGATACGAGGAAAGTGAGCGGGTCCCGGTTGACCGAGAAGAACTGCCGGGCGGACAGGTGATGAAAGTGGGTGGCCCAAGCCACCAATCCGAGCAGAAGAAAAGAAAAGCAAATACTCGAAGAAGATAAGAAAATGAAGTCCGTAGTCGCTACGGCGGAGGGCAGGCTTGTCAGCGCCGCGCCCACGGAGATTCAAGAAGTTCGAAGAGCTACTCTCACAGCAACGCAACGAAGAAATAAGAATCGCCGTATCCGTAAGATGTTAACAAAACTAGCTGCGGACCAGCGCGACGAGACGATTGCTAATGCCAGTACATACACTTCGAGGACACCGGTTCACCGGGAACTCGAAGAAAGGAGGCCAGCTTCTAGGATAACGAAAGAACCGTGGAAATCTCACAAAAATCGAGAGGAAAGAAGGCTACCACGCCACCGGATAGAACCACCGGTAATGCATGACCTTGTTGCGAAGCAACCTCGGGGGATGTCCCGACGGACATCATCCCCGAGGAGCCGAGGTATGCGGGAGAACGTGAAGGGATTGAACCGTATATCCCACAATATGTCACCGAGGCCTCGCCATCCGCGGATCATTCCGGAATACGAGTCGGAGAGAATGCAGAATGTTGAAAAGAAAACCTTTGAATACTTCGAGAGAATTAAAGGCAGAAGAATCAATATACTAGAGGGCCTCAAGCTACATACGGACGTATTCTCAGAGTATGAACAACAGCGAATCGTGGATTGCATCCGGGATTTGAAAAGAATGGGCCGAACAGGCCGCCTAAGGGAAAACACATACTCAGAACCCCAGAGATGGATGCCAGGGAAGGGAAGAATCACAATACAATGTGGATGCTGTTACAACTTTGCGGAGGACAGGAAGGGAAACCCACTGGGAATACTCCGTCATGGGCAAGTGGATCCGATGCCATTAGTCATCAAGAGAATGGTAAAGAGATTGATAATATGGAGGGTACTGCCAGCAGATTGCATACCCAATAGCTGCATTATCAACATCTACAAGTAGGGTGACTACATACCCCCACACATAGATCACCACGACTTTGTCAGACCTTTCGCACGGTCTCTTTCCCGAACGAGTGTAACATCATGTTCGGATCCGACCTCCGGATAGCGAGGCCCGGGTGAGTTCCGAGGGCCGGTGAAGATACCTTTACCGGTAGGTTCCGTCATGATGTCGAAGGGCAACGGAGCGAGATATCGCTAAGCATTGCATACCGGGAGTACCAGTGAAGCGGATCTCGGTTACTTTCGAAGGATGGACGACAGGAAGACACCTTACCATTTCCGACCGGACCGGAGCTAGAGAGCCTCCGGCCTTACGAGCTGTGAGTTACATGAAAAATATCACACCTCCAATGTACATCTATACGGCATCCTTGCCAAGGATGGCTTGGAAGGTGATGTTATTGACCATGTACCCTACTATTCAGACATGGATTTTTGACAGATGCTTCTTTTGATGGATCGACGAAGATCATACATAGTCCGTTTTGAGTCTACATGGATTGTATGAAATATATTCCGGATCAAGTTGTATGATGTATCTTCGACATGATTGGAATGAAAGTGACCATGTCACATTTTTGGCCTTCACCTCTTTTGTGCAAATTGATCTGGAAACGCCATTAAAGTTAAATGAACTTCGAAAAAAGAACGAGAAAAGAAATAAAAAAAAGAATAAAAGAAAACTTTCCTTAAAAAATCTAAAAGTGACGAACACCAAATTCACATGGACACTAAACAAACGATAAAATAAAATTTGAATCATTAAGAGATAAACAAAATCAACATAAATTTTAAATCAAATCTTAAATCAAATTTCAATCGAGTTCAAACTCATCCTTCCAAATTTCAAATTCAATCAACTCAAATTTCAAATTCAATCTTTTCAGATTCCAAATCAAATCTCCATCAAAATTCAAACTTTTGGGTCGAGGATTTTACATCCAAGACTGCATTGCTTTAGGATCCTTTCCCTATCGCAATGAAGTACATCAAATTCAAACTTTTGGGTCGAGGATTTTACATCCAAGATTGCATTGCTTTAGGATCCTTTCCCTATCGCAATGAAGTACATCAAATTCAAACTTTTGGGTCGAGGGTTTTACGTCCAAGACCGCATTGCTTTAGGATCCTTTCCCTATCACAATGAAGTACATCAAATTCAAACTTTTGGGTCGAGGATTTTACATCCAAGATCGCATTGCTTTAGGATCCTTTCCCTATCGCAATGAAGTACATCAAATTCAAACTTTTAGGTCGAGGATTTTACATCAAGCTGCATTGCTAGGATCCTTTCCTATCGCAATGAAGTACATCAAATTCAAACTTTTGGGTCGAGGATTTTACATCAGATGCATTGCTTAGGATCCTTTCCTATCGCAATGAAGTACATCAAATTCAAACTTTTGGGTCGAGGATTTTACATCCAAGATCGCATTGCTTAGGATCCTTTCCCTATCGCAATGAAGTACATCAAATTTAAACTTTTGGGTCGAGGATTTTACATCCAAGACCGCATTGCTTTAGGATCCTTTCCCTATCGCAATGAAGTACATCAAATTCAAACTTTTGGGTCGAGGATTTTACGTCCAAGATCGCATTGCTTTAGGATTCTTTCCCTATCGCAATGAAGTACATCAAATTCAAACTTTTGGGTCGAGGATTTTACATCCAAGACTGCATTGCTTAGGATCCTTTCCTATCGCAATGAAGTACATCAAATTCAAACTTTTGGGTCGATTTTACATCAATGCATCTAGGATCCTTTCCTATCCAATGAAGTACATCAAATTGAACTTTTGGGTCGAGATTTTACATCCAAGGCCGTACTTTAGGATCCTTTCCCTATCGCAATGAAGTACATCAAAATTCAAATTCTTGGGGTTGAGGATTTTACATCCGAGACTGCATTGCTTTAGGATTCTTTCCCTATCGCAATGAAATACATCAAAAAAGCTAGTTCTTGGGGTCAAGGATTTTACATCCGAGACTGCATTGCTTTAGGATTCTTTCCCTATTGCAATGAAATACACAAAAAAAAAATTCAAACTCTTGAGGTTAAAGATTTTACATCCGATACCGCATTGCTCTGAGATTTCTCCTCATTGCGATGATTCAATCCAATCAATTCAATTTTCCTTTGAGGTTGAAGATGTTACATCTAAAACCTCAAAATTCCATTTTCAAATCAAATCCCTTCAAATTAATTTTAAATCAAACTTCAATCTAAATTAAAACTCCAAATAGAAATCTAAACTCACACATCATGACTTGAACATGAAATGAAACAAAATTTAAATTGAATTCCCCCAGATCATGTGATTTGGGATTCACCTCATTTTCCTTTCCCAGGCGAGAGTTCAAGAATCTCCGGTTTCGGAGATATACTTGACACTCCCAGCGAAACTCTTCTACTTTGTCCTAAGTTTGTCACTTGGACATCTGTGTTGGTTTTGTTGATCACTTTGGTCAACACCAATACGCGCGGTGTGCTCCGTCAACTCACCACACCTATTGGGGGTCCATTTGTTGACCTCATTTTTGATGAGGTCTTCTCTTCTTCTTTTTAGTACTTAGGATCTAGCCTTAGGCTTTTCCTTTGACTATCTTAGAGGACTAGAATTGGGATCCACCATCTAGAATTTCAAACCACTTCTTAACTCCCTGCAAACTCCACAAACTTGACTGTAGACCCTTAATCACCTAGAGGGTTGAAATCAAAATGTGGAAGTTTAAAGGATGAGTTCCTATAGGACTCTTTGGCCTTAAGACCGCCTACGGGTGGCCCGGTCCGGTGAAGGGGCTGACTTACACACACACTACACTTATACACCACACTTTCACACACCTCCTAAAACCACACCCATACCTAACTCGACCTCCGACTCATGTAGGTGATTCACATGGATGGTCCTTAACCCCTAAGCCCTTGGCTAAGAGGGTTAGGAACAACATAGTGAATGCCTCAAATGAGTCCCCTCATGGCTCATGTGGGCTTGATATGGCTTCATGGCTCAACCAAAATGATTTCATTCCACTCAAATTTACCCAATCTTTAATTTTCCAAATTTTTAATTTTTGACCCCCCGGGACCCTACACCCGCCTAGCCTACCTAGAACCCTTGAAATCCTCCAAAATTTCCAAATTACCCAAAATTTCCCAAAATCAATCCCAAACATTTACACATCACTCAAATTGATCATCCATACCCAAAAATACCAAAAATACCTCCCAATACCCTCCAAATACCCAAAATACCCCTCTTGACCCAAAAATCCAAAAATTTAGAAAATTTCTAGAAAATTCCAGAAAATCCCAAATATTCCCAATTTCATTTTGTTCAACTACACCATGGGCCAATTTTGTCAATTTACCCTACTTTTGTCAAAACCCCCAATTTGACCCATTTTAACCCAAAGTGAACCCAATGTCAAACCAAACTCATCCAATTGACCCAAATTCTGGTCCAATTCAATTCTAAACTTCAAATCAACATTACCAACACCAATCTAGACCAAATCCAAGTCCAATTTGATTGACATTTGAATCCAATTTCACTTTTGGCCTTAAGGCCCAATTAAGACCTAAACCCAAACCTAACCCAAATGAGCCCAAACCCCAAAATCAAAGCCCAACCAAAGTCAAAACCTCTTTGAAACACTCCCATAAACACTTCTCAACATTAATTTTACATCAATTTCAACCCTAGCCCAACATTGGCCCAACTTGGCCCACTTGGACCTATATTGGCCCATTCACCAAAAGAACCCAAATTCAACTCAATTCAAACCCAAATCACCCCCAATTTGCTTCAAGTCACTCATGACACATCTATGAGCGAAACTCAACAATTATTTGGCCCAAGCCTTTACCAAAATTTCATCCCAAAATCCATTTTAAAATTCAAAAGCCCACTTTCCTAAACCATCTTAAAAGCCCATCTAAAACCATTTCAAAAAAGCCCAAAATCCACCCTAAAGCCCACATGACATCTCCATTTGCCATCCACTTAATTAAAGCCATTACCTAAGTCCTAAATTCATCATCAAATTATTCCAAATCAAGTTTCATACAAATTTCCATCAAATTACCAAAAATTCCTAAAATTTATTTCCATGAAATTGACTCCACTTTTCCCAAGCCAAAGGTGAGCCATGCAAGCCATGGACAAGCCACATGAAGCCATGGAAGGCTTGACATGTGATCAAGCCACTAATGGCAAAAGGAGGAGCCTCTTTTAAGCCCCCTTAAAAGGTTTTAACCCTTTTAATGCTTCACCTTAATCCATGTTTAATCAAAATATTCATGGATGGTGACTTCTCCACCCTTTCCTAGCTGATCCATTTGATCCTCCCTTAGCCCAAATCAGCCATGGGGAGGTGAACCAAGCCCAAAAGGTGGGTTGACCCAATTTGGACCCAAAATGAGCTCATCCCCCATTCCATTTCAATTCAACTCCTTTACACATGTCCATGGCCAATTGATCGCACAAACCTCCAGCCCCGACCTCCCCGACCTCGAGGGTGACCTGACCACTGGCCGGCCAACCACCACGGCCGCCGGAAACCACCGAGCCGACGACTCACATGTGAGCCCAACTTAGAATTCTCACTCGCCGAGCCGCCCCATCCCCGAGTGGCCATTGGAGCCGTTCTTGCCTCGACCTAGCGGTCGATCCCAAGCCCTAATTCTCCACGGGAGGCCCTCCACCCTCTCCTATTTAAACACCACCCCTCTCGGCCATGAGAGGTACCGAAAAAACCTTAAGGAAACTCGCCAAAATTGTTCCGGACTCCTCCCCATACACAGAGCACTTGATCCCCACTGAGATCCCCCTGCCATTTCTTCTCTGTGAGCTCAATTTCAGAGTTAAAATCTAGGCCCAAAACCAGGACACTTCTCCACAGTGAGCCAATCCCTAAATTGATTGGCTCTACACCTTCACCAGACGAAGGGAAGGTGTCCACCAGCAAAAACCCCATCTCCAGGCCACCCAGTTGCTCCAGCCTCCAAGCTTTGTGATCGGGCTTGGTCGAAATCATACCTAGACAATTCACCAGGCCAAGGGACTTCATCTGGAGCTTGCTAGGATCCAATCGAAGGTCCAACAACTCTCAGATCGAAGCCACACTTCTCTAAGCAAAGGTATGGCCTCACTCTTCTTCCCGAGCTTCTGAACATTCTCCATTTTTATTGCGTAAATTTCATCCCACATAAACCGTATAGATTTGTTCGTCTTCTCAAGACGAATCCATAGAGCATAAGAACATGAAAATCCATTGAGTATCGAGTGAGATCTTAGGGATTTAGTGTGGACGGCTCTCGGGTGAGGACGCTCGGGGACGATGAACGGATGCCGTCCATTCAATACACGCGCGGACGGACGGCTCAGATGGCGTCAGACCAGGAGACAGTACGAGAACCGTGGGGCCCGGGCTGCTGACTCAGATGGCGGCGTCGAATGGGAGCGTGACGTGTGTGCATTCGGAGATGCCGAGGATGACGCGATGCCGCGTGGATAAATAGAAAATTAGGGGTATTTTCTATTTATTTAATTCCCTAATCTTCAAAAATTCATAACATTGTGTAGGAAAGTCATAAAAATAAAATAAAAATACCCTCTTGCTCAGTGAACAGAGGAGAATAATGTGGAAAAGAAATTATTTAATTTCATCAAGTATTTTATTTTTAATAATTTATTTACCCTCTGCATATTTTAAATTCTCCATGCATGTATACAATTCACCACGGCATGAGACCATAGGGCTTTTGAAGCCTCCGAATTTGGGAACATTCCCCGAATTTTCCAAAGTCGAGGCCATCCCTATGAAAAGTTATTGATTTTTCAAATTCATGTTACTGTTTTGAGTATTTTAATTCCAATAAATAGCATGTTGTGAAATAAATTCTAGGAAAATTTGGTGATGTTCCTTATGACCACAGGACCCTAGGAAAAATAGGTTTTGAGTTAGTTCATTTAAAATAACCCTAATTGGCTTAAACACCCAAAATGGATCTCTAATTAATTAGAGCTAACCATACATCAAATTGACTTGAAATCAATTCTCCACTGACCTTTAGGATCAGAGGAACCCACCATAAAAATTTGAGGTCAATTGGACTTGGTTAGCCCTACTAATTGGGTTGATTAAGCCATTTAGCTATTTTAAACTTTAAAAATTCATAACTTTCAAAATATCTTTCAAAAATTCACCAAATTGGTTTTGGAGCCTCTCTGATATTAGGGGAATTTAAGAAAATTAAAATTTTAATTTTCTAAAAAAGTTGATTTTTTCTATTATTTTAATATTTTTAATAATTAAAAAATAATAAAAATCACAAAAATAATAAAATGTCACATTTTGAATTTTAATCACTTAGGAACAAACCCCATATTTTTCTTAGGTCTATTTAGTGAGATATTAAATTTTAAAGCTCTAGGGTAATTTTAAAATTAAAAAAAATGTATTTTCTAGCATTTTCACTAAAATAATTATGATAAATCATAAAAAAATTAGAAAATTGCAAAAATTGATTCTTTGATCTCCTTGATATCAGAGAGATTTTTAAAAAATATAAAATTCATTTTTAAACATTTATTTTATTTTTTAAATTAATTAACACTCCAAAATTTAAAATAATTATAATAAAAATAATATAATTCAAAAAATCACCAAAATTAGTCCAAGTGGTCCTCTGGTCATTAGGGATGTCCCCTAATTTTCTTAAGGACAGAAACTTTCCCTTGGTCATGTTATTAAATTTTCCTTGGAAATCTTTATTTTCTACCAAAAATAATTATATAAATAAATTAAATACAGAAAAATCACATTTTCTCCTTTCATGTCTTCATTGACATATGAGTGAAGTCACATAAAAATTTCAAGTTCATTTGAGTTCAATTTAGTGAGTTATGAAATTATTAAGCTTAAAGTTTAAAGTGGTAATTAAAATTTTAACCCTTAATTAAAACTTTAGGTTTAATAAAAAAATTAACAAGTAAAATATTTGATCCTAATCTGATTTGGGTGAATGAAATTTAAATGATTAAAGGGTAGAAATCCATTAAGCAATTTAAAATAATTAAACCTTAATTAAATAATTTATTAAATTTGGAAGAATAGTAAAAATTGGAATTATTAAAATAGGGATATTATTAGGAAGAGATTTATTCTTTAATTTAAAAATCCCTAAATTAATTATCTCATTAATATTCAATTCTTAATTAAAATGATAACTCAAATTTAAAATATTAAAAGACTTAATCATTAAACTAAAATTAAATTATAAAACTCTTTTAAAAATTTCAATTAAAATAAAAAAAATAAAATTAAATTAAAAATTAAATTAAATTAAGTAAATTAAATTGGATTAAATTAAATTAAATTAAAATTAAAAGTTGGATTAAATTAAAGATTAAATTAAATTAAATTAAATAAACAAATTAAATTAAATTAAATGAATAAATTAAATTAAATTAAATAAATAAAATCAAATTAAATTAAATTAAATTAAATTAAATTAAATTAAATCAAATTAAATTAAAATTAAATCAAATCAAATTAATTTAATGTAACATCAAATCAAACTAAATTGAATTAAATTGAATTAAATTAAATTAATACTCAATTAAATTAAATTAAATCAAATTAAGTTAAATTAAATATAACATCACCCAGGACATAAAGAAATTCAAAAATAAATATGAAATAACTTGAACACTATTCCAAATTTAAACACATTAATGGAAATTAAACTAAATCACAAACCATTTGAACACCAATTTACTCTCAAAAACTTTAGTTATCATAACTCCTAAACAGAATATTAAATGAAATGTTACTTCACCTATAGGATATTCAAATGTCCTAGTTCACTCGAGCAAGATAACAAAACTTGAGATTCTTGGACGATTAATTCATTTGTGTAATTGAATCCATTTGGACTTAAAACAATTCTAGCAATATTGAAAAGATGTTTAAGATTCTTCTTAAACACTTTCTCAATATGATAGGATGTTTATAAGAACAATTGAACTTAATTGTTCTTTGATGAAAAAAAATCGTCTTCAAACTAAAACACAAGGAATCTAGACGTCATAGGAAATGACTAGCTATAAGATTAGGAATTTGGTAGAAAACCATAACCCTTTCCTTAGCTTTACCTAGGAATTTGCTTAAAAATTCTAATTGTGTTTTAAGTGCAGCTTGGGATGACGGGAAGACCCTCCAGGTACGCTTTTATTTTATTGCAATTTACCTTTTTGCAATTTACATTATTGCAATTTCATTAATCGCATCGCACTTACTTTTTCTTGCATGATAAACAACTGTTGCATGAAAACCCACACCTTTAGGATAGTCCCTAAAACTGAAACCAAAACTAAGTTAAAAGTTATTGCAAGATAAAACTCACCGCCACAACATTTCAAAATATAAAACAACTCAAAATTTAATCACAAACGAACACAAAACTACAATTACAACTAAATTAAAACGTCATGTTGGATGATCGGGAATACCTCGGATGATGTAACCTACGTGTTGCTAACGGGATTTCCCACGATCTAAATGAAAGTGTGGAACTCATTCGGTTGAGTTTAGCAAATTCATCCGGACAAAGTGAATCCGATAAAAATAATGATGCCGGAAGGATGGGAACCGTGAGATCTTAACCGGTGTCGTTATAATCAACTTTAAGATTTGTTTTAATTAAAATATTGAAAACACTTGGAAATTAAGATTTTCTCTAAACCAAAACACTTTTCTCATCCCCCGATTTATGATTTCTAAAACTAAACCTCTGCGATAACAAGGAGCTCGGAGCATGGTGGGCGAGCACGGCCATCGTCATCGAGCAAAACTCGAGTCTACTTCAAGCAAAGCTTTCTTAGAACTAAATAACCAAGCCATAGGACTTTGAGGTAGTTTGCCTAGTGTAACATAAATCCTCAAACCTTTGTTAGGCATTTGCATGATCACGTCATGTAAATTAAGCCCTAATCGGTCTTAGGATTCCGAGGTAGTCGTCCGATACAACATAAACCCTCACATCTTCGAGGCTGTTTGTATGATTATATCATATAAATATAAGCCCTAATTAATTAAAATTGACAAAATCAAAACATTAAATAACATTAGGACTTTCCTAAATCCAAGCCAAACAATAGGATAGTCGGGAAATTACCGAAGTTCGCTTCGAATCTGTGATTTCTCCTACTTTTCTTCCTTTGGATTCCCAAAACAAAATGTTCCAAATTTGATCCATTCCCTATTGAAATTCCAAAATTTAATCCCTTGAAAACTTAAACTTTGAAATCCTTGAGAGCAGAATTATTGATTATTATCGAGAGTTTTCTTAGGTGATTCCCATCACTTAAGATGTAATTAACTATAGGGGCTTGCCCTTATAGGGAATTTTAAAAGAACCCAGGTAATATAAACCCTGTTTAATACTTTCATATTAAGCAGGGGAATTTGTCGGCTTATAAAATTGGTTCGCAGACCAAACGGATGTCACAAATCTTCTAGTTTATTTAATCGAGCCCCACCATCAAGCAGTATGTCTATCCTTAGGGATAGATACACGGTTTGTGGTGCGGTGCTCGTTTATATAAACTATTTGGGATGTGAGATCGGTTTAATCTCATATCTTAAAACCTTCAAATTTAAAATTATTTTCAAAATCAAATACTACTTTTTCAAAATTATTTATTTAAACTAAATTAAAAATTCGCCGACATACTTCTGTTAGGCGACCCCCTTTTCAAAATAAAACACACAACCTAAAAATATGCCGGCAGCACCCTGTGTGGGTCCGAATTAGAGTCTCCCGCTCATTTCAAATGAGTGCGGCATTTTCCCTCTTAGGAGGATGTTTTTGGGTTGGTCTGAGATCCATGCACCCATGCGATTGGAATGTTATATATTTTTTTTACCAACCACTCTTGGATACTGTGGTAATTCCCCATTGGAATTCATTCTACCAAAATTTTGGGTAGCAGTATCGTATAGGGTTGGTATGTTTTGACCATCCACCCTCTTTGATATTCTTGACTCGGTCAATTTTCATTGTCTTGTTGGAGCGACATGTTGTATCGATTTTAGACTTTGTATATTCTCTATTCGATCCATGTCGCTAGTCAGTTGCACTTCTGAGGCATGACGTTCGCCTCGGTATTGTCCCCGACAGGAATTGCCTTAGCCAGTTCTTGCAGGAAATATCCATTGAGCTCTCCTCAGCGACAACTACTTCGCTAGTTCTGAGAGCCCTTTTAGCGAGACTTACTTTGCTAATGCTTACTTAAAGCACCCTACATTTGGACTTGTGAGTCCACCTCGATGATATTTCGATTGACTTGGTTAGTTTGGTCCGCATCATCAAATGTCATGTTGTATCAGTCGCTCAGTTGATCCATGTCTACACCGGGATATTTGATACCTCCCCAGCATAATTACTTTGCTAAATGGGAGAATCCCCGATGAAATTTGTCTTGCTAGTGCTTACATAAAAGCACTTTATTGGTTAGACCATTTCAGTTAGCTAACCCCATTAATTCTTTCGATTATTTGGTTAGTTCTGTCAGCCAAATCGAGTAACATGTTGCATCGGCCTTACCGCCGATCCATGTTTAGTTGGATCGCTCCATGCATCCAGCATATACTCTAAGCTTGATACCTCAGGCTATTTTAGCCATATGGTCGCTCATTTGATGCATAGGCAGGATACCCCCTGTCCTATTTGATATTTTTGACTACTTTGGTTGGTTCTATCCACCATGTCGAGTGACATGTTGCATCAGTCTTACTACTGATCCATGTCCTGTCAGAGTACTCTGACATCCGACTATACTTTGAGCATCTTGCCTCAGGTTGTTTCACCTTAGGGCTGTTCGTTTGATGTGTAGGCAAGATTCATAACTCTTGTCCTTTCTGATGCTTGGTCAGGATACATACCTTCTGTGCCATTTGATATGTGAAGTAGGATACATACCTCCTACTTTACTTGATGTGTAGTCAGGATACATATCTCCTAGACTACCTCGATCGGGATATATACCTTCCTGATCATTTGATGTTCCGATCAACGGCACTATTGCCTTCACTTGGCCGACCCTTGATGATAAGACCTTATTATGAGGCACGTCGGGTTTTGTAGCCATTTGGCTTTGAGGTCTCTCGAACCGCATGCCCATTTCGACTGGTTCTCTTATGATAGCATTTTTCGGTTTTACGTAGCCATATACCTTGATGTTTCTTGAGCCACATGACACTTTAGTCGGCTCTGTATAAGAACATCTCGTCTTTTGACGTTTTGGCCCCGTAGCCGTTTGATATGACATTTCTCGAGCTATATGACGCTCTAGTCAGCTCTTATGAGAATATATTGTCATATTCGGCTCATTAGCCTTTCGATACTTCTCGAACCACATGTCCCTTTTGGGCCGGTTCATTTACAAGAGTATCCCGTGTTCGGACACTTTTGGCTTTCTAACCATGTTCCTTGAGCCATATGACACTGTAGTCGGCTCTGTTACGAGGACATCTCATCCTTTGACATTTTGGCCCTGTAGTCGTTTGTTATGACATTTCTAGAGCTATATGACGCTCTAGTCAGCTCTTATGAGAATATATTGTCATATCCGGCTCATTAGCCTTTCGATACTTCTCGAACCACATGTCCCTTTTGGGCCGGTTCATTTACTAGAGTATCTCGTCTCCGGACACTTTCGGATTTCTAGCCATGTTCCTCGAGCCATATGACACTTTAGTCGGCTCTATTACAAGGTCATCCTGTCTTTTGACATTTCTTTTGGCTATATAGTCGTTTGATACGACACCTCTCGAGCTATATGGCGCTCTAGTCAGCTCTTATGAGGACATATTGTCGTATCAGGCCCATTAGTCTTTCGATACTTCTGAGGCCATATGTCCCTTTTGGGCTGGTTCATTTATGAGAGTATCTCTTCTTCAGACATTCCTTGGGTTATGCCTCTATCGCCATCGAACCCACCCCTAGGTTATGCCTTTAAGTCCTCTGAACCTATTTATGTGGTTATGCCTTTATGGCCCCTGAACCACTATGTTTGGTCATGCCTTCACGGCCTCTGAACCACACCACCTCTCTTTTTTTCTTTTGGGTCAACCATACTTTATACTCATTGGTTTGATCGCCACCTCTGATCAGGATATGTTGTGTTTTATAGCCACCTGATTAATGTGAGGGGTGTTTCGTCTCAAGGAGATCAGTAGATTTGCAATCAGGGTCTCTTTCAGGGGAAACATAACTGAAGATTTGGTCACATGAGATGATCGGGTTTTCTCCCCTATCGTTTCGAATGCGGTCGGTACGGGGTTTTCATCGATTCTGTTATTTCGAATGAGGTCAAACAGATCGATATTGTCGTTTCGAATGAGGTCAGGCAAACCCCAGCCAAACATGTTCAGTTTATCTGGTCTTGCTGGATCCTTCTCTCCTACCGTTTCGAATGTGGTCAGGTACGGGATTTTCATTGATTCTGTTGTTTCGAATGAGGTCAGACAGATCGATATCATCGTTTTGAATGAGGTCAGGCAAATCTTTTCTCAGCTATACCATGTCCAGTTTATCCGGCTCTGGTCGAGCTCTTCGGTGGACGGTTAGCTTCGACTACGACCACCACCCCCAACCATACCCCGCCCGGCTTTCTCGGCTCGGTTGGGATTCTTTGTGGTTATGCCTCTACGGCCTCTGAACCACCCCCCTAGGTTATGCCTCTACGGCCTCTGAACCTATTTTCGTGGTTATGCCTCTACGGCCTCTGAACCACCCCCCCTAAGTTATGCCTCTACGACCTCTTAACCTATTTTTGTGGTTATGCCTTTACGGCTTCTGAACCACCCCTTTTAGGTTATGCCTTTATGGCCTCTGAACCTATTTCTGGCGATTGACCGGTCACGACAGGTTAGCCACACCCTCGACCATACCATGTCCAGTTTATCTGGTCTGGTCGAGGTTTCTTTTACTCTTTTCTTGGGATGTCACCTCGACTACTAAGGGATACTCTCCTTTAAGGATGCTTCCAACAAGTGCACTGTGCCTCAGGGGCGCACCACACTTGTTGGGGGTCCTTTGTTGGCATGATTTTTTTTTTATATATTACATGTGCGGGAAATTGGCTTAAACTGGCTCATCCACCTGCGAGCTTGTTCAGATGACCTCGAACGATGAAACGGACTACGCGAGTATGTCCGGAACATCGATATTAGCTAGGAATGACATCTATTTTACTACGGCTTTACGGGCGAGGTAAAAATTGTGCAAATTGTCATTTTTTAGCCATATCGTCAAAAAGTCACCCGAACGACTCCGAATGATGAAACGGATCACACCATTGTGTCCGGGACATCGATTTTACCTTCGGAGGATGTTCATTTTGCTACGACATCGCGAGCGGGCTTAAAATATGCGTATTATTCTTTTTTTAACCCAATTGCTCAAAAAGTGGCCCAAACGGCCCCGAACGACCCCGGACGACGAAACAAACCACACGAGTGCATCCGGAACTTTGATTTTAGCTAAAAGGGACATCCACTTCACTGCGAGGACGTATACATATTTAAAATACGAGAAGGATAATTATGATAATAATTATATTATTATTATATTATATATTATTATATATTATCCTATATAATATCCTATCCTCCCTCTCCCTCTCTGAGATATCATGACACAGCAGTCGCCTCTCCCATATTCGTGAACCCTAGCCGTCACGTCCACTGTCGATCTGCGCGCCGTGCCCGCAGGCTGGAGCTCCTCTTTGCCGGCTGTCCGCCGCCTCCAGCCGGCCGTCCGCCGCCTCCAGCCTGTCGTCCGCCTCCTCTAGCCGCCGGGCAAGCCTAGCCTCGCCACCTGCTCCCTCTCAAGCTCGGAGCTTCGCGAGATCACCCTAGCTGCTCCCTTCACGCCCTAAACTTGTCGCCGGCCCTCCTCGCCGGGTAGCCGAGCCGCCGTTGCCGTCCTCCTCACGGCAGTAGCTTCTACCCGAGTACTCCACACATAGGAGTCTCGGTTCCTTCCCCTCCTTGAGCATGCTCTTCTCGGATCTGTCCCATCGCCGGCAGTCTTCTCGTGCCAACGACCTCCTCTTGCCAGTGACAGCTTCTTACCGGTGCCCTTGCTCAAGTGGTGGCTTCCTTTCACTACCAGCTCTCCTAGTGTCCTAAAGGAAGAGCTTGCTTGGTTTCTTTTGCTCCGACTTCCTTCTTGCAGCCGCCACCACCTCTTCCTCGCCGGATTTTTGCCTCGCCGGCATCACATTTACGCCGGAGAAAAATCAGCGAGGAGAGCGTTAAATTTTTGGGCTCTCCTCCGCATTTTCTTTGCTCCCGGTGTGCACCGTCGGCGAGCTAACCTCTCAACCTGGCCGTCCTATCCTCCCGGCAACCAGAGACTTCGCCGGAGCATTTCACGGTCAATGGACAGCGAGGATATCGCTATTCGAGGAGGTGTGAGCGTCCTTTACCTTGTGGTTTCCCCTCTTTCGCCGTCATCGAGCGACCCCTTCTCGAAGGTATATGTGTCGTCTCGTATTTTTCCTATACTTAAATTATTTATTTTTGGGTACTTTACATACCTCACTCGATCCCATTTTCCATATTTGTTTTTGCGAGGTGCGTCGGCACATGGACCGAACACCGGCGGTTCGCCGGAAGCGTGGGCTCTTCTTCAGCATAAAGAGAACGCGTCTTCAACCTTCGCGACGGTGAGATTTTCTTATCCCTTAGCCGACCCTAGGTTTAGTCCGGTCTAGGCGTGTGGGTTCGATCGCCCACACGGGGTGTGTGCGCCAGCGTGAGTTGGCGTGTCGACGTGCCTATGTGATGGATCGTTGATTTACCTAGAGCGAGCTATAGGTTAGGAATCTTGTGCGTTGGCCAATTCCTATTCGTAGCCTAGCGATTTCCCTGTTCTGATCTTTAGATCTTAATCCTGCTGGGTTGGAATCCCAATTTCCCACGGTTTTGGCGCTCCTAATCTCCCTTGGAGGGATTAGTTGAGTTCGATCTTAGAGGACGAGAAAAACTTTGTAGCTAGTCCGTCCTATAAGATCGGGGTGTTCGTAGAGCGGAAAAAGCTTTGTAGCTAGTCCGCCCTACGAACGGTGGAGAGTTTCCCCTATGAGAAATCGGAGCGGGAAACCCTCTACATAGCCACGCTAAAACTGGAGGCGGCGATGCCGAAGATCCAAGTGCGTCAACCCTAGGTACCTATGTGAGGTCGTTAGGACAAGTTCGATGTGTCGTCGACCATTTGGGTTTCATCGCATGTGCATGGATCATCTTGTCGCATTTTGCATGTGACCACTTATTGCATTATGTTGCATGTTTGTATGTTTGTGCATGTTGGTTTGGTTGCATGTTGCACCATATTTTGTGTTTGCATTTCCATTTGCACCACACTTTTATGATTCTCCCTGGTGAGATTTATTCCACCTTCGGGTCACTACCTCCCCGGCATACCCATCCTTTTGGGCCGCTGCCACTACGACATGCCCGCTCTTTCTGAGTCACTGCCTTCACGGTATACTCCACCTTCACCACTTTGGTGCATCCTCTTTGCATGTAGCATCTTTGCATTTTGCATGATATGTGTGCTTGCCCTTTTGGGTGCCCGTTGTGATTATTTCGTACTTCGGTCGAGCAGTCACAATGTGGGCTTCTTGCATGACTGTTTGCTTACCCATTCCTCGATGGCTTGTCCTACTCATTAGGAGAGTGACCCCGTGTCGGTCGCGATGCCTTAACGAGCATTGCTTGCTGGGTTGATCCCAATGAGCAATGCTAGTTAAGTCATCGGGATCGACACAAGTATGATTGTGCTAAGGATCCATTGGATCTAACTTGTGTCACTCCTCTTCGTGACGCCCTTTAGATCCTTCGGATCTTTAGGTCGGGGCCGGTATGGCGACCCCGTCAAAGTCATACTATACTCAGACTTACCCTGCACTTAGGCACTAGGTTTGTGCACTTTCGTTAGATGGTGTGCTAGGCTAGGACTTAGGTTGCTAGGCAGTCTTTTTGATGTCTGGCTATTGTTCCTTGATGGATTGGTTGCCCTAGCCAGGTATCTTTCTTCTGCACTTTGCCTGTGATGTGATTGCATGCTTCATGTGTATGGTAGTGTGTTAGGGCGCTTTTCTACAGGGAGCCATGCTTATTTATACACACACACATGTACCGCTATGGGGGGAGCAAGTGATGATTTCTAACAATTTGCTGAGGTGCTATTAGCTCACCCATTTATAAAGCATGGCTCATTATACGTCATTTGCATGTGAGCTTTCCCGCTAACACTTGTTTTCATGCAGGATTGAGTCTTTTTATTTTCCTTTGTACTTTTAGAGTCTAGGAGAGTCCTGTAGCAGAAATAAGATACGGGCACGGGTTCCGAGGCATTTTGTGCGGGAACCACGTGGAGGGGACTAGGAGTTGATGCTCGTGGCCCGTATCTTAATTTTGCATTTTCATATTGATGTATAGAATTAGGACCGGGCATGTATATGCGGAGTCCGGCCGCATTTTTCTTTTTCTGGATTATGTTGCCGGTCCAGCGGCATTTTGGCCTCTTTTATTTTATTATGGAGTGCTTTCTTTTTTGTTTTTATTGCATATTTGCATGCCTGCATGTGTTTTTCTTGTTTCTTTCTGTGATCTGGGATTTCACGATATCATTTAGGATCTTTAAGGACCCTAAAATTGTAAACTTTATATGTTTAAAAGTCCTAATAAAATATTCAAGATAAATAAATTTTAGGATTAAAATATTCAAGATTTTAAAATATGCACTTTTACTTTCTTGCATGGCCTTCGGGCTGGATTTTAAATGAGTTGCATTGCATGGCTATCACCCAAGTCATACTAATAGGGCCTCCACATTACTTAAGGACCTCTCTAGATAACTGCATTCATACGTGCATGTCCCGAGGAGGAGTCCCCGTGCTTCTCCAACCTGACTGGCCCAGCATACCTTTATAGGTGGTTGTCTAGTGCGCCTAGGGTGTTAGAAGGCTCCCCGACCCAGACGGGGTGTAAGTCCTTTTGTTTGGAGCGTTTGCAGCTTTGTAGCTGAACCTCCCTTTCTCTTCCTTTCCTGAGGCATCCTTGCCACTTTGGCATGTGAGACCCACCTCTTGGAGCTCCAGCTTATAGTCATAGGATAGAGTTTCCTTCCTTTGACCTTAGGGCTACCGAGGTCCCCGTGGATAATGCAATTCTTGGATTGCCGACCGGGATCTCGGGACGTGTTGGGTCGACTACCTTCATGTTCGGGTAGACTTAGGGTCCTACTGCTTTGGATGACGGGTTTGTGATACCCCGACTTGGCTACCTCTACTCCTTTAGGATTACTCCTTCCTTCCTTTAACTACCAATGTTGAGCCCTTTCACTCCTTGACTTCGTTAATATCATTTTGACGGCCTGATGCCAATGAGCTGCAGCCCGTTTGGGATACGACGATTTGTCCTCTGCCCTTATGGCCCGGACGTGCTTTGACGTGTTGGGATACCCCCGTCAAGATGATTTAGGTTATTCCGTGGGTTCCGTATGCCGATGAGCCGCGACCCCATTTAGGATGTGAGAGACTCACTCTCTGCCTGATGGCTTAGCGAGAGCTTTGAAGCTTCGAGACTTTCCCACACGGAATAATCTCCCTTTGATTGCCTATACCCCAGGTCTATGATAATATAAATTGAAACTCCTTTTATCGAGAGTATTCTTGGGTATCCCCCAAGATGTAATTAACCAGTAGGAATACGTTCCTCTGGGAGTGCTCTTGACCCCAGAACAGGTACATACACTTGATTCTCTGGTTATGGGTAGTTTACGTAGATACTTCTTTCGCGGATATTGGTTCAAGGTGCCTCTGCCTGATCTTGTTTGGGTGGACATGCTTGACTTATCCTTGCGAGGTTTATCGCATGTAGACTCTCCATATTTTTTCTTTTCTCTTGTTTGTCACTTTGTCGTATGTCCCTTCTTAATCGGTTCCTCTCCTCTTCGAATCACTTATTTGATTCGGGAGGGAGATTTATTCGAATAGGGGAAGTATACGACGACTGACAAGCTGGCGACTCCTTTTAAAATAAAAAAGAGAAAAAGAATGGCGAAAACAAGGACCGGAAGACTCCTGTCAATAACGAGGATTTCATCGTCAAAGAAATCTTTGTAGATCAAAAACACTAGAGTTCAAGTTGCATTTGGTGATCTTTGTTCATTAAGTTTTAATGTCTTCTCGAAATTTAGATTGGAAAATTTTAGGTTGTTTACATTTTATTAATCAATTAAAATTTTTCATGTGTTATTTTGATTAATTTTTATATGTCGGTGTCGATTTGTTTATTTAAGTCTAACATAATTCAGACTTAAAGAAAGGAGTCAAGTTTATTTAGATCTAATTTCTATAAGGTCAAATTAGACTTAAGGATTTTAGATTCAGTTTCATTTGAATCTAATGATTTCAAGTTAGATTAAATATTAAATAGATTTAGGGATTTAGATTCAATGTTTTTTGAATCTAAAGGTTTTAAGAAATTAAACTAAGTCTAAATGTAAATTAGACTTAATGTTTGAGTCCTAATGTTGGATGAACTTAAAGAAATTTCGTTAACTTTAAACTTAGAGTCTTAGGTCCATGTGTCAGTTGGTCCTTAAGATTTGGTTGGGATTGATTCGATTTAGATTAAATGTTGAATTTAAGTTCAATGTAAGTTGAACTTTGGGTTGATCCTAGTTTCAATGTAGGTTGAATCCTAATTTAAGGATTCTGACTTAAGTTCAACTTTGAGCTGATTTTAAGTTAAAAGTTTGGTTTATGTTCAATGTGATTTGATCCTAAGTTTAGGATTTTGACTTAAATTCAATTTGTGTTGATCTTAGGTTAAAGTTTTGGTTTAGGTTTAATGTGGTTTGAACCTATTTTAAGGATTTTGACTTATGTTCATGTTGGTTTAAACTTAAGTTTGACTTGAGTTAGGTTCAATATGGATTGAACTTAAGTTAAATTTTTGTTAGGTCCAATGTAAGTTGAACCTGTGTAATGTTTGGGTTTGGGTTAACTTAGATTGATCCTAATTTTTAGGTTTAATGTAGATTGAACCTATGTTTAGGAAAGATTCAATGTAGATTGAACTTTGGGTTGATCCTAGGTTTAATGTAGGTTGAATCCTAAGTTAAGGATTCTAACTTAAGTTCAACTTTGAGATGATTTTAAGTTAAAATTTTGGTTTAAGTTCAATGTGATTTGAACCTAAGTTAAAGATTCTGACTTATGTTCAACTTGGGTTGATCTTAGGTTAAAGGTTTTGTTTAGTTTTATTGTGGTTTGAACCTATTTTAATGATTTTGACTTAAGTTCAACTTGGGTTAAACTTAAGTTTGACTTTAGTTAGGTTCAATGTGGATTGAACCTAAGTTAAATTTGAGTTAAATCCAATGTAAGTTGAACCAGAGTTAAGTTTGGGTTACCGTTAAGTTAGGTTGATCCCAATTTTATTGAACCTATGTTTAGGAAAGATTCAATGTAGGTTGAACCTAAAAGATTTAAGTTCAATTTATATAGGTTAAGGTTAGGTTTAATGTATGTTGAAACTAAAAGATTTAAGTTTGACTTAGATTCAAGTTGGGTTGAATCTAAGTATAAGTTATGGTTAGGTTCAATGTATGTTGAACCTATAAGGTTTATGTTTGACATAGGTTCAGGTTGGGTTAAACCTAAGTATAGATTAAGGTTAGGTTCAATGTATCTTGAACCTTAAAGGTTTAAGTTTTACATAGATTCAGGTTGGGTTGAACCTAAGTATAGATTAAGGTTAGGTTCAATGTATGTTGAACCTAAAAGGTTAAGTTTGACTTTAAGTTTGACTTCGGTTCAATTTGTTTTGAACCTAAGTATAGGTTAAGGTTAAATAATTCTATTTGAGTAAGGTATAATTGATTAATTAGACTTAACTATGGTTATGTCTAATTAGATTTAGGTTAACTAAACCCTATTAGGGTAAGGTTTTAATTAATTAATTAGACTTAATAGTGGTTAAGTTTAATTTGGTTTAGGTTAATTAAGCATTATTTGTTTAAGGATTTAATTGATTAATTAGACTTAATTTTTGTTAAGTCTAATTTGGTTAAGGTTAATTAAACCATATTTGTGTAAGGTTTAATTGATTAATTAGACTTAATTGTGGTTAAGTCTAAGTAGGTTAAGGTTAATTGAACCTTATTTGGGTAAGTTTTAATTCATTAATGAGACTTATTAGTGGTTAAGTCAAATTTGGTTAAGGTTAATTAAACCCTATTTGCATAAGGTTTAATTGATTAATCAGACTTAATTGTGGTTAAGTCTAATTAGGTTAAGGTTAATTAAATCTTATATAGGTAAGATTTAATTGATTAATTAGACTTAATTGTGATTAAGTCTAATTAGGTTAAGGTTAATTAAACTTATTTAGTTAAGATTTAATTGATTAATTAGACTTAATTAGTGGTTATGTCTATTTTAGTTATGGTTAATTAAACCTAATTTAGGTGAGGATTAACTAATTAATTAGGTCTAACGTTGGGTTATACTCAATTAAGTTTAGTTGGTATTTAACATAATTTGATTAAGGTATAATATGTTTAATTAGGCCTATTTATTAGTTAATAAGTTAAACCTAATGTGATTTAGGGTTAACTTAAATTAATTAAGTTTAATTGGTGTCTTAGACCTAATTAAGGTTTGTTTGCTAAGCTAAACCTAATGTGATTAAGGCTTAACTTAGTTTAATCAAGTCTAATTGGTGTCTTAGACCTAATTAGGGTTTATTATGTTAAACTAAATGTAATTAAGGTTTAACTTGGTTTAATTAGGTCTAAATGGTGCCTTAGACCTAATTAAGGTTTATTAAGTTTAACCTAATATTATTAAGGTATAATTTGATTTAATTAGGTCCAATAGGTGTCTTAGGCTTATTTAAAGTTTGGTTTGAGTCTATTGGAGTTAGACTCATAATTGACTTAGTCCAATGTGGGATGGACTAAGTATGGTGAGAATTTGAGTCTCAAAAGATTTTTAGGTTTTTAAATATACCCTAAAACAAAAATGTCATTTTAAATTTTCAAAATGCTAAGATTTGTGAATTTAGGGTTTGAGTTTACGACCCTAAGGTTCTTTACCTATTTCAAATTTAATTTCCTTAATTTAAAAATAATTACATAATTCAATAGAAATTAGGAAATGTTATTCTAGGGAATATTCCTAGCCACAGAATAATCAGAGGATATTCCTAAAGAATTAATGATTAATCCTTAAAATTTTTATATTTTTCTGGTTTATAAATAATTTTTAATAATTAAATTACTCCAGAGAGTAATAAATTAATTAAAAATTAAATATAAGTCTTTAATTTCAAATGTTGTTAACAAATAAATCTCCTTACTGTCTTGAGTTCATGGATATTTTTGCTTTATTTTTCTGATTTTTAAATTGGATTTTTTGTATTTAATTAAATCCTAAATAAAGGAAATTCCATGCGACGCTGACTGGATCATCGGATCCGTCAAAACACCATGTAGTGCCATTCTATTGGCGGGATCATTGCTGTGGGAGAGCTAATTCGCTGTTCTCCCCTCCACAGAGTGTCTGTTCACGGTAATCTTGGCTATCCATTTTCAATACATGGAATTGGACGACATCCATGCATCTCCCCTAACTTGGTGCATCCCGTGAACCATCCATGTTTAAACCTTAAGATCTCGCTCAAATCTCTATGGATTTTCACAAAATTTGTTTCTAAAACGTCATCTCAAAGAGGCAAACATATCCTTATTGAGCTATCGCTGAGCCTAGCTCAGGTATGACCTCTTTGAGTTTTCAAAATTTGCTTCACAAAAGACCAGAGCCGAGCCTATACTTGAGCTTGATGAAGTGAAGCATCAATCAATTTTGTTTGGAACTATAGTCAAGTCCCTGTGAAGCTCCCACTATGCTCAATTTGGGATGAAAGTGGGTAGAACTATGAACTCACCAATATGGGTTCACAGCTTGATGGAGAACTAGGTTATACCTCACGGGAAGACCCAATTTTGATCAGGCTCTTCTTCATACACCTCAGGGAAGGTGTAGGAATGATTAATTTGAAGATTGGGAGAGGTTTGCTTTGGAGCCGAAATGTGTCCTATTTTGGGGTGTTTTGGGGTGATTAAATTGAGAGGAGGTAGTGGATTTAAAGGTTTGATTCTAATGGGAATCAATTTCTTAGGTCCTAGGGAAGAACTTTGATGTTCAAAGTTTTAGGAATTGGGCAGTGTAGATGGATCTTCTCTCCTATTGGGAGCTCTCGGGTTAGGCTTATTTATAGCCATGGATGGCCATGGCAGAGCTTGGATTAGCTTGGGCTCATTTGGGGATGAAGATAACTGTGTCATGATGGCCTGTGGATAAGTTTTTCGCTAGGAGATTATCATGGCTGGGTTCCCAAAGACTAATCCATATTATACTCAACTAGGGTGAAGGTTTGATTCATCCTTTAGCTTCCCTCCATTGGCTAACCCATGAGGTGGATATGGTTGATTAAAACCTGCTGAATTAATCTCCCCCATGTAATTTTATAGATTTATTTAATGAATTTGAAGAGGGCATGATACATAAGCCATGTACTCATCCTTTACATGACTTGGTCATGATGGTTTTTAACCATGGTAAAAGGGTTGGTTTAAGTCATGTTTTTTCCCATTGGATAATCCATGAGATGTGTGGAGATGGCATTTGGGTTGGGGGGCCAAATCACTTCATGGAAGGGGTGATTCATGCTTTAGGTTTAAAAGGGAATGACACATAATTCCTTCTTCCCTTGTCCTCATGAATTTGGTTATGATGAGCCCTTTCATGATGTAAAGGATGACCCAAACCAAGTCCATTGGATGGCTTGTATGGTGAGTGATGACTCAACCATGTCATTCCTTAAGCAATTCATGATGGGATGACACCTCTTTTACCTCTTCATGATGGTGTCATGATGAGCTTTAACCTTGGTTAATGGTCATGATTAATGGATTGGGTAAGGGGTAATTTATGTCATGACGAGTCAAATTGGTCATAGGTGACCCATGGGTGACTCTCCATAAATTGAATTTAATTTTAAAAATCAATTATTGATTTTTGTTGTCATGGGTGATGTCAAAATTTCAAATTTAATTTAGCGTTATTTAATTATAATTCCATTTTAAATTAATTAAGTAATTAATTAAAAATGTAAAAAATTAGAATATTAACCCATAAATTAATCAAACTGATTTTGAAGGTTAATCATTTAATTAATTTATTATTTTGGTTCAAAATTGAGTATTTTGACCAAATTAGACTAAAGTTGACCATAGTGGACAATGGTTGACTAATCCAGGTCTAGGGTTAACCCAAGTGATTTACTTAACCTTAGCATGGTTAATTTAGTTATGGGGTCATTAAATTTGGTAGTTGGGTCTAGGTTTGACAAGGGTTAACCAAATAATAATGTTTGATCATCAAATGAATCATATTTGACCACTTTGGTGTTAAGGTTGACTTGTTGGTTAATGAGAGTTCCATTGGGTCAATGTGGTGGTCATTGGGTCATGGATTGACCATTTTGACCTAATTTGACCATTTGGGTCAAATGTTGACAAGTTTGGTCAGTGTGGTGGCCTTTGGGTCTTGGACTGACCATTTTGACCTAATTTGACAATTTGGGTCAATGGTTGACCAGTTTGGTCAATGTGAGGGTCATTGGGTCATCAATTGACCATTTTGACCTAATTTAATCATTTGAGTCAAAGGTTGACCAGTTTGGTCAATGTGAGGGTCATTGGATCATCGATTGACGAGTTTGAGCAACTTTGACCATTTAGTCAAAGGTTGACCAGTTTGGTCAATGTGGTGGTCATTGGGTCAAGAATTGACCATTTGACCATATTTGACCATTTGAGTCAAATGTTGACCAGTTTGGTCAGTGTGGTGGCAATTGGGTCATGGATTGACCATTTGGACCTAAATTGACCATTTGGGTCAAAGGTTGACTAGTTTGATCAATGTGAAGGTCATTGGGTCATGGATTGACTATTATGACCTAATTTGACCATTTGAGTCAAAGGTTGACCAGTTGGGTAAATGTAAATGTCATTGGGTCATGGATTCACCATTTTGACCTAATTTGACTATTTGAGTCAAAGGTTGACTAGTTTGGTCAATGCGGTGGTCATTGGGTCATGGATTGACCATTTTGACCGAATTTGACCGTTTGGATCAAAGGTTGACCAGTTTGGTTAATGTGGTGGTCATTAGGTCAATTGACTATTTTTATCTAATTTGACCATTTGAATCGAAGGTTGACCAGTTTGGTCAATGATTGATCAGACAGCTTTTGTCATTACTAATTTGATCATTTTAGGATGTCATTAAAATTTGGGTTAAAAAGGCTTTATTAGGTTTTTACCTAAGACATTAGGGTTTAGTAACCATTGGTAATGTTTAGGAGGTCAATATTAGTAGACTTCCTTCCTCCACATGATTTGTAAATAATCCTCACAAAAGTCGGGTCAACAGAGTTCTACGCAAGTATACATATTATTTCAAGTAATGTAGGTTTTCTTTAAACCTAGAGTATTGATTCCATAGAGAAGCAAGGTAAGAAATCTCTTAGACTAAGTTCTAATCTACTACTATCATGTCTTAGTTTGGAATTTTTGAAAAGTTTGATTTTCCTAAATTCACTACTTGACTTTAAAATTAAAGTTAACTAAATTAAATAAAAACTTAATCAATGGATGCTGGTTAAATTTTGGAAATTTCTTATATCATCAAAATCCCTCACATCTTGCAATGAATTAATGACCTAAGAAGTAGAAACATTGATAGAATTAATTATTATTTTTTCCAACAAGAAACATGTGTCTACCTACCCACTTCTGAGTGTATATGTACGCTTAGTATTCTATTAGGTTTACAAAACTAGCATAGATGCGAAGGTGCTTAAAAAGCCTTACAACACATCATAATATAACCAATCACTTACCTCAATTGTCACCAAGAAGCTCCTAATAGAAGTAGATTATGAAGTACATTCCTTTAAATCTTGCATCCTCGTTTGAACTACTTTACCATAGCCAACCGAACAATGTTAGTACACTCAAGTTGTGAAGGCACCACTCTTCCATGTCTTAGTCTCAACTTACAACAAATTTTAACATAACTTATAGCTAGTACGCTATGTTAATGAAGCAACGAAGATATTTGTCATCACATAGAAGTTAAAATTATTCTATCATAAAACAAATTTTCCAACATATGCCACTACTTCATTCAAGAGGAATGATTTAGGAAAATTGCTCATTATTCATGGACAAAACACATTAATTTTTCATTACAAATGACAATGAAATCATACAACTACATTACACTAATTCAAAGCAAATAAAAAAAGAGTCCAAGACTTATCTTCACAGAAGATTCACACCCTTTTTGTATAGCAAATAACAATCTCTTACACTTCTCTCCAAAGTTCCAAAAGTCACCAAGACTCCAAAAGACACTTCCCCCCCTTACACACACCAACACACACTCACTACTCGCTTCTTCTTTGAAGAGACACCAAGCCTCATTTAATATAACCCTTGAAATCCACAAGAATCACTTCATATGCCCCTTAAAAATTTATCCAAATACATTAAATTTTAAGAAAAACTGATTATAGCTCCAAGGCGCCCAGTTATGACACATAGGTGCTAGACTTCTAGAAGGCCTAGTTAACTGCTTGGCTCCTAGGCACCAGATCTTGGCAACATGACATCGAGCTCTCTATTTTTATGAACAAAGTCTGGAGCTTAGGCGCCAGAAGCTGGCGCCTAAGCACCAGTTCACTTTTTTCTCCTTTGCCCATTTGACCCCATTTTACTCCGTTCTCCCAGCTTTTTCTCCAAAAATCCATTTATTGTACCCAAAACTAAAAATATGCAAAATACCTTTCTTTAAAGTGTAATATATTTAAAATGATCATAAAATATATATAATAAGAAGCACATTTTTAGCCATCTGAATTCCCCCAAACTTAAACATTACTTGTCCTGAAGTAACATTACAACTTTTAAATATATGTTGATTAATGTCAGTTGGTTTCTTTAAGATGAACTAAAATTTTTTTCTAAATATGTTATAGTCAAACATAGAAGATATCCAACAAATTAGATGATATATAAGGTATCAGAATATTTAGTATTAAACATAATAATTCTAATTTTCTATTTTATTCATAAATAATTGAAGTATTTCCAAACTTTTGATTCTTAGAAAAATATTAATTTCAAAATTTATGAATTATATTTTGAAAATAATTTTATAAATACTTTCTGAAATTAAGCTTAAGATTGATCCTAAGTTTTCTTCCTTAGAAAAATTCAAGTGAAATCAACTTTTACTTAGTTCCTAATGCTCAAGCTTCTCCCAACAAATTTTCTTTTTACTTTTCTTTTCCTTTTATTTTTTTTTTCTCTTTCTTTTCTTTCAGGATATTTTTAATCCTTACTCTTTTATGTGAGGATTACTATATCTGGATAGGCCTTTAATGATTTTGAATTTCACTATCACTTTTTTGAAGTTAAAAACTTAATTTCTATCATTAACTTAAAATGTAGTATTTGAAAAAGAATTGTAATAGATTCTAAATTCTTCCTAAAGTATTATTCTAATAATCCTTAATTTTTCATATAATTTAATTTTTGTACTATAAATAGTAAAATCATATTCCTTTCATTTTCTACATAACATCTAAACTTTAGTATCATCCTTTTTACTAAAATTTCTACTAAGTTTTCCTATTGAAATTCTATAATTAAAATTTTAGTAATCTTATGATAACTCCACATAAAAAAATATTATTCAAATAAAATTTATTTGTAGTTACTTTTAGGATAAATAAATTTTAACTTTAAAATTTATTTTTCTTCCTCAGTCCAATCTTAAATTTTAACTATTTTAGAATTAGTATAGATAAATATGACAGGAAGAACAAATAAAATTGATAAATACATGCTATAAATTAAACTGAACTAAAAGGAAGCATAAACTGTAGTACATGTACTAAGTATAAAAGTAGTCATGTATAGTTTTCAAGTTCACAGTTTAATAGAGTGAATTACTATATAATAAATAATGCATGAATATAAAGATAAGTCTGTCTAACACAAACAACACTAACATTCATCTCATAAAAATACTAATACAAACATATATTTATGATCACTTCATCATACCTACAACACACATATATCAATCCAACACAAACAAACAAACACTAAGACATCTACAAATCAGAATTTGACATATAAGAAAAAATATCTCTTCATTAACAATCTCACCAACGAAGATAATCATGGGGTACCTCCCACAAAGCGCTTGGTTTAATGTCGCCAACCTTAAAGTAATCCCTAATCAATCACCCAATCTTTTTTGGATCCTGAGATTTCTACTAATCCTCAAATTTTTGTTTTTCTTTCAACTTTTCCTTTTCAGATTGATTTAGACTATTATTCTTTATGTTTGTTTCTAGATCCAATATTCTTGTAATGATTTTCACAATTGGTATATTAATATCATCATTAAAATTTATAAGAAATTGATCTCTATATGATAATTCAAGATCTCCTAAACTTTGGACCAGATTCTTTCTAGAGTATTTTGATTCTAAATTAAATTTTGTTAGGTTGGTCTTCTGTCTCAAGTTATCTTCTAATTATTCTCATTGGAGCTGAGGATATGGTGGAGGTGGTCTTTCAATATTTATCTTGGTTGATGAAATAGATTTTTCTAATTTCTTAAGAGTTTCTTCCATTGGTCATTCAATCTCATTTTCCTCTATTCTCAACTCAGCATTCTTTTGAACTATATCCTCCAATTCTCTTCCACTTCTTAGTTAGATAGCTTTATCTTGCCCACCGTTGTTTTCCTTAGGGTTTATCTCAGGGTCACTAGGTAAATTCTCTAGCAAATGATTGTTAATTGAGTTAACAATCTGCTCCAGTTGGTTTTCTATATTCCTTATTGTAGCCCCTTAACTTTCCAGCCAACTCTCCATTTGAATAACAACCTCTCCTAACAATAACTCATCATTTTGTGGGTTGAAGTTAAATTTATGGGGAAAGGAAAGTACAACATTAAAATTTCCTTAATTATTCCAATTACATATCTGATTAAGTTGGTTATCTTCCCATAATTGGTTTCTTCCACCAAAATTGTTATTCCATTAAAGTTGAAACAATTCCCTCAATATAGGTTATAATAATCAAAAATAGGATTGTACATATCATGGCTAGTTTCAAAAGAGTTTGTCTCAATCAATTGTTGAAAAGAAATTTCCATAGTAATTGAGGATAACTTTCTTTGTATTGATATAACTCTTGCAAAATCTGCAACCTGAGAATTTAAAATAGTCATCATATCAAATTCATAAAAATTAATTACGCTTTTGGCATTCACTCTATTGAAGCCACTAGCATTATAATCCAAAACTAAATATTCATTATCTTGTTGATTCACCATTTCAAATATAAATTCTTGGAGTCTTTTCTGATTCATAATCCTCCTAGCAGTTCTCTCTAGTTCTGATTCGTAAGGTTCAAGGTCTACAACTCTTGAACTATGCATACAAATCTAAAGACTTTACTAATAGGACAGATATTCAAAAAGATTTTTGGTATTTTGGATTTTGATTAAAATAAACACACAATAATTAAATACACTAGATAATAATACTTCAACTTTCAAATCTAAGTCTTGCAGATTCAAATAGAATTCTCTAAATGTTCTTATCATAGCTTCCCCAACAACAATGCCAATTGACATTACCGTTACTTACTCTAACGATATACCTAGTGATTTATGGTTTAAATATTATAATTTTAAAAATATATTTATAACTTTAATAAATTAATTTTCCATGATCTATCACTACTCACTAGGTTTAAATGCAAGTGCACATATCGTTCAAGTAAAATAGGGTTTTTTTAAACTCGTGGTATGGATCCCACAGAGAAGTCGAGTAAAATATTCCTTAGGTAAAGTTCTAGTCTACTACTATCAGGTCTTAGTTCAGACTTTTTAAAAGGTTTGATTTTCCTAAATTCACTACTTTAATCTAAAATTAAATTTCACTAAATTAAATAAAAATGCAATCTACAGAGGCTGGTTAAATTTTGGAAAGTTCTTCTATAATCCATATCCCTTCCCTATTGTAATGAAAATAATGGCATAAGCAGTAGAATAATTGATAGAATTAAATAATCATTTTTTGTGTGAATCAGGATCATATGTCTACCTACCCTCTTCCAAGTATATAGGTAATCAAGTATTCTATTAGGTTTATACAACTAGTAGAGATTCAAAGGTAGTTAAAAAGCCTTACAACTTACAGTAAGGTACCTAATCACTTAAAATTGTTGCCACGTAGAAGCTCTTAATAGAAACAGATCATGAAGTACCTTTTCTTAAAAAAATGCATCGCCCCCTGAACTACTTCAACATAGCTAACCGGACAATGTGAATGCACTCAAGTTGTGAAGTCACCGCTCTTTTAAGTATTAGTCTCAACTTACAATATATTTTAACATAACCTATGGCCAGTACTGTATGTCAATGATGCAACGAAGATATTACGCATCACACAGAAATTAAAATTATTCTATCATAAAAAATAGATAAAAACTTTCCTACACATGCCACTGCATCATTACAAAAGGAAATATTAAGGAAAACTACTCACTAAGTATGGAAAAAACACATGGATTCTTCATTACAAGTGATATTGAAATCATATAACTATATTGCAATAAATCAAAGAAAATGAAAAAAAAGTCCAAGACTTATCATTACAGAAGATTCACCACCTCCTTGCATAGCAAATAACAATTTGTTACACTTCTCTCCAAAGTCCCAAAAGTCAACAAGAATACAAAATACACTTCCCTCCTTACACACATGCACACACACACTCACACACACACACACACACACACTTCTCGCTCTCACTTTGAAGAGACACCTAGATTCATTTAGTATAACCCTCAAAATCCCTAAGATTCACTTTAAATGCCCCTTAAAAATTTCTCCAAATACATTGATTTTTAGTAAAAACTGATTCTGGTGCCTAGGAGTCCTACTGTGGCGCCTAGTTGCCCAACTATGGCGCCTGAGCGTCAGGCTTCTAGAAGTCTTAGTTAACCGCCTAACACATAGGTGTCAGATGCTGGTGCCATGGTGTTAAGCTCTCTGTTTTTACATACAGGGTATGGTGCTTAGGTGTCAGTTGCTAGCAGCTAGGTGCCAGTGCAGTTTTTGCTCTTTTTCTCCATTTAACCTCATTTTGCTCCTTTTTTGCTCCTTGTTCTCCAAAACGTCATTTCTTGTACCTAAAACCAAAAACACGTAAATTATTTTTCTTTAAATTTCAATGTGATTGATAATTAGCACATTTTTAGGTGTGTTAGCTGACTAAGCTGAGAAAGAGGCTGTGTTGTTAGAAATTGCTGCTATGTTGGGGCACATGCCTGAGGAGTACATATTTGAAGCCATTGAAAAACTTCTTACTTTTTTCTGCTTGGAAGGAAATTTTCTAAAAATAGAAGGCTTTTGTAACCAAGTATGTGGAGGGGGATAGAAAAACCAGTTATTACCATGCTTGCAACAGTAGAAGGAAGTGAAAAAGAATTCATAAAATACAAAACTCTTGGGCGGAGTGGCTCACTAATTCTACTGTCATTACAAATAATGCTCTAAATTTAATACAATCATTACTCACCTTACCTTCCCAGGAAAGAATTTTTCTAAAACACAGTATATTCTTAGAGGACAAGGAGTATACAAAGGATTTGGATCTCACTGACATACGAACTAAAGCTGAAACTTAGATAGCTTTAGACTCTATTGACATAAATAATGTTATAGGCCCTAATGGGAATTCATCATACATTTATAAGAAATCATGGCAGACTATTAAGAGGATGTTATTCAGGCTATCCAGAGCTTCATCCACGACTATGATCTTCCCAATTCTTGCTGTTGTTCCAACATTGTTCTCATCCATAAAGCTACTAATAGGAACAAGATGAATCACTTCAGGCCCATTAGTCTAACTAGTAACCTCAGCAAAGTAATTAGAAAAATTCTTGTTAGCAAGCGTCAACCCATTTATCCAAGCTAATATGACTTAACCAATCATCTTTTGTGAAAGGTAGGTTGATATACATATAATATACATCATTTATGTATACATCTTGATACATATTTATGAGGATATTACACTTTAATGGAAGGTATTTCTTGGTGAAGATGGATCAAATTTGGAGCAAAAATTAAGGTGTGAAAATGAACTAGGGCGCCTAAGCGCTAGCAGATAAAGAAGGTAGTGCCTAAGCATCAAAGGCCCCTCACTTAAGCACGGGGTAGATATTATGAAAGTTTAAAGATTTTTTAGTGAGTTTTGAAGCCTTTGGTAAAAACGTGAATAATTGATAATGGGTGCAAAAATGCGTTCAATGGCTTTTGAAAGGAGGCATTTCTTGGAAGATTCATTGAACGTAGACGCATTTTGAAGAGAAACCAAGGCACCTTTTGAAAAACTATAAAAAGAAGGACTTCGAGAGAAGAAAGAGAGGAAATTTGAATAGTAGATTTAGAGTGTTTTAAAGTAAGGAGTTATAGGATTTTTACTTATGGTTTCTTCTCACTTATCTCATTCCTAGTGAAGGAGAAGATGGATTCTAAGTAAGAATCCATTGTTTATTAGTGATTCAGAGAGATTTTAACCCTCTAGGGTTGGGCAACCAGTCCTAGGGAGTATTGTAAGAGAAAAGAAGAGATTCAAAGGAACTTCAAGAGTTTGGTGGAGAGAAATTTGAAATAAGTTTTCATCTTTGTGCTGCATTTGATTTTAATTTAGACTTCTTGTGGTTCTACATGATTTTGACTTTTAAAATTAATTGTTGTTGTGTTTTCTCCATGAATTTTGAGTTGATTTCTTTATCATTTTCCATAAAATGAAAAGTAATTAAGTGTTGGATGGAAGTTGTGGAATAATTGATCTTCAATGTTGGAATAAGTTGTGATAATTTAATCCTTATACTTCATTTACTTCTTAATTTGGCCAATTAAGATGTTAACAATTGTTGCGAGAATATGTAAGATTCTTGATAGTATTATCTCAGTCAACTAATGGTAGAAATCACAAGAGATTGTACGGATGAGAATGCAATTCATATAATTGAGTGCAAATTAATAGGAAAATATACTTTAATGGGTGTAGAATTAGAGGACTATAAGGTGACAGACTAAAGCCTTCAATTTGGATAATTGTTTTAGGTTTTGATACTAGAAGTTAGCCCCCAGGTGGAGCCAGAGGAAGGAACTCTAGAGTGAGAGCTAGTATCTTCCCTACCTAACCCGTATTTAAAACTATTCAAACTTTAAACTAGTCAATGTTCTTTATATCATCTTTATTAAGGGTAAAGAATAATATTGCATGTATTTGTCACGACACATTTTGAATACTTCCATACATAACTCCTATAATTATTTCTAATTCATGATAAGGAAAAAGTTATTTTCATTATACTTTTTTTTGTCTTGCAAAAATCTTGTTAAATCTAATTAATTGTTTTATTTATTTCAAAATATAAAAAATTACAAAAAAGAATTTTACTTTCAATCCTACGATAATAAAGTTTAAATAAGTATCTTCTTATAAATAGATATTGTGTTCTTATTCCTTATTAAAATTTTACAAGTTTCCTTGTGTGTTTGATATTTCAGGGCTTAATAAAAAAGTCTTATAGTACTTGAAAACGATATGTATACTTGCGTAGAATCCCAAATTTTAAATATACCAGTTGAAACACTTATTTGTATCGGAGTCAGATTTTTGGCATCGTTGTAAAAAAAATAATCTTATTAAAGAAAAATAGAAAATTATATCATATATATAAATCATAATATTCACGTATTATAAATACGATAGAGGGATCATGTATTTGGCGCCGTTACTGGGGAAACAAAAAAAATTGTTAAAATCTAGAAAAAAAAATTTCTATTTTTAGAAAATTCTTATTTATACTTTTAGATTTATCATATGAATATTGCAATGTTGTTTTCTTTTTTAAGTTTATGCGTGGTTTTGTTTTATTTTCATTGTTTTTTTTGTAATAGCTTATGTGTAGTTCAGGTTCTGAAGGACTAATGTCCTACTATTTTGAATTAGGAAGAACTTTTAGAAAAGTTTTTAAAAATAAAGAATACAGAAAAATTCTAAATTTTCATGAAATTTCAAACAAAAATAATCAAAATGCTGAAATTCATTAAGAATTTAGACCTTTAAGAGATTATGTAAACCCTACAGTTGATGAACTTCATGGTAGTATTCAAAATTTTTTTGTAGCTGCTAATTCATTTAACCATAAACCTGCTATTATCCAAATGGTATTGTTGACCTCATTTTTGATGAGGTCTTCTCTTCTTCTTTTAGCACTTAGGATCTAGCCTTAGGCTTTTCCTTTGACTATCTTAGAGGACTAGAATTGGGACCCACCACTTAGAAACTCAAACCACTTCTTGACTCCCTGCAAACTCCACAAACTTGACTATAGACCCCTAATCACCTAGAGGGTTGAAATCAAATGTGGAAGTTTAAAGGATGAGTTCCTATAGGACTCTTCGGCCTCAGGATCGCCCCGGTGGCTTCGGTCCGGTGAAAGGCTGACTTACACACACACTACACCTATACACTACACTTTCACACACCTCCTGAAACACACCTATACCCAACTTGATCTCCTGACTCATGAAGGTGATCCACATGGATGCTCCTTAACCCCTAAGCCCTTGGCTAAGAGGGTTAGGAACAACATAGTGGATGCCTCAAATGAGTCCCCTCATGGCTCATGTGGGCTTGATATGGCTTCATGGCTCGACCAAAATGATTTTATTCCACTTACATTCACCTAATCTTCAATTTTCCAAATTTTCAATTTTTGACCCCCGGGACCCTACACCCGTCTAGCCTACCCAAAACCCTTGAAACTACCCAAAATTTGCAAAATCACCTAAATTACCCAAAATTTCTCAAAATCAATCCCAAACATTCCCACATTACTCAAATTGATCATCCATACCCAAAAATACCAAAAATTCCAAAAATACCTCCCAATACCCTCCAAATACCTAAAATACCCCTTCTTGACCCAAAAATCCAAAAAATTCAGAAAAATCCCAGAAAATTCCAGAAAATCCCAAATATTCCCAATTTTATTTTGTTCAACTACACCATGGGCTAATTTTGTCAATTTACCCTACTTTTGTCAAAACCCCCAATTTGACCCCTTTTAACCCTAAGTGAACCCAATGTCAAACCAAACCTACCCAATCGACCCAAATTCTGGTCCAATTCAATTCTAAACTTCAATTCAACATTCCCAACACCAATATAGATCAAATACAAGTCCAATTTGATTGAAATTTGGATCCAATTTCACTTTTGGCCTTAAAGCCCAATTTGGACCCATAACCCAAACCTAACCCAATTCAACTCCAATTAACCCCAAACCTTTTCTAAACCTTCCTTAACATCCTTACAAACAAAACATTAACATGATTTGCCCAAAATTTAGACCTAAACCCCACTCAAATTCAACCCAAAGCTAAAAGGCCCAATTTTGACTTAAACCCAAACCTAAACCAAATAAGCCCAAACCCCAAAATCAAAACCCAACCAAAGTCAAAACCTCTTTGAAACACTCCCATAAACATTTCTCAACATTTATTTTACATCAATTTCAATCCTAGGCCAACATTGGCCCAAGTTAACCCAATTTGACCTATATTGGCCCATTCACCAAGGAAGCCCAAATTCAACCCAATTCAAACCCAAATCACTCCCAACTTGCTTCAAATCACTCATGACACATCCATGAACTAAACACAACATTTGTTTGGCCAAATCCTTCACAAAATTCCCATCCATAAATTTATTTTTAAACCAAAAGCCCACTTTCTTAAACCTTCCTAAAAGCCTAAATTTCATGCTAAAGCCCATATGACAAATTCTTCTCATCATACCCTTAATTAAAATCATCCCTAAGTTCAAATCAATCATCAAATGATTCCAAATCAAGCCATGTGCCAAATCCCATCAAATCACTCCTAAATTACCAAAATTCCTAAAAAACCTCTTTCATGAAAGTTGACTTAGCTTTTTCCAAGCCAAAGGTGAGCCATGAAGCCATGCATGAGCCACATGGGAGCCATGAGAGCCATGGAATCTACTTTCCACCTCACCATACCCAAGAAGGCAAGAGGAGGAGGCCCTTTCCATATTCTCTTAAGGGGGATTAGCCACTTCCATGACTCCACTAAACCATGCTTAAACTTAATTGAACTTGGATTGTGACTTCACCCCACTAATCAAGCTGATCCAAGTGACTTTCCCTTCAGCCCATATTGGCCTTGGAGGGTGGACCTAACCCAAAACCAAGGGTTGACCCATGTAGACCCAAAACTAGCCCTTTCCCATTCCACTTTGATTCAAACCATTTACACATGTCCATGGCCAATTGACTGCACAAACCTCCAGCCCTGACCCACCTGGCCAAGATGGTGACCTGAGACTGGCCGGCCAGCCACCAGGCCGCCGGAAAACGCCATGCCCGAGAGCTCACATGTGAGCCCAACATTGGAATTCTCCCTCGCCGAGCCGCCCCATGCCCAATGGCCACCATGGTCGTTCTTCCCATGCCCGGAGCGGCCGATCCCAACCTTTGGCCATCCCCGCGAGGCTCTCCAGCCACCTCTATTTAAACCCGACCCCTCACGGCCATGGAGGAGAGTTGCACAAACCTTGCCGAAACTCTGCCAAAATTGTTCCAAACCCTACTCCATACTTAGAGCAGTTGATCCCCAGTGTCAATTTGCCCTAATCCCCACCAACAGAACCCAATTTCCCAACTGAAATTTCACCCAAAAAACCAGGACACTTTGCCATAGCGAGCCAATCTTCAAATTGACTGGCCCTACACCTTCACTGGACCAAGAGGAGAAGTTTCCCATTGAAAGCCCCATCTCCAGGCCACCTAGTTGTTCCAGACTCCAAGCTTTGTGATCGGGCTTGGTCGAAATCATACCTAGATAATTCACCAGGCCAAGGGACTTCATCTGGAGCTTGCTCGGACCCAATCGAAGGAGACACAACCCTCAGATTGAAGCCACACTTCTCTGAGCAAAGGTAAGAGCTAACTCTTTATCCCGAGCTTCTGGAGATTCTCCATTTCAAATGCCTTAATTTCAATGCATGATCACCGTATAGATGTATTCGTCTCTTCAAGACGAATCCATAAAGCACAAGAACACGAAATTTCGTTAAGTATTGAGTGAGATATTAGGGATTTAGTGTGGACGGCTCTCAGGTGAGAACGCTTGGGGACGATGAACGGATGCCGTTCATTCCATACACGCGCGGACGGACGGCCAGGATCGTGCCGGATGAGGAGATGGAACGATACAGCGGGCCCCCGGAGCGCTGAGTTGGATGGCGGCGCCGATTAGAAGGCGACACGCGGCGTTTCGGAGCTACCGAGGTTGACGCGGCGCCGCGTGGATATGTAGAAAAATAGGTTATTTTTCTATTTATTTAATTCCCTAAACTTCAAAAATCCATAACTTTGTGTAGAAAAATCAGAAAAATAAAATAAAAATACCCCCTTGCACAGTGAACAGAGCAAAATAATGTGGAAAAGAAATCATTTAATTTCATCAAGTATTTTATTTTTAATGATTTATTTACCCTCTGCATTGTTTTAATTCTCCATGCATATAGGAAATTCACCATGGCATGAGACCATAGGCCTTTTGAAGCCTCCGAATTTGGGAACATTCCCCGAATTTTCCAAAGTCGAGGCCATCCCTATGAGAAGTTATTGATTTTTCAAATTCATGTTACTCGTTTTGAGTATTTTAAATCTAATAATTAAGCATGTTGTGAAATAAATTCTAGGAAAATTTGGTGATGTTTCTTATGACCGAGAGGACCCTAGGAAAAATAGGTTTTGAATTAGTTCATTTAAAATAACCCTAATCTGGCTTAAACACCCAAAATAGGTCCCTAATTAATTAGAGTTAACCATACATCAAATTGACTTGAAATCAATTTTCCACTGACCTTTAGGATCAGAGGAACCCACCATAAAAATTTGGAGTCAATTGGACTTGGTTAGCTCTACTAAATGGGTTGGTTAAGCCATTTAGTCAATTTGAACTTTAAAAATTCATAACTTTCAAAATACTTTTCAAAAATTCACCAAATTAGTTTTGGAGCCTCTCTGATATCAGGGGAGTTTAAAAAAATTAAAATTTCATTTTTCTAAAAAAGATGATTTTTTGTATTATTTTAATATTTTAATAATTAAATAAATAAAAAAAAATCACAAAAATAATAAAATTCACCAAAATGTCACATTTTGAATTTTAATCACTTAGGAACAAATCCCATTTTTTTCTTAGGTCTATTTGGTGAGATATTAAATTTTAAAGCCCTAAGGTAATTTTAAAATTAAAAAATATATTTTTCTAACATTTCCACTAAAATAATTCTAATAAATCAAAGAAAAATCAAAAAATTGTAAAAATTGATTCTCTGACTTCCTTGATATCAGAGAGATTTTTAAAAAATATAAAATTCATTTTTTAACTTTTATTTTATTTTTAAATTAATTAATACTCCAAAACTTAAAATAATTATAATAAAAATAATATAATTCAAAAAATCACCAAAATTTGTCCAAGTGGTCCTCTGGTCATTAGAAATATTCCATAATTTTCTTAAGAACTGAAACTTTCCCTTGGTCATATTATTAAATTTTCCTTGGAAATCTCTATTTTCCACCAAAAATAATTACATAAATAAATTAAATACAGAAAAATCACATTTTCTCCTCTCATGTCCTTATTGGCATATGAGTGAAGTCACATAAAAATTTCAAGTTCATTTAAGCTCAATTTAGTGAGTTATGAAATTATTAAGCTTGAAGGGCAAAATGGTAATTAAAATTTTAACCCTTAATTAAAACTTTAGGTTTAATAAAATTAAAAAGTAAAATATTTGATCTTAATCTGATTTGGATGATTGAAATTTAAATAATTAAGGGATAGAAACCTATTAAATAATTTAAAAATAATTAAAATAAACCTTAATTTAATAATTGATTAAATTTGGAAGAATAATAAAGTTGGAATTATTAAATAGGGATATTCCTAAGAAGAGATTTGTTCTTTAATCTAAGGATCCCTAGATTAATCATCTCAATAATATTTAATCCCCAATTAAAATGATAATTCAAATTTAAGTTTTAAAATGTTAAAGGACTTAATCATTAAATTAAATTAAAGTTAAATTATTAAACCTTTTTTTATTTTCAATTAAATTAAAATTAAAAATAAAATTAAATTAAAGATTAAATTAAATTAAATCAAACAAATTAAATTAATCTAAATTAAATTGAACAAATTAAATTAAATTGAATTAAATTGAATTAAATTTAATTAAAATCAAATTAAATTAATTAAATAAAATTAAATTAAAACATATTAGTTTAAATTAATTAAAATTAAATTAAATTTAATTAAATCAAATTAAATTAAATTAAATTAAATCATATCAAATCAAACTAAAATTGAATTATATTAAATAATGGAATCAAGTTAAAATTAAAACAAATTAAATTAAAATTAAAATTAAACCAGATTAAATTAAATTAAATTAAAGTTAAATTAAATTAAAAATAACATCACCTAAGACATAAAGAAATTCAAAAATAAATATAAAGCAACTTGAACGCTATTCTAAATTTAAACCCGTTAACTGAAATTAAATCATAAATCACTTGAACACCAATTTGCCCTCCAAAACTTTTATTGTCAAAACTCCTAAACAGAATGTTAAATGAAGTGTTACTTCACTTATAGGATATTCAAATGTCCTAGTTCACTGAGCAAGATAACAACAAAACTTGAAATTCTCGGACGATTAATTCATTTGTATAATTAAATGCATTTGGACTTAAAACAATTCTAGCAATATTGAAAAGATGTTTAAGATTCTTCTTAAGCACTTCCTCGATATGATAGGATATTTATAAGAACAATTGAACTTAATTGTTCTTTGATGAAGAAAATTGTCCTCAAACCAAAACACAAGAACCTAGACGTCATAGGAAATGACTAGCTATAGGATTAGGAATTTGGTAGAAAACCATAACCCTTCCCTTAGCTTTACCTAGGAACTTGCTTAAATATTCTAAATTGTGTTTAAGTGCAGCTTAGGATGACGGGAAGACCCTCCAGGTACTCTTTTATTTTATTGCAATTTACTTTTCTTGCAATTTACTTTATTGCAAATGCACTTTACTTTTCTTGCATGATAAACAATCGTTGCATGAAAACCCACACCTCTAGTGGTAGTCCCTAAAACCGAAACCAAAATTAAATTAAAAGTCATTGCAAGATAAAATTCACCGCCACAACATTTCAAAATATAAAACAACTCAAAATTTAATCACAAACAGAATACAAAACTATAATTATAACTAAATTAAAACGTCTTGTTGGATGATCGGGAATACCTCGGATGATGTAACCTACGTGTTGTTAACGGGATTTCCCACGGTCTAAATGAAAGTGTGGAACTCATTCAGTTGAGTTTAGCAAATTCATCTGGACTAAGTGAATCCGATAAAAATAACGATGCCGGAAGGATGGAACCGTGGGATCTTAACCGGTGATGTTATAATCAACTTTAAGATTGGTTTAATTAAAACGTAAAAAAAACACTTGGAAATTAAGATTTTCTCTAAACCAAAACACTTTTCTCATCTCCTGATTTATGACTTCTAAAACTAAACCTCTGCAACAACAAGGAGCTCGGAGCATGGTGGGCAGCACGGTCATCGTCGTCAGCAAAACTTGAATCTACATCAGCAAAACCATTCTTAGAATTAAATAACCAATCCATAGGATTTCGAGGTAGTTCGCTCTAGTGCAACATAAATCCTCAACTCTTCGTTAGGCATTTGCATGATCATGTCATGTAAATTAAGCCCTAACCGGTTTTAGGACTCCGAGATAGTCGTCCGATACGACATAAACCCTCACATCTTCAAGGCTATTTGTATGATCATGTCATACAAATATAAGTCCAAATTAATTAAAATTGGCAAGATCAAAACATTAAACAAACATTAGGACTTTCCTAAATCCAAGCCAAACAATAGGATAGTTGAGAAATTACCGAAGTTCGCTTCGAATCTGTGATTTCTCCTACCTTTCTTCCTTTGAATTCCCAAAACAAAATGTTCCAAATTTGATCCATTCCCTATTGAAATTCCAAAATTCAATCATTTGAAAACTTAAACTTTGAAATTCTTGAGAGCGAATTACCGATTATTATCGAGAGTTTTCTTAGGTGATTCCCGTCACTTAAGATGTAATTAACTATAGGGGCTTGCCCTTATAGGAAATTTTAAGAACCCGAGTAATATAAACCCCGTTTAATGCTTTCATATTAAGCGGGGAATTTGTCGGCTTATAAAATTGGTTCGCAGACCAAAAGGATGTCACAAATCTTCTAGTTTATTTAATCGAGCCCCATCACCAAACAAGTGTGTCTATTCTTCGAGAAAGATACACGATTGTGATGCGGTGCTCGTTTATATAAACTATTCGGGATGTGAGATCAGTTTGATTTCATATCTTAAAATTTTCAAATTTAAAATTATTTTCAAAATCAAATACTACTTTTCAAATTATTTATTTAAACTAAACTAAAAATTCGCCGACAATTTCTGTTAGGCGACCCTATTTTCAAAAATACAACACACAAACCTAAAAATATGCCGACAGGTATCAATAATTAGTTTTAGGGAGCACCAACTGAATATCCAAATTTAAATCTTGCCAATTTTCTAGAATTGTGTGCTACATTTAAATATGATGGTGTTTCGGATGATGCTATTGGACTTATGCTTTTTTCATTCTCACTAAATAACAAGACTAAGATATGATTAAATTCTTAGCACATGAATCTATCAGAACTTTGTGTGATTTTGCAAAGAAATTCCTTGCTACTTTCCACCATAAAAAACTGTGAAGATTAGAAATGATATTACATCCTTTTGTCAGTTTTAAGGGGAATCTATTTATGAAACTTATGAATGATTTAAGAACTCCTAAGAAAGTGTCCACACTATGCAGTGCTAGATTGGTTAATTATTCGAACATTTTATAATAAATTAGTTGGATCTCTTAGATCTATTATCGATGTCGCTGCCGGTGGTTAATTGATGTCAAAACCATTTCATGATGCTTATGCTTTAATTAAAGAAATCACTACTAATAATTTGTAATGTCCTTCTAAGAGATTACATTCTAAGACAGTAGCTAATATACATAAATCTGATACTTTTGTAATGTTAGCAAATCAAGTTGCTACAATTTCAATGAAGATAAATCAATTTGGAATGATTTTTTCTCAACCAATTTGAATGATTGAAGAGAATTCATTAGGCCAAATGGTAGACTCTCAAACATCAATAGAAACTTTAAATGCTATAAATAATAAGCGAAATAACCCATATTCAATCTATTATAACCTTGGTTGGAAAAACCATCCTAAGTTTAACTGGAATAATAATAATTCGGGTGGTATTAATCAGCTATAGGGGAACAACCAAGTAAACCCATTGAGGAACTGGAACAAACAAGGTAATAATAAGTATAGATCTACTTATCCTCTAAATTTTAATAATAATCCACCAGTTAAGGAAAATAAATTCTTTATAGAAGAAGTGGTGTTACAAATGGGAAATCAATTACAATGTCCAGGAGCTACAATCAGAACTTTTGAGAATCAATTGGGATAGATAGAAAATTCATTAAATAATAGAACCCAATGTCCAATAAAGAGCAACTAAAAGCTGTTGAACTTTGAAGTGGAAGAGAGTTGAAAGGTAGAGTCAAGAGAGAGATTGAAGTAGAGAGAGAAGAAATTGAAGAACCTAAAGAGGACACTTCAAGAGGTTTAGAGAGACCTATTTCTCCATTAAAAATTAATTTAGAAAACCACCACCACCTCCATTTTCTCAGAAACTTCGTCAACAAAAGTTGGATAAACAATTTTTAAAATTTTCTGAAAATCTTCAAAAAGCTTACAATTAATATTTCATTTGCTGAAGCGTTAGAACAAATGCCAAGCTATGTGAAGTTTATGAAAGATATTATTAACAGAAAAAGGAAGTTTAAAGATAATGAGATTGTTGTTCTTAGTGAGGAGTGCAGTCTATAATTCAGAAAAAAACTTTCTGAAAGCTTAAGATAATGGTAGCTTCACAATTCCATGTGTAGTAGAAGATTTTATGAGGAAAGCTTTACGCGATTTAGGCGGAAGCACTAATGTTATGCCATTATCTATAATTAAAAGACTGGGATTATGAGAAATATTCCCTACTGATATAACTTTGCAATTAGAAGATCGTTCGATAACATATCCTAAGGGAGTTATAGAAGTTGTTTTTGTAAAAGTGGATCGACTTATCTTACATGTCTATTTCATTGTGATAGATATGGAGGAAGATAAAGAGATACCTATCATTTTTGGGAAACCATTCCTAGCTATAGGAAGAGCAATGATAGATGTACAAAAAGGGGGATTAACTATGTGCTTCAATGATCAAATAGTTACTTTTAATAATTCAAAATCAATTCAATACCCTACAAAGGGTAAAGATGATGAATGTTTCAGGATGGATGTAATAAGATATCTGAGTCAATACCATTTCAAAGCAACTTATGAGGAGAAATCTAAAATGAAAGAAATAGAGCATGAGCAAGAAGAGAATTAGAAAAATTTAATGATTTTCTTGAAGAAGATTCAAATTATGTTCAAGAAAGTTTTAAATTTTTAGACGTGATAGAAAAAGAAAAAAAAATTTCCATCAATTGAAAAACCCCCCTAAACTTGAATTGAAGTTACTTCCTAAACATTTAAAATGTGCCTTCTTAGGTGATTCCTCAACTTTACTAGCTATAATTTCATTAAATTTAACTTTAGAAGAAGAAGAGAGTTTAATTAAAACTTTGAAGAAATATAAGAAATCCTTTGGATGAACAATTACGGATATCAAAGGAATTAGTTCTTCAAATTGTATGCATAGAATTCTTATGGAAGAAAACTACAAACCCAGGGCAGATTCTCAAAGGAGATTAAATCCCACTATGAAAGAAATTGTTAAGAAAGAAATTTTAAAGTGGTTAGATGTTGGATATATCTATCATATTTCATATAGTGCATGGGTTAGTCCAATTCATTGTGTTCCAAAGAAAGGAGTGACTGTAACAATTAATAGATAAAATAGACTAATACCAACAAGATAAGTCACATGATGGCAAATATGCATTGATTTTAGAAAATTAAATATTGTGACTAGGAAAAATCAATTTCCATTAATCTTTCTAGATCAAATGCTGGATAGACTAGTCAGGCATAAAAACTTTTGTATTTTTTATAGATATATTGGTTATCACCAAATACAAATTGCTCCTGAGGATCAAGAGAAAACAATGTTTGCCAGTCCTTATGGTACCTTTGCTTTTAGAAGAATGCCATTTGGTTTATGTAGTACCCCTACTACATTACAAATATATATGATGACTAATTTCAATGATTTAATTAGAAAAGGAATTGAAGTTCTTATGGATGATTTTTTGATGTTTGGAACTTCATTTGAATCATAATTAGAACATTTATCATAAGTTCTTAAATGCTGTAAAAAAAATTTTGTCCTTAATTGAGAAAAATGCCAGTTCATGGTAGTAAGAGGAATTTTTTTAAGGCATGTTGGATACTACAAGCGATATATTATTAACTTCTCAAAAATTGCTAAGCCACTATGTCATTTACTCAAAAAATATGTAATTTTTTAATTTGTTTAAGGAGTGAAAAAAGCTTTTGAGCTATGGAAAGAAAAATTGGTCACTACACTAGTTATTGTTTCACCAGATTAGAAAAAAACTATTTGAATTAATGTGTGATGCAAGTGATTATACTATTGGAGTTGTTTTAGGAAAGAAACATGATATGATTTTTTTTAAGTAATTTACTATGCAAGTAAAACACTTAATGAAGCTCAAATTAATTATACCACAACTGAGAAAGAGTTATTAGATATAGTATTTACTTTTGATAAGTTCAGTTCATATTTAAATGGACCCAAATTTGTAGTGCATACATATCATTATGATATTAAAAATTTAATGAAAAATAAAGACTCAAAACTAAGACTAATAAGATGGATTCTTCTTTTGCAAGAATTTGATTTTGAAATAGTAGATTGGAAGGGAGCTGATAATCAAATTGTTGATCATATGTCCAGGCTTGAATGTGAAAAATCACTTTGTTTTGAAAAAAAAATTAATAAACATTTTCTAGATTAAAAAATTGTTCAATATTAATGAGTGGCATGTTCCATGGTATGCAGACATTTTGAACATTATTGTTAGTAACATTATACCATACGGTTTGCCACACCAACAAAAGAGAAATTTTTTATCTGAAGCTAAGACTTACTTTTTGGATGACCCATTTTTATATAAACCATGAAAGGATCTAACTATTCGAAGATCTATGCCTTTAGATGTAACTTATGAAATTATCAAAAAATATCATGATTCTGACTTTCGGGGATATATTGGTGTTAACAACATACAAAAATTTGCATTCTGGATTTTATTGGCCTACTATCTTTAGAGATGTTAATGCTCATATTAAAAATTGTGATCATTCTGAACTTGTAGGCAATATTTCTAGAAGAAACAAGATGCCCCTCAATTATATTTTGGAAGTCGAGATATTTGAAGTTTGGGGATTATATTTCATGGGACTATTTAAACCATTATTCAGAAATTTATATATATTATTAGCAGTAGACTATGTATCTAAATGAATAGAAGCTGTTGATATTCATCGATGTGATGCTCAAAGTGTTACAATGTTTTTACAAACAAATATAAATTGTAGATTTGGAGGGCCGAGAGTGATCATAACTGATAGGGGAAGTCAATTAAAAAATGCAACTATAGAGAAATAAGTTAAGAAATATCATATCAACTATCTAATTTCTACTGCTTATCATCCTCAGATAAGTGGTTTGGCTAAATTATCCAAATAAGAAATTAAAAAAATTATATAAAAAACTGTAAATCTAAGAACAATGGATTGGTCAGTCAAAATTGATTATGCTTTGTGGGCTTATAAGACTGTATATAGAACTCCTATAGAAATGTCTCCATACAGGTTAATAATGGGAAAGCTTGTCATTTACCGGTTGAACTTGAGCATAAAGCATGTGGGGCTATTAAGGAATTTAACAAATTTCAAGGATTCCAGTGAAAAGAGATTATTCCAATTAAATGACTTGGAAGAGATAAGAAATGAATCTTATGAAAGTGTTAAGATTTATAAGGAAAAGATGAACTGGCACAACCGGAGCATTCTTACTAAAAATTTTGAGCCAAGACAATAAGTTTTGCTATATAATGTAAGGTTGAGATTATTTTTAGGAAAACTTAAGTCCAGATGGATGACCACATTTATTGTGATAAAAGTTTATCATTATGGGACCGTGGATATCAAATATCCTAAAACTAAGAAAATATTTAAAGTGAATGTTCATAGACTGAAACCTTATTTCTTAAGGGATCAAACTTGATTTAACGATCCTATGATTTTGGGTCTCTCAGAATAAACACTTGATACGTTGGGCTGACGATGTAAAACCAAGCGCTTTGTGGGAGGGAACCATAGTTATCAGTGTGTTTTTGTTTACAATTTTACGTTGTTGTGTTTTCTTTAGAAAAATGTGGTAGAAGTTTGTATATGTTATGATAATTTTAAGACCTTAATTGATGACGTAGACGTGTTAGAATATGCATTTAGATGTTAAGCTGACCTGTGCTTAAACAAGCATCGGTGCTTAAGCACTAACTTTCGGTGCTTAAGTGCAGTAGTTAAAAAACATGCATAATATTGTTCTAGAAGATTTGGAAGTGGGGAAGTTATCTTGAATGTTATTTGGTGGTTTGTGAACATCGGTAGTGGGTTTAGGCTCCTCTAAACTCTATAAATAGCGTTAAAATGAAGAGATTCTTACCTTCTCCAAATTTTCATCCTAAAGTCTAAGTGAAGAGAGTTTTGAGTTGAAAAAGAAGTGATTAAGTTAGCAAAAATGTCTTCATGGGAGAGTGAATTCAAGAAGAAAGATGAGGCCATCAAGAAGAAGTTTGTAAGTTAATGTGTGCAAGAGTTATACAACAGAATCCTAATTGTTAGTATAGAAGGAATAACAGAGAAGATTGTAAAAATTGAGGTTCATGTACCTTATATTGAAGCAATGTTGAATGAAACTAACATACACTTGGCAAAAATTAGATGGAAACTGACTGGAAGGGGTGGTGGTGAAAGCGTATAATTATATAAATGTTTAACCAGTATAAAAATAATATTCAATAATAACAAAGTTACCCCTTTTATCAACGCAAGTATACGTATCGTTCAAGTAATACAGAGCTCTAATGGATTCCTAGATATCGATCCCATAGAGAAGTTAGAGATTATGAACTAATTTTTAGCAGATGCAATTACTATCTAGTATACGGAAATAAAGAACACTTATACTAAGCTCTATTTTTGAATGGAAGATTGCAATTTAAAAAAGTATCTTTCCCTTTGTTTAAAAGAATTAAGTGAAAGGATAGTCAAATTAATTAGAATTATATTGTGCCAAATAGGAGCATTCCTATTCTTTAACTTTTGGTCCATGCATAAAGAATATTGACTAATCCTATGCTTGGTTACTGAATCTGTGGCAAGATTGGCAGCTCTCACTTCGGAGCTCCCACGTTCCCCTCTCCTGAGGGCTAACATCTACACTTCAGCACCCAAACGATGGAACGAATTGAAGATTTTAGTCTGTCACTCTAAAATATCCAACTCTACGGCCGATAATAATATTTCCCTATTTATTTGCACCCTCTTTTCAAGGTCAGTGCTTTTCGTGAATTTTGGATGTAATATTTACTTTAGTTGTAAAATCAACATATTTTAACAATTCAATTGGCCAAATTGAAAGTAAATTAAGATTTAAGTAAAATATTATCACATTTTTTATTTAATATTTTAGGCTCAACTAATTCAATTTTCCATTTCACAAAATCTCAAAAACTAGGAGAAAGACCGAGAAGACTACTCAAAATGCATAGGAAGAATAACACAAATCTTGGATTTCATAATGTTATAAAACTATAAACAAAATTTATCTCGAATTTTCTCCCCAAGAAGACTCCTTGAAGTTCATCTGACTTTTCCTTCTTGTACAACACACACAATTAAACTCACTAATATGCTCTTTAGAACAAACTTTTATATACTACAAGATTTATTTTCCCCAAAGTCCAAACTTTTATATACTTCAAGATAATTTTTAATTTTCTGAAGTTATATAAAATTAGTCAAGATTGAGGCATAACCATACATTAAATATGTAAAAATACACTAAAAATAAAATCTATGGGTTGCCTCCATTAAGCGCTTGGTTTAATTTTGTCAGCCTGACATACGTAATTCTTTAATCAGGTTGACTTAATTTATAAGCCTCTTTATAAATCTTTTTAATGTCTCCCAAATAAGGCTTCAATCTTAATCCATCAACTTTAAAAAATTTTCCCGTTTTGGGGTCTTTAATATCCACAGCTCCATATTCGTATACTTTTTCAATTACATATGGTCCTATCCATTTTGATCTCAATTTTCCACGAAAAAGTCTTAAACGAGTATTAAATAGTAATACTTCTTGTCCAAGCTCAAATATTTTTCCTTAAATCTTTTTATCATGTAATACCTTCATTTCCTCTTTATAAATTTTTGCAATATCATATGATTCATTTCTTCTTTCATCCATCTCATTTAATTACAATAATCGTTTTTCTCCTGCAGTACTCAAATCAGACTTAAACTCTTTTATTGCCCAATAAGCTTTATGTTCAAGTTCAACAGGTAAGTGACAGTGTTTTCCCAAAACTAACTGGTAAGGTGACATTCTGATTGGTGTCTTATAAGCTGTTCTATAGGCCCATAATTCAGAATCAAGTCTATCAACCCAATCAGTTCATTTAGGATTAACAATCTTCTCTAAAATTCTTTTAATTTCTCTGTTTAATACTTCAGCCATTCCACTTGTTTGTGGGTGATATGCAGTTGCAATTTTATGTTTGATTCCAAATTTTTGCAGTAATGATTGAATTCTTATATTTCTAAAATGACTTCCACCATCTGTGATAATTACCTTAGGCATTCCAAATCTTGAAAAAATCATCTTCTTTAAAAATTTAGATACACTTTTGGAGTCACAGTTAGGCAAAGCTACAGCTTCAATTCACTTTGAAACATAATCAACTGCTAATAAAATATAAATTTTTCTAGATGATGGTACAAATGGTCCCATAAAGTCTAATCCCCATATATCAAAAATTTTAACTTCCAATATATAGTTTAAAGGCATTTCATCTTTCTTGGATATATTTCCCATTCTTTGACATTGATCACATGTTTTAATATAATGTCTCACATCTCTGAATAAACTAGGCCAATAAAATCCTGAATTTAAAATTTTAAATTCAGTTTTATCTACTCCAAAGTGTCCTCCAAAATCGGAATCGTGACATTTTTGAATAATAGCAAAAGTTTTTTCATAAGGTACGCATCTTCGAATTATAGAATCACTTCCTAATTTAAATAAATGAGGATCTTCCCAAGTATAATATTTAGTATCAATTTTAAATTTCTTAATAAATTTTTCATCCAATCCATAAGGTAGAATATTGCTAACTAAATAGTTAACTATATCTGCATACGAAGGTGTTTGGTATCCTTGAATAACATATAAATGTTCATCAGGAAATTTCTCATTTATGTTTTCTTCAGTAATAACATCATTCTTAATTCTAGATAAATGATCAGCAATTTGGTTGTCCGTTCCTTTTCTATCCATAATTTGAAAATCAAATTCTTGTAGAAGTAAAACCCATCTTATTAGTCTAGGTTTAGCATCCTTTTTTGACATTAGATACTTAATAGCGGAATGATCAGTATGAACTATGCATTTAGTACTAAGAAGATAAGGTCTAAATTTATCAAAGGCATAGACTATAACTAGAAGCTCTTTCTCAGTAGTAGTGTAATGTTTTTGTGTTTCAGTGAAAGTTTTACTAGCATAATATATAAATTTGAAAATTTTCTCATATTTTTGTCCCAATACAGCTCCAACTACAAAATCACTTGCATCGCACATTAATTCAAAAGGTTTATTCCAATTAGGTGCAACAATGATAGGTGCAGTTATTAATTTTTCTTTTAAAATATTAAAAGCGTTAACACAATCATTGTTAAATTCAAATTTAGAATCTTTTTCCAATAAATGACAAAGAGGTTTAGCAATTTTAGAAAAATACTTTATATAGCTTCTATAAAATCCAGCATGACCTAGAAAACTTCTCACAGTAATAGTACTAGATGGATGTAATTAAGCAATAATTTTCACTTTTGCTTGATCTACTTCCATCCCTTTTTGTGAAATCTTGTGACCAAGTACGATGCCTTCTATGACCATGAATTGACATTTTTCCCAGCTAAGAACTAAGTTTGTTTCTTCACATCTTTTCAGAATTTTAGAAATATTTTCCAAACAAGATTCAAAAGAAGTTCCAAAAACTGAAAAATCGATCATGAATATTTCAATTCCTTTGTCAATCAAATCACAAAATATTGACATCATACATCTTTGAAAAGTTGCAGGTGCATTACATAAACCAAAAGACATTCTTTTAAAGGCAAATTTTCCATAAGGACTTATATATGTTGTTTTCTCTTGGTCCTCGGGAGCGACGAGTAATTGATGATAACCGTAATATCCATCCGGAAAACGTAAATATGAGTGTCCGACTAATTTATCAAGCATTTGATCCAAGAAAGGTAAAGGAAAATGATCCTTTCTAGTGGCGTCATTTAATTTCCTATAATCAATGCAAATTCGCCATCCAGTAACTTGTCTTGTAGGAATTAGTTCATTTTTATCATTGACAATGACAGTTACTCCTCCTTTCTTTGTAACACAATGAATAAGACTTACCCATTGGCTATCCGAAATAGGATAAATAATACCAGCATCTAACAATTTAACAATTTCTTTTTTAACAACCTCTTTCATGATATGATTTAATCTTCTTTGCGGTTCGATAGTAGGTTTAGAATTTCCTTCCATTAAAATTCTATGCATACAAATGGATGGGCTTATTCCTCTTATGTCAGCAATTGTCCAACAAAATGCTTTCTTATAATTCTTTAACACTCCTATCAATTTTTCTTCTTGATCTTTACTTAGCTCAGAAGAAATAATAACATGTAAAGTTAATGTATTTCCCTGAAATGCATACTTTAAATGTGAAGGTAACATTTTTAATTCCAGTTCAGGGGCTTTTTAAATTGAGGGTAAAAGTATATCATTTTTATTTATGTCCAAATTTTTCCAATTATCTTTAATATAATGAGTTTCTTCTTCTTTTAGTTCTTCATCTTTGTCAGTTAATAATTCAAATTTTTCTTCAGAAATGAATTTACATTTTTCTTGATAATGTTTCTCAATTAAATAATTAATTATATCCATTTGATAACATTTTTCTTTGTCAGGGTACTTCATTGATTTAAGGACATTAAATTTAATCTCTTGATCATTAACTCTCATGGTTAATTCTCCTTTTTGCACATCAATCATAGCTCGTCCGGTCACTAGAAAAGGTCTCTCTAAAATAATAGGTATTTCTTTATCTTCTTCCATATCAAGTACAAAGAAATCTACAGGGAAGATAAATTTATCTACTTTAACAAGAACATCCTCTATAACTCCTTTAGGGTAAGTGATAGATATATCAGCTAACTGAAGGGTTACAGTGGTGGGAGTAATATCTCATAAATTCAACCTTCAAAAAATAGAAACTGGCATGAGATTAATACTTGCTCCAAAATTACATAAAGCTTTTCCACAAAACTTTTCTCCAAAAGCACAAGGTATAGTAAAACTTCCAGGATCTTTATGTTTTTTAGGTAATTTCTTTCGAATTATTGAACTACATTCTTCACTTAATCCAACAGTTTCAAAAGCTTCAAATCTTCGTTTCTTACTTAAAATATCTTTCATAAATTTTGCATAAGTTGGCATCTGTTCCAAAGCTTCAGCAAAAGGTATGTTAGTAGTAAGTTTCTTAAAAATTTCAAAGAATTTAGAAAATTGATGATCAAGCTTCTGCTGTTTAAGTCTTTGAGGAAAAGGTGGTGGTGGTTTTTCAACTCCCATATTAATAGAAATATCAGTTTGATCTTTATTAGGAGGAGTTTCTTTAGATTTTTCAATCTCTTCAACCTCAATCTCATTTTCAATTTCATCCTGCATTCTTTCTTTTAATTCTTTTCCACTTCTAAGTTGTACAGCTTTAACATGTTCATGTTCTTTTCCAGTTTCTTTTGGATTGATTTCAACATTATTAGGAAGTGTTCTTGAGGGTCTATAATTAATTAAATTAGCGATTTGTCCCATTTGATTCTCAATATTACGAATAGCAGTGTTTTGATTTTGTAATTGATTACTTAGTTGTAAAATTAATTCTTCTATAGATAACTTTTTCTCGTTGATTGTTAAATCCGAGTGGTTTATAGTTTGAATTAACTTGATTATTCCAATTTCCAGTGGGATGAGATTGATTATTTCCCCATTGTTGTGAATTATTCCAATTAAAATTAGGATGATTTTTCCATCCAGGATTATAATAATTTGAATAAGGATTATTTTTACTAGCAATAGCTTGTAAAGTTTCAATAGTTTGAGAATCTTCAATATTAGCAGAGTTATTATGTGATATATTAATAACAAAACTATCTAATTTCTTAGACATTGCTGCTACTTGTGAAGCTAAAATAGAAAAGGCTTCATTATCATGAATACTTGCCATTCTTTTAGGATTAATCCTTTCAGAAGGCTATTGAAAATTATTGTTAGTCATTTTTTCAATTAAAGTGTAAGCTTCTTCAAATGATTTAGACATTAGAGAACCTCCAGCAGCAGCATCGATAATTGATTTTAAAGATTCAATTAATCCATTATAAAATGTTTGAATAATTAACCAATCAGGTAAAGCATGATAAGGACATTTTCTAAATAGTTCCTTAAATCTTTCCCAAGTTTCATAAATTGTCTCCCCGTCAAATTGACTAAATGAAGTAATATCATTTCTTAATTTAGCAGTTTTAGAAGGAGGAAAATATTTAGCAAGGAATTTTTATGTCATTTCAGCCCATGTTTTTATAGAACCAATTGCTAATGAGTTCAGCCACATCTTTGCTTTATCTCTTAAAGAAAAAGGAAAGAGTCTAAGCCTAATAGCATCATCAGAAACATTGTTATATTTAAAGGTAGCACAAAGTTCTAAAGCAATGTGTAAATTTGGATCCTCATTTTGTGTTCCACTAAATTGATTGTTTTGAACCGTTTGAATAATAGACGGTTTAAGCTCAAAAGAATTAGCATCTACATTGGGTATTTGAATACTACAATGAAGTTCATCAACTGTAGGGTTAGCATAATCCCTTATTGGTTTATAAACATTTTGATCATTAATTTCAATTGTATTTTGTAAATTGTTATGTAAATTAGTCATTTCTTGAAATTTTTGAATTTGTTTTCCTATTTTAATTCTTCCAACAGTTCTTTCTAATTCATAATCTAAAGGTAATAATCCTTCAGGTCTAGAACTACGCATAAAAAGTCAATTAGCAAGAATTAAAATAAATATTATTATTATATATATGTTTTATTTTTTTATAATAAAAAAATGAATAAAATAGAAATACTTAAAATCTAAAAGTTTGCCTCTGCTCTCCCCGGCAATGGCGCCAAAAACTTGACCCAATATAAATATATGCGTACTAAAATCTTTTTTGCCGGCAACGGCACCAAAAACTTGACCCGAAGTCCTCTGAAGATCAACGTACTAATTAATGCTTTCAAAAATATATGTTATAAATAATAATAGCGGCTAGTGTATATAAATATAATTTTATGGAAAATATTTTACACACTAGGGGCACTACCCAAGTATACGTATCGTATCAAGTAATATAGGGCTTTGAAACAAAGACCCCAGTATCGTTCCCACGAGGAGAGAGTAACAGATCTTTAAATATTTTTATTTTAAAGTATTTCTTTTATAATCAAAAATAAAATATTTTTAATTTACTAGATGCAATAATAAAGCAGAAATAAAATAATTGATGTAAATAACAATAAGAAAGCAACTTTCTCCCTTTCAATTAATCCAAGATTTTCTAAGATAATGATAATATTCATGGAGAATATAAATTTATGGTATTGTGCCAAATAGAAGCATTCATAATCTTTACCCTTTGATCCAGGTGCAAAGAACATTGGCTAGCCTATAGATCAGGTCCGGATGTATTGTTAGTAGAATGTGTTAATATAGGCTCACACTATTAGATGTCTAAGGGTGGCTATGGTCGGCCCTACTAGTGACCCTTTCCTTTTCTATAAATCAAATCATAAGATTTTAGTCTGTCACTCTAAAAACTTAACAATTCTACGCCCAATATATAACATATTCCTATTTATTTGCACTTCACCTTGAATAGCCCGCACAAGGCCTTCGACTACCAAAGGATTCATGTGATATCTTCAAGTTAAGAATTCATCTCCATCTAGGTCTCAAAACTCTTCAATAGGTTTTAACAATTTAAATGGCCAATTTAAATAGTAAATTATGAACTGGTATTAATATCATCACAATGTTTTGAAAATAAATGATTTTTAATTCTCCGACGAATTTTGTATTATCTTATTTATCTTTTCATAATTGATAGGAGAAAGTAAAGTAACTACTCATAACACATTGAAATTAAATAACAAAACATAATAAATAAACTTTGAATCAAAATAAAAATACTTATCTTAGATGTTTCTCCTACTGAACTTCTGATTTCTACTGACTCCACAGCATAATGAACTACTGATGCACCAAATCTTTCAAACTCTAAATACAAACTCTAAAATAAACTCACTAATTTATGAAGGAAAGTAAAAGGTGGCCCTAATATGATCTCTCTAATTCTCTCTCTAGGTTAGACTCTAGATAGGGGGCTAGATGGGGGTGTTTTTTCTCTGAAGGAATACCCTCTTATTTATAGGCTTCAAGGTTTCCTCAAGGAACATCTTTAAAATGTGTCCACATTCAATGAATCTTCTAGAAGGTGTTTTTGGTGCCTAGGCGCCGGACACCGCTTTCAGTTCTTCGTACCTCTTCACTTTGGATCGCACCTCTTCGCGATTAAAACTGTTTTGAAGCATCCAAATAAATTGTATCACATGTACTATAAACTAGAAACAACTGCCAACCTTCTAGAAGGTCCAATAACCGCTCACACCGTCAAAATAACCGCCCAAAAGTTGTCAAAAACATAACAGTTTTCTGTATCGAGCTGGCGCTTAAGCGCCGGACTCTGGCGCCTAGGCGCTAGGCTAGTAATTTAGACAATTTTGCATTTTAGCTCTATTTTTGCTCATTTTTGCTCCTAATTGCTCCTTTTTCATATTTTTCTCCTTCTTGAATATTTTTGTATCATCTACATCCAAAAACACAAAAAAACCTTTCATTAAAGCATAATATCCTTAAAATTTAATAAAAATCAAGGCATAAAAATAAGTTTTTTTTTTTTGGATCATCCACCTAATGAAGAATGGAATTAAGTTCGAGAGTTTAGTTAGTTTGCTTGTTGTTACTGTTTTTTTGTTTTAAGTGTGTTTGATGTTAAGTTTGTTTTATGTTTTGATGTATTTAGATGTTATCTCATCCAATTTTTTTTTTTGTGTGGAGATAAGTTGTGTGAATTATGTTTGTATTTGTTGGACATGTGAATGAAAGTGTTTGTTTGAGTGAAAATTATGTGCTAATTTTAATCAAATTAAAGTATGGAAATTTGTGAATTTTGATAAAGAGTAAATAGATGGGGGAAGAAAATAGTTATTAAGATTTATAAAGACCATTTATGGGTAGATGACTTAATTAAGATGTGCATTTAACTAAAAAATTTTAAATATATAAATTTGTGCATGGGCACTTAAGTGCCATAACCCTGTGCTTAAGCGCAGGAGTACCTGTGAGATAGGCACCTAAGTGTCGACCATTCGTGCTTAAGCACCGGTTCACGAAAACTGGTTCGCGAACTGTTATAAGTCAAAAATGGAGCCAAAAAACTCCATTTTCCCCCAATAGTCTTCTTCTTCCTCAGTTAGTCGCGATTTTGGTTCTAAAGATTTTCCAAATTTGAAGAATACTTGGTGGAATTGTGCCAAATTTGCTAGACTTCATCTTCTCAAGGTTAGAGCTTCACTTCTATGTTAAAATTTTTGATTTTCACCATAGATTTAGAGAACATTATGGAAAATACAAAAATTACTTTTTATGGTGAAAATTTAAGAAAAATTGATGGATATTAGCTTAGGCTTTTAGAAGTTAAATTTAATGATTTAGGTTTGATTTTAGAATTTATTTTGAATTTAATATGATTTTTAGAATATAGCTAATTATCACTTAATATTTTATGTTTTAATTTTCAATATACTACCATGTATTTTCTTCCTGTTGTGGTTGTGAAATTATGTTAGTTAGTGTTGATTTGCTTTTATGTTATGCTCCACTGCATAAAAGTCATTTTGAATCTCACATATATAATAAAATTAAAAAAAAATTGATCAATTTTTTTTTACTCCTATTTTAGTTTTTGTACGTGTATATTTAGGATATGAAAATCCCAGTAAGCATGATGTTTTATTTATTCATTCATGCATATATATATATGTTATGCTATTATGTTTTATTTTATTAAAAAATAAAGTTTGGGGGAATGGAAACCAATTTTCAAAACTTGAAATTTACTTGTTCACAAATATGCTACAAATAAATTTGATTTTGATTGAAAAATAATTAAGTGTATGAAGTTATATTAAGGAAGTAAAAATTTGAATGTAGATATAAGTAAGAGAATTAGTTAAAACCTATAGTGATGATGAAAAATTTAAAGTTAAAAATTTCTTAGTGAAGAGATGTTAAATTTTGTGTAACTATCTTTAGTAAGATATACTATATTATTGAAAAATATAGAAGGATTGGACTTTTATTTTCCATACCTAAGTCTTTTTTTACTAAAAATAATTTTTAAAACTATTATTATATTTTGAAGTAAATGATATATATCAAAATTTTGCTTTAGGAAAGGAAGAGTGGAATTTAAATTCATTAAAGATCTATCCAAATATAGTAATCCTCAACTGGAAAAAGAAAATAAGAAGAAAAAGAAAAGTAAAAGAATAAGTGAGGTATAGTTTGAAAAAAAATGGAGGTGAAGCTTGAGGATTAGTGCCTAATCAAAAATTTGTTTCACATCTTATCTTTTTAAAACATATGACTTGAGAAACTATTAAGCTTAATGATATAATACAGTAAGTATAACTAAATAAAATTTTTTTAAAGTAAAGAAGATAGAATACCTAAACTCTATATTTGGAAAAAACTACAAGTATTTCTGACTAGATAAGAACTCATATTTTCATACTTTTTCATCCTAGAGATTTATAAACTTTGAGTTGGTCTCATTTACTAATATTTTTTCTAAATTGGAATACTGCATTTCTAGAACAAAATTTTAGAAACTCCTAAAGAAACTAATTCACATAATTGTTTACTTTGGTTTTGAAAGATTGTAGTGTCACATGAGGATAAGTAGCATTTTAAGTTTGGGGGAATTTGATATACTTATAATATATATCATTTATGTACACATTTTTATACCTGTTTTTAAGAATATTGCATTTTAATGGAAGGTATTTGTGTGTTTTAATAGGTATAACTTAATGCATAAAACATGGTAAAAGGAGTGAAAAATGATTGTTGACCTCATTTTTGACGAGGTCTTCTCTTCTTCTCTTTAGTACTTAGGATCTAGCCTTAGGCTTTTCCTTTGACTATCTTAGAGGACTAGAATTGGGACCCACCTTTTAGAAATTCAAACCACTTCTTAACTCCCTGCAAACTCCACAAACTTGACTGTAGACCCCTAATCACCTAGAGGGTTGAAATCAAATGTGGATGTTTAAAGGATGAGTTCCTATAGGACTCTTTGGCCTTAGGACTGCCCTGGGTGGCCTGGTCTGCTGAAGGGGCCGACTTACACACACTACACTTATACACTACACCTACACACTACACTTACACATACCTCCTGAAACCACACCCATACCTAACTTGACCTCCTGACTCATGTAGGTGATTCACATGGATGGTCCTTAACCCCTAAGCCCTTGGCTAAGAGGGTTAGGAACAACATAGTGAATGCCTCAAGTGAGTCCCTTCATGGCCCATGTGGGCTTGATATGCCTTCATGGCTCAACCAAAATGACTTCTTTCCACCCAAATTCACCCAATCTTCAATTTCCCAAATTTTCAATATCCCAAATTTTCAATATCCCAAATTTTCAATTTTTGACCCCCGGGACCCTACACCTACTAAACCTACCCAAAACCCTTAAAATTACCCAAAATTCTCAAAAATTTCCAAATCACCCAAAATTCTCCAAAATCATTCCCAAACATTTCCACATCACTTAAACTGATCATCCATACCCAAAAATACCAAAAATTCCAAGAAAAACCTCCCAATACCCTCCAAATACCCAAAATACCCCTCTTGCCTAAAAATCCAAAAATTCAGAAAATTCCCAGAAAATTCCAGAAAATCCCAAATATTCCCAATTTCATTTTGTCCAACTAAACCATGGGCCAATTTTGTCAATTTACCCTACTTTTGTCAAAACCCCCAATTTGACCCATTTTAACCCTAAGTGAACCCAAATGAGCCCAAACCCCAAAATCAAAGCCCAACCAAAGCCAAAACCTCTTTGAAACACCCCCATAAACATTTCTCAACATTAATTTTATATCAATTTCAATCCTAGCCGAACATTAGCCCAACTTGGCCCACTTGGACCAACATAGGCCCACTTACCAAATAAATCCAAATTCAAACCAATTCAACTCCAAATCACATCAAATTGATTCCAAGCCCTTCATAGAACATCCCTAAACCAATTATGACATTTATTTGACAAAGTTCTTCACAAAATTTTTTATCCAAATGCCCATCCTAAAATCAAAAGCCCATTTCCCTTAAACTTTCCTAAAAGCCCACTCCCTTCAAATTCAAAAGCCCAAATTCATCCAAAGCCCACATGACACTTCCTTTCATCATCCATTTAATCAAAATTGTCCCTAAGTCCTAAATTCACCATCAAATTATTCCAAATCAAGTTTCATACAAATTTCCATCAAATTACCAAAAATTCTTAAAACCCATTTTCATGAAATTGACCCAAGCTTTTCCTAAGCCAAATGGAGCCAAGGATGAGCCAATCACGAGCCATATGAAGCCATGAAAGTTTGGCATGTGACCATGCCATTAATGGCAAAAGGAGGAGGACCTTTAACCATCTCCTAAAAGTCATTAGCCTTAAGCATGTCTCCACTTAACCAAGATAAGGACATCACCACCTCTTGACCAGCTAGCCTAACTGATCTTCTCAGCCCAAGACCAGCCATGGGGAGGTGAACCCAACCCAAACCAATGGGTTGACCAATTTCAAGCCAAAATGACCCCCTCCCTATTCCATTTTAATTCAAACACTTTACACATGTCCAAACCCACCGACTTCACCATTGCCAAGCCCCGACCTCCCCGGTCAAGATGGTGACCCATGCTCGCCGGCCACCTCCAGGCCGCCGGAAAACACCATGGCCGAGAGCTCACATGTGAGCCAACATTGAAATTCTCACTTCGTCGAGCTGCCCCATGCCTAGTGGTCACCATGGCTGTTCTTCTCCTCACCAGAGCAGCTGATCCCATGCCTCAACTCCCCCTGGGAGGCCCTCCACCCTCTCCTATTTAAACTCCACCCCTCTCGGCCATGAGAGGGGCTAAGCACAAACCTTGCCAAAACTCTGCCAAAATTGTTCCAGACTCCTCCCCATACACAGAGCACTTGATTCCCAGTGAGATCCCCCTGTCATTTCTCCTCTGTGAGCTCAATTTCAGAGTTGAAATTCCACCCAAAACCAGGACACTTCTCCATAGTGAGCCAATTCCCAAATTGATTGGTTCTACACCTTCACCAGACCAAGGGAAGGTGTCCACCGAGAAAAGCCCCATCTCCGAGGCCACCCGGCTGCTCCAGCCTCCAAGCTTTGTGATCGGGCTTGGTCGAAATCACATCCAGTACAATTCACTGCACTGTGAGACTTCATCCGAAGCTTCGCTAGGATCCAATCGAAGGTGCAACAACTCTCGGATTGAAGCCACACTTCTCGAGCAAAAGTATGAGCTAATTCTTCATCCCGAGCTTCCGGAGATTCTCCATTTCAAATGCCTTATTTTCAATGCATCTTAACCGTATAGATGTGTTCGTCTCTTCAAGACGAATCCATAGAGCATAAGAACATAAAAATCCATCGAGTATCGAGCGAGATCTAGTGGATTTAGTGTGGACGGCTCTCGGCGAGGACGCTCGGGGACGATGAATGGATGCCGTCCATTCAATACACGCGCGGACGAACGGCTCGGATGGCGTCGGACCGAGAGACGGTACGAGAACCGCGGGGCCCGGCCGCTCGACTCAGGTGGCGGCGTCGAATGGGAGCGCGACACGCGGCGTTCGGAGCCGTCGAGGTCGACGCGGCGCCGCGTGGATAAATAGAAAATTAGGATATTTTTCTATTTATTTAATTCCCTAAACTTCAAAAATTCATATCTCTGTGTAGAAAAATCAGAAAAATAAAATAAAAATACCCTATTGCTCAGTGAACAGAGGAGAATAATGTGGAAAAGAAATCATTTAATTTCATCAAGTATTTTATTTTTTATAATTTATTTACTCTCTGCATTATTTTAATTCTCCATGCATGCATACAATTCACCATGGCATGAGACCATAGGGCTTTTGAAGCCTCCGAATTTGCGAACATTCCCTGAATTTTCCAAAGTCGAGGCCATCCCTATGAAAAGTTATTGATTTTTCAAATTCAGAGTTACTCGTTTTGAGTATTTTAATTCCAATAAATAAGCATGTTGTGAAATAAATTCTAGGAAAATTTGGTGATGTTTCTTATGACCAGAGAACCTTAGGAAAAATAGCTTTTGACTTAGTTCATTTAAAACAACCCTAATTGGCTTAAAAACCCAAAATGGGTCTTTAATTAATTAAAGTTAATCATGTATCAAACTGACTTGAAATCAATTCTCCACTGACCTTTAGGATCAGAGGAACCCATCATAAAAATTTGAGGTCAATTGGACTTGGTTAGCCCCACTAATTGGGTTGATTAAGCCACTTAGTCATTTTAAACTTTAAAAATTCATAACTTTTAAAATACTTTTTAAAAATTCACTAAATTGGTTTTGGAGCCTCTCGATATCAGGGGAACCTAAGAAAATTAAAATTTCAATTTTCTAAAAAAGTTGATTTTTAATCATATTTTAATATTTTTAATAATTAAAAAATAATAAAAATCACAAAAATAATAAAATTCACCAAAATGTCACATTTTGAATTTTAATCACATAGGAACAAATCCCACATTTTTCTTAGGTCTATTTAGTGAGATATTAAATTTTAAAGCTTTAAGGTAATTTTAAAATTAAAAAATATGTTTTCTAGCTTTTTCACTAAAATAATTATAATAAATTATAGAAAAATCAGAAAATTGCAAAATTTACTTCTCTGGTTTCCTTGATATCAAAGAGATTTTTGAAAAATATAAAATTCATTTTTCAACATTTATTTTATTTTTAAATTAATTAACACTCCAAAACTTAAAATAATTATAATAAAAATAATATAATTCAAAAAATCACCAAAATTGGTCCAAGTGGTCCTCTGGTCATTAGGAATGTCCCCTAATTTTCTTAAGGACAGAAACTTTCCCTTGGTCATGTTATTAAATTTTCCTTGGAAATCTCTATTTTTCACCAAAAATAATTATATAAATAAATTAAATACAGAAAAATCACATTTTCTCCTCTCATGTCTTTATTGACATATGAGTGAAGTCACATAAACATTTCAAGTTCATTTGAGTTCAATTTAGTGAGTTATGAAATTATTAAGCTTAAAGGGTAAAGTGGTAATTAAAATTTTAATCCTTAATTAAAACTTTAGGTTTAATAAAAAAAAAATTAACAAGTAAAATATTTGATCCTAATCTGATTTGGATGATTGAAATTTAAATAATTAAAGGGTAGAAACCCATTAAGCAATTTTAAAATGATTAAACTTTAATTAAATAATGGATTAAATTTGGAAGAATAATAAAATTGGAATTATTAAAATAGGGATATTATTAGGAAGAGATTTATTCTCTAATTTAAAAAATCCCTAAATTAATTATCTCATTAATATTCAATTCTTAATTAAAATGATAACTCAAATTTAAAATATTAAAAGACTTAATTTTTAAATCCTTTTAAAAATTTCAATTAAAATTAAAAATTAAATTAAATTAATTAAATTAAATTAAATTAAATTAAAATTAAATTAAATTAAATAAATTAAATTAAATTAAATAATTGAATTGAATTAAATTAAATTAAATAAATTAAATTAAATTAAATAATTGAATTAAATTAAATTAAATTAAATAAATTAAATTAAATAAATTAAATTAAATTAAATTAATTAAATTAAATTAAATTAAAATTAAATTAAATTAAATTAATTAAATTAAATTAAATAATTAAATTAAATTAAATTAAATTAAATTAAATTAAAATTAAATTAAATTAAATTAAATTAAATTAAATTAAATTAAATTAAATTAAATTTAATTAAATCAAAATCAAACAAATCAAATTAAATTAATTCAACATCAAATCAAACTCAATTAAATTAAATTAAATTAAATTAAATATAAAGCAACTTGAACACTATTCCAAATTTAAACCCTTTAACTTAAATCAAATCATTTGGAATACCAATTTACCCTCGAAAGTTTTAGTTATCATAACTCCTAAACGTAACATTAAATGAAATGTTACTTCACTTATAGGATATTCAAATGTCCTAGTTCACCGAGCAAGTTAACAAAACTTGAATTCTTGGACGATTAATTCATTTGTATAATTAAATTCATTTGGACTTAAAACAATCCAAGAAATATTGAAAAGATGTTTAAGATTCCTCTTAAGCACTTCCTCAATATGATAGGACATTTATAAGAACAATTGGACTTAATCGTTCTTTGAAGAAGAAAATCGTCCTCAAACCAAAACACAAAGAACCTAGACGTCGTAGGAAATGACTAGCTATAGGATTAGGAACTTGGTAGAAAACCATAACCCTTACCTTAGCTTTACCTAGGAACTTGCTTAAATATTCTAATTGTGTTTTAAGTGCAGCTTGGGATGACGGGAAGACCCTCCAGGTACGCTTTTATTTTATTGCAATATACTTTCTTGCAATTTACATTATCGCAATTTACTTAACTCGCATTGCACTTACTTTTCTTGCATGATAAACAACTCGTTGCATGAAAACTCACACCTTTAGGATAGCCCCTAAAACCGAAACCAAATTAAGTTAAAAGTCATTGCAAGATAAAATTCACCGCCACAACATTTCAAAATATAAAACAACTCAAAATTTAATCACAAACAGAACACAAAACTACAATTGCAACTAAATTAAAACGTCCTGTTGGATGATCGGGAATACCTCGGATGATGTAACCTACGTGTTGCTAACCGGATTTCCCACGGTCTAAATGAAAGTGTGGAATTCATTCAATTGAGTTTAGCAAATTCATCCGGACTAAGTGAATCCGATAAAAATAATGATGCCGGAAGGATGGAACTGCAGGATCTTAACCGGTGTCGTTATAATCAACTTTAAGATTTGTTTTAATCAAAACATAAAAAAACACTTGGAAAATTAAGACTTCTCTAAACCAAAACACTTTTCTCATCTCCCGATTTATGATTTCTAAAACTAAACCTCTCGCAACAACAAGGAGCTCGGAGCATGGTGGGCGAGCACGGCCATCGTCATCAGCAAAACTTGAACCTACTTCAAGAAAACTTTCCTAGAATTAAATAACCAAGCCATAGGATTTCGAGGTAGTTTGCCTAGTGCAACATAAATCCTCAACCTTTTGTTAGGCATTTGTCTTGCAAATTAAGCCCTAACCGGACTTAGGATTCCGAGGTAGTCGTCTGATACGACATAAACCCTCACATCTTCAAGGCTATTTGTATGATTCTATCACATAAATATAAGTCCTAATTAATTAAAATTGACAAAATCAAAACATTTAAATGAACATTAGGATTTTCCTAAATTTAAGCCAAACAATAGTGATAGTCGGGAAATTACCGAAGTTCACTTCGAATCCGTGATTTCTCCTACTTTTCTTCCTTTGGATTCACAAAACAAAATGTTCCAAACTTGATCCATTCCCTATTGAAATTCCAAAATTCAATCCTCGAAAACTTAAACTTTGAAATCCTTGAGAGCGAATTATTGATTATTATCGAGAGTTTTCTTAGGTGATTCCCGTCACTTAAGATGTAATTAACTATAGGGGCTTGCCCTTATAGGAATTTTGAAGAACCTGAGTAATATAAACCCCGTTTAATGTTTTCATATTAAACAGAGCAATTTTCGTCGGCTTATAAAATTGGTTCGCGGACCAAACGGGTGTCACAAATCTTCTAGTTTATTTAATCGAGCCCCACCGTCAAGCGGTGTGTCTATCTTTAGGGATAGATACACGATTTCGTGGTGCGGTGCTCGTTTATATAAACTATTTGGGATGTGAGATCGGTTCAATCTCATATCTTAAAACCTTCAAATTTAAAATTATTTTCAAAATCAAATACTACTTTTCAAATTATTTATTTTGATTAAATTAAAAATTCGCCGGCAGCTTCTGTTAGGCGACCCCCTCTTTTTCAAAATAAAACACAACCTAAAAATATGCCGACAGATTTCTGGCGACTCTGCTGGGGAAAATTCCTCTCTCCATTATAATCAAATAATTCTGCTTTCAAAAATCGGTAGTGCATTCATGTCCTTAGTGGATCAAACTACCCTTCTTTCCGTTGTAATACTATGTTCATTTCTACCTTGAATGAGTATAGCCAACATTCTCTCGGATTTAGGAGCCACTTGTTTAGACACCCCTAAACGGAGAGGTTCCGAGATCCTTTTTCCTCATTTCGAGGTGGGGTGGACCCCGATAGGTGTCGGCTTAGGAATGATCCTTCGAGTCGAGAAGTCTTGCTTAAGACTTTCTTTTCCTTTCCAACTCTGAATCAGATTCCTTACCTTCTCTACACTTTTGAACATTCCGTTCTAAATAAACAAACCCTCTAATAAGTGATTCTTTTAACAAATGATTCCCTCTTATAAATACATGAACAAAAATGAGTTCGGACTCTTTTCAATTCCTTTCTTCTCGTCCTAAAGAAAAGAAGCATAACTTGGGATTGACAACCGGAATCTACCTTGCGAAATGGAAGCTCCGAAGCCGATTTTCTCCTTCACCAACGGACCGGACTTCGCCGTCTATAAGGATGAGCCGCCCGACAATGGGATCATCCGATTTGGACGAGGATTCGAAAACACGAACGTCAAGGTCACTGACGTCTCCCTCTTTGCACTGACGAACAAGGTATCTGAAACTGAGGAGCCACTGCTTGAGTTTAACCTTAGGTCGACCCAAGAGTTCCCTCCCCTGCAAAGGGTCCCGACTAGGAGGAATACTGCTGTCCGCAGGAGGACTGTTCTTACTACCCCCACTGGTCTAGTTGTTTTTGCACCTACCCCGACTTCTGCCAAATCAAAGGGGAAAGAAATCCGGAATTATGGTAAACTCGTCACCGTGGAGGGTACGGATCTTCTCGTAAGACCTTCGTTTTCGAAATCGGGTCCGAGTTCAAAGATTCCGTCACTGACAAAGACCCAAAGAAGAAACAGAAGTAGAAGGATCGCCAGAGAAGCCAGAGCTGCTGAGATTGCTTTCCTGGAGGAAATTCCAGAGTTGCCAGAATATACACCACTGCCTGACTACATACCACTTTTGGGAGGAAGCAGGTTCCATCCCCTCTCCGCCGCAGAGGATGAGGAGAATGTTCGCAAGATTGCTGCCACATTACCTCAGCCCGCATACTACAACGATAACCGCAAGAAAAGAACTAGAACTACGCCGTTTGCTCGACTGCAGACTTTGGTAGAAAAGTTAGCAAGGAAGGAAAAATGCCCCGTATCGGAAATTCTACGAAGGATAGGGCGGGTGCCGGTCAAATCCCGTCTTGGGCCCCGAGTAGAGCCCGCCGTCATGACAGAAAAGCCAAGCAAGAGAATGAAGGCTAGCCCACCTGTCATAGTCTCAGGATTACAAATTAGGGAGGATACCACCTTCCAGCATTTGGCCGACAGACCATCTGGTCCTAGACCTTCGCTCGCTAGAAGGATGGTATGGCGTCCCACTACCGGGCGATTGAGATTGAAATAGCAGCCGAGAAAGAAAGTCTCGCCGAAGGCTGGAATCCGAAGAAAGCGCTACCGCGATAAAGGGGACTCGTGAAAAAGGGACCCGAAGAGCTATCGCATGACAACCGCAAAGACACACGAAAGCTCCACTAGAAGATGCCATGGAAAAGCCGAGAACCGACATCCGACGGTTGGCAAAAGAAAGAGAAGAAAAGTTCGGAGATGAGATCGATTCATCGGAGTTCATGGACGACGAATATGCAGAAATCAACATGGTTGAGACACGAGCTTCATCAGCTTCGCAAGGTGCTCCTGCAGCCGCAGAAAGAGAAGCCGGAACCGATGAGAAGACGACTTCAGGAAAAAGACGACACGATCGCTCAAATGGCGAAAAGGATGGAAGAGATGGCCGTAGCTCTGGCCACTCTCCAGAGTCAAGTACAACCACATAGAGAGACACCCCCAGAGGTCATTCACATTGCAGATGGAGGAAAGGAGATTACATCCGTCAATGGGGATGACCAGTCGAAAAGGATACGACACAAAGTATGATCCCCGAAAAAGATATCAAGAACTTGGTAGAGCAAGCAAGTGCGAGAAGCCTTAGCACAATCGAAGAACGGGACATCCATTCGGACGGGTAGACCTTACCCAGAAGAATTTGACGCTGTCCAATACCCGAAAGGCTTCGTACCACCTCTCGTTCAAGACATTCGACGGAACCAGGAACCCCGACAGGCATGTTGCACACTTTCGTGCCGGTTGTTGCAATGCCGGCGGGAGCGATGCATTACTCTTCCGACGGTTCGTCGCCAGCTCCGTCGAGAATCGCTTTCGACCGGTACGCGAATTACCAAACGGTTCGGTGAAGACATTATCGAGCTAGAGAGCCTCTTCATCAAGCGATTTGTCGGAGCTCGCACCACATCACTATAGGTGATTTAGTGGTAGAGAAACAAAGGCCGAATGAAACTTTGGTGGATTACATACTTCGATGGAGAAACTTAAGTATGAAGTGTGAACCACAACTGCAAGAACAACATGCAGTCAGCATCTTGCTTAAAAGCATTCACGGCCCGATAGCACTTCTCCTCAAAGGATTCACTATTAAGACTTTTGAGAAGTTGTTAAGCAAGGCCGGAAGCTTGCAAGAAAAGGCGAAGCAATTAAGTTTTGCCGACAAGACGGACAAGCAGAAGCCGGTGAAGACCTTCGAAAAGAAATCCGGGATCATTGCAGCAGTTGATAAAGGCAAGCAACCGATGCAAATACCACCGGAACGGCCGCAACGAACCACAACGAGATTACCAAGAACCCCGGTCCAGCTATCGATCGTCTCCGCAAGTATGAACAACCGCCTCGCCCGCAACGTACATTGAGGGAGCTTCTGAGCAGAGAATATCCGTTCAAAAATGAAGCAGTACCGAAGATGTTCCGTAGCCTAATGAAGACTCCAGATTTCCAGTGCGCGAACCTAAAAGACTAGAGGAAGTCAACAAGAAAGGTGATCCCAACTTTCGCCCCTACCACCGGATGCATGGGCACAAGATGAAGATTGCATTACCTTTAAAAGTTGGCTCAACGACAACCTTCGGAAAGGAAATATAACAATCCCGAAGGAGTACATGAAGGAACCCCGTAAAGGAGGTTCCGTCGATGTTATCTCAACCGATCCCGTCATTCCGATGGATCCCTATGCAGCCGACGATGGATGGACTACCGCTCGGACGAGGTCTTCAAAGAAGATTTTAGACAACATCCGAACCTCCTCGGTGCGAGCTTCAATTCGAGTTCGAGACCTGTTAAGCCGGTACTATCACTTGCGATAGAAGAGCCACCTCGACAGGAGACGATCGAAGAAAAGAAGAAGATTGACGAAGAAGAAGGGACCGAGACTCCTAAGGCTAGACTAGGGGTTGCTTATCCTAGGATAGTTATTTCCGATTCGGGGGAGAAATCCCTCGAACCTCTGATTTTGTATGATTATCTGCTCACTTCGGTGGGATCATATAATGATAAGGGTGATGGCGTTGGCTACGTTTTGATCGTTTCTAACGATTACGTAACTAGCGACAATCCGGACATCGACTTCGATGCCAACAACAATTCTCAAATCATATACAATCTCGACAATCAAAATAACGAAGAAGACATCCATCAAGGAGGCTACGAGAGTTCAACAAGCAACGGATCTATCTGTGAGTTTCGAGGAGCTCCAGTTATGATAGAGTTAGAGCCTTCAGATTTTGAAGATAATCCGGAAGAGCTTGTCATTTTGATTCAGGAGGAGACACCGGCAAGTTCGACACTAGATTCGAAGAAATTACGAAGTCAACTTAAGAAGTGGAAAAGTTCTACCTCCAAGAATGGGTCCAAAAGACAAAGGAAAGCGGTGGTTGCTCAAGAAGAACCAACCCCAGGCGGAAGAAATACCCGTTCGAGAAGAAGCCGAGACGCATGAGAACAAAGTGGACTACAACGTGCTAGCCCATCTTAGGAAACTACCGGCTAAGCGAGCATTTACGATGCTCTCATCTTATCAAAGGAGATGAGAGAAGCTCGATCAAGGCCTTACTTGATCCCGAAATTTGCTTAGCTCAAATGGCCGGAGATTCCTTAGATGAGGTTTGCTCGTTAAAGGAACGACGAGGCGTTACCTTCACGGACAATGACCTACTACTTGGGACAACAGATCACAACCGACCGTTGTACATTTCAGTTACAATTGGGAAGTTTACACTCTCCAGAGTATTGGTGGATCCAGGAGCATCAATCAATATAATGAGTCTTCGAACACTAGTATACTTGGAAATTGATGCTCGTGAGCTCGAGGCCGACAAAATGTTATTAAGAGGATTCAACCAGAAAGGAGAAAGAGCCCTCGGGTCAATAACGCTATCGATGAAGACCGGTGACTTAGCAAAGACAACCGCGAAATTTCACATAATCGATTCGAAACATCGTTCAACGCTCGTCTGGGCCGACCATGGATACATGAAAACAGGATGGTACCATCATCTACGCACCGGTGCATCAAATACTACGATGGAGGGGAACGAGTGCATCAAAGGTGACTTGCAACCATTCTCCGTACATGAGATTGGAATCCATGAAGACGCGACTTATTATGCACCGCCAAAGTAAACAATCTTCTCCGGAGATACCGTAACAAATGAAGCAAAGAAAGTTCGGGACAACGAAGAACACGAAGTTCTAGTCCAACGATCACTCACCACTCCCTTCCGGCGAGATGGTGAAGGTTTCTCCACAACTCGCATCCGAGGTCGAGGCCGGGGACGAGGTCGTGGTAGAGACGTTAGGACGATTGGACAGAGGAAACCAGCCATCAATGTTGATTGGGAAGATAGTTCTGAAGAAGAAAAAGAAATCAAACAAGAAGCATCAACAATAAGTCAGAAGAAGCCGCAATTCAAGATCTCTCTCGAAGATGAAAAGAATGAAGAATATAAATCGATGTACGAGAAGATTAACCACTACGTACATACTATGACCCTAACCCCGATCCATTCTAACAAGATCGAGGGTATGGTGGTCAAAGAGGTATGTAACGACGGTGCAAGGCCAATCAAGTTTTACCGTGGTGCTTCTACCTCCAAAGCTGAAAATAATGTACAATTCGAAGATGTCACTTCGTCAGAATTAATGGAATTACCTTTTGAGTGGTACTCTCCCTGTGTTCAAAATTTAATTCAGCGTGGTTTCTTACCTCGACAATGGACAAAAAGCCAATCACAACATTTTGAAAAATTATGGAATAACTCCGGTCGTCCTCCCAATTCAAAGCATGGACTCGGATTCGGCACAGTAGGGTCAGTTGACGATACTGAATTTTGCTTGGTTGTCACATGCGAATCCAATGAAAAATGCATGGAAACTACAGACGAACTCGAAGATTTACAAATTGGAGACGCTCCACCAGAATTCGAAGAAGAAATCAAATCTACGATAGATGAGTTAACGGAAGTTAACTTAGGTACTAGCGAAGAGCCTAGACCTACCTTTGTTAGCTCCTTACTCAACAAAGAAGACTCCGAAGAAATAATCAAATTATTAATGGAATTTAAAGACTGTTTTGCTTGGAACTACGATGAGATGCCATGATTGGCTCCGGAGGTTGCGGTTCATAAGTTAGGAGTGGATCCTGCTTCGTCCCGATCGGACAAGGTCCCCGAAGAATGCGTCTAGAAATCGAACAACAAGTCATAGCCGAAGTTAAAAAGCTAATAGACGCTAAATTTGTCCGTGAAGAACAATACCCGACTTGGTTAGCCAATGTGGTGCCGATCGAAAGAAGAATGGTCAAATCGGAATTTGTGTAGACTTCAGAGATTTAAACAAGGCATGTCCGAAGGATGAATTCCCTCTACCGATCCCATAATTAATGATTGATATTGCTTCAACACATGAAATATTCTCGTTCATGGATGGATCTTCAGGATACAACCAGATAAAAATGGCTCCAGAAGATGAAAAGCTTACGACGATTCGAACGCCGATCGGAGTATTTTGCTACACGATAATGCCATTCGGACCGAAGAACGCAGGAGCAACCTACCAAAGAGCAATGACAAGAATTTTTGATGATCTCATCCACAATCAAGTCGAATGCTACGTGGACGATGTGGTCATCAAAAGCAAAGTAAAGGAAAACCACACTGTATGATTTGAGAATTGTTTTCGAACGATTAAGACAATTTAACCTTAAGATGAATCCCTTAAAATGCGCCTTCGGCGTCACCTCCGGGAAATTCTTAGGATTCGTTGTCCGACATCGTGGAATTGAAATCGACCCGGAGAAGATTAAAGCTATCTTAGAAATGCCGCCTCCTAAAACCTTAAAACAACTACGATCTTTTCAAGGGAAGCTGGCATATCTTCGACGCTTTATCTCAAACTCGTCGGTAGGTGTCGGCCTTTCTCGGCACTAGTTAAAAAGGATGCCAAATTTATTTGGGAAGAGAAATGCCGAAGGCCTTCGAGGACATTAAACAATATTTAATGACACCTCCTGTCTTAGCGGCCCTGAGTCTCGGGTAGACCGCCGATACTTTACACCGCGGCTCTAGACGACTCTCTCGGAGCCTCGTTAGCCTGAGTCGATGATGAGGGTAAAGAAAATGCTCTTTACTACTTAAGCCGTTGTTTACTTCGACGGAAGTAAGGTATCCCGCAATTGAAAAGCATTGTTTGGCCTCGATCTTCGCCGCTCAAAAGCTCGGGCACTAGATGCTTTCTCATAAGGTCAACTCGATCTCGAAGTTTAATCCATTGCAATACTTGATGACTCGTCCAACACTTTCCGGCAGACTTGCCAGATGGTCAATGATATTATTGCAATTTGATATAACTTTCGTGCCTCTGCGTGCCGTAAAGGGACAAGTCTTAGCAGACTTTCTCGCAGCACACCCTTTGCCGGCAGAATCTCCTCTCAATGACGATTTGCCAGACGAACAAATAATGAACCTAGAAGACCCTGATGATCGACGTTGGGAATTATATTTCGACGGAGCATCTTCGACACACAAAGACGAAGAATCGCAAGTGATAGTGCTCGGTAAAGGCGGGAATCGGGCTAATCTTTATAACGCCGGAGCGGGGGATGTTAAGATACTCCTACCACTTGACGAACCGTGTACAAACAACGAAGCGGAATACAAAGCCCTCATAACGGGACTCGGAATTAACTATTCGGATGGGGATAACAGACATCAACATCTACGGAGATTCACAGTTAATCATTCGACGGATCGCCGGACAATACGGAATTTTTAAACCAAGACTCGAACAATACTTCCGATATGCTATACAATATTGTTGAACGGATTCCAAATGTGACAATATACAAAATTCCGGAAAAGATAATGCTTTAGCAGATGCTTTAGCCCGTCTCGCAAAAGAATTTGCTCGTTTGCAAGATGAATCGGTGGAAGTGTCAGTTCACGGACGTCGAGTCCTATCACGGCTCGACATAGACACAATACACAAATCGAAAAAAGAAAAAGAAGCACGATTGACAGCGGTGACGAAAAACACGGAAGATTGGCGACGACCATTAATGAACTACACGCAAACAGGAAAGCTACCGGACGATAGGTCGCTAGCCCATCGGATCAAGAAAAGAACTCGTCCTACGCATTAATAAATAACATATTGTACGGAAGGTCTTTTGATCAAATGTGGCTAAGATGCCTAAGCGGGTCCGAGGCCCGTGAAATTGTTAAAGAGGTGCATTCGGGACTGCGTGGCGCTCACCGATCGGGTCCGAAGATGAAAATGAAAATTAAAAGACTAGGGTACTCATCGGCCCTCAATGATGACCGATCGCATGAAAATCGCCGAGAGCTGTCACCAATGCCAAGTGCACGGAGTGGTTCTACACCAACCTCCAAATGTGCTGCACCCGACAATTGCGTCGTGGCCATTTGAATGTTGGGGCACAGATATAGTGGGTCCGATAGAACCACCATCTTCAAAAGGACATCGCTTTATTCTTGCAGCTACAGATTACTTTTCCAAGTGGGCAGAGGCAGTTCCACTTAGAGAAGTGAAAGCACACCACGTGCTTACAGCTTTTCAAGAACCAAGTTGTCTACCGTTTCGGAGTGCCGCGCGAGATCATCTCGGATAATGGGTCGGCATTCGAAGCACACAAATCAACAATTTTGTCGGGAGACACGGAATCGACCGGCGATACTCAACAATTTACTACCCAAGAGCAAACGGCCTCGCCGAGGCTTTTAATAAAACTCTCGTTCAAATCTTAAAGAAAACCTTGGACGATAATAAGAGAAATTGGCACGAGAAATTGTTAGAAGCCTTATGGGCCTACCGGACAACCTTCGAACTCCTACTCAAGCTACACCTTACGCTCTAGTGTATGGGTCCGAGGCGATGTTACCTTTAGAGGTTCGGCTTCCTTCACTCGGAATGCGAGTTGCAAACAAAGATCACGACAGAAGAAAACGCCAGATTACGACTCGAAGAATTAGAAAACTTGGAAGGGAAAAGACTTGCAGGCGCAACGAATTTAGAACTATACCAAGCTAAGATGGTTCAAGCCCATGACAAACCGGTCCGCCCAAGAACCTTCAAAGTTGGTGACTTAGTTCTCGTTCTCAAGAGACCTATTCTTGCACACCGCAAGATAGGAGGAAAATTTGAACCTACATAGGAAGGACCGTTTGTGGTTGAAGCAGTATACTCAGGAGGTTCCTACCAGCTAGTGAATTACCAGGGAGAACGACATATGCTTCCGATCAACGGACGATACTTGAAAAAGTATTACGCTACCTGATGTTTCGAATGAATGAATTCTTCATCCCTAAGAAACACGGGCGAAGTAATTACTTATGATTGGGTCCGAACCCAAAAAAAATAAAATGTGCTAAGATAAATAAAATCATGATAATATGTTTTCCTTGTTTTCTTTTCCAAATCAAAATCTCTTTCCCGATCTTATCCTACTTCATTCCTGTGAAATTTAAAAAAAAAAATAAAAAAAATATATAATAAAAAATGTCTTTAATAAACATTTTCTTAATGTTCTTGTTCTTAGTACAGCCCCTGATCCTTTTCCTTGTCTTTTCACAGGGAAATGTCGAACGGGCGGTTGGTCCTGAACTTTAAGAATGGCGTAAGCCTTGCACTCGATGAAAAGAGGGTGAAAGATGGAGCGATAATCGAGATTGACTCGGATTTCGCACCGGCGAGCCTACGATACGAGGAAAGTGGCTGGGTCCCGATTAACCGAGAAGAACTACCCGGGAAGACGGTGATGAAAGTGGGTGGCCCAAGCCACCAATCCAACAACAAGAAAAGAAAAGCAAACACCGAAGAAGATAAGAAAATAAAGTCCGTAGTCGCTACGGCGGAGGGCGAAGCTTGTCGGCGCCGCGCCCACGGAGATTCAAGAAGTGCGGAGAGCTACTCTCACGGCCACGCAACGAAGAAATAAGAATCGCCGTATCCGTAAGATGTTAACAAAACTAGCCGCGGACCGGCGCGACGAAACAATTGCTAATGCCAAGCACACACATTTCGAGGACACCGGTTCACCAGGAACTCGAAGAAAGGAGGCCGGCTCCTAGGATAACGAAAAGAACCAGGGAAATCTCCGGAAGATCAAAAGAAAGAAGGCTACCACGCCACCGGATAGAACCACCAATAATGCATGACCTTGTTGCGAAGCAACCCCGGGGATGTCCCGACGTGCATCATCCCCGAGGAGCCGAGGTATGCAGGGGAACGTGAAGGGATTGAACCATATATCCCACAATATGTCACAAGGCCTCGCCATCTCGGATCATTCCGAATACGAGCTGGAGAGAATGCGGAATGTTGAAAAGAAAACTTTTGAATACTTCGAGAAAATTAAAGGAAGAAGGATTAACATACTAGTAGGGCCTCGAGCTACATACCGAAGTATTCTCGGAGTATGAACAACGAGCAAATCGTGGATTGTATCCGGGATTTGAAGAGAATGGGCCGAGCGAGCCGCCCGAGGAAAAACACATACTCGGAACCCCGGAGATGGATGCCGGGGAAAGGAAGAATCACAATACAATGCGGATGCTGCTACAACTTTCGTCGAAGACGAAGGGAAACCCACCGGGATACTCCGTCATGGGCGAGTAGATCCGATGCCATTAGTCATCGGGAGAATGGTAAAAAGATTGATAACATGGAGGGTACGCCGCAGATTGCATACCCAATAGCTGCATTATCAACATCTACAAACGGGGTGACTGCATACCCCCACATATAGATCACCACGACTTCGTCGGACCATTCCGCACGATCTCTTTCTTGAACGAGTGTGACATCATGTTCGGATCTGACCTCCGGATAGCAGGCCCGGGTGAGTTCCGAGGGCCAGTAAAGATACCTTTACCGGTGGGTTCCGTCATGATACTGAAGGGCAACGGAGCAGATATCGCTAAGCATTGCATACCAGGAGTGCCAGTGGAGCGGATCTCAGTTACTTTCAGGAGAATGGACGACAGCAAGATACCTTACCATTTCCAACCAGACCCAGAGCTAGAGAACCTCCGGCCTTACGAGCTGTGAGTTACATGGGAAATATCACACCTCCAACGTACATCCAGCCGGCATCCTTGCCAGGGATGGCTTGGAAGGTGATGTTATTAACCATGTACCCCACTATTCAGACATGGATTTTTTTGACAAATGCTTCTTTTGATGGACCAACAAAGATCATACATGATCCGTTTCGAGTCTACATGGATTGTATGAAATGTATTCCGGATCGAGTTGTATGATGTATTTTCAACATGATTGAATGAAAGTGACCATGTCACGTTTTTGGCCTTCACCTCTTTTGTGCAAATTGATTGGGAAACGCCATTAAAGTTAAATGAACTTCGAACAAAGAAACGAAAAGAAATAAATAAAAAAAGGATAAAAGAAAACTTTCTTTAAAAATCTGAAATGACAAACACCAAATTCACATGAACATTAAATAAACGATAAAAAAAATTTGAATCATTAAAAGATAAACGAAATCAACACAAATCTTAAATTCCATCCTTCCAAATTTCAAATCAAATTTCAAATTCAATCTTTCCAAATTCCGAATCAAATTTCAATCTTTTCAAATCTCAAATCAAATTCTCAACCGAATTCCAAATCCAATCTCGATCAAATTTCAAATTTGATCTTCCAAATTTCAAATCAAATCTTAAATCAAATTTCAATCGAGTTCAAACTCATCCTTCCAAATTTCCAAATTCAATCTTTCCAGATTCCAAATCCAGTCTCAATCAAATTCAAATTCAATTTCTTCCAGATCTCGAATTAAATATACATCAAATTCAAACCTTTTGGGTCGAGGATTTTACATCCAAGACTGCACTGCTTTAGGATTCTTTCCTATTGCACTGAAGTACATCAAATTCAAACTTTTGGGTCGAGGATTTTACATCCAAGATCGCACTTGCTTTAGGATTCTTTCCTATTGCACCGAAATACATCGAATTCAACCTTTTGGGTTGAGGATTTTACATCCAAGACCGCATCGCTTTAGGATTCTTTCCCTATTGCACTCGAAATACATCAAATCAAACTTTTGGGTCGAGGATTTTACATCCAAGACCGCACTCGCTTTAGGATTCTTTCCTATTGCACTCGAAATACATCGAATTCAACCTTTTGGGTCGAGGATTTTACATCCAAGATCGCATCGCTTTAGGATTCTTTCCCTATTGCACCGAAATACATCAAATCAAACTTTTGGGTCGAGGATTTTACATCCAAGACTGCATCGCTTTAGGATTCTTTCCTATTGCACTGAAATACATCAAATTCAAACTTTTGGGTCGAGGATTTTACATCCAAGATCGCATCGCTTTAGCATTCTTTCCTATTAGCACCGAAATACATCAAATTCAAACTTTTGGGTCGAGGATTTTATATCCAAGATCGCATCGCTTTAGGATTCTTTCCCTATTGCACTGAAGTACATCAAAATTCAAACTTTTGGGTCGAGGATTTTATATCCAAGACTGCACTGCTTTAGGATTCTCTTCCTATTGCACTGAAATACATCTAATTCAAACTTTTGGGTCGAGGATTTTACATCCAAGACCTGCATCGCTTAGGATTCTTTCCCTATTGCACTTCGAAATACATCAAATCAAACTTTTGGATCAAGGATTTTACATCCAAGACTGCACTCGCTTTAGGATTCTTTCCTATTGCACTCTGAAATACATTAAATTCAAACTTTTGGGTCGAGGATTTTACATCCAAGATCGCACTTGCTTTAGGATTCTTTCCTATTGCACTCGAAATACATCGAATTCAAACTTTTGGGTCGAGGATTTTACATCCAAGACCGCATTGTTTTAGGATTCTTTCCTATTGCACCGAAATACATCGAATTCAAACTTTTGGGTCGAGGATTTTACATCCAAGACTGCACTTGCTTTAGGATTCTTTTCTATTGCCTCGAAATACATCAAATTCAATCTTTTGGGTCGAGGATTTTACATCCAAGACCGCACTCGCTTTAGGATTCTTCTCCTATTGCACCGAAATACATCAAATTCAAACCTTTTGGGTCGAGGATTTTACATCCAAGACCGCATCGCTTTAGGATTCTTTCCTATTGCACTGAAATACATCAAATTCAAACCTTTTTGGTCGAGGATTTTACATCCAAGACTGCACTGCTTTAGGATTCTTTTCCTATTGCACTGAAATACATCAAAATCAAACTCTTGAGGTTAAGGATTTTACATCCAATACCGCATTGCTCTGAGATCTCTCCTCATTGCAATGATTCAATTTGATCAATTCAATTTTCTTTCGAGGTTGAAGATGTTACATCTAAAACCACAGAATTCCAATTTTCATTTCAAATCAAATCCCTCAAATTAATCTTGACAAACTCCAATCTAAATTGAAACTCCAAATTGAAATCTAAACTCACACATCAAAACTTAAATTCAAACAAAATAAAATCTAAATCGAAATTCCCCCAGGTCATGTGATTTGGGATTCACCTCCTTTTCCTTTCCCCAGTGAGAGTTTTGGAATCTCCGGTTTCAGAGATATACTTGCTACTCCCCAGCGGAAACTCTCCTACTTCGTCCTAAGTTCATCACTGGGACATCTGTGTTGGTTTTGTTGATCGCTTCGATCAACACCAATACGCGCGGTGTGCTCCGTCAGCTCACCACACCTATTGGGGGTCCATTTGTTGACCTCATTTTTGACGAGGTCTTCTCTTCTTCTCTTTAGTACTTAGGATCTAGCCTTAGGCTTTTCCTTTGACTATCTTAGAGGACTAGAATCGGGACCCACCTTTTAGAAATTCAAACTACTTCTTAACTCCCCGCAAACTCCACAAACTTGACCGTAGACCCCTAATCACCTAGAGGGTTGAAATCAAATGTGGAAGTTTAAAGGATGAGTTCCTATAGGACTCTTTGGCCTTAGGACTGCCCTGGGTGGCCTGGTCTGGTGAAGGGGCTGACTTACACACACTACACTTATACACTACACCTACACACTACACTTCCACATACCTCCTGAAACCACACCCATACCTAACTTGACCTCCTGACTTATGTAGGTGATTCACATGGATGGTCCTTAACCCCTAAGCCCTTGGCTAAGAGGGTTAGGAACAACATAGTGAATGCCTCAAGTGAGTCCCTTCATGGCCCATGTGGGCTTGATATGGCTTCATGGCTCAACCAAAATGACTTCTTTCCACCCAAATTCACCCAATCTTCAATTTCCCAAATTTTCAATTTTTGACCCCCGGGACCCTACATCCGCTTAGCCTACCCAAAACCCCCGAAATTACCCAAATTTCTCAAAATTTCCAAATTATCCAAAATTCTCCAAAATCATTCCCAAACATTTCCACATCACTTAAATTGATCATCCATACCCAAAAATACCAAAAATTCCAAGAAAACCTCCCAATACTCCTCCAAATACCAAAATACCCCTCTGACCCAAAATCCAAAAATTCAGAAAAATTCCCAGAAAATCCCAGAAAATTCCAAATATTCCCAATTTCATTTTGGTCCAATTCAAACCATGGGTCAATTTTGTCAATTTACTCCTACTTTTGTCAAAACCCCACTTGACCCATTTTAACCCAAAGTGAACCCAATGTCAAACCAAACCCACCCAATTGACTCAACTTCTGGTCCAATTCAATTCTAAACTTCAATTCAACATTCCCAACACCAATCTAGACCAAATCCAAGTCCAATTTGATTGACATTTGGATCCAATCTCACTTTTGGCCTTAAAGCCCAATTCTCTGGACTCCATGACCCAAACCTAACCCAAAACTCACCCAATTCAACTCCAATTAACCCCAAATCTTTTCTAAATCTTCCTTAACATTCCCACAAAATAAAAACTAACATGATTTGCCCAAAATTTAGACCTAAATCATACTCAAATTCAACCTAAAGCTAAAAGGCCCATTTCTCGACCTAAACCCAAACCTAACCTAAAATGAGCCCAAACCCCAAAATCAAAGCCCAACCAAAGTCAAACCTCTTTGAAACACTCCCATAAACATTTCTCAACATTTATTTTACATCAATTTCAACCCTAGACCAACATTGGCCCAACTTGGCCGACTTTGACCCATATAGGCCCACTTACCAAATAAACCCAAATTCAAACCAATTCAACTCCAAATCACACCAAATTGACTCCAAGCCCTTCATAGAACATCCCTAAACCAATTATGACATTTATTCGACAAAAGTTCTTCATAAAATCTTCACCCAAATGCCCATCCTAAATCAAAAAGCCCATTCCCCTTAAACTTTCCTAAAAGCCCACTTCACCACATTCAAAAGCCCGAATCTATCCAAAGCCCACATGACACTTTCCTCATCATCCATTTAATCAAAATCACCCCTAAGTTTCAAAATCATCAATTAAACCATTCCAAATCAAGCTTCATGCAAATTTTCACCAAAAATACCCAAAATTCTTAAACCCATTTTTATGAAATCGAATTCAACCTTTTCCAAGCCAAATGGAGCCATGAAGCCATGCACAAGCCATATGCAAGCTATGGCGTACCTACTTTACACATCACCATGTCATTTTTGGCAAAAGGAGGGAGTCCTTTAATGATTCCCTTAAGGGTGATTTAGCCACTTTCATGACTCCACTAAACTATGCTTAAGCTTAATTGTACTTGGATGGTGACCCTTCCCCACTAATTAAGCTGACCTAAACCACTTTGCCTTTCAAACCCTGCCAGCTATGGAAGGTGCACCCAACTCCATTTGCAGACCAAAATGAGCCAAAAATGACCCTTCCCCTTTCTACTTTGATTCAACCACTTTACACATGTCAAACCTCAATTGAATTCACCAACCCCAGCCCTGACCCACCTCGAACAGATGGTGACCAATGCCTGGCCGGCCAGCCACCAGGCCGCCGGAAAACACCATGGCCGAGAGCTCACATGAGCCCAACTTGTTCTCACCGCTGAGCTGCCCCATCCCCAAAGTGGGCTGCTGGAGCTGTTCTTCTCATGCCAAGAGCAACCGATCCCAAGCCCTAACTCTCGTGGAGGCCCTCCACCCTCTCCTATTTAAAACACCACCTCTCTCGGCCATGAGAGGTGCTAAAAAAAACCTTAAGGAAACCTGCCAAAATTGTTCCGCACTTCCCCATACACAGTAGCACTTGATCCCTGCTGAGATCCCCTGCCATTTCTCCTTCGTGAGCTCACCGGTAGGGCCGAAATTCCACCCAAAACCAGGACACTTCTCCACAAAGGGAGTCAATCCCCAAATTGATTGGTTCTACACCTTCACCGCATTTCCGAAGGGAAGGTGTCCACCACAAAGGCCCCATCCCGTGCCACCCGCCTGTTCCTGCACTCTCCAAGCTTTAGGATCGGGCTTGGTCGAAATCACATCTAGACCATTCACCGACTAGGAGACTTCATCCGGAGCTTGCCGGGATCCAATCGAAGGCAACAACCTCAAAATCTGAAGCCACACCCTTTCGAGCAAAGGTATGAACTAATTCTTCATCCCGAGCTTCTGAAGATTCTCCATTTCGAATGTTTAATTTCAATGCATGATAACCGTATAGATGTGTTCGTCTCTTCAAGACGAATCCATAGAGCATAAGAACATGAAAATCCACTAGTATCGAGTGAGATCTTAGGGATTTAGTGTGGACGGCTCGCAAGAGACGCCGGGGTTGATGAACGGATGCCGTCCATTCAATACACGCGCGGACGGACGACTCGCATGGCGTCGGGACTGTGAGATGGTGGCCAAGAACCGCGGGGCCCGGGCTGCTGATCAGGCGGCGTCGAATGGGAGCGCGACACGCTGCGTTTCGAGATGCCGAGGATGAGCTGGCGCCGCGGGGTGGGATAACATAAAAAATTAGGTATTTTTTGATTTTATTTAATTCCCTAAACTTCAAAAATTCGTAACTTTGTGTAGAAAAATCAAAAAAATAAAATAAAAATACAATCTTGCTCAAAGAACAAAGGAGAATAATGTGGAAAAGAAATCATTTAATTTCATCAAGTAATTTATTTTTTATGATTTATTTACTCTCTGCATACTTTTAATTCTCCATGCATGTATACAATTCACCATGACATGAGACCATGGGAGCTCTGAAGCCTCTGAATTTGGGAACATTCCCTGAATTTTCCAAAGTCGTAGGCCATCCCTATGAAAAGTTATTGATTTTTCAAATTCATGTTACTGTTTTGAGTATTTTAATTCCAATAAATAGCATGTTGTGAGATAAATTCTAGGAAAAATTTCAAGATGTGTTCCTACATCTGTGAGGGACCCAGAAAAAATAGGTTTTGAGTTAGTTCATTTAAAACAGCCCTAATTGGCTTAAACACTCAAAATAGGTCTCTCTAATTAATTAGAGTTAACCATGCATCAAATTGACTTAAAATCAATTCTCCACTGACCTTTAGATCAGAGGAACCCACCATAAAAATTCTGAGGTCAATTGGACTTGGTTGTCCTACTCAATTGGGTTGATTAAGCCACTTAGTCATTTTAAACTTTAAAAATTCATAACTTTCAAAATACTTTTCAAAAATTCACCAAATTGAAGCTGGAGCCTTCTGATATCAGGGGAATTTTAAGAAAATTAAAAATTTCAATTTTCTAAAAAAGTTGATTTTTAATAATATTTTAATATTTTTAATAATTAAAAAAAATAACAAAAATCACAAAAATAATAAAAATTCAACAAAAATGTCATACTTTGAATTTTAATCACTTAGAAACAAACCCCACATTTTTCTTAGGTCTATTTAGTGAAATATTAAATTTTAAAGCCCTAGGGTAATTTTAAAATTAAAAATGTATTTTCTAGCATTTTCACTAAAATAATTATAATAAATCATAAAAAAATCAGAAAATTGCAAAATTTGATTCTCTGATTTTCTTGATATCAGAGAGATTTTTAAAAATATAAAATTCATTTTTCAACATTTATTTTATTTTTAAATTAATTAACACTCCAAAACTTAAAATAATTATAATAAAAATAATATAATTCAAAAAATCACCAAAATTGGTCCAAGTGTCCTCTTGGTCATTAGGAATGTCCCCTAATTTTCTTAAGGACAAAACTTTCCCTTGGTCATGTTATTAAATTTTCCTTGGAAATCTCTATTTTCCACCAAAATAATTATATAAATAAATTAAATAAGCAGGAAAATCACATTTTCTCCTCTCATGTCTTTATTGATATATGAGTGAAGTTACATAAAAATTTCAAGCTCATTTGAGTTCAATTTAGTGAGTTATGAAATTATTAAGCTTAAAGGGTAAAATGGTAATTAAAATTTTAACCCTTAATTCAAACTTTAGGGTTTAATAAAAAAAATTAATAAGTAAAATATTTGATCCTCTTTGATTTGGATGATTGAAATTTAACAATTAGCAGAAACCCATTAAACAATTTTAAAATGATTAAAACTTTAATTAAATAATTGATTAAATTAAAGAATAATAAAATTGAATTATTAAAATAGGGATATTATTAGGAAGAGATTTATTCTTTAATTTTTAAAAATCCCTAAATTAATTATCTCATTAATATTCAATTCTTAATTAAAATGATAACTCAAATTCAAAACATTAAAAGACTTAATCATTAAACTAAAATTAAATTATTAAACTCTTTTAAAAAATTTCAATTAAAATTAAAAAATAAAATTAAATTAAAAATTAAATTAAATTAAGTAAATTAAATTAAATTAAATTAAGTAAATTAAATTAAATTAAATTAAATTAAATTAAATTAAATTAAATTAAATCAAATTAAATTAAATTAAATGAAATAAATTAAATCAAATTAAATTAAACTAAATTAAATCAAATCAAATGAATTAAATTAAATTAAATTAAACAAATAAAACCAAATTAAATTAAATTAAATTAAATTAAATTAAATTAAATTAAATTAAATCAAATTAAATTAAAAATTAAATCAAATCAAATTAATTTAATGTAACATCAAATCAAACTAAACTGAATAAAATTAAATTAAAACTCAATTAAATTAAATTAAATTAAATTAAATTGAATTAAATAACAACACTTAAAACAGAAAGAAATTAAATATAAAAAGCAACTTGAACACTATTCCAAATTTAAAACTCCTTTAACTTAAATCAAATCATTCAATACCAATTTTTACTCGAAAGCTAAGTTATTATAACTCCTAAAAGATCCGAACATTAAATGAAATGTTACTTCACTTATAGATATTCAAATGTCCTAGTTCATCGAGCAAGATAACAACAAAACTTGAACCCTGGACGATTAATTCATTTATATAATTAAACCCATTCGACTTAAAATCCTAGAAATATTGAAAAGATGTTTAAGATTCTTCTTAAGCACTTCCTCAATATGATAGGACATTTATAAGAACAATTGACTTAATTGTTCTTTGATGAAGAAAATCGTCTTCAAACAAAAACACAAGGAATCTAGACGTCATAGGAAATGACTAGCCATAAAGATTAGAACTTGGCAGAAAACCATAACCCTTACCTTAGCTTTACTCAGGGAAACTTGCTTAAATATTCCAATTGTGTTTTACAAAAAATGCCTTTTGGGATGACGGGAAGACCCTCCGTGCACGCTTATTTTATTGCAATTTACTTTCTTGCAATTTACATTATTGCAATTTATTTAACTGCATTGCACTTACTTTTCTTTTGCATGATAAACAACTCGTTGCATGAAAACTCACACCTTTAGGATAGACCCTAAAACTGAAACCAAACTAAGTTAAAAGTCATTGCAAGATAAAATTCACCGCCACAACATTTCAAAATATAAAACAACTCAAAATTTAATCACAAAATTTAACACAAAACTACAATTACAATTAAATTAAAACGTCCGTTGGATGATCGAATACTCGTATGATGTAACCTTACGTGTTGCCAACGGGATTTCCCACGGTCTAAATGAAAGTGTGGAACTCATTCAAATATTAGCAAATTCATCCGGGACTAAGTGAATCCGATAAAAGTAATGATGATGGAAGGATGGAACCGTGGGATCTTAACCGGTGTCGTTATAATCAACTTTAAGATTTGTTTTAATTGAAACATAGAAAACACTTGGATTTTAAGATTTTCTCTAAACCAAAACACTTCTCTCATCTCCTCGATTTATGACTTCTAAAACTAAACCTCTCGCAACAACAAGGAGCTCGCAGCATGGTGGGCAACACGGCCATCGTCATCAGCAAAACCTGAGTCTACTCAGCAAAACTTTCCAGAATTAAATAACCAAGCCATAGGATTTAGTAGTTTGCCTAGTGCAACATAAATCCTCAACTCCTTCGTTAGGCACTTGCATTGCAAATTAAGCCCCAACCTGTCTTAGGGATTCCGAGGTAGTCGTTTGGGTACGACATAAACCCTCACATCTTCATGCCATTTCATGATTCTATCATACAAATATAAGCCCTAATTAATTAAAATTAGCAAGATCAAACATTTAAATAAATATTAGACTTTCCTAAATCCAAGCCAAACAATAGGATAGTCGGGAACACCGGCTCCGCTTCGAATCCGTGATTTCTCCTACTCTTCTTCCTTTGGATTCCCAAAACAAAATGTTCCAAACTTGATCTATTCCCTATTGAAATTCCAAAGTTCAATCCCTTGAAAACTTAAACTTTGAAATCCTTGAGAGCAGAATTATTGGATTATTATCGAGAGTTTTCTTAGGTCATTCCTGTCACTTAAGATGTAATTAACTATAGGGGCTTGCCCTTATAGGGAATTTTAAAGAACCTGTGTAATAAAAACCCCGTTTAATGCTTTCATATTAAGCAGGGGAATTTTGTCGGCTTATGTGCTGGTTCGTTGCATCAAACGGATGTCACAAATCTTTTAGTTTATTTAATCGAGCCCTTACCATCAAGCACAGGTTCATCCCTTAGGATAGATACACGGTTTGCGGTGCGTTCGTTTTATATAAACTATTCGGGATGGGAGATCGGTTTGATTTCATATCTTAAAATTTTCAAATTTAAAATTATTTTCAAAATCAATATTTCTTCCAAAATTATTTATTTAAACTAAAATTCAAGAATTCGCCGACAATTTCTCGTAGGCGACCCTCTTCAAAACACAACACCGACTCGTTAAAAAATATGCCGACGTATTTCTCGCGATCAGAGAATTTCTCTCTCCATTTTAATCAAATAATTCTGCTTTCAAAATCGGCAGTATATCCATAACTCTAATGGGTCAAACCACCCTTCTTTCCGTTGGAATACTATGTTCATTTCTACCTTGACAAGTATAGCCAACATTCTCGGATTTAGGAGCCACCGTTTACACCCCTAAACAAAGAGGTTCCGAGATCCTTTTACCTCATTTCTGAGGTGGGGATCCCCCAACAGGTGTTAGATTAGGAATGAGCTCGAGTCAAGAAGTCTTGCTTAAGACTTTCTTTTCCTTTCCAATCAATCGGATTCCTTACCTTCTGGCTACACCTTTGAACATTCCGTTCTAAATAAACAAACCCTCTAATAAGTGACTCTTTTAACAAATGATTCCCTCTTATAAATACATGAACAAGAATGAGTTCGTACTCTTTTCAATTCCTTTTCGTCCTAAAGAAAAGAAGCATAATCCTCGGACCGACAACCAGAATCTACTCTGCAGAAATGGAAGTCCCGAAGCTGATTTTCCTTCACCAATGGATCGGACTTCGCCGTCTATATGATGAGCGGCTCGACAATGAGATCATCCGATTCTGACAAGGATTTGAAAACACGAATGTCAAAGTCACCGACGTCTCCCCTCTTTTGCAATCGACGAAGAAGGCATTCGGTTGAGGAGGCCACCGCTGAGTTCAACCTTAGGTCGACCCAAGAGTTTCCTCCCTGCAAAGGATCCCGATTAGGAGGAGCATCGCCGTCCGCAGGAGGACCGTTCTTACTACCCCCATCGGTCTAGTTGTTTCGCACCTACCTTACTCTCCTCGCCAAATCAAAGGGGAAAAGAAATCCAGAACTAGTGGTAAACTCCGTTACCGTGGAGGTACGGATCTTCTCGTAAGACTCGTTTTTCTAAATCGAACCGGGCTCAAAGATTCCGTCACCGGCAAGGACCCGCAAGAAATGTATGAGAAGGATCACTGCAGAAGCCGTAGCCGCTGAAATTGCCTTCCTAGAGGAAATTCCGCAGCTGCCAGAATATACACCGCTACCAGAATATACACCGCTGCCCTCGACTACATACCACTTTGGGAGGAAGCAAGTTCCATCCCCTCCGCCGCAGAGGATGAGGAGAATGTTCGCAAGATTGCTGCCACATTACCTCAGCCCGCATATTACAACGATAGCCGCAAGAAAAGAACTAGAACTACGCCGTTTCGCTTCGACTGCAAACTTTGGTAGAAAAATTAGCAAAGAAGGAAAACTGCCCCATATCGGAGATTCTACGAAGGATAGGGCGGGTGCCAATCAAATCCCGTCTTGGACCCCGAGTAGAGCTCCGCCATCATGACAAAGGGGTGCCAAGTAAAAGAATGAAGGCTAGCCCGCCCGTCGTAGTCTCGTGATTACGCATTAGGGAGACACCACCCTTCCAGCATTTGGCCGACGTACCATCTGGTCCTAGACTCTCCGCTGCTAGAAGGATGGTATGGCGTCCCACTACTGCGGGGGCGCAAGATTGGAAACAGTGCCCCGAGAAAGAAAGTCTCGCCGTGAGGCTGGAATTTGAAGAAAGTGCTACCGCGATGCGTGGGACTCGTGAAAAGGGGACCCGACAGCCTATCGCATGACAACCGCAAAGACACACGTAAAGCCCCGCTGGAAGATGCCATGGAAAAGTTGAGAATCATATCCGACGGTTGGCAAAAGAAAGAGAAGAAAAGTTCGGAGATGAGATTGATTCATCGGAATTCATGGACGACGAATATGCGTAAATCAACATGGTTGAGACACGAGCTTCATCAGCTTCGCAAGGTGCTCCTGCAACACAAAGAGAGGAGCCAGAATCGATGAGAAGGCAGCTTCAGAGACGACACGATCGCTCAAATGGCAAAAAGGATGGAAGAGATGGCCGTAGCCCGGGCCAATTTCCGCAGTCAAGTACAACCACAAAGAGAGACACCCCTGCAGGTCATTCACATTGTAGACGGAGGAAAGGAGATTACATCCGTCAATGGGGATGATCACCGAAAAGGATACAACACAAAGTTTGATCCTGAAAAGGATATCAAGAACTTGGTGGAATTGAAAGTAGGAAGGAGGAAGCCTTAGCACAATCGAAGAGCGGGACATCCATTCGGACGGTAGACTTTACCTTGTGAAGAATTCGACGCTGTCCAATACCCGAAAGGCTTCGTACCACCTCTCGTTCAAGACCTTCGACGGGAACCGGAACCCCTTACGCATGCTGTACACTTTCGTGCCACAGCAATGCCGGCGGAGCGATGCATTACTCTTCCGACAGCTTCGCCGCAACATCGTGAATCGCCTTGACCGGTATGAAGAATTACCAATGGCTCGTGAAGACGTTCCTCGCAGCTAGAGAACCTCTTCATCAAGCGATTCGCCGGAGCTCAGCACCACATCACTATAGGTGATTTAGTGGTAGAGAAACAAAGGCCGAATGAAGTTCTTGGTGGATTACATACTTCGATGGAGGAACTTAAGCATGAAGTGGGGAACCACAACCGGCAAGAACAACATGCGCCGGGCATTTTACTTAAAAGCATTGTTTGTCCGATAAAAATTTCCCCAAAGGATTCACTATTAAGACTTTCGAGAAGTTGTTAAGCAAGGCCGGAAGCTTGTAAGAAGAGGCGAAGCAATTAAGTTTCGCCGACAAGACGGACAAGGTGGCCGGTGAAGACCTTCGAAAGAAATCAGATCGTTGCAGCAGTTGACAAAGGCAAGCAACCGATGCAAATACTACCGTAACAGCCGCAGCAACCACAATAGAATTACCAACAACCCCGGTCCAGCAATCAGTCGTTCCGCAGTATGAACAACCGTCCCGTCCGCAACGACATTGCGGAACTCTGAGCAGAGAATATCCTTTCAAGAATGAAGCAACTTCCGAAATGTTCCGTAGTCCGATGAAGACTCCGCATTTCCAATCAGCGTAGCCTAAAAGACCAGAGGAAGTCAACAAGAACGGTGATCCCAACTTTTGCTCCTTAGTACTATCGGATGCTTCTGGGCACAAGATAGGAATATTTGCATTACCTTTAAAAGTTGGCTCAACGACAACCTTCGGAAAGGAAATATAACTATCCCGAAGGAGTACATGAAAGAACCCCAGAAAGGAGGTTCCGTCAATGTTATCTCAACCGATCCCGTCATTCCGATAGATCCCCATGCAATCGACGATGGACGGACTACCGCCCTGGACAAGGTATTCGAAGAAGACTTTAGACAAACATCCGAACCGCTTCGGTGTGAGCTTCTAACTAGAGTTTGAGACCTGTTAAGCCGGTACTATCACTTGCGAGAAGAACCACCTCAACAGGAGGCGATTAGAAGAGAAGAAGAGAATTGACGAAGAAGAGAGGACCGAGACTCCTGAGCAGCACAGACTGGGGGCTGCTTATCCTATGATAGTTGCTTCCACTGGGAGAAACTCTCGAACCTCTGATTTTGTATGATTATCTGCTCGCTCGTGGGACCATATAATGATAAGGGTGATGGCGTTGGCTACGTTTTGACCGTTTCTAACGATTACGTAACTAGCGACAACCGGACATCGATTTACATCAACAACAATTCTCAAATCATACACGACCAATGGCAACAACGGTGGTAAGAAGACATCCATCAAGGAGGCTACGAGAGCTCAATAAGCAACGAATCTATCCGTGAGTTTCGAGAGCTTCGGTCACAATAGAGCAGCCTTCGCATTCGAAGATAATCCGGAAGAGCCCGTCATTCCGATTCAAGAAGAGACACCGACAAGCTCAACACTAGATTCAGAAGAAATTACAGAAGTCAACTTTAAGAAGTGGAAGAGTTCTACTCTAAGAATGGGTCCAAAAGACAAAGGAAAGGTGTGGTTGTTCAAGAAGAACCTCAAAGCAGAAGAAATACCCATTCGAGAAGCCGACGATGGAAATAAAGTGGACTACAATCGTGTTAGCCCATCTTAGGAAACTACCGGCCAAATCCGACATTTACGACGCTCTCGTCTTATCAAAGGAGATGAGAGAAGCCTCAGATCAAGGCCTTACTTGATCCGGAAATTTGCTTAGCTCAAATGGTCGGAGATTCCCGTATGAGGTTTGCTCGTTAAAGAATGGCCGAGGCGTTACCTTCACGGACAATGACCTACTACTTGGGACAATGCATCACAACCGACCGTTGTACATTTCGCTATACTCAGACTTTACGCCCCGTAGCATTGGTGGATCCAGAGCATCAATCAATATAATGAGTCTTCGAACACTAGCACGGAAATTGATACCGCGAGCTCGGCTGCATAAAATGTTATTAAGAGGATTCAACCAGAAAGGAGAAAGAGCCCTCGGGTCAATAATCGCCATCGATGAAGACCGGTGACTTAGTTAAAAGATAACCGCTAAATTTCACATAATTGACTCAGAAAACTTCGTTCAACGCCTTCTATCACGTCGGGACTATGGATACATGAAAACAGATGGTACCATCATCTCACCGGAAGGCATCAAGTACTACGATGGAGTGGAACAGTGCATCAAAGGTGTATTTGCAACCATTCTCCGTACATGAGATTGGAATCCATGAAGACGCAGCCTTATTATGCACCGCCAAAGAAAACAATCTTCTCCAGAGATACTCGTAACAAATGAAGCAAGAAAGTTCAGGACAACGAAGAACCTGAAGTTCTAGTCCAACAGTCACTCACCACTCCCTTCCGGCGAGATGGTGAAGGCTCTCTACAACTCGCATCCGAGGTCGAGGCCGAGGACGAGACCGTGGTAGAGACGTTAGGACAACAGAGGAAACCAGTCATCAATGTTGATTGGGAAGATAGTTCTGAAGAAGAAAAGAAATCAAACAAGAAGCAGCGACAATAAGTCGAAGAAGCCGCACCAAGATCTCTCTCGAAGATGAAAAGAATGAAGAATAAAAATAAATGTACGAGAAGATTAACCACTATGTACATACTATGACCCTAACCCCGATCCATTCTAATAAGATCGAGGGTATGGTGGTCAAAGAGGTACGTAGCGGTGGTGCAAAGCCAATCAAATTCTACCGTGGTGCTTCTTCCTCCAAACTGAAAATCATGTACAATTCGAAGATGTCACTATCAGAATTAATGAATTACCTTTTGAGTGGTAATTTCCCTGTGTTCAAAATTTAATTCAACGTGGTTTCTTACCTCGACAATGGACAAAAGGTCAATCACAAACGTTTTGAAAATTATGGAATAATTCGGTCGTCCGCCCAATTCAAAGCATGGACTCGGATTCGGCAGCGTAGGGTCAGTTGACGACACGGAATTTTGCTTGGTTGTCACTTGCAAGTTCAATGAAATCCCGCATGGAAACTACGACGAACTCGAAGATTTACAAATTGGAGACGGGCCCACCGTAATTCGAAGAAGAAATCAAATCTACAATAAATACGAGTTAACGGAAGTTAACTTAGGTACTAGCAAAGAGCCTAGACCTACCTTTGTTAGCTCCTTACTCAATAAAGAATACTCCGAAGAAATAATCAAGTTATTAATGGAATTTAAAGACAGTTTTGCTAGGAACTACGATGAAATGCCAGATTAAAATTTCTAGAAGTCGCAATCTACAAGCTAGAGTGGATCCTACTTCTGTCCCGCCGACAAGGTCCTTAAGAATGCGTCTAGAAATCGAACAAGTCATAGCCGAAGTTAAAAGCTAATAGACGCTAAATTTGTCCGTGAAGAACAATACCCGACTTGGTTAGCCAATGTGGTGCCAGTCGAGAAGAAGAATTATCAGATCAGACTTGTGCGGACTTCGTAGATTTAAACAAGGCATGTCCAAAGGATGAATTCCCACGATCCCGGTAACTAATGATCGACATTGCTTCGACACATGAAATATTCTCATCTCATGGATGGATCTTCGTGATACAATCCAGATAAAAATGGCTCCAGAAGATGAAAAGCTTACAGCATTCGTAACGCCGATCGAGTATTTTGCTACACAAAGAATGCTGTCCGGATCAAGAACGCAGATAACCTACCAAAGAGCAATGACAAGAATTTTTGATGATCTCATCCACAATCAAGTCGAATGCTACGTGACGATGTGGTCACCGGTGCTGAAAGTAAAGGACAACCACCTGTATGATTTGAGAATTGTTTTCGAACGATTAAGACAATTTAACCTTAAGATGAATCCCTTAAAATGTTTCTTCGGCGTCACCTCCAGGAAATTCTTAGGATTCGTTGTCCGACATCGTGGAATTGAAATCGACCGGAAAAAAGATTAAAGCTATCTAGAAATGCCGCCTCCCAAAACCTTAAAACAACTACGATCTTTCTAAGGGAAGCTGGCATATCTTCGACGCTTTATCTCAAACCCGTCCGGTAGGTGTCGCCCTTTCTCGGCACTAGTTAAAAAGGACGCCAAATTTATTCGGGAAGAAATGCTGCATACCTCGAGGACATTAAACAATATTTAATGACACCTCCTGTCTTAGCAGCCCTGGGCCTCGTGTAGACCGCTGATACTTGCTAATCGCGGCTCTAGACGACTCTCTCGGAGCCCTGTTAGCCTGTGTCATTGATGAGGGTAAAGAAAATGCTCTTTACTACTTAAGCCGTCGTTTACTTCCGATGGAAGTAAGGTATTCAGCAATTGAAAAGCATTGTTTGGCCTCGATCTTCGCCGCTCAAAAGCTCGTGCACTACATGCTTTCATAAGGTCAACCTGATCTCGAAAGTTTAATCCATTGCAATACTTGATGATCTGTCCAACACTTTCCGGCGTACTTGCTGAAAGACAATGATATTATTGCAATTCGATATAACTTTCGTGCCTCCCTGCTGTTGCCGTGAAGGGACAAGTCTTACAGACTTTCTCAAGACACCCTTTGCCGGCAGAATCTCCTCTCAATGACGATTTGCCAGATGAACAAATAATGAACCTAGAAGACCTTGATGATCGACGCTGGGAATTATATTTCGACAGAAAGCATCTTAAGCACACAAAGATGAAGAATCGCAAGTGATAGTGCCCGGTAAGGCAGGAATCGGGCTAATCTTTATAACGCCGAGCGGGGGATGTTAAGATACCCTACCACTGACAGAACCGTGTACAAACAATGGGTTGCATCACAAGCCTCATAACGGGATCAAATTCAATCCATTCAAACGGGGATAAAATTTTACATCAACATCTACGGGGAATCACGCTTAATCATTCAACAGATCGCCGGACAAGATGCATCTAAAGCCAAGACTACAATGGCTTCCGCATGTCATGCGCCTGTTGGAACAGATTCCAAATGTGACAATCTACAAAATTCCCGTAAAAGAAAATGCTTTAGCAGATACTTTAGCCCACTTAAAGAATTTGCCTCGTTTGCAAGATGAATCAGTGGAAGTGTCAGTCATTTGACGTCAGGTCCTATCACAGCTTGACATGGACACAATACACAAATCAGAAAAAGAAGAAGAATCACCAAGAACAATATTTAAACACAGAAGATTGGCGACAGCCATTAATGTACCACCTGCAAACAGGAAAGCTACTGTGACGATAGGTCGCTAGCCCATCAAATCAAGAAAAGAACTCTGTCCTACGCATTAATAAAAAACAACACATCAGGATGTAATAAGGTCTTTTGATCAAATGTGGCTAAGGTGCTCTGGAGCGGGTCCCAGGCCCGAAATCAGCAAGGAGCAAGTGTATTCAGTGACTGTGGCGCTCACCAAATACGGTCCGAAGATGAAAATGAAAATTAAAAAACTAGGGTACTACCGGGCCCTCGATGATGACCGACCGCATGGCACCGCCAAGACGTCACCAATGCCAAGTGTGACCTGAGTGGTTCTACACCAACCTCCAAATGCTACATCCGACAATTGCGTGGCCGTGGCCATTTGAATGTTGGGGCACAGATATAGTGGGTCCGATAGACCTGTTTCAAAAGGACATCGCTTCATTCTTGCGGCCACGGATTACTTTTCCAAGTGCGCAGGCAGTTCCACTTAGAGAAGTGAAAGCACACCACGTGTTACGCTTTTTCAAGAACCAAGTTGTCTACCGTTTCGGGTGCCGCGCAGGATAATTCGTATAATGGGTCGCGCATTCGAAGCACGTAAATCAACAACTTTGTCGAAGACACGGAATCGACCGGCGATACCTCACAATTTACTACCCAAGAGCAAACGGCCCGCTGAGGCTTTTAATAAACTCTGCTCAAACTTTAAAGAAAAACCCTGGACGTATAATAAGAGAAATTGCACGAGAAGTTGTTAGAAGCCTTATGGGCTCACCGGACGACCTTCGTAACTCCTACTCAAGCTACACCTTACGCTCTGGTGTATGGGTCCGAGGCAAGAAAGGCCGAGAGGTTCAGCTTCCTTCACTCGCACTGCGGGCTGCAAACAAGATAACGGCAGAGAAAACGCCAAATTACGACTCGAAGAATTAGAAAGCTTGGAAGGGAAAAGACTTGCAGCGCAACAAAATTTAGAACCACTCAAGCTAAGATGGTTCAAGCCCATGACAAACTGATCCGCCCAAGAACCTTCAAAGTTGGTGACTTAGTTCTCGTTCTCAAGAGACCTATCCCCGTACATCGTAAGATAGGAGGAAAATTTGAGCCCACTTGGGAAGGACCGCTTGTGGTTGAAGCAGTATACTCGGTGAGGTTCCCACTCGGGCCTAGTGAATTGCCAGGGAGAACGACATATGCTTCCGATCAACGGACGATACTTGAAAAAGTATTACGCTACCTCGATGTTTCGAAGGAATGAATTCTTCATCCCTAAGAAACACGCAAAGTAATTATTTATGATTGGGTCCGAACCCAAAAATAATAAAATGTGCTAAAATAAATAAAATCAAGTGGGATAATAAAGTTTTCCTTGTTTTCTTTTCCAAATCAAAATCTCTTCCCTGATCTTATCCTACTTCATTCCCGTTAAATTTTAAAAATATAAGAGAAATAAAAAAAAATGTCATTAATAAACATTTTCTATGTTCTTGTTCTTAGTACAGCCCCCGATCCTTTTCCTTGTCTTTTCGTAGGGAAATGTCGAACGGGCGGTTGGTCCTGAACTTTAAGAATGGCGTAAGCCTTGCACTCGATGAAAAGAGGTGAAAGATGGATGAAGGACCCAGATTGACTCGGATTTCACCGCAGGCCTGGCGTACGAGGAAAGTGACTGGGTCCCAGTTAACCGAGAAGAACTACCCGGGCAGACAAAGGATGAAGTGGGTGGCCCAAGCCACCAATCCAACAACAAAAGAAAAGAAAGGCAAATGCTGAAGAAGACAAGAAACGAAGTCAGAGCGGCTACGCAGGGCAAACTTAAGGCACCGCGCCCACAGAGATCCAAGAAGTTCAAGAGCTACTCTCACAGCAACACAACGAAGAAATAAGAATCGCCGTATCCGTAAGATGTTAACAAAACTAGCTGCGGACCAGCGCGACGAGACAGCTTGCTACGCGCACATACACTTCGAGGACACCGGTTCACTCGTGAACTCCGAAGAAAGGAGGCCAGCTCCTAGGATAACAGAAAGGACCAGGGAAATCCCCAGAAGATCAGAAGAAAGAAGGCTACCACGCCACCGTGATAGAACCACAAGTGATGCATGACCTTGCGTGGAGCAACCCCGGGGGATGTCCCGCCGTACATCATCCCCTCGAGGAGCCGAGGTATGCGTGAGAACGTGAAGGGATTGAACCGTATATCCTACAATATGTCACAAGGCCTCGCCATCTGCATCATTCCGGACACGAGCTTGGAGAGAATGCAGAATGTTGAAAAGAAACCTTTGAATACTTTGAGAGAATTAAAGGTAGAAGAATCAATATACTAGGGGAGGGCCTCGAGCTACATACCGACGTATTCTCCGAGTATGAACAACATCAAATCGTGATTGTATCCGGATTTGAAAGAAAATGGCCGAGTGTGCCCAGAAAAATTGCTCCAATCCTGAGATGGCCAGGAAGGGGAGACCCAACAAGTCATGATGCTTCTTCATGGCACTTGCCTGGGGCAGAGAAACCATTGAATCATCCTGCCAGGAGAGACCGATGCCATTAGTCAGCCGAAGAATGGCAGATTTTGATACATGGGAGGGAAGTGACTTCGCCATGCAGATTACACTTTGGGTTAGCTGCATTTGTCAACATCCACAAACAGGGGATTGCATGTCCCACATATAGGTCCTGCCTACCTGACCTTCGCATGCTCCTTTCCGGAATGAGGAACATCATGTCTGACCATCGGATGCAGGCCGTGAGTCCGAGGCTGGGTGAGCATTATTCTTACAGGTTCCGTCATGATACTGAAGGGCAACAGAAAGGTGATATCGCTAAGCATCAGACACCAGGAGTACCAAAGAAGCGGATCTCAGTTACTTTCGTGAGAATGGATGACAGGAAGACACCTTTACCATTTTCAACTGCACCTGCAGCTAGAGAACCTCCGGCCTTACGAGCCGTGAGTTACATGGGAGATATCACACCTCCAACGTACATCCACTCGGCATCCTCACAAGGATGGCTTGGAAGGTGATGTTATTAACCTTGTACCCCACTATTCAGACATGGATTTGACAGATGTTTCTTTGGATGGACCAATAAAGATCATACATAGTCCGTTTTAGCTATACGTATTTGTACGAGATGTATTCCGGGACGAGCTGTATGATATATTTTCAACATGATTGAATGAAAGTGACCATGTCACATTTTGGCTTTCACCTCTTTTGTGCAAATTGATTGGGAAACGCCATTAAAGTTAAATGAACTTCGAACAAAGAACAAAAGAAATAAAAAAAAGGATAAAAGAAAACTTTCTAAAAAAAATCTAAAAAAAAAATGACGAACACCAAATTCACATGAACATTAAATAAACAATAAAATGAAATTTGAATCATTAAAAGATAAACGAAATCAGCATAAATGTTAAATCAAACCACAAATCAATTCTCAATCAAATTCCAAATCCACTCTCGATCACCCCAAATTTGATCTTTCCAAATTTCAAATCAAATTCTCAACCGAATTCCAAATCCAATCTCGATCAAATTTCAAATTTGAACTTCCAAATTTCAAATCAAATCTAAATCAAATTTCGATCGAGTCCTAAACTCATCCTTCCAAATTTCGACCCGATCTTCCGCATCTCAAATCAAATCTACATCAAATTCAAACTTTTGGGTCGAGGATTTGCATCCAAGATCAAGATCGCTTAGGATTCTTCCCTATTGCAATCGAAACAAGATCAAATTCAAACTTTTGGGTCGAGGATTTTACATCCAAGACCGCATCGCTTTAGATTCTTCCCTATTGCACCGAAATACATCAAAATCAAACTTTGGGTCGAGGATTTTACATCCAAGATCGCACTCGCTTTAGGATTCTTCCCTATTGCACTCGAAATACATCAAATTCAAACTTTTTTTTGGGTCGAGATTTATAATTCAAGATCGCACTACTTTAGGATTCTTCCCTATTGCACTAAAATACATCAAATTCAAACTTTGGGTCGAGGATTTTACATCCAAGACTCGCACCGTTTTAGGATTCTTCCTATTGCACCGAAATACATCAAATTCAAACTTTGGGTCGAGGATTTTACATCCAAGACCGCATCGCTTTTTAGGATTCTTTCCCTATTGCACTAAAATACATCGGGCTCAAAACTTTCGGTCGGCGATTTTACATCCAAGCATCGCATCGCTTTAGGATTCTTCCTATTGCACCGAAATACATGAATTAAACTTTTGGGTCGAGGATTTTACATTCGACTGCACGCTTAGGATTCTTTCCCTATTGCACTGAAATACATCAAATTCAAACTTTCGGCCGAGGATTTCGACATCCAAGACCGCACCGCTTTAGGATTCTTCCCTATTGCACTGAAATACATCAAATTCAAACTTTTGTCGAGGATTTTACATCCAAGACTCGCACCGCTTGTGGATTCTTCCCTACCGCACCGAAATACATACGAAATTCAAACTTTGGGTCGAGGATTTTACATCCAAGACCGTGCATCGCTTTAGGATTCTTTCCCTATTGCACCGAAATACATCAAATTCAAACTTTTGGGTCGAGGATTTTACATCCAAGACCGCACCGCTTTAGGATTCTTCCCTATTGCACCGAAATACATCAAATTCAAACTTTTCGTCGAGGATTTTACATCCAAGACTGTACCGGCTTAGATTCTTCCCTATTGCACTGAAATACATCAAATTCAAACTTTCGGGGTCGAGGATTTTACATCCAATACTGCAATCGCTTGTGGATTCTTCCCTATTGCACCGAAATACATCAAATTCAAACTTTTGGGTCGAGGATTTTACATCCAAGACCGGCATCGCTTTAGGATTCTTCCCTATTGCATCGAAATACATCAAAATCAAACTTTGGGTCGAGGATTTTACATCCAAGATCGCACTGCTTTAGGATTCTTCCTATTGCACTGAAATACATCAAAATCAAACTTTTGGGTCGAGGATTTTACATCCAAGACCGCACCGCTTTAGGATTCTTCCCTATTGCATCGAAATACATCAAATTCAAACTTCTTTGGGTCGAGGATTTTACATCCAAGACTGCACTGCTTTAGGATTCTTCCCTATTGCACTGAAATACATCAAAATCAAACTTTTTTGGGTCGAGGATTTTACATCCAAGACCGTACCGTTTTGTGATTCTTCCCTATCGCACCGAAATACATCAAATTCAAACTTTTGGGTTTATGTTTCAGATTCAAGATCGCATTGCTTTAGATTCTTTCCCTACAAGAATGAAATACATCAAAATCAAACCCCCGAGGTTAAGGATTTTACATCCAATACCGCATTGCTCGAGATCCCTCCTCATTGCAATGATTCAATCCGATCAATTCAATTTTCTTTCGAGGTCAAGATGTTACATCTAAAACCCTAATTCCATTTTTCATTTCAAATCAAATCCCTCAAATTAATTTTGGACAAAACTTCAATCTAAATTAAAACTCCAAACTAAAAATCTAAGTTCACACGTCAAACTTAAACTAAAACAAATGAAATCTAAATTGAATTTGCATCGATGTGATCTGGGATTCACCTTTTTTTCTCCTTTCCCCAGCGAGAGTTCGTGAATCTCCCGTATTCGTAGATATACTTGCTGCTCCCCAGCGAAACTCTTCTACTTCGTCCTAAATTGGCCACTTGGACATCTGTGTTGGTTTTGTTGATTGTTTCGTGAACGCCAATACGCGCGGGTGTGCTCCGCCACTCTCATACCACACCTATTGGGGGTCCATTTGTTGACCTCATTTTCGATGAGGTCTTCTCTTCTCTTTTAGTACTTAGGATCTATCCTTAGGCTCTTTCTTTTGATTGTTTCTAGAGGACTAATGGGACTCACTTAGAAATCAACCATTTCTATTCTCTGCAACTCTATACAAATTTGACTATAGACCCCTAATCACCTAGAGGGTTGAAATCAAATGTGGAAGTTTAAATGATGAGTTCCTATAGGACTCTTTGGCCTTAGGACTGCCCCGGGTGGCCTGGTCCGGTGAAGGGCTGACTTATACACACACTACACTTATACACTACACCTACACACTACACTTCCACATACCTCCTAAAACCACACCCATACCCAACTTGACCTCCCCGACTCATGTAGGTGATTCACATGGATGGTCCTTAACCCCCGAGCCCTCGGCTAAGAGGGACCAGGGGAACAACACAGTGAATGCCTCAAATGGGTCCCTTCATGGCTCATATGGGTTTGATATGGCTTCATGGCTCAACCAAAAGACTTCTTTCCACTTGTATACATCCACCCAATCTTCAATTTCCCAAATTTTCAATTTTTTTGACCCCCGGACCCTACACCCGCTTAGCCTACCCAAACCCCCGAAATTACCTAAATTTCTCAAAATTTCCAAATTATCTAAAATTCTCCAAAATCATTCCCAAACATTTCCACATCACTTAAATTGATCATCCATACCCAAAAATACCAAAAATTCCAAGAAAACCTCCCAATACCCTCGAAATACCACTCTTGACCCAAAAATCCAAAAATTCAGAAAATTCCCGTAAAATCCTTAAAATCCTAAATATTCCCAATTTTATTTTGTCCAACTACACCATGAGCTAATTCTTTCAATTTACCCTACTTTTGTCAAAACCCCAATTTGACCCATTTTAACCCAAAGTGAACCCAATGTCAAACCAAACCCACCCAATTGACTCAAATTCTGGTCCAATTCAATTCTAAACTTCAATTCAACATTTCCAACACCAATCTGCATCAAATCCAAGTCCAATTTGATTGACATTTGGATCCAATCTCACTTTTGGCCTTAAAGCCCAATTTGGACCTATGACCCAAACCTAACCCAAACTCACCCAATTCAACTCCAATTAACCCCAAATCTTTCTAAATCTTCCTTAACATTCCCACAAACAAAACACTAACATGATTTGCCCAAAATTTAGACCCAAATCCCACTCAAATTCAACCCAAAGATAAAAGGCCCATTTTTGACCTAAACCCAAACCTAACCCAAATGAGCCTCCAAACCCCAAAATCAAAGCCCAACCAAAGTCAAAACCTCTTTGAAACACTCCCATAAACATTTCTCAACATTGATTTTACATCAATTTCAACCCTGTAGCCCAACATTGGCCCAACTTGGCCCACTTTGACCCATATAGGCCCACTTACCAAATAAACCCAAATTCAAACCAATTCAACTCTAAATCACACCAAATTGACTCCAAGCCCTTTCATAGAACATCCCTAAAACCAATTATGACATTTATTTGACAAATTGCTTCATAAAATCTTCACCAAATGCCCATCCTAAAATCAAAAAGCTCATCTCTTAAACTTTCCTAAAAGCCCACTTCACCACATTCAAAAGTCAAATCTATCCAAAGCCCACATGACACTTTCCCTCATCATCCATTTAATCAAAATCACCCTAAGTTTCAAAATCATCAATTAAACCATTCCAAATCAAGCTTCAAGCAAATTTTCACCAAAATACCCAAAATTCTTAAAACCCATTTTTATGAAATTGACCCAACCTTTTCCCAAGCCAAATGGAGCCATGAAGCCATGCACAAGCCATATGCAAGCCATGGCAGCCACTTTACACATCACCATGTTATTTTTGGCAAAAGGAGTGAGTCCTCTAATGATTCCCTTAAGGGTGATTTAGCCACTTTCATGACTCCACTAAACCATGCTTAAGTTAATCGTACTTGGATGGTGACCTCCTTCCCCACTAATTAAGCCGACCTAAACCACTTTATCTTCAGCCCAAGCTAGCCATGGGAAGGTGCACCCAACCCATTTGCATGGGTTGACCAAAATGAGCCAAAATGACTCTTCCCTTTCTACTTTGATTCAACCACTTTACACATGTCAAACCTCAATTGAATGCACCAAACCCCAGCCCTGACCCACCGAACAGATGGTGACCAATGCCTGGCCGGCCAGCCACCAGGCCGCCGGAAAATGACGAGTGGCCGAGTGTCACATGTGAGCCCAACTTGAAATTCTCACCTACCGAGCTGCCCCATCCCCAAAGGCCATTGAGTCAAGCCAAGAGCAATGGATCCCAAGCCCTAACTCTCCCCGGGAGGCCCTCCACCCTCTCCCACGAACACCACCCCTCTCGGCCATGAGAGGTGCTAAAAACCCTTAAGGAAACTCTGCCAAAATTGTTCCGTACCTCCCCATACGCAGCACTTGATCCCCAAAGGAGATCCCCCTGTCATTTTTCCGCGAGCTCAATTCGCAGTTGAAATTCCACTCCAAACCAGGATACACTTCTCCACGTTGAGCGAATCCCCAAATTGATTGGTTCTACACCTCTCACCAAGACTAGGAAGGTGTCCAATTTTCAAACAAAAGCCCCATCTCCGCCACCTGGCTGTTCACCTAAGCTTTGTGATCGGGCTTGGCCGAAATCACATCTAGACCATTCACCTGCACTGTGAGACTTATCCGGAGCTTGTCGGGATCCAATCGAAGGTGCAACAACTCTCGCATTGAAGCCACACTTCTGCTAAAGGTATGAACTAATTCTTCATCCCGAGCTTCCGGAGATTCTCCATTTCGAATGCTTTAATTTCAATGCATGATAACCGTATAGATGTGGTTTCAGTTTCTTCAAGACGAATCCATAGAAAGCATAAGAACAGAAAACTCATCGAGTATCGAGTGAGATCTAGGGATTTAGTGTGTGGACGGCTCTCGGGTGAGGACGCCGGGGACGCATGAACGGATGCCGTCCATTCAATACACGCGGACGGACGGCTCGTATGGCGTCGGACCAGGAGATGGTACAAGAACCGCGGGGCCCGGGCTGCTGACTCAGGTGGCGGCGTCGAATGGGAGCGCGACACGCGGCGTTTCGGAGATGCGGATGAGTTGGCGCCGCCTGGATAAATAGAAAATTAGGGGTATTTTTTTGATTTATTTAATTCCCTAAACTTCAAAAATTCATAACTTTGTGTAGAAAAATCAGAAAAATAAAATAAAATACCTTCTTGCTCGTTGAATAGAGGAGAATAATGTGGAAAAGAAATCATTTAATTTCATCAAGTAATTTATTTTTTATGATTTATTTACTCTCTGCATACTTTTAATTCTCCATGCATGTATACAATTCACCATGACATGAGACTATTAGAGCCTGCCTCTTGAATTCGGGAACATTCCCTGAATTTTTCCAAAGTCGAGGTCTGTATCCCTATGAAAAGTTATTGATTTTTCAAATTCATGTTACTGTTTTGAGTATTTTAATTCCAATAAATAGCATGTTGTGAAATAAATTCTAGGAAAATGATGTTCCTTAAGACTAGAGGACCCTAGGAAAAATAGGTTTTGAGTTAGTTCATTTAAAACAGCCCTAATCAAGCTTAAACACTCAAAATAGGTTCTAATTAATTAGAGTTAACCATGCATCAAATTGACTTAAAATCAATTCTCCACTGACCTTCAGGATCGTAGGAACCCACCATAAAATTCGAGGTCAATTTGGACGGCTAGTCCTAATAATCGGGCCGATTGCCACTTAGTCATTTTAAACTTTAAAAATTCATAACTTTCTCAAAATACTTTTCAAAAATTCACCAAATTGGTTTTTGAGCCTCTCTCTGATATCAGGGAATTTAAGAAAATTAAAATTTCAATTTTCTAAAAAAGTTGATTTTAATAATATTTTAATATTTTTAATAATTAAAAAATAATAAAAATCACAAAAATAATAAAATTCACCAAAAATGTCACAAGTATTTTGAATTTTAATCACTTAGGAACAAACCCTCTACATTTTTCTTAGGTCTATTTAGTGAAATATTAAATTTTAAAGCCCTAGGTAATTTTAAATAAAAAATGTATTTTCTAGCATTTTCACTAAAATAATTATAATAAATCATAGAAAATCAGAAAATTACAAAATTTGATTCTCTGATTTCCTTGATATCAGAGAGATTTTTGAAAAAATATAAAATTCATTTTTCAACATTTATTTTATTTTTAAATTAATTAACATCTAAAACTTAAAATAATTATAATAACAATAATATAATTCAAAATCACCAAAATTGGTCCAAGTTGGTTTTCCTGTCATTGTGAATCGCCCCCTAATTTTTTAAGGATATAACTTTCCCTTGGTCATGTTATTAAATTTTCCTTGGAAATCTCTATTTTCCACCAAAAATAATTATATAAATAAATTAAATACAAAAGAAAATCACATTTTCTCCTCTCATGTCTTTATTGATATATGAGTGAAGTCAAATAAAAATTTCAAGCTCATTTGAGTTCAATTTAGTGAGTTATGAAATTATTAAGCTTAAAGGGTAAAATGGTAATTAAAATTTTAACCCTTAATTAAAACTTTAGGTTTAATAAAAAAATTAATAAGTAAAATATTTGATCCTCTTTGATTTGGATGGATTGAATTTAAATAATTAAAGGGTAGAAACCCATTAAACAATTTTAAAATGATTAAACTTTAATTAAATAATTGATTAACTAAATTAATAATAAAATTTGGACTATTAAAATAAGGATATTATTAGGAAGAGATTTATTCTTTAATTTAAAAATCCCTAAATTAATTATCTCATTAATATTCAATTCTTAATTAAAATGATAACTCAAAATCAAAACATTAAAAGACTTAATCATTAAACTAAAATTAAATTATTAAACTCTTTAAAAAAATTTCAATTAAAATTAAAAATAAAATTAAATTAAAAATTAAATTAAATTAAGTAAATTAAATTAAATTAAATTAAGTAAATTAAATTAAATTAAATTAAAATTAAATTAAATTAAATCAAAATTAAATTAAATTAAATGAAATAAATTAAATCAAATTAAATTAAACTAAATTAAATCAAATCAAATGAATTAAATTAAATTAAATTAAACAAATAAAACCAAATTAAATTAAGTTAAATTAAATTAAAAATAAATTAAATTAAATTAAATTAAATTAAATTAAATTGAATTAAATTAAATTAAATTAAATTAAATTAAATTAAATTAAATTAAATTTAATTAAATCAAATTAAATTAAAATTACATCAAATTAATTTAATGTAACATCAAATCAAACTAAACTGAATTAAATTAAATTATAACTCAATTAAATTAAATTAAATTAAATTAAATTGAATTAAATAACAACACTTAAAACAAAAAGAAATTAAATATAAAGCAACTCAACACTATTCCAAATTTAAACCCTTTAACTTTAAATCAAATCATTTGAATACTAATTTACCGAAAGCTTTGGTTATTATAACTCCTAAACAGAACATTAAATGAAATGTTACTTCACTTATAGGATATTCAAATGTCCTAGTCTACCGAGCAAGATAACAACAAAACTTAAACCCCCGGACGATTAATTCATTTATATAATTAAACCCATTTGGACTTTCTTAAAACAATCCTAGAAATATTGAAAGATGTTTAAGATTCTTCTTAAGTACTTCCTCAATATGATAGGACATTTATAAGAACAATTGGACTTAATTATTCTTTGATGAAGAAAATCGAAGTCTTCAAACAAAAACACAAGGAATCTAGACGTCATAGGAAATGACTAGCTATAGGATTAGGAACTTGCAGAAAACCATAACCCTTACCTTAGCTTTACCTAGGAACTTGCTTAAATATTCCAATTGTGTTTTATGCAGCTTGGACATCGGGAAGACCCTTCTGTGCACACTTTTATTTTATTGCAATTTACTTTCTTGCAATTTACATTATTGTAATTTATTTAATCGCATTGCACTTACTTTTCTTGCATGATAAACAACCATTGCATGAAAACTCACAATTTTTAGGATAGACCCCAAAACTGAAACCAAAACTAAGTTAAAAAGTCATTGCAAGATAAAATTCACCGCCACAACATTTCAAAATATAAAACAACTCAAAATTTAATCACAAACGAACACAAAACTACAATTACAACTAAATTAAAACGTCCTGTTGGATGATCAGAATACCTCGAATGATGTAACCTACGTGTTGCTAACGGGATTTCCCACAGTCTAAATGAAAGTGTGGAACTCATTCAGTTGAGTTTAGCAAATTCATCTGGACTAAGTGAATCCGATAAAAATAATGATGCCGGAAGGATGGAACCGTGGGATCTTAACCGGTGTCGTTATAATCAACTTTAAGATTTGTTTTAATTGAAACATAAAAACACTTGGATTTTAAGATTTTCTCTAAACCAAAACACTTCTCTCATCTCCCGATTTATGACTTCTAAAACTAAACCTCTCGCAACAAAGGAGCTCGGAGCATGGTGGGCAACACGGCCATCGTCATCAGTAAAACCTGAGTCTACTTCAGCAAAACTTTCCTAGAATTAAATAACCAAGCCATAGGATTTCGAGGCAGTTTGCCTAGTGCAACATAAATCCTCAACCTCTTCGTTAGGCACTTGCATTGCAAATTAAGCCCTAACCGGTCTTAGGACCCGAGGTAGTTCGCTTGGGTACGACATAAACCCTCACATCTTCAAGGCTATTTGTATGATTCTATCATACAAATATAAGCCCTAATTAATTAAAATTGGCAAGATCAAAACATTTAAATAAATATTAGGACTTTCCTAAATCCAAGCCAAACAATAGGATAGTCGGGAAATTACCGAAGTTCGCTTCGAATCTGTGATTTCTCCTACTCTTCTTCCTTGATTCCCAAAACAAAATGTTCCAAACTTGATCTATTCCCTTATTGAAATTCCAAAGTTCAATCCCCCTTGAAAACTTGAATCCTGAAATCCTTGAGAGCAGAATTATTAATTATTATCGAGAGTTTTCTTAGGTCATTCCGTCACTTAAGATGTAATTAACTATAGGGCTTGGTTCCTTATAGGGAATCTTTAAAGAAACCAGGTAATATAAACCCTGTTTAATGCTTTCATATTGCTGTGGAATTTTGTCGGCTTATAAAATTGGTTCAGCAGACCAACAACATGTCACAAATATTTTAGTTTATTTAATCGAGCCCCACCATCGCGTTGTGTCTATCCTTAGGGATAGATACACGGTTTGCGTGTGCGGTGCTCGTTTATATAAACTATTTGGGATGTGAGATCGGTTTGATTTCATATCTTAAAGTTTTCAAATTTAAAATTATTTTCAAAATCAAATACTACTTTCCAAAATTATTTATTTAAACTAAATTAAGAATTCGCCGACAATTTCTGTAGGCGACCCCTCTTCAAAACACAACACACCGACCTAAAAAATATGCCGACATAGGCCTAAGATCTCACTCGATACTTGACCAAATTGAACGTTCTTATGCTCTATGGATTCGTCTCGAGCAGACGAACACATCCTTACGGTTTATGTGGCATGAAATTGACACAATAAAAATGGAGAATGTTCAGAAGCTCGGGAAGAAGAGTGAGGCCATACCTTTGCTCAGAGAAGTGTGGAGCTGATCTGAGGGTTGTGTCACCTTCGATTGCGTCCCGCAAGCTCCGCATGAAGTCTCCCCGGTCTCGGGTGAATTGTCTAGGTAGGATTTCACCACAAACACTGATCACAAAGCTTGGAGTCCGGAACAGATGGTGGCTCCTCGGAGAGGGGGCTTTTGCTGGTGGACTCTTCCTTGGTCTGGTGAAGGTGTAGGATCAATCAATTTGGGGATTGGTCCACCGTGAAGAAGTGTCCCGGTTTTGTGTCAAATTTGAACTCAAAAATTGAGCCAAGAAGAGAGAATCGGGGTCGAATCCCGTGGGGATCAAGTGCTCTATGTGTAGAGAGTGGTCTGGAATGATTTTGCGCAGTTTCCTTAAGGTTGGTTCAACACCTCTCCTATGGCCGAGAGAGGGTGTTTAAATAGAGAGGCTGGAGGGCCTCCTATGGGGAGTTAGATCGGACCGCCCACTTTCGACAAGAGAAGAACAGTCACGTAATGGCTGATCGTATTGTGGGCAGCTCAAAGAGAGGGAATTCTAAACTTTGGCTCCTCCTGCTGTCTCGGCCATGGTGTTTTCCGGCGACCTGTGCGGTTGGCCGGCAGGCTTGTGCCGACCCTCAGGTCCAGGTGGGTCGTGGCTGGAGGTTTGTGCAACACACCGTCATGACATGTGTAAAGGTTTTGAATCAAAGTGGGACGGGGAAAGGGCTAGTTTTTAGTCTAAATGGGCCAACCCTTTGGTTTTGGGTTAGGTCCACCATCCAAGGCCAATTTGGGCCGAAGGGAAAGTCACTTGACAGCTTGATTAGTGGGGTCAAGTCACAATCCAAGTACAATTAAGCTTAAGCAAGAGTTAGGGGAGACATGGGAGTGGTTACCTTAAGAGAATCATTAAAGGGTCCCCTCTTCTAGCCATTTTGGGTATGGTGAAGTGACCAAGGCTTTCATGGCTCAAGCATGTGGCTCATGCATGGCTTCATGGCTCACCTTTGGCTTGGAAAAAGCTAAGTAAATCCTCATGAAAGAGGTTTAGAGGAATTTTGGTAATTTAGGGGTGATTTGATAGGATTTGCATATGGCTTAGTTTAAAATTTGGATGGCTAATTTAGAACTTAGGGATGATTTTAATTGAGTGAGGATGAGATGAGATTGTAAATGTGGCCTTAGGATGGGCTCAGACTTTGGAATTATTTTAGGAATGGGCTTTTAGATTTCCAAAACAAATTTTAGGTTGATAATTTTGTAAAGGATTGGATCCAATAAGTGTTGAATTTAATTTAGGAAGGTTTCATGAATGATTTGGAATAAATTTGAAGTGGTTTGGGTTGACTGGCTTGCCTGACCTCTTTGGTAAATGGGCCAATGTAGGTCAATTGGGCTAACTTGGGCCAATGTTGGGCTAGGGTTCAATTTGATGTAAAATTAATGTTGGGAACAGCCATGAGAGTGTTTCAAAAGAGTGTTTTGACTTTGGTTGCTTTGATTTTGGGGTTTAGGCTATTTGGGTTAGTTCGGGGTTTAGAAGTAAAATTGGCTTTTGGCTTTGGGTTGAATTTGAGGGGGTTTGGGTCTTAATTTTTTGTAAATCATGTTAGCTTTTTGTTTATGGGGATGTTAAGGAAGGTTTAGAGAAGATTTGGGGTTAATTGAGTTGAATTCTGGTTAGTTCGTTGTTTGGGTCAGAACCAAATTGGGCTTTAAGGCCAAAAGTGAAATCGATTCAAATGTCAATCAAATTGGACTTGGATCTAGTCTAGATTTGTGTTGGGAATGTTAAATTGAAGTTTATAATTGAATTGACGAGAATTTGGGTCAATTGATGTTTGTCTACATTGTCTACTTTAGTTAAAATGGAATAAATTAGGTTTTGATAAAAGTGGGTAAATTGACAAAATTACCCATGGTGTAGTTTAAATTAGTAAATGAAATTAGAATATTTAGGATTTTTTTGAATTTTTGGGAATTTTCTGAATTTTTTAGATTTTATCAAGAGGGGTTTTTGTGTAATTTGAGAGTATTGGGGGTATTTTTGGAATTTCTTTGGTATTTTTGGCTATGAATGATCAATTTGAGTAATGTGGAAATTTTTGGGATTAGTCTGAGGAATTTTGGGTGATTTGGAAATTTTGGGTATCAGTAATTTCAAGGGTTTTGGGTAGGCTAGATGGTGGTAGGGTTCCGGGGTTCAAAAATTAAAAATTTGCAAAATCAAGATCGAGTGAATGTAAGTGAATGAAATCATTTTGGTTGAGCCATGAAGCCATATCAAGCCCACATGTATTATGAAGGACTTATTTGAGGCATCCACTATGTTGTTCCTAACCCCTCTTAGCCAAGGGCTTAGGTTAAGGACCATCCATGTGAATCACCTCATGAGTCGTATAGTCGGTTGGGTATGGGTGTGTTTTTGTGAGGTGGTGAGTGTAGTGTATAAGTGTAGTGTGTGTGTAGGTCAGCCCTCACCAGACTAGGCCACCCAGGGGCAGCTCTAAGGCCAAAGAGTCCTATAGGGACTCATCCTTAAACTTCCACATTTGATTTCAACCCTCTAGGTGATTAGGGGTCTATTACCAAGTTTGTGGAGTCTGGTGGCAGTGAGTTAAGAAGTGGCTTGAATTTCTAAGTGGTGGGTCCCAATTCTAATCCTCTAAGATAGTCAAAGGAAAAGCCTAAGGCTAGATCCTAAGCACTAAAAAGAAGAAGAGAAGACCTCATCAAAAATGAGGTCAACACGCCAGTGATCAAAATTCTCACCGAACTTTGTTTGGCCCAAAATATTCCAATTTCTCAATTTGATCCAGTATTTATCAATTTTTAAAGCATTTAGGTGTAATTAGGATTCAAAAATAACTATCTAAAAAAAGTTTCAACTACATCGAATAAGCAAACAAACCACAAAGATACATATGGGTTGCCTCCTTAAAGCACTCGGTTTAATATCATCACCGACAAACCATTCAAGCTTGATCGAGATGACTCCGCATTAAAACCACTTTGAAGCTTGAAGCAAACCCATCAGCTAGGGCTTTAATCGATGCCCTTAACCTTGAAATCTTTCCGCATAAGGATCTTTAATATCAATAGCTCTAAAAGAATGAACTTTTACAACTGTAAAAGGTCCTAACCATCTAGACTTGAGCTTTCCAAGAAATAACTTAAATCTTGTGTTTTATAACAAAACTTTTTGTCTAAATTCCAAGTTCTTTTCAATATCTTCTGATCATGCTACAATTTCATTTTCTCCTTATAAATCCTATCATTGTGATAAGATGCATTTCTAATCTCTTCCAATCTTAGCTTAATTGCATAAATCGTTTTTTCCAGCATTTTTCAAATTAAAATTCAACTCTTTTATTTGCCCAATATGCCTTATGCTCCTATTCAACCAGTAAATGCAGTCTTACCAAGCACAAGAAGTCTATAAGAGACATTCCAATAGGGGTTTCAAAAGCAGTCCTATAAGCCCATAAAGTAGTATCTAGTAGAGCAGACCAATCTAATTTAAGATTATCCCCCAATTTTCTCCAAAATTCTTTAAATTTCACGATTAGACACTTCCTTAAAAACCACTATTTCGTACGTATAAATGTTATAGCTTCTACGAATAATATTATATTTTTTAATTAATCTCTTAATTCTATTATTCTAAAGTGGGATCCACCATCAGCTATGATCACTCTTAGGCATTACATATCTTGTAAATATATTTTTCTTTAAAAATTTTGAAACACTACGAGAATCACATCTAGGTAAAGCAATAAATAATCCATTTTGAGCCATAATTAACGGTAACCAATATATATAAATTTTCAAATGAAGGAGTAAATGGTCCCATAAAATCTAATCCCCATACATCAAAAATTTCAACTTCCAAATTATAATTTAGAGGCATTTCATTTCTTCTAGAAATATTACCTACTCTCTGACATCAATCACATCATTTAGTATATCTATAAACATCTCTAAAAAAGAGTAGGCTAATAAAATCCAGATGCCATAGAATCTTAAAGAAATATCAACACCAAAATGACCTCCCAAATTCGAATCATGACATCATTGAATAAATTAAATCGTTTCTTCTTGTGGGACACATTTTCTAATAATCAGATCCTTACACTATTTATATAGATAAGGCTCATCCAAAAATAAAATTTTGCATCATATTTAAACTTCTTTTGTTGTTGCCTTGTTAAATCAGGTGGTACAATATCACTTACAATATAAGTCACAATATCAGCATACCAAGGCAAATTACTTCCCATAAAAGTATAGAGTTGCTCATCGTGAAAATTTCGTTAATTTCTTTCTCAAATTCAGATAATTTATTGCGCTTTATTCTGACAGATAATCACTATTTGATTATCACTTCCTTCCTATCAACTATCATAAAATCAAATTTCTTGCAGAATAAGTATACATCTAATGAGTCTAGGTTTCACATCCTTCTTTTGCATTAAATATTTGATAACATCGGTTCTATATGCACAATACTTTTAGTTCCAATTAAATAATGTCTAAATTTTCAAAACCAAATACTATAGCTAATGACTCATTTTCAGTAGTGGTATAATTAGTTTGAGCCTCATTAAGAGTTTTGCTAGCATAGTAAATGACTTTGAAAACTTTATCATGCCTTTGCCCAATGCTACCCCGATCGCATAATCACTTGCATCACACATAAGTTCAAATAGTTTCTCCCAATCTCGGTGAAAAAATTATAGGTGCGTGAATTAATTTCTTTCAATAATTCAAAAGCACTCAAGCATTCATCATTAAAATCAAATTTTCTATCATTTTCTAAAAATCGACACAAAGGTTTAGTAATTTTAGAAAAATATTTAATATATCGCATGTAAAATCAAGTGTGTCCTAAGAAACTCCTCACCTCTCATAGTATTGGGTGGCAGCAATCTCTCAATCACTCTAATTTTAGCAGGATCGACCTCCATACCATGTTCAGAATGAAGTGCCCAAGCACAATTCCTCCCGCAGCTATAAATTGATATTTCTCCCGCTCGTAACTAGATTTGTTTTCTCACAAAGCTCCAAAACTTTTTGCTCAGTTTTCCAAGCAAATTTCAAATGAAGTCCTGAATACAAAGAAATCAGCCATAAAAATTTCTTTTCCATTATTTATCATACTACAGAAGATAGACATCATACATCTCTGAAATGTTGCAGGTGTGTTACATAGTCATCATACCAAAAGCTTTCTTGTATCTTTTTAAAGTTTCCAATAACTTCGTTCTTGATATTCGTTTCATTCCGAAGATACAAATCGGCAAAGTAGATGATTCTCCAGAAACATATACTTTATATGATTAGGGAAAATTTTCATCTCAAGTTCAGGAGGCTTTAGTGATAGATGGAATTAAACTTTTTTATTTCCACCTTCCATAGTGTCTAATACTTTGAATCTCTCCTGAACATACTCCAAATCTTCATTCTTCTCAATATCTGAATTTTCTTCATCTTCAATTTCTTCTTCAAACATATTTTCATATTCCACTTCTTTTCAAATATATTCTCGAAATGATCGTTTCTCGTATATTCACGTACCTCCATCTTAAAATAATCATTATCTTTTTCAATTGAGGATACCTACAGATTTTAAAATATTAAAGGTCACCTCTTGATCATTAACTCTCATAGTTAATTCTCCTTTGAACATCAATCATCGCTCTTCAAGTAGCAAGGAATGGTCTTCCCAAAATGATTGAAATTCTCTTATCTTCCTTAATATCAAGTACAATAAAATCCACATGAAAGATAAATTTATCCACTTTCACTAACACATCTTCCACCACTCCTTTAGGGTAAGTAATGGAACGATCGACCAACTGAAGAGTCACAAATGTAGGAGAAATTTCTCCTATTCCCAACCTTTTGAATGTTCATAAAGGCATAAGATTAATACTAGCTCCCATATCACATAAAGCCTTTCCAAAAAAAATTTCACCTATAGCACACGAAATAATGAAACGACCAAGATCTTTAAGTTTTTCAGGAAGCTTCTTCTGAATAATTGCACTACACTCTCCGCTAAGTGCAACAGTTTCATGATCTGTAAACTTTCTTTTCTTTCTCGTGATATCCTTCATAAACTTGGCATAGTAAGACATCTATCTCTTAATGCTTCAACAAAACGAATATTTATTGTTAATTTCTTTAAGGATCTCCAAAATTGCCCAAATTTGTTATCCCTGTTTTGTTTCTTCAATCTTTGAGGAAATGGGAGGTGGTGGTTTTTCAACAGTTATCTTCATTGGCTCAAGAGATAATCCAAGTTTGATAACCTTGTTTGAACCTTTTCGATTTCCTCCTTCTCCTTTTCTATTTCAACTTTTTGCACTCTAGTTTCCAATTCTTTTCCACTTCCTAATTGAATAACCTTAAGTTGTTCCTTGTTTTAATCTTTTGGATTAATCTCCATATTACTTGGAAGTGTTCTAGAAGGTCTATTATTAAGTGCAAGAAAATATGTTCCAATTGATTTTCAATATTTTTCATAGCAACACCTTGAGCTTGTAATTGATTTCCCATACTCGAATCATTTCTTCCATAGACAACTTCTTATCCTTAAATTGTGGGTTAGTCATTAAATCCAGGAGGATAAGATGGTTCAAATTGGTATTTCCTCGATTGTTCAAATTTCCACCTGATCTGCCAGAATTGTTAGCCCATTAAGGGTTAACATTAGCATTGTTATTATTCTAATTAAAATTTGAAGGATTCTTCCAACCAGATTATAATAATTTGAATAAGGATTGTTAGGTCTATTAATAACATTTAAAATCTCATAAGGTGTTTGAGATTCTGTTATTTGTCCAAATGAATTTTCCTCCAACACTTGGGGTGGTTCAGAATATTTCATTCCATATTGATCTATTTTCTTGAAATGGCTGCAATTTGAGAAACTATCATAGTCATCATATCTGAATCATGAACACTAGCTACTCTTTAGGATTTACTCCGTTTAGAGGGCCATTGAAAATTATTACTGGCCAATTCTTCAATTAATGCGTAAGCTTTCATCAAAAGTTGTTTTGACATTAACGATCCACCAGCAGTAGAATCTATAATAGATCTCAATGATCCCACTAATCCATTATAAAATATTTGAATTATTAACCAATCTGGTAAAGCATGATGTGGGCACTTCCTAAGAAGATTTTTAAATCTCTCTCAAGATTCATATATTAACTCTCCTTCAAACTGACAAAAATATATAATATCATTTCTTAGTTTAACAGTTTTTGATGGAGGGAAATATTTGGATAGAAACTTCTGAGATAATTATCCTCAAGTTCTAATAGATCCAGGTGCTAACAAGTTTAACCACGCCTTAGCTTTATCCCTTAATGAAAAAGGAAAAGTCTAAGTCACAATGGCCATTAGACACTCCATCATATTTAAATGTAGCACACAAACTCTAGAAAAACTAGCGAGATGTAAATTTGGATCCTCATTAAGTGTTCCTCCAAATTAATTATTTTATACCATTTGATAACATCGTGTTTAAGTTTAATGAAATTAGTTAAAAGCAACATCGTGATTTTGAATAGTTATGTGAATTTATATGTTGTTGGGGTTAGCATAATCTCTTAAAGGTCTTGGCAAATTTCCAACATCATTTCTCTGATTATCTTGATTATTCACCATTTCCTGCAAGGATTTTCAATTTGTTTTTGTTGTTTTCTAATTTTTCGACAGTACGCTCTAACTCCGAATCGTAAGCCACTAACCTCTAGATCCATTACGACGCATATACAATCACACAAATACTTTTAAAAAGGTAAATAAACACACAATTACGCACTACAAAGCAAAGGTTTTCTGTTACTATATTATTAAAAAAATACCGTTTATACTTTCTTACTTAATTACTTCGTTACCTTCCCGACAACGGTGCCAAAAACTTGATGCGGCAAACACTTCTAATATGCAAGAATGTATGAACTTAAATTTATATATATTTATAATGATTTTGTAAAGTCCGAACACTCAACGAAAGTATACGTATCGTATCAAGTAATATAGGGCTCTAATGGAGTCCTGGTTATCGATCCCACAGGGAAGTTCGAAGTATAAGAAAGTGTTTCACAATATATAATATATCACTGAAATCTAATAATTACATTGCACTTAAAGTTTACTACTTACTTCTATTACCACAATGCAAAAAACAGTAACAATTAATTAAACTACACTTACTTCTAACAACTTCGAAGACAGAATTAACTAGCAGACACACTAAACTATGTATTTGAAAGGTTTTGAGTATATGAGAAAAGTCTCTTTCCTCTTGCAATAAGAATATGATGTGGATTGATATGGAAGAATTATTTATGTTATTGTGCCAAATAGAGCATAGATGATTCTTTACCCTTAAAAGAGCACCCCTCTTCTAAGCATGAAAGCAACATTGACTTATCCTAAGTTTAGTCACTAAACCTAAGGTTAGGCTGAGGATACCGGCTCTCACTTCGGAGCTCCCACTCACTCCTTCACCCGAAGGCTAACCTTTGATATTTAGTTACTAATCTTAGAACCAATTTGGGGATTCCAGTCTATCACCTTTGAAATCTCCACATTGAAGTCCATTAAAACAACATTTCCCTATTTATTTGCACTCAATTCCCATAAACTACGCAATCTATCCATGGAAATTGAATGGATCTTTCATTATTATTGTAGGACATTAAATCCTTTAGAATTAATGTTCAACAACATATTTTAACATTTAAATTTTCCAAATCAAAAAGTAAATTAAGTTCAAAATGAAAAACTATCACAATTTCTTCAATACATTGAAAGCACATCAAATCCACATCTATCCTCTTTACCACATCTCTATGCATTAAGAAAAGACAAAGGAGACTACTCAGAATTCATGAAGAAGATACAATAAAACATGGATTTTATATATAAAAGAAAAGGCATACAAACCACAAAAGAAAATATAACTTATCTCTTTCTTTTCCCCAATGCAATTCCCCTGAAGTTCCTTTGAATCCTTTTCTCTCTTCTTTACAACACTTAATTCTCTCTTTAGAATGGAAAGGAAGAAGCAATCTCTTACTTTACTCCTTCTCCTTCACTCCTTAGAGGAGAATTCCTCTAAAATCCTCACTTCTACACACTCTTCTCCTAAACCCTAACACTTAACACACACTAAAACTACACTAGAACCACTGAAGAAGCACACCATTTTCATCCAAAAAAAGTTAATTATAAGATAGGGACGAAATCCCATGAGTTTTCATAGGCATCCCTTCAAAAAGTCGCCAAAACTCTTCAAATTTGAATTCCACCGACTTCGGGCGCTGGCGGTGCTCTATCCTGCCAATATTTTATGGAGTCTCTGGATTTGGGAGCCGACAACGTCCATTCTGGCGCTGGTAGCGCTAGAACACATTTTCCACCTTATTGCTCCTTTTTTCTCCTTTTTGCTCATTTTTGCTCCGAATTCGTTTCTTTTTGCTTCTTTTCACTCCAATCACCTAAAATCATCATACCTGCAATAAATCATGGAAAATACATTTCTATAAAGTGCAATATCACCAAAAATGGGTAAAATTGTATAGCAAACACCGTATATATTTTTGGTGCATCAGTTAACCCCCAAAAAAGGTGCACATCATAAGTTATATTTATTTAATCTGTAACTTGTATAAAAAACTATCACATCACCAAAACAGTCATAATCTAGCCTGGATAACCCATCACTCCAAAATATGTTTATTAACCGACCAGACTCATCTGTTTGAAGATCTCAAGCAAACATGGTAACCCCAGCTTGCCTCTCCATGAACAATTGTATCAGAGCATTAACATCTCTCTCTTCAATTCTTTCTCTCCTTTCTCTTTGAATGAAATTAAATGCATCTCTCTTAGTGCATTCCAAATTCTCCACACCACCAATCTCCGTGGGCAATGAATCAGTATGCATCTCTTGCTCTGATCCCTGATCCTATCATTGATTTTAACTCGTCTGCATTTATCTTACTTATCCTTATGTTGGACCGAAGAAGATGCTTATCACCATTTTTTTCCAAAGGATGATTGTGGTTTTCCATGAATTTCATCACAATCCAATTGTCTTTGAGATCAACAGCATATCGAACCATAGCCTAGAGCTAGTCCTCGTGTCAGCTTTTTTGAACTTCAATGTATCCATGTTGTTTGGTTCTTTCTTGTACACAACTTTTCCGCAAATATAATCTTTGTTTTTCAGTTTTCTAGAGTTCGGCCAGTAGCTAGTGTGGTTCTTCCGAACAGTGAATCATACATGATGTACATACGGACGATAGCTTTCATATGCTTCTTGCTCATTCGGGAGTGCAGCTCGGAAATTTCTCTTTAATTGGTTCATTATCATCATGTCTCGCCTCACATGACTGTAAATTTGAACATAATTAGAATAAATTTATTCAAAACCACAATCTAGCTGGAATAACACTGAAGTAACACCATAATAACACCAGAAAACTACAATCTAACTGGAATAACACTGGAGTAACACCAAAATAATGCAAGCTTGACACCATTGTAATACCAGTAAAACAACAACAATTATACTAAGAACTACACCAGTAAAAATAATGTCAATACCGGCAAAACACCATGATAACACATCAATATCACTGCAATAACACCTTAATAACACCAAAATCAAGCATATAGCTGGAATAACACTGGAGTAACACAATAATAACACAAGGTTGAAACCATCGTAACAAGCAAAACAATAAATATTATAACATAATACCAACAAGAACTGTGCCTACAAAGAACTACAGTAAAAATAATGATATAATACCAGGAAAACATCATGATAACACCTCAATAACATAACAATAACACTTGAATAACACTACTGTACAACACCCAATATCACTACATCAACACCAACAATTTACATCAGTACTAAATGAAAGGCAGAAACTACACAACATCAGAGTAACACCATAAAAATACTAGAGAAATCATTTTCTTATGACAATAACACCAGAGTAACACCAAAGTAATACAAGCAATTATACCATAACAATAAAATAAAAAACTGCCTTGCAAGAACTACACAAGTAAACTGCATTGTTAACACCCGAAACAAAATCATGACACCAAAAGCACAACCTAAACCCTAATCTAACATAAAAAGAGACTTACTTCTTCAAAGTTCAAGGAGAATATGGGTTAAGGTCCTCCGACATTTGATCTTCATTCAAGGAGAAGACAGAAGCTTTTTTGTTATAAGCGAAACCCAAGCTGTCTGTCGTGGATTGAACAATTCTTTAGCTGCAAGCAATAGAACGGTACGTGCAAAATTCTTTACGCTAAAAAATAGCGAGAAAATCTTGAGTTCCGCTTAGGCAAGTCCTCCCATATAATTTTCTATTTTGTAATGCGTGCTGATTGGACTGTAATATTTCTTGGTGTTTGGGGCCGCTCACTGAGCAAGTATGAGCTTATTTTTTACAGCCTGGTGATTGTCCCCTCCCCTTAAAACCTCGTGAGAACCCACACTTATATCTCTTTTATCCTTCCGAGGATGGAGATCTCTCATTGCCTTCGGCACTTGAAGATTCATCCTCGATTCAACGTTCGCTTGACTTGCAGCTCGGATATCTCGGGTTTTTCATCGCGTCATGGAATCTGCTGCTTGAATCTTCGCGGACGAAATGCCGTTTTTCCGTTTCGTTGGAGTTCTCAATCCGACACAGCAAGAAGGGGTAAATTTTATAATTTCGAATTTAGTAAAATTTGTATTTTAGCGTTACCACTGCGAAATTTTCTTAGGACACAAGATTCGCGATTGGGTTGGAGTTTTTTGCATTTTCGTGTGATTATAAGGCCAAAATCTTAATTTATCTGTCCACTTTTACATAGATTATCATGATTAGTTAGGTTGGGAATTGCAAATAATTTAAACTGCAGATGGTTTTATTCAACCTCAAGCCTGTCATCATGATATGCAAAATTTTTCGTGGGACTGGGCTTGAATATGGCCATTTGCGATTTATTACACTTATTTATGGTTCATTGGCGTTGTTTAAACATTTTAGTTGTTGAAATAGAAAATCTTCTTTTAATGTTTTTATCTGAATATGAATAGATTTTCGCCTTGTCCATCTGAATGAGGATACTAATTTTATCTAGCTCCGAAGTCTCAAATTATAGCTACAGATTTGATATGATTTCAGGTGGATTATTCCTTGTTTCATTTCGATCTCAGTGCTTATCCCCTACTGCAGTGGGTGATACGGCTGTTGAGACGAGTGTTTATGCGGGAGATTTATCATCTAAGTTATCTAGTGATGAGGAAGCCATACTTCAGGGGATAGGCCCTGGAGTGAATGGTAGAATTGATGATGGTGAAATTGATTCAGAGTACCCCACTGATGATAGAATGGTCAAAGTATGTGATAAGTTAATTGAGGTGTTTTTGGTTGATAAACCAACACCCACTGATTGGAGAAGATTATTAGCTTTTAGCAGGGAATGGAGAAATATCAGACTTCACTTTTTCAAGCATTGTCAGAAAAGAGCTGATTTGGAGAGCAATCCAGAAATGAAACACTTGCTTTTCAGACTTGGTAGGAAATTGAAGGAGGTAGGACACGGCATTTGTTATTGACATTTCTTTCACTTTTCCCTTAGCCGCATGTCACACTGCAGATTGTTATAATATTGTTATATGCTCACATGTTTCATTAATGCAATGTGATCTGGGAAAGTTTTTCAATCTTCACTTGCATCACATGCTTAGTGTTTGTCATGCGTTCTTACTTTAAATTTGCTTGGAAGTCAATTTTTTTAAAAGGAAAAAAGACTATTGTAAGGCTTCCACCAATGCTGCTGTAGTCTTATTTGCAATTTGTTGCAGATTGATGGCGATGTGCAAAGGCATTCGGAACTTATTAATGCGATTAAAGGGGCACCAGCTGAAATTAGCTCTATTGTTGCAAGGCAGCGAAAAGATTTCACTAAGGAATTTTTTGTTCATCTTCATGCTGTTGCAGAATCTAATTTTGACAACCCAACGGAACAAAATTGTGAGATTTGATTGAATATTCTAGCCTGTTTCAATAGAGCAATTTTTGTATTCCATTGAGAGCATCATGCATTGTAAATTTATACTTCCAAACATTGAATTTTAAAGGCTTTTTTTTTTTTTTTTGTAATACATGATGTTCAATTAGGTCATAGCAATTACATGAACATCTGACCGATTTAATTGTTAGGAGTAGTTCTACCGGTCCATCATTTAATCAATAACTCTTGGTTCTCTGTTCAGAATACAACTTCTTTTGTGCTTTAGTGAATAGTGGGCTTTTAGCTTTATCTTTGTTTGTTGTTATCTTCTATATTGTTCTGAACTTGCACTGCCCTTTTTTCTCTTTTTGGTATGATGGTCATATATATGAAAGATGCAGATTTAAAAGCCTTATAGAGTTTTTTTTCTTGCTTTTTCTTAAATTTATTTTCTTAGGCAGTTGAGCATTGAAGTAGTATTTGTTTTAAGTTAATAGGTTGGTGCATTCGAGCAAGAGTATGTGGCAAAGAGTGAAAGCTCCCAATCGCTCCGTTGCACCTTTCTCATGCCATCTCTAGTTTATCATTATTGTGTACTTATCTGAAGGACACATTAATTTTATAATCGTTCACCAACATTCACATTTGAAATTGTATTTTAGTATGGGTTTGCTTCCTTATGATTATTAAGAGCATGTCAGTTGAAAGTTTTCGAACACTTGATGAGAGGGAGAACATCTTGCAAATGTTTTTTTGCATTATTCATTTTTCCATTGTTCGATAGTTGAAGGCAATGGTAATGGCAATAATTTTATTTGCTTTGTGTAGAAATTGTTGTATTTATTGCGTGATTATTAATTTTAACAAAATAATGAGTCCCATTTTCCATTTTTATATTCAGAAACTAAAATTATGCATGTTATAATTTGTCTTTGTTCGTGCTAAGCCCTTTATGGTTATTATTTTTCATTTTTGGGTGTAGTTTAATTAATCTTGATTGACGGTGTATTACTAGTTTTGGCAAAGTTGGGAAACGATTGTCTTGCTGCTGTTCAAGCATATGATATTGCATCAGAAAGCATTCAGGCCGTAGAAGCTGCAGAGCTAAAGCTTCAAGATATCATCAATTCTCCATCAGTTGCTGCTGCTTGTAAGAAAATAGATGATTTAGCTAACAATAAACAACTTGACTCTGCCTTGATGTTGATGCTTACTAAAGCGTGGTCTGCTGGTAAAGAATCAAATATGATGAAAAGTGAGGTAAGGTCCTTATTCATCTGATGCATTAAATACTTTGTTTTGATATTGAAGTTTGTTTATGAATAATTTGTGCTAGAAGCGAAAGAATTATAAAGGATTACATATTTACTAAATTGTAAGTATATACGTATTTTTATGCAAGCAGGAGAAGAGAATAATAATCTAGAAGAGAAGAAAAGAGAATATTTTTAATAATAAAGAAATTTTATTATAATAAATAATATTGATTCATACTATAAATAGCTGGTGCTTGTGACAATATAGACATGGTAATACTACCCTCCAGACTCTAAATTACATTGAAGATATGAACTTGAGTTTGAAAGAGTAGTGGTAACAGTTGAAGTAGTTAAATATTTTATTACTCAATAATAATAATAACACTAATAATAAATAATACACATTCTTTTGTTAGCAAGATGAATGATTTATGTCCAACACAAATTAACAATTAGCATGTTTCGTGTAGTTAGCTTTCTTCAAGAACTCAGTTGAAATGGATGTCATTTTTAACATGGATTTGAAAAGCTGCAATGATTATATTTGGGGTGGCTTCATGTTGTAAGAACTCAGTAGTTGTTCATGAAGGCTTGTCCTTTTTGTTGGAACTTAAACCTTTTTCATTGCATTAGAACAAAGTTTAGTGCAACAAAAATCGTCAATCAAATAAAAAATTAGGAACTTACCCTCACAAAAGGCAATCCTAACAAATTTCCATGGATAAGCTGAGAAAGTTTACTACATGGTTTAGTACTTGCTAATTCCTCATCAGAAGATGCTGCCTTCTTCGCTAACCAGTCTGTTGGTTGATTGCCTCCCCTTAACGCATGGTTCCGTTTGACTTGCTTGGATCTAAGTAAAGCTGTAATTTTTTGTTAAATGATATGAAGGGACCAAGGGCCTTTGTCTCCCTTTGTCAAAATCTAGAATCCATCACTAGGATGATACAATCTCAATTCGTAGAACTGGCCACCTTTAGGTAGTAAGAATAGAAATTGCTTCGGTATTATTGGCTGGATAAGCAACACATCATTGCTTAAAATCCCTCCCACATCAGCTTTGTCATTAGTGAAGCTACCATCTAGATTGATTTTAACCCAAGGCCAATAAGGCTTATTCCAAAACACCAGCTTAACGTGTCTCCCAGCTGACCAACACCAAGTTTCATTCAATGATTATAACATACCGTTGACTACAGCTACTTCAGTTGCCTTTCGCTTACCATACCTCACCACCTTTTTGATATAAGATCTGATGGTTGTTATAGTTTGATTGGTGGGATCCACCTTATCTTCATGTTTGCTAGTGTTACTGGCTGTCTAAACTAACCATGCACAAATAAATGGTACAATGCTCTTAAAATGGAGCTGATGACCATATGCCTTCCAATTATCCAGCAATCTGAAACTGAATAGTAACCAGCTGTTGGCATTTCAACATTGAATAAACTACTCATATTATTCCAAATTTTACAGCATATTCACATTTAAAAAATGGATGGTGAAGTTTCTCCTCCTCTCTTCTACTCAAGTGAAAAATAGAAGGTAGCCTCAACCTTTTCAGCTTGAGGATATCATCAGTAGGTAGCAAATCTTGAGATTGTCTCCAAATAAAGAAAGATTGTGTAGTTGTGAGCATTTTGTTCCAGATCTATTCTCCCCACTCCATACTAGGATGTGATCTCCTGGGCCTTGGCTTTAGACGGAGACCTATCTGTAGAGTTCTTCACTGTTAGAGTATCATTCTCCTATCTATTAAAAGGATGCTGTTGATATATCTCCTTTCTTCATTTTGTAGCATGATACACCAAAAAAATATTCGATTTTGCGTATACTTTTAATGTTTATAATTAGTGATATTGCACTTTAAAGAGGAGTATTTTTATATTTTTGATGCAGGTATACTCAAATTAGGCATTAGGCTTAAAAGTAGCAAAAATGACGAAATTTAAAGAAAAGGGGTGCAAAAATGTGCACTGGCGCCGAATGGCGCCAGATTCAGCGCCAAACTGGCCCGGATCCAGGAATAATGCCTGCGCAGCGCTAAAAGACGCCATAGCGGCGCCAAACGACGCCAGAACGGTTCTAACTTCAAATACATTGAATTTGGATGAATTTTGAAATGGTGGGTGAAGCAAGAAGTGGGCGAAAATTTCATACTTAAGTTTTTGACAGAACTAGATAGATTTTCCCGAAGAGCTGTAATAGGAGAGAGAAAGTGAGATTTATTCTTCATTGCAAGTCTAAGAGAGGGTCGAGTAACAATGTAAGTGAAAGAAATAATTCAAAGGAACTTTAAGGGATTTGCTTGTGGAGGAGAGTAAGATAAGTTGTTTTTCTTCGCTTTAGTGTTGTATAAACTTGCTTCTATGTATATAAATCTATGTTTTGTTATCTCTCCTTCGTGAGTTCTGAGTAGTTGCTTTATCTTTTCTCTTTACAATGAGATATAGTGATGTGAAGAATCAATAGATATTTGAATGTGTTCTTAATTTCTTAATTGTGATGATTCAAATAGTGAACTTAATTTACTTGTCAATCTGACCAATTTATTTGTTAAAATCTATGCAAAAATATATGAGCCCGTAGGGCTATGATTCTGCAATCAAGTAAGAATCACATTTAATGTCATGAATGAGAGTAAAATAAATGGGTTTAAGTGCAAATAAATAGGAAAATATATTTTGATGGGCGTAAAATTGGAGATTTGTATAATCTATTTGAACTTGTTTGTTATAAATTAGGTTATTCGTTAGTTTATGTCTTTAAACTTTTTGTTAATGTTTAAAACTTTCTTTTAGATAGTAAATTCTTTGATATTATATTTATTGAATTTTATAAACTACTATATATTTGATCTTTTAATTAATACCTGCATAGTTCAAATTCAAATTCAAAATCCCAAAGCAACAGGTTAGTACTTTTAAATGCATTTAATGTTTTATTTCTGTTTATATTTATGTATTAAATGATGTACCTATTAAAAATTTAAGTTTGGGGGAGAAAGAAATTTTTTTAAAAAAAAAAGAGAAGAAACTACATTTTATTTGTCCTTAATTAAATATATTTTTTTAAAAAAATTATTTTAACATGACCTTTGGTATTAGAGATTAAATTTAGATAGCTATATTTTTTTATTTTATAAATGTTATAGTAAACTTAAGCAAAAGTTTTTTGTAATAAAAGTTGACTCTAAAGTTAGGATATTTGGTATAAGAATGTAAGACTATGATTTACTATTTGAAGTAAAAAAAATTGTATTTTTGAAGTATTAAGGGTTTAGGATTTCATATAAAAAGAAAGGATTGTAATTTTATAAAAATCCTTAACAAAGCTAATATACATGTATAAAGTAAAGAAATGCAATAAGTTTTAACTTTAAGAAGAGAATAGTGAAGTTCAAAATTATTAAAGACTGTCAAGATATAGTAATTCTTATATAAAAAATAAAAAAAAAAAAAAGTAAAAAAGAAAAGAAATGATTGAAAACAATCCTAAAAAGGAAAAAAGCAAAAAAAAAAAATATATGTGTGAGGAGAAGCTTGAGAAGATGTCTAATCAAAAATTGGTTTTACTTGAATCAACTTAAATAAAAGAACTGAACAATATTTCTGAATTTATATTCAAATATTAGCATATTTACTAATAAAGTTATCATGAAATTCTTTTTCATATGATTATTAAATCTTCTTAGTATGACAAATTACAATTATTTTTGAAATGAATAGAGAATCAAAACTCTTAAACTTGATTATTGGATAGTCTCTTACTTTTAGTTTTGACCTAAATTATTGAATACCTTTCTAAACTTTTACAATTATTCTTATAGAACAAAAATTATAACAGTTTTAAAGTTTACCTCACTATCATGAGGCATACTTTTTATATATAGTAGAAAGAGTTACTTGAAGATAAGTAACAGTTAAGTTTGGGGGATTTTGATACACCAAGAAAACATTTGATTTTACATATAATGCTTATATTCAGTGATATTGCATGTTAAAGAAAAGTATTTTTATGTTTTTGATGTAGGTATACTCAAATTAGACATTTGGGCTTAAAGTAGCAAAAATACCGAAATTTGGAGAAAAATGGTGCAAAAATGTGCACTGGCGCCAAACGACGCCAAATTCAACGCCAAACAGCGCTTGGATTCAGGAACAGTGCCTGCACAGCACCAAACGGCGCCAAACAACGCCAAAACAGTTATTCTTCCAAATACATCGAATTTGAACGAATTTTGAGGGGGTGTTTAAGGGAACTCTTGGAATTTCAGCTTAAACATTATTTAACACTCATTTTAGACTAAAATGGGGGGTGAAGCAAGGAGAAGTGGGAGGAAATTCCATACTTAGGTTTTTGAGAAAATTAGACAGATTTTCTTTAAGATTTGTAATAGGAGAGGGAAAGTGAGAGATTTCTTCTTCATTGCAAGTCTAAGAGAGGGTCGAGTATCATTGTAAGTGAATGAAGTAATTAAAAGGAATTTCAGGGGATTTGCTTGTGGAGGAGAGTAAGATAAGTTGTTTTTCTTCACTTTAGTGTTGTATAAACTTGCTTTTATATATATAAATCTATGTTTTGTTATCTCTTTCTCATGAATTTTGAGTAGTTGTTTGTCTTTCTTTTTACATTGAGATATAGTGATGTGAAGAATCAATAAATGTTTGAATATGCTCTTAATTTCCTAATTGTGATTATTCAAATCTTGAACTTAATTTACTTGTCAATCTGACCAATTGATTTATTAAAATCTATGCGAAAACATATGAGTCCGTAGGGACATACTTTATGCAATCAAGTATGAATCACATTTAATGACATTGATAAGAGTAAAGTCCATAGGGTTAAGTGCAAATAAATAGAGAAATATATTTTGATGTGCGTAGAATTGGAGATTTTAGGGTGATAGATTAAAATCCTCAATTTGGTTCAGGTTTTTAGAAACTAGAGCGAGATTGTTAGCTCTCAGGTGGGGGGACGTGTGAACTCATGCGTGACAGCTTGTATCTTCTTAACCTAACCACGGATTTAGATTCGAAACATCTGAATTAACCAATATTCTTTGTCCCTCGTAAAAAATATTAAATAATATTATTGCTCTTATTTGTCACATGCAATTTATGATAAATATGATTTTTCACTAGCTATAACTTCATTGTAAACGGGAAAGATACTTTTTTAAACTTGAAATCTTAGTATAAATTTTAGCTTGCTTGCATTAGATTTAACTTTGAAGTTTAGAAAATAGCATAGTAAACCTAGTTGTGTTAGTCTCTCCTTACAAAACTTAACATTTATTTTTGTACCTGTAGTCTCTGTAGTTTTTGAGTTTTTATTATTAGAGATTTTCTTCTCCCTGTGAGATCGATAATTAGGACTCCATTACAGCTCTATATTACTTGAGCGATACATATACTTGCGTATAGAACTTAGTGAGCATTTAATCTTGAAAACATATTTTAGATCATAAGAAGCAGTTTAATTAGCAAATCACACACCAATTTTTGGTACTGATCAGAAAGAAAAATAGCATAGACTAGGGTCACCATCATAGCACGCCTTGAAGTTTATCTGAATCCCATTGCTCTCCTTTCCAACAGTCAGCTACCCTCAAACTTTCGTCAAATGTGTTATCCTGTCTTACAGATAAATGGAGGCGGACCTACGTGCTGTTCTTCGGGGGTGGGGTTGGGAGGGTTGGGGTTGGGGGGGTTAAAATTTGAAAATTTATTGGTAAAGAGGATACATGTTAATTATTTGTCTCTGAATTATATTACTTTGCCCCAATTGACCCTGTAAACAATTCCAGCCCATATTCAAATTGGGGCTCTCTTATTAACTGTTCCAACTCATTTCACCTATCAAATCGAGCCTAAGATTATAGCCTTAGTTTATTAATCGATATCTCATTTAACTTTTTTGTTTATTGAATAAGAACCTAAGCTTATTAAAGCTCTTAGGATGTTAACTAATTTTATATAAATGTTAAACTTACTGATGTAAATTCCGAAATTAAATTTTTTGTTTAAAAATACTCTAATATTTCTTTAAAACTGTTATAAAAAAGTGCCCATATGGTGCATACCAACAAATTAGTCATAACAACTGAACCCAAACATTTTTTAATTAAACAACAGCGTTGGTTCACAAACCAATGTGGGACTAAATGCCACAGCACTTTTAAAGTTGGACCACCTAGAATGTGTTATTATCGGGAAATTTACATACATATTACTCAATTTCTATTTATTTACTTGTCTAACAACTATATGTCAAATTACGCATACATGCCACCTTACTTGTGCATAAAAAATTGTATTTCACTTTTTGAAAATTAAAAGTGTTATCACAGAAATTAAAATAATTACACTTTTGATATGATATGAATAGTTTGAGCAGTATAAATGTAAAAAGTGAAGTTTATATGTTAGATGTGTATATACATAAGAATTGTGTGGTATGTATGTAAATGCCTCTATTTCTTAAAAGAAAAAAAAAATTTGTATATTCCTAATTTACATTTGTATTAAAAATTATTTTACTTGTTTTTGAGCAAACTAAAATAGAAAATAAATATATGAGATAAAATTATAGTTAGTCTGAAGTTGCAAATCATTTATTAATTCTTTTGCATACATCTATTTATTAGGCTTTTAAATAAATACTTTATATTTAGTTTGAGTTTCACATGAAACTTGCACTTTCATGGAATTTTACATTAAACATGGAATTATTTTTTTAATTTATAAAAAATGCAAAATGGATTGAAATTCTTGTAATATTATTTAATTTATCAATGATAATGAAATAAAAATCTTAATTTTGAATTTTGTACTATTTTTTAACTAATTCATTTTTTTAATAAGTATGTCCTCTCTGAAAAAAAGGAGTTGTTTCCCCCTGCAGCTAAATGACCATAAAGTGACTCAGTCATCATACCAAAAGCTCAGCTTTACCTTCCCCTAGTTTCCAAGTAATAAAATCTTCAGTTTTGCCTTGTGTTTCAGCATTTCTTTCCAAATTATACAATCTCCCTTTAAAATTTTGATATTGCAAGGATGGGAGTTGACACTGGTTGTTTTTCATTTTTCTGCTCATAATGAGTTGTCAGCTTAAAATCCAATCCACTACTTCATGTAATTTATCTTTATTGATTCATTTAAGGATCTAAAACGCAGTCCTCTTTCAGCTTTTGTTTACTCTTTTTTTTTTCCAGCTTCTCCAATTAGCCTCTCGTCCTTCCTTGCCCATAAAAATTTGTTAAATTTTCTCCAATCTATTCTGAACACAGCTTTGAATGTTTAGTACTTGATTAGAATAGAGAGGTATGCAATTGAGCACACTTTCTTAGGAGTGTATCTTTGCCACCAAATGATAGGAAATAATTGGCCCAAGAATGTATTCTTCGATCAATCTTCTGAATCACTTCATCAAAGAGAATCTTTTTCCTTCGACTCTTGCTAAGTATTCCCAGATATTTGAATGGCAGCTCAAGCTGTAGAGAAACCTACAAAATTTTCGATCCATCACTTCTTAACCCGAGAGACTCCTTCCCTACTAGAAATTGGCATTTAGATTTTTTAGAATTTATACCAAAAATCTTTTCAAAGTGTTGCAGAACCTCCCAGATTCTCCTAACAACTCTTTTACTTGCATTGGTGAAGATAATCATGTTGCCAGCAAATTCCAGGTGAGATATGAAACACTTCTAGAAGCATAATGAACATTCTGTTGATTTTCTAAACTTTCTCCAACAACCTGGACGAGTAATAAAAACTACAATGAAAATGGAGGGTTAAGAGGATCACCTTGTTTAATACCTTTATTTGCTTTGAAATGACCTTGAGATTGTCCATTGGTGAAAACAAAGTTATAATTGTTATCTAATATTCTGTGCATGAGATTACAAAATTCAGTGTTGAATCCCTTAGCTTTCAGAACAGCATTGATGAAATCCCGACTAATACTATCATAGGCCTTCTTAATATCAAATTTGATGATGAGATTACCCCCTCTACATCTTCTATCTATAACCAATAGTAGCTCTTGTGCAATAAATAAGAATATTGTCAGAAATACTTCTTCCCTTGGTGAACGCTAATTGTTGTGAACTATTTAGAGCATTTAAGTGAGGCTGAATTTTTTCCACCTTAATCTTACTAATGATTTTAAACACTACACTTGTAAGGCTGATGAGTCTGAATTGGTCCCAACTACTTCTATCATTTGTTTTGGGGATGAGAGTGATTGAAGAGGTTTTAAAATATCTGAAAATAACTTTGAACTACATCACTTAGATCAGTGTTCACCATAAGCCAATTGGTTTTGTAAAATTCTACTGTAAAGTCATCTGGCCCAGCTGTTTTGCTTTCATCAATTGACTCGACAGCCTCCAATATCTCACTTCCCTGAGGAGTGCAAACCAAGTTCAAATTTCTCTACAATTGGTTGCTGTCTTCACCCAGACCTTCCTCCATAGCTGACATGGTACGGGTGGCTGTAATTACTTTCCAAAAGAAGTCAACACCACTTTGAATTATCTCCTCCCTTTTATACACCCATTCCTTCATCATTGATTTTCAGAATGGAATTTTGCTGCATTCTTGGTTTGATGCAAGCATGGTAAAACTTGATAGTTCTATCCCCATTAGTAAACTTAACTACAACTGCTTTTTGACCGAAGAAACTCTCTTCCATAGAGATTGCCTCTATCAAATATGCTCGAGCAGTAACCAACTCTTCTTCCACCTGTAGAATTAATACAAAACTCTTTTTCTAGTGTGCAAACTTTACTTTTTAGCATCTTGCACACGCTTAGAAATTTCTCCTAATATTTCCTAATTCCATTTCCTTAGTTTAGCCACCACACATTTGAAGTAACCAAAGAATAGTCTAAGGATTGCCTTTAAATTCAGAGATCCAGGCTTGTTTAATACATTACAGAAAATTATTGTGCTTAGTCCACATACTGAAGAATCTGAATGGAGAATGGCCAGATCTTTGGATGGTATCAATTGATAAGAGGTGAGGGGCATGATCAGAGAATGTTCTACTCAAACGACTCACACAAGTATTGCTGAAAAAGATCATTCCAAGCATTACTGACAAGTATTATGTCCAGCCTTTCAAATGTTTTACCCCTACAGCAAGTGAAGGGGCAACCTGTGAATGCAGCTTTAAAGAGTTCTGAATCATTAATAGCCTCAGCAAACTCAGCTATGATTGAAGAATTGGGTTTTCTGCGCGCTCTCTTGTCAGAAGAATTGATAATCATATTGAAGTCACCCCTTATCAGCCAGGTTTTAGGGCTCAAAATTCTCATGTTATCCCAATTCTTTCATGGAATCCTTTGTAGAACCAGCATACTTACAGTAAATTCTAGATCAGCAATTTTAATTTTCAAAAGTAGAAACTCATTGTCACCAACTCAATATCTATTTCATCCTTCCATAAGAACCATATCTCATCGCTCTGATTGGATAAGCATTCAAACTTACCCAGTTTTTTTATATGTTTATTGCGGGTTTCAGAAGCTATAGTAGAATTGCAAGGTATTTGAGTTTGTGAATCCTAATAAGGTTCTTAAGTCTATATGAGGCATCTGATTTACCCCCTCTTGCAGTTAAAGATTTACCCCCGGGTGAGCGGCGCGGTTGGGGGAGGGTGGTGTGGGGAGGGGAGGGGTGGGGTGGGGTGGTGGTGTGGTGGGTGTGGGGAGCGGGTAATGGTGGGGGCGTGGGGTAATGCTGATGAATCTCCTTGGTTTAATAGGGCTGCTTTTGGGTTGATGTATTTAAGTTCTCTTATGGCTTTGTATTTCAGTTCTTGGACATTCGGATAATCCATTCCTCTTCCATCTCTTTTCTAGAACGTGTTCAATCAGTTTCCTGAAACTTTGTTCAGCAACTGCATTTTTCGCTGTTCGAAATTCTCCATTACCACTGTATTAGTAGGAATAACGATCACATTCTCACCTTGGACAAACTCCTTCCTTCTCACATCATTAATGATTGATTTCTTTTGGAATTCTACCTAGTCATGACCCTAGAAACTGTGGGTCATCTAATGTTCTTGTGGAAAATAAGGATCCACCTCACCCTCAATTATCCTTCTGCAAGGCTGTACATTGACCGAGTTTCTGAACCCAGCTGCCTCTGCCTCTGCCTCAGTGCCCTTCCCTTGAACTTGAATATCTTCATTTCCTTTTTCAGCTTCATGCATCACTTCCACCAACTGAAAATCTTGATTCATAGGCTGAGTGTGCAGATCTTTCTGAAACTGTTCAGTCTGCTGCACATTAATTTGCTGTGTAGACCCTCCTCCAAACTCAGCCACATCAACGGTTTTACCAGCTTGATTAGCCTTTTCCACATCCTTAGCACCACGTGACTTTCTCAATTCAGGATAGATTATGAAACAGTTCTTCACACTGACCAAACATTCTGCATTTGCTACAATAAAGAGTCTTTCGCTCCACTACCACAGGCTGCCAATACCATTGTTTGGTGAGCCAATCCAAACCTCCTCAATAATGGATGTAGTAATATCCCTTTCCACCAAAACCCTTTTAGCGGAAGGCCTAATAAATTTGAAAGTTGGTAGGTCCAACTTCATTGGTCTTCCAACAATATCAGCCAAAGATAAAAGCATTTGTTTCTTAAATTGGTGTAATCTTAAGCCAGGGAATTTAATCCAAATGGGCACTCATGGGGGTCAGTACTTTCATTGGGACATTCTCTATGTAAAACAGTTTACTTGAGAAAATGCGAGCATAATTTTCTTCCTTCCCTAGCTCAACCATAACATGCTTCCCATCTAAAATGCCCACTTTCCAATCTCCCATCAACATGAAATGATCAAAATATTTTCTGATAGTATCCGTTTCAGGGTGACCATAAGTGAACTTCCCGTCAATTTGAACCGAAGTGGCTCAGCTAATGCATTATTTTTAGCATCAGACAACATAAGGGCCGGTTTGCCATTCTTCCTCCCCGCCTTTCTTAAGAAGCAAATCTCTCCTTCAAACTTTTCATTGTAGTGAGAATTATCAGAAAGCTGCTTTCAAAAATTTTGGTAGAAGAATTAACCTGTAGAATATCAGCAAAAGATTGCATCTCCATTACCAAACTAGCTAAAAATTACTGTAACAGTAACCACACCCAGACTGGTATCCCGACCAGACAGGAAGGAGACATTGGCAGGAAATTCTCATCGATCGGTCATGAAGGCTTGCCTAATCTACTTCCAGTGCCATGAGCTACTTAGAACTGTTTTTGATTTGCTTAACTATTCATTCATTATCATGAATGCATAAGTGTCAGGTAATTCTTTTTAAAAATAGTGAGTAACTTAGAAACACGAACCATTTTACAGTTTTTGTATTGAAATCTAATATTTTATACGCATGTAATTACTTTTTTGTGTACACAATTGTGCAGGTTAAGGATATACTATATCATTTATACAAGGCTGCTGTTGGAAATATGCAGAGACTTGTACCAAAGGAGATTCGGATACTTAAGTACCTTTTAATGATTGAATCCTCAGAAGAGCAACTCTTTGCGCTAAAAGATGCATTTACACCTGGAGCTGAACTGGAAGGGAAGGATGTAGACTGCTTGTACACGTATGATGTGATAGACTTTCTTGTTTCTATCATTTGTCATTTTCTAATGGTAGACTTGCCTATAACATTGTTAAATCTGCCGACATGTCCCTGTCAGTTTAAAATCCACCCTATAATGCTGGTATTATTGATAATAATTAGCAGTTTAAACTTCCCCATCAAATATTCTCTTTTTGCTCATTTAGGATGACTTCTTTTCCCATTCTAATCCAGTATTTCAACCATACGGTTGTCCCTTTTGGTCTAGGATGTATTCAAAGGCGGGTTTGATTGATCATCCTCCCTCCCTCCCACACAAACGCACACAAGCACTTGCTCGCGCACACACATTCTCTCCCTTCTGCTCTCTTTCAAAGAAGGTTAAAGTGGAGATAACGAACATGACTAAATGAAATTATAACAAACTTGGACTATCTCCTGATTTATGTTTACTATTGATGGACTGAGTTTGGTTGTTTTAGAAATCTCGAGCGGGGCTTAAGCTAAACATGTGGAGTCTATTTGCTATTTACTTTTCATGTTTTTTGCTTATCCTAGACCCTTCTAATAAGAATGTAGAACTTATTGGGTTTTGTCTATTCTGCAGGACACCCGAAAAGTTGCATACTTGGATCAGTACTGTTGTGGATGCATTCCATTTCAGTAGAGAAGGAACTCTTTTAAGAGAGACTAGAGATCTAATGAACCCAAAGGTTATTCAGAAACTTGAGAATCTTAAGAAACTTGTGCAGGACCATTTCCTGTAGTCTTATTTGCATGCGTTTCAATGGCCCTCATAGCTGATGCCCTTACAAAAGAAATTTTAGAGTAGTTAGATACGACGAGTGTAAGCCAGTCTGGCACTATGAACAAGGTTAATGTATATAATGTATTATGGTTTCAATTTTGCATCTAGCCCATATAAGTTGTAATTGACAGTTATTTGAGAACTCATTTATCCATCGTCATATATTTAGGTTCAGTCCTGAGAAAATTGCATTTATTATGATTTGTATAATCTGTTGTAATCTACAATAACATGAGCACTCCTAAATGAATAACACGCAATTAGTTTACCATTTGAAGGCTCGATTAGTTAGTGGCCTGTGCAGAGTTGTTTTTGAGTTGCCATAACTGCATCAAATTTAGTGGACATTATAATTTATGAAGGGTTTTCTTTGTTTTCTTTTTTTTTGTTTTTTGGTTGAGTCGGTAAGCTTCAAGCATGAGATATCTTGGTATGGGAAAAAATGTCAAATCACTGGGCCGTTTTCTCATCCGCTACGAAGACTATTTTCACTCGTTGTTCTTCGACGCCAAAGTGCACCCTTTTCCTGTGATTATGGACCCACTTATTGTTAGGCTGTGAAATTGGGTAATTTTGGCCCATGTATGTGAGCATTCATTCGAAAGAATCTTGAATTTGTATAATTTTTTTTTTTAAATGTATAATTTTGTTTGTTCGATCATAGTATCTGCTATGAAATATAACTATAGTTTTAAGTACAGACTATTTTAATCCAGAAGGTATATGGGAGATTTTTTCGTCCCTTGTTAAACTAAATTCCTTCATATCGTCAGAATTTTTTTATGGGTGAAATTATAGAAATTTTGGTTATATAAAGCACTAAATCAATGTCGGACAATCGTTAGGTCCCTTACAAATATAGAAGTAGATGCCAGAGCTGAACAAGTGTTTGCTAAACATATATTAGATAGACAAAAGAAATTAAGGGCATATTTTGAATTTTTATTAGAAGTTGAATTCATGAGAAGTAAGGTTGTTTATTTCACTTCGATCTATTGAGTCTTAGCAAGTAGCTTTAGTATTCAAGTAATTTGTCTTGAGAAGTTGCTTTTATACAAAGTTCTATGTAGTAATTGAGTGGTTAAGCTTTGGCAAACAGGCACACTAGAATTGCGTTTTTGGATTTTAAATTTAGGTTAATTCACTATGACCTGGGCTATATCAATAGTTAGATCATTCTAATAGCTACATCATTTTATAAAAAAATCAAAAGGCTAATCGTGCTTCATAAATGAGTTACAACAAATTGTTGATGCTTTCTTCGAAGAATTATTTATAAATAATATTGCTGCTTCTTTTTTTGTTAGTAACTAACAATTCAAGGGTCATTTGAATCTTGATATTGCTTGTGGGAATTTCTAGTAAGTTTCTTGTTATTGATGACGAAAAAAGTTTTGGACCTTTTCAAAAAATAATGAATAATGTGGTTTTTGGATTATGAAAGTACAAGTTTTAAATTTTTAGTCTTTTTGTTAATGCAATGAGTTTTGAGAAGATCATCATTATTATACTTGCACAATTATTACCGTTGAGCTACATTAAAAACTAAAGTTGTAGCTTGCTTGATGTTGCCTCTCTGAAATCATCACTTACGTCACCACTTGTTAGAAGTTTGGGTTATACTTGCCAACTTAATTTATGGGATTAAATATTTTGATTTTTTTTTTTAATATTGACAATAATATTACAAATATCAAGATTTACTAATTGCACACTCACGTGTGCGTACACAAACTTATATATATATATATATATATATATATATATATATATATATATATATATATATATATATATATATATATATATATATATATATATATATGCAGGATGGAGATTAGCTGGTCTGTCTTAGTGGATCCCATCAATTTGTTTATTTCTCTTTTCAGTTGAATGGCCAGACTAGTTTTGCTTCTTTTATATATGCTGGGTGTAGGAAATCTGGCAGAGTAGAGTTATGGGATTGATTCACAACATTGGCAAAATCATGACCTCCCCTTGGCTGGTGGGAGATGATTTCAATTGCATTGCCAATTCTCCTGAGAAGTCTGGGTGAAGGTCTCCTAACCTTGCCAAGATGACTAGATTCAATGACAACATTCAACTTGCTGGACTATTTGATTTAGGCTTTCAGGGTCCAGTGTTTACATGGAAGAGGGGGAAGATTTGGGAGAAACTTGATAGGTTGCTGGTTAATGGTCATTGGTGCTCCCATTTTCTCCTCACATTTGTAACACATTTGTCCCTTGCTGGGTTTGATCATAGACCTTTGTTGATGACTATCACTGCTCCTCCTAGTAGTAGTCAAACTCCTCCTTTTAGATATCTTAAAATGTGGTCCACACATAACTCCTTTCTTCGTACTATTTCTACCCTTTGGGGAGAGATTGATCACCCTGAACCTTGGACCAAGCTTTGGCTTCTCCATATTAAAGTGAGTAAAGGTCTTAGACAGTGGGGTTGGAACACTTTTGGCAATGTTTTTACTGCTGTGGAGAATGCTGAAAAAGAGGTATTGAAGCTGAAGAGTGTTGTGCTTTCTGGTTCAGCTGAAGAGCAGCCCCTACTTACTGCACAAGAGTATTTACTCACTGCTATTGACAAACAAGATATGTTACTTAAACAAAAGGCTTCTCTTAATATTTTCACTGATGGGGATAGAAATACTAAGTTCTACCATGCTTATATTAAGTTTAGAAGGAAGTGTAACACTATTCACACCATCAAAAATGCAGAAGGGGTGCGACTTACAGAAAATTCAGAAATCGGAAGGGATGTTGTTTCTTATTTTAGCCAACACTTACACAAACCTCTTTTGACAGACCCCCCATTGATCAGTCCCACTTCATGGAGAATTTTCATTACACTAGCAACCTTGTGTTGACTGATCCTCCTTCTGAATTGGAAATCTGGCAAGCTGTAAACTCCATTGATAGCTCCAAAATAGCAGGGCTTGAAGGGTTCACTGCTGATTTTTATAAAAAAGCTCGGCCTATCATCAAAGGTGAGGTTGTTAATGCTATCAAGAGGTTTTTTCAAGGTCTTCCATTTCCCCATACTTTAGCTCTTCTATTTTTGTCTTGTGCTAAAGTCTACCCAGCTGAGAAGTTGGGACCATTACGTAACCCATTAGCCTTACTTCAGTTATGAGCAATATTATTAGCATGATCATTGTGGCCAGGTTGCAGCCACACCTTGCTAAATTTGTAAGTCCCAATCAAACAACTTTAGTGAAAGATAGATCAATAATTGATAATGTTTTACTTGCACAAGAGCTCCTATTGGAATTGGATAAACCCTGTAGGGGGGTAACCTGATATACAAACTAGATTTAAGGAAGGCCTATGATTATATTAGCTGGGAGTTTATCATGGATATTCTTACTGCCAGAGGTTTCTCTGATGATTTCTATAACCTCATCCAAATGTGGCTGACTACTAATTCTCATTCTATTCTTATCAATGGGTATACTTAGGGATCATTCACTGCCACTAGAGGTCTGAGGCAAGAGGACCCTCTCTCCCCCACAATTTTCATCCTAGCCATGGATTATCTGTCCAGAATGCTCAACTATAATCTTCTCCCCAACGACTACACAAGGTACCATCATAAATCCAATGGCAATTACCCTTTTGGTGTATGCATATGATATTATGATTTTTTTCTAATGCTAATAAAAATGTTGCCAAGAAAGTTTATCACTACCTACAGCTTTTTTAGTTTCATTAAGGGATGTTCTTCAATCCTGAAGTGCAATCTCATCTTCCATAAGAGGATCATTCCAGTATCGTAAACTTTAGATTCTAAATTTCACTGGTTTCTCCTGCTCTCAGCTCCCTCTCAAATATCTTGGCGTGTTACTCATTGCTGGCAGAACCAAACAAATCCAATTTGATGAGGTGCTTAATAAATATAGCAACCAACTTTCCAGCTGCACTCATACTTTCTTGTCAAATGGAGGTAGAATCACTTTGCTAAAGAGTATACTTACCACCTTCCCCTTTTATATCCTATAAATGACCAATATGAAGAACAACAACCAACTTCAATTTGAAAGGGATTTCAATAGGTTCCTTTGGGCTAGCTAAAGGCAGCAACTCCACTAAGCATCCTGGAAAAATGTGGCTAAACGCACTTGGGCAGGTGGGATGGGATTTAAAGGGCTCCAGCAGATCCTTCAAGTGAACCTTTGCAAAATTTGGATCAAATTCAGATCTCAAGACTCCCTGTGGGCTAAATTTATGAAAGGGAAATACTGCAGAGAACTACATCCCTCCCAGGCTTTAAGAAAGTTGGGGGATTCCAAACTGTGGGTGGGAATGCTTAAAGTTAGGCACCTAGTAGAGAATCAGTATCCTTGGGACCTTGGTAAGGGGGATGTAAATTTATGGCTTGATCATTGGTGTCCAAAAGAATGGCTGCTCCCTTGCACTAACCACATCAATACTAGCTTGTTGGTGGCTAACTGTTGGGATGGGGATGGATGGTTTTTGCTCACTCTCAACTCTTTATTACAAGATTCCTCAGCTTCACTTGTCTCTAAGCTGCAATTTGACAGAAATAGAGTTAATAGAATTGTTTGGCAAGCTTATCAAAGCCAAAGTCTTTCCAAAGCCATTTACTCCAAACTGTTTAACTAGGTTCAGGTTCCATGGGGGGGTCTTTATTTGGAAAAGTCAACTCTCCCCTTCTATGGCCTTCTTCTGTTGGAGAGTTTTCCACAAACTCCTTCCTACTGATGATATCCTCAAACTAAAAGGCCTAAGGGGCTCTTCTTGCTGCAGGTTGTGCCTAGAGGCTGAAGAATCTATCACACATTTGTTTTTTGTTTGTAGGTTCTCCCAATAGGTCTGAATTTCTCTTATAAAGCATTTACTCCTGGACTCCCTTCACCTCCATTGGGCCCAACTTCAGTCTTGCTGGGCTGAAGAATCTATCACACATTTGTTTTTTGTTTGTAAGTTCTCCCAATAGGTATGAGTTTCTCTTATAAGGCATTTACTCCTGGACTCCCTTCACCTCCATTGGGCCCAACTTCAGTCTTGCTGGTCTTCTTGGATGGAAGCTAAGGTTGGTGCCATCCCCCTTTTCACTGCCTAGTTTATTTGGATTGTTAGAAATCAGGCTATTTTTGAGGGTAAGACACCTTTGGTGGAGCAGGTGGTAAAAAATTGCATCTCTTTTCTATAAAAGTTGATCAAATACAAGAAATTCCCCAATATTTGTCTATCCCCCTCTTCAGAAGGCTAGCCCATCCAAGTTTCATTAAGGTTGTTTGGAAACCACCTGCACACCACTCTATCAAGGTTAATACTGATGGGAGCTTCTCTGAGTTGGGTGCTGGGGTAGGTGGAGTTTTTAGAGATCATCTTGGGAAATGCTTGTTCTTCTTCCATGGTCCTGTTATTGCTTTTGATGCTTTGGAATTTGAACTGATTACAGTCTATTGGGAAATCAAGTTTTCTATGTTGAATCAATGGTCTGCCTTTATGGTGGAAGGAGACTCCAAAGTGATATTACAACTATTGGACCTTGAGCACTCCTCTTGGCATCACTCTTAATGGGTTCAGAAGAGTAACTCCCTCAGATCCCAGATTAATGTCAGCTTCTATTTCATCTTTAGGGAAGGCAATAGACCTACCAATTGGTTTGCTAGATATGGAATGTACTCTTCTTCTACTGTTGCATCCTCTAACCCTAATAGCTAGGGTTTGGGAAGGAACGACACTTCATTTCTTCTTATGATTAAAATATAATATTGGTTTTAACCATGGTTAAAAATAAATTATTAATGGGTTAATTCATTTTTGATGGGTCATATGTGTTGTGTCTAACCTATATGAGGTCATCCTGATGTCATTAATGAGCATAAAATTTTGAAAACCATTTATTATGCCATAAATGGTGTCATAGGTCAAAATTTCTTTTTATGGCTTTTTGAATATAATTTCATTCTTAATTAATTATGTCATTAATAAAAAATATTGGAAATTATATTATTGGTCAATAAATTAAAAATAATTTTAAAATTAATTGTTTGATTAATTTATATCATTTAATTCAAAATTAAGCATGGTCTTATTTTATGGCTTATAATTATATTTCCCCTTTTAATTAATTATCTCATTAATTAAAAATATTAGAAATTGTATTTTAGCCAATAAATTAAGCAAAAATAATTTTAGAATTAATTATTTGATTAATTTCATCATTTTTTATTCAAAATTGGGTATTCTGACCAAATTAGATAAATATTGACTAGGCTTGGCCAATTTTAGGGTTTAGGTCAATCTAATTGTCAATGTTGTGATTTTTGGATTAATTTTTGGTCATTTTGATCATTGTCAAGTTGATCATGTTTATGTCTGTCCTTGAAGTCAATTTTGTAGTCAAGTGGGTATGAGTTGTCATTCTTGACCAATTTTAACATTTTTAGGTCAAGAATTGACCAATGGGGTTAATGTAGTCGCCTTAATTATATTGTTTTGACTAAATTTTAATTACTTAATAAAAAAAAATTGACTAATCAACATTCTTTGGGTCATGATTTGATTATCTTGACCTAATTTGTCATTTTAGGCTATGAGATCAATATGGTGGTGTTTAGGTCATAGGTTGACCTTTTTTATCTTGTTTATGTCAAATGTTGATCATAATTGACCAATTTAGGTCCAAGGTTGACCCAAATGATTTATTTAATTTTTTCATGGTTAACTTAATCACAGGTTTATTGATTTTGGTAACCATACCAAGATTTGACTAAGGTTGATAATGTTGGGTTAGTTTGGTATTTTTAATTGATCAAATGAGTTATATTTAATCAGTTTAATACCTGTGATGTCTTAATGGTCAATGTGGTAAATACTAAGTAAATAAAGAGGTCAATAAGTCATCACTATCAATTTATAACTAGAGAGAGTGGAAGACTCACTAGAAAAAAAGTATATTTGCTGGGGATATCCGCTGGGAATCTGACCTTTACAGGTCAAAGGATAGTTCTCATATCAATTATCACAAGTCATTCATACTGTCATTTTTGTTTAAAGAATTCATTTTGGCACTTTAGGACCTACCAACGTATCATAGACAACAGGGGATAATTTTTAACATCTCATTTTATTTCTAAAGATAATGTACAACAGTTACCAATACCTATCATTGCAAACAAAAGTCAACTGTGCATATATGTACATATATCATATAACACATATGCTACAAACTACCGATATATCATATGTCAGAAGTTTTCTTGTCATTCTCCTTATCATAACATAGCCTTGGATATTACTAGACCAACCATAAACATCTGACACTCAAAGACATTATCTGTCAAACATGTCTCATGTGTTTGGACATTCAAAGGGTCATGGTAGCTCCAAAGGCTTCAACCTTTCATGTTCTGGAATAGCCTGATATCCGATGGGTCTTTTGCCTGGCCACATTCGACGCAGACTAATTTAAATACGAGGTCTAGTGACACTAGGTATACAGTGTTTCACCACGTGAGCACCGTTTCCTTGTAGTAGAAGAACTCGTCCTCGTGTCAAAAGGACCTGGTATGTTCCTGCAAATTCTCCTGGTCCAAGGATCTGTATTTCCCTTCCAAAAAGAATAGAACAACGATTCATCAAGGACACTGTGCAAAATGGTCTCTCAAAGCCATGACTGTTGATGTGAGGCGGGAAACAGTCCCCTCGTTGTAGATATTGATAATGCAACTATCTGGAACACAGCTTAATGGCATGATTCCCCAGGTAACAAGTCGTTTAATAATCTGAATGATTACTGTAGGCAGTGGATCTCCCTGTTCGTGCCATATGATTCGTTGTCTCTAGCATAATTATAGCAACATCCATATTGGATTGTCAGCCTTCCCTTACCACGTATCCATTTGTTAGGCTCAGAGTAGGTTCTCCATCTAAGATGTCCAGCTCGGCCTAGATCTCAGGCTTCCATATGGCTGCCTGTTCATCTTCATCAAATATTCTGGTGAACAAATTAATACCTTCAAGGATATTGATTGTTCGTCCATTGATATGCTTGAATTGTTAAAGGATTGTCTTTTAATAGCTTGAATCCGTCATATTTCTACTTCAGGGATGTTTCTCATAGGGATTTCTTTCTCCGGCATTGTCTTGATAGGATAAATTTCAAAAAATGAAGTCTCGAGGTCAAGAGATTCAAACTAGTTGATGTCATCTTCCTTCTTTCATCTTGTAGTTGTTTTTCTTCTTGTCGTTTCAGTCGCTTGTTTCGATTTCACCTTTATGAAGGAGAAAGTCCTGCTGTCGTCTTGTTAACCTCTGCAACCTCCTGAGTTGCAGTCATCACTACCTATTTCAAATTCCTAATATTAGGATTCTGTTTATGATTATCAGTTTCTGATTCATTCTCGAAATCATATTGTTCCCGAAGTTTAAATTCTAACAGAGGTGTATGTTCCTTAATTTCATTTTGATCAACTAGGTACAGTAATGACCCATGGTATATCGATTCAATCTGTAGCAGATCAAAGTTGAACTGAATTCTTGAACCTTTGTCAAAGTGTCGACGGTCCAGTGCAAAAGTCGTATAATTTTGAAAAGTGAAAAGTAGCTTATTGTCAGACATTTTCCTGCAAATGACAGGGTTATATGATTTATCAGACTAAATTTCATTTTCAAAGTGTTGTTATTATTATTGTTATATTTTTATTTTGAGGGATTGTGCTCACAAGTGTATACTCAGTAAGCAAGAATAAAATGTCAAGAGAACTAACTCGAATTTGTACAAACGAGGTGAAAGATTATTATTATTATTTTTCCAGTTCAAAAACAAGTCATTGTCTTATGTTGAATAATATTTTTTCAAGAAACGCCTATTAATTGGGGGCAAAACTCTATCTCCTTAACAGTCAACTAACTTATAGGATCCTCCTGAATAGGTCTTTTCAATTACATATGGGCCCTCCCACATTGGCTCAAATTTCCCAGTTATTTTTCTGTGGGCAAGGATAGGTCTTTGGAGTACTAAGACCAAATCACCAATTTGAAATGTCCTAGGATGAACCAATTTATCATGGGCCCATATCATTTTGGCTTGGTACAGTTCTAGATTCTGTTGAGCTTGAAGTCGTTTGCCCTCTAGATTTTCTAGTTCTTTAAGACGTAATTTTACATTTTCTTCTTCAGTGATTTTGTTTATAATCACAATCTTAAGAGAAGGAATTTGAATTTCTAATGGAAGTATAGCTTCAGAACCATATACAAAAGAAAACGGTGTCGACTATGTTGGTGTTCGGTATGTAGTTCTATAAGCCCATAATTATTCAATTAATTTTTTATGCCATTGTCTTGGATTGCTAGTCAATGTTTTCTTTAAAATTTAGACTAATATTTTATTGAAAGCTTCAGCTAAACCGTTGGCCTTTGGATAATAAATTTTTGAATATCGCCAATTTATTCCATGTCTTTGAATAAAATTGTTTATTTTTGTGTTCTTAAAGGCTAATTCATTGTCTGAGATAATCTTTCGAGGAACTCCGAATTTATAAACAATTTATGTCTTGAGAAAATGAAGAACTTGTTCTGCTTTGACTTCCCTAAGTGGTACAGCTTCTGCCCATTTTGAGAAGTAATCAGTGGCTGCCAATATGAATCTATTTCCATTAGTCGAGGGAGGATCTATAGGGCAAACAATATCGGTGCCCCAACATTCAAACGACCAAGATGCAATTGTCGGATGTAATACATTTGGCGGTTGATGTTAAGACCACTCCATGAACTTGGCATTGATGACATTTTATTGCTACTTTAAGGCAGTCAGTCATCATTGATGGCTAATAATACCCCATTCTTTTTATTTTCATTTTCATCTTGGGCTCAGACTGATGTGCACCACATAAGCCTAAATGAACTTCTGTGACGTGTTCTTGAGATTCAGATTGACTTAAACATTTTAATCACATTTGATGAAAAGATCGACGATAAAGAACATCATCCATTAAGACATAAGATAACGCTCTCTGTTTAGTTTGAACTATAGTGGAATTGTTGTCAGGTAATGTTCCAATTCGTAAGTATTCAATAATTAGTTGTCGCCAATCATCGCTCTTTTCTTCATTGACAACCATTATTGTTATATTTTCTTCCTTTTTGTCCAAACTATCAAAATCAAATTGAGATAAAACTTGACATTCTTTTATGGATATTAACATGTTATTCCCTTCAGGACAAGCAAATTCTTTTGTGAGTTTTGCCAAAGCATCTGCTAGAGAATTATCTTGCCTTAGAACTAGGAAAAATGTCACGTTAGGAATATCTTGCAACAATTCCATAATGTAATTAAAGTATTGTTCAAGCCGTGATTTCAAAATTTTGTATTTTCCTCTAATCTGACTAATAATCAGTTGAGAATCATAATAAATGTTGAGACTTTTGATGTTCATTTTGATTGCAAGTTCTAAGCCAACTTTGAGCGCTTCATAATCAGCTTCATTATTTGTACATAGCTCAGTTATATGGTAGGAAAATGGTATCATTCCTTTGTCTGGAATTATTCCTACCCCTGCTTTGCCAGGTATAGTGGTTTGTTCATCTTTATTTTTTCTAGTGGAGGAAGCTCCATCAAAATTATTTTGAATACTTGTTCATCAGGCAAATCATCATTAAGTGGAGATTCAATCAGTACAGGGTGTGCTGCTAGAAAGTCTGCCAAGATTTGTCCTTTGACAAAGCGCAACGACACGAATGTTACATCAAATTGAAGTAACAACATTGCCCATCTTGCCAATCTTCCAGAAAGAGTTGGTCGAGTCATTAAATATTGTAGTGGGTTAATCTTTGAAATAAGGGTCACTTTGTGTGATAATATGTGATGTCTTAGCTTTAGAGCTGTAAAGATCAAACCTAAACAATGTTTTTCATTCGCAGGATACCTTATCTCAGTTAGATTTAAATGACTTAGGTAATATAGAGCATTTTCTTTACCTTTGTCATTATTTTGAGCCAACAATGCTCCTAAAGAATATTTTAAAGCTGCAGTATAAATGATAGAGGTCTTCCTAACACAGGGGCTGCTAGAACAGGAGGTTTCATTAGATATTGCTTGATATTTTCAAAAGCATATTGGCATTTTTCATCCCATACAAATTTGGTATCTTTTCTAGTCAAGGAAGTGAAAGGTTGACATCTTCCTGATAGATTGGAGATGAAACAACGAATGTATGCTAATTTTCCTTGGAAAGATCGTAATTGTGTTAGATTTTTGGGAGGAGGTATTTTCATGATAGCTTCAATTTTGAGCGGGTCAATTTTGATCCCACGATGTCGAACAACAAATCCTAAAAATTTTACTGAGGTGACACCAAAGGCTCACATAAGAGGATTCATTTTAAGATTAAATTGTCATAAGCGCTTGAAGATGATTATTAAATCGTTTGTATGTTCGTTTTTGTATTTATTATTAACAACCAAGTCATCTATGTAACATTCAACTTGCTTGTGAATAAGCTCATCCAAAATTCTTGTCATGGCCCTCTGGTAAGTAGCACCAGCTTTCTTTAGTCCACATGGCATTACTTTATAACAATATATCCCAATGGGTGCTCTGAAAGCTTTATTTGGTTCGTCTTTTGGGGACATTTTAATTTGGTTATATCCTGACATTCTGTCCCTAAAGGAGAATATTACATGTGTTGATGCAATATCTACCATTAATTCAGGAATTGGCAATGAAAATTCATCTTTTGGATATGCTTTATTTAGATCTTAGAAGTCTACACAATCAGATTTGGCCATTTTCTTCTTTACTGGTACTATATTGGCCAGCCATGTTGGATATTTTTCTTCTCAAATAAAACTGGCCTCAATTAGTTTCTTGACTTCTGTGACGACTTGTTCTATGTCAATACACATTCTTCTTGGACCTTGTTTTACAGGGAAAGCTTTTTGATCTATTACTAGCTTGTGAACTACCACTTCTGGAGTAAGTCCAGGCATTGCATTGTAATTCCAAGCAAAGCAATCCTTGTATTCTCTTAATACTTATACTATTTCTTATGCTTCTATATTATTAAGAGAACTGCAAATAAAAGTCAGTTTTGGGTTTTCGTCAGTCCCCAAGTTTATTTCTTTTAATTCATCCATCGTTGATTTGATTTTTTCTTCAAATTTTGGTGGGGCATTCTTTATCATATGATCGAGAAATTGTACAAAAGTTAGATCATCTGTGACAACCAGGTAAAATTATGTAGTATCTAAAGGTCCTCAGATATAAAATCCTACTCCCTCTTTGGAATTATAATTATGTTTATTATTATTCCATAAATGCTCAAAATCATAAGGTTGGTTTAATTAATTTTGTTTAAACATTGAACTATTTCACAATAGTGTTGAAAAAAATGCAGAATAAAGCTCAAAAGGAATTTTTATTGATTCCAAAAAGTTTTTTATCTTTTGATTTTACATCAACATCTGAGCTAGTAGAACCAAGTCGAAATTTTATCAATTTCTTGTCTTCACTATGTATCTCTTTGACCACTAAATCTTCAACTTTTGTAGAAGAAAGAGGAGTTAGGGTCATAGTATTTACATAGTGATTTATTTGTTCATACATAGATTCAAATTATTTTCCTTCATCTTCCTCTTCATGAAGTATCTTGAACTGAGGATCCTTTGGAATTGTTTTCTTCCTTTCTTCTTCTTCATAATCCAAATGAATTTCAAACTTCGGTGTTTTCTTCACATTAGTAATAGAGATTCCTCTTGGTTGAGCTTGTCATTGACCTCAGCTTCGACCTCCGACATCAACTTATTTTTAGTTATTTTTATTTTTATCTTTTTCTTTCACATTTGACACCGCATCTCTAGAGAATATCAATTTCTCTACTGGGGCATAATATGCATCATCCTCATGCACACCAATTTCCTGGATTGAAAATTGTTGGACATCCCCTATTATGCAACATTATTTTCCTTTTTGTAGACATTTGATACATTGGTGTAATGATGACGGTACCATTTTATTTTCATGGAGCCAAGGTCGGCCAAGTAGAGCATTAAGTGATGTATCTGAATCAATGACATGGAATTTTGCTGTTGTCACCAGATTTTCTATCTTTAAAAGCAATGTTATCGATCATACGGCTCGTTCTCCTCGTTGATTAAATCCTCGTAACATGATTGTATCAGTTAATAGTCTACCGACATCAATGTCCAAATGTGCGAGTGTTTTCAAATTCATAATATTAATTGAAGCTCCAAGGTCAATGAGTACTCTTGGAAGCACAATATCATTGATGTTAAATGTAAAATATAGTGGGCGATTATGTTCAGTCGTGTCGAGTAGCAAATCATCATCAGTAAGAAGTTATTTTTGTTCATTCTTTGAATGAATATGCTTCATTCATAGAAGTACTAGCAAGTTGAGATAAACAGATTTCGGGATCAAAGAGGCCTTTATCAAAGATTCTCTCATTTCCTTAGATAGGACAAGAGCGTCATATATGCTCATTTTGCTGGCAGCTTTCCTATATGAGCCAATACATTATAATCCACTTTTCCATGGATATCGACTTTATTTTCTTCCAACGATCGTTCTCGTATTAGAGAGACGTTTTCTTTGGGTGCTACTATTTGTTTTTCTTTTCCTACAGGGGCATCCTTTAAGGTAAGATTTTTCCACTTCTCAAGTTGACTTTAGTTATTTATTGTGGTATAACATTCAATTCTTGAGTTTCTGAATCAAAAAATTCCAATTCTATAGATATTGGTACTTTTCCTAGTTCAAGTGTAAAGGTTTCATTTCACTATTATTATCGTTCTAGTTGTCATCTGTCTTGTCAGATTTACATATGATCGAAATATTGTCTACATGATTAAAATTGACTCATTCATTTTCATGAATATCATGAGAAATAGTTAAGATATAAGAAGAACGGAAAACATTTTTATTTATGAACAAAAAGTCATACAAAGTTAACAGTCCAAGGGATTTTTTCCCTTTGTATGAAACAACTATCCTAAAAGGATATGACAAAGTAGGAGTAAAAGATACAAAAGGAGGAGCAACCCCTATGTTTACAAGACTCTTATTTCCTTTCTGCTTCTTAGAGGATTTATTACGAACATTCTTAGGATTGATTAGCATTTCTTTATAGGATTTGCCTGGAACAATATTATTGTCATCAAAGCGATCTTTGTGCGTATTTACTGAGCCTTTTTTAGTCTACTTCAGATATTCTTTTGGGATAGTAATATTTCCTTCTTTAAATTTTTTCTCCAACCAATCTTTAAAGATGAAGCAATCTTCAATTCTATGTCCCAACATCCTATGATAAGGACAATAGTTAGGATTATCTTTCAAATCGACCTCCGCTGGCCTTTTAGCCTCAGGTAATTTGAATTCAGGTATCTTTAGCAAACCACAAAATATTTTAGCAACCGTCTCTATTTTAAATGGATATTTCTTATTCATTCTATCGGCTATCGTTCTTTTATAAGGTTGATTGTTGAAATTGTAATTGGAAAGGCGACTGTTGTTGTTGTTGATTTTGTCGTTGCTTCTTTTGTTCGGGTTGTATTTGCATCACCTGTTTCCCTTTTTCCATTGTGGTATTTTTCTTTTCTAGTACCTCGACTGGTTTTGTTTTCTCAGTCTTTTCCATCTGCTTAGCTTCTTCTTGGAGCTTAGCAGCTTTGCTGAGTAATTTTTCAAACGTTTTTATGGTAAATACCTTAATCATAAATGCAATTGGGCCATGGATATTTTTTAGAAGTATTTCCACTGCATGTTCTTCTTGAAGCTGTGGCTCACATTTCATACTAAGATTTCTCCAATGCAGAGTATAATCCATAAGTTTTTCTCCTGGCTTTTGCTTTTCTACAACCAGGTCTCCAACCGTCACATGATGTTATGCTCCAGCAAAGTGTTGGATAAAAAAATTTTATAATTCTGTAAAAGTTTTAACAGAACCATTAGTAAGTTCAGCGTACCAGTCGAAAGCGACTCCCGTTAAACTATTGACAAATTATTGAAATAATAGGGGATCACTTCCTCGTGCATTGCAACAGCATGCTCTGAAGTATGTAAGATGTTGTCTCGGATTTTCAGTTCCGTCAAATATTTTGAAAAGTGGTGGAACAAAAACTTTAGGATATTGAACTGAATCAAATTCCTCTGGGTAGGGTATACCCTTTGAAATTAATGATCCAATCCGTTCTTGCGCCATAGTTTCTTTTATTTTTTAATTCCACTAATAGTGAAAGTTCTTTTTCGGGAATCCCACTTTGAGTGGGTTCCTTTTTCTTTTGTGAGCTTTCTTCAACTTTAGTTTTATCTTCATGGATATGTATTGTTTTAGGTCGAACAGTTTCAATGGCCGGTGATGGAGTTGTTGGTGAGTTTTGTAAGGCCACTGCCAATTCTTCCATTCTTTGTTCAAGACGATTGATTTGTTCATCTCGTTGTTGAATGACAGATTGTAATTCTTCAGTAACATTTTTTTTTTCATTTTGAGGAGATATTTCCCGAGCAGCACTGAATCATGTTTCTACGACATGTATTTCTATAACTTCTTGACTGTGCTGGTTAGAAGAATTTTCATTTCTCTGTGAAGCTAATAGTTTAATGTTATTTCTTAATTTCTCCAATCTTTCCTCAATAGTTTTACCAGAACTCTTTTTAGGGGTATTGTCTTGAGAAATATCCATAGGAGTATCCATGATACTAGAAGTTCCATCTGAAACTTCTTGTTTCCTTGCATTCGTTTTTAATTTAGAGTTATGCTTTTTTATTGTGAATGGTCTCCATCTAGTAGCTTGTGCACAAGAGCCTTCATCTTTTTCGATGTTTCTTCAGCTTCCAAAAGCAATTTATTGTGTTTTATATTGTTTGTGAAAGTAGCTATCTCGTTCATTTTTTTATTTTGAACGGAGCTTAGTTGGTACTGGAGTATTTTGACAATAAATGGACTTATCATATGCAAGGATTTTATTTTTCATGGCAGTGGTAACTACACATCCCATTTTATCCAATAACTTGGTAATACGTCTATCTTTCCGTGCTAATCTTTTGAATACAGTGTGTATTGTTTGGATTGGTGAAAATTTTTCTTCTTTTAAAGACTGATACATACCCTCATTATATTCAACAGGTATGGGATAGAATTCAGTTTCTTCCCAAGGGTATGTATTTTCTTTATATCCAACAAGGGTAAACTTTTCAATTTCATTTTCATTTAGATTCTTGTTCTTTCTTTGAGTATGAGTTAAATGAACGGTTTTGGAGCTGGATCCAAACTCATACATTGATCTTGGAATATTTTCTTCTTATTCTTCATAAAGTCCTTTCCCTTTATCATTAACTTCCTCAAAGCTATATTGTTCCATAGGAATTTGTTGAGAAAAAGAAAAGGTTTTTCATAATGGTTCTCATAAATATTTGGAAAATATGGAAAAGGTTCTATTATCATGGGAGGATTATTCCAAATATATTCAGCTTCGTCATAGAATATTCTGAATCCGTCTTGTGGAAAGTAAGCGGCTTCTTTAAATGGTGAATTCAGATCTTGATAATAAGAGAAGTCTAAATTAGGAGAATCCATAGCAGTTTTCTGTCAAAGTCCAAAGAAGTCATATGTTAAAATTTTTATGATAGACTAGTATATGAACTGGAATCATTATTGTTTTATCGAAAATAGCTCTTTTAAAAGATCTTGAAAAGATGATATTGTTTGTGGAATGATATTTTGAAAAATGAGTTTTTAAAAAAAAATGAAGAGAAAAAATCTATAAAGATCAAATCCCTAGTGGAGTCGCCACTCTCTTGTTGGCGATGGAAACTCATCGGGATTTCGGTCGTCGCCAATTCTTGGGCGTTGTGTCAAATGTCAAGGAGTCGCTAGTCTATTTATATTGCCCCAATCTTTATATCCTTTTTGAAAAGAGTAAAAGAAAAGGAAAAGGAGCAAAATAGACAACCAAAGGACGTAATGTGATATCTTTAAGGGAGAACTCTAGAATGTTCTTATCCTATTAGGAAAATCACGAGTCTGATAACCAAAGATTTTTAGGTATCTAACAATTCTAAGTTCATTTTACTTCTCCTATAGAAGCAAGCTCCTATAGTTAATTACAACTTAGATAATTCTACTTTGCCTAAGAAAACTCTTGATTAATGTTAAAAACTCATTTTCTAAATACTTTTTAGGAAAATAAACTTACAAATGTTTATTCTTAATGTTTATCTCGTTTTGTCGTGAGATATTATGTTAATTTTTTATGTCATGAGGTATCTTATAATGTTAAGAAGATATTTATTATTCCATTTATGATTGTTTTTGTTTGTCAATTGTCATGTCACTATTTCACGTCTTATTTTTGTTTTATTTTGTTTTATCATGTCTTGTTGTTTTTTTTAATACTATTTTAATGTTGTTTGGTTGCTTTTGATGTTTTTTATTATTATTATTTCATTGTCGACGTCCTGCAAAACAGAGTTAGCACACCCTATAACATGCAAAGAAAATCTAAACGAGGTTTTTTGGGTTAAATTGTTTTTGTTTGTTTTATGTCATGTCGTTTTGTTTATTTTGTTATAATGTCGTCATCTCGTTGTCATCGTCCTGCAAAACAGATTTAACACACCCTATAACATGCAAAGAAAATCTAAATGAGGTTTTGTTTTCAAATCTGCAAAGCAAATAGTTTCAGAAAACAATAATCGGTTGTCATTTCAGAATTTGACAGATGTCCAAATTTAGTTAAGTTTATTTACTAATTTATGTTTTAATGTTGATTTTAAATGTCGGTCTGTGTTCGATTATTTATTTTTGAGATCTGTTGTTAAAATTTTTGTTGAAGATTTTATTGTTGTTTATATCAATTTGGGTTTGGATTGATTTTGTTCAAAAATTTATGTTGAGTTGGATTTTATTAAAATTTTTGTTATATTTATTGAATTTTTTATGTTATGTTAAGTTCGATTTAGATCAAACTTTATGTCAATTTATCTTGTTTGAATATGGGTTGAGTTTTATGTTAAGTTTGATTTAACTTTTGTTTAATTAAATTCAATTTAGTTTTAACTTAAAATTTTTGTCGCTTTATGTTATATTAAGTCTTTAAGATTTATATTTAGACTTAACATAGGTTGCATCTAAGTTAACCTTGTATTATGTTTAAGTTGGAGTTTAGTTTTAGGTCGTCTTTCGGTTCAAGTTAGGTTAAACCTAAGTTATATGTTTTTGACTTAAGTTCAATATGGGTTGAATTTAAGTTTAAGTCAATTTAGGTTCAAGTTAGGTTAAACCTAAGTTATATGTTTTTGTTTGATAAGGGTTTGTAGTTAATTAGGGTTAAATCTTATTGATTTAAACTTATTTAAACCTAATTTAGGTATAGTTTAATTGATTAATTAGACTTAATTAAGGTTAAGTCTAATTGTTTTAAAGTAAATTAAACCTAATTTGGGTAAGGTTTAATTGATTAATTAGACTTAACTAGGGTTAAGTCTAATTGTTTTAAAGTTTGTTAAAGATTAGTTTAATTAATAATTAATGGTTTAATTAGGACTAATGGGTTAGACCTAATTAAGATTTAGGTTTAATTAAGTCTAATTTAATTTAGACTTCATGATTTAATTAGGTCTAATGGGTTTTACCTAATTAAGGTTTAGGTTAATTTAATATGTCCTTAAACTCAATTAAAGTTTAATTTTTATGTTAAGGTTTAATTAATTAAGTTTAATATGTCCTTAAACTTATTTAAAATTTAATTTTTATATTAAGGTTTAACTACTTAAGTTTGACATATCCTTAAACTTAAGTAAAATTTAATTTTTATATTAAGGTTTAATTAATTAAGTTTAACATCTCCTTAAACTTAATTAAAATTTAATTTTTATATTAAGGTTTAATTAATAAGTTTAATATGTCCTTAAACTTAATTAAAATTTAATTTTTATATTAAGGTTTAATTAATTAAGTTTAATATGTCCTTAAACTTAATTAAAATTTAATTTTTATATTAAACCTAAGGTAGTTAAGGTTTAATTAATTAATTAAGTCTAATTTGATGTCTTAGACTTAATTAGGGTTTGATTTTATCCTAAGCCTAATGTAATGAGGGCTAAAGGATAATTAATTAGGTTTAATATATGGTTAAGCCTAATTAGGTTTTAAATTTGTTTTACCCTAATTTAATTAAAGATTAATAGGGTTAATTAGGGTTAATGTTAAATTAATCCTAATTATATTCTCATTTGAGTTCATTTGATGTTTGAACTCAAATTTGACCTAACTCATGGTGGATGAGTTAAGTGAAGTGGATATTTAAATTTTAAAGTTATTTTTAGGGTTTTAAATTTTGGAATTTTTAACCCTAACAAAAGAAATGTCATTTTAAATTTTTGAAAGGTTAGAATCTGTCATTTTAAGGTTTAGATTTGTTCCCCTAAATTTCTAGTCAATTTCCAATTTAATCTTACTATTTTCTAATTTTTAGAATTATTATTAAAAATAGTTACTAAATCTCATGAAAATTAAGAAATGTTATCCTAAAGAATTTTCCTGTCTTTGGAAAAATCAGAGATTGTTCCTAAGGTGCTAGGAATTATTCCCTCAAATTTTCATACTTTTCTAACTTATATATAATTTTTAATAATTAAAATACTCAAGAGAGTATTTAATTAATTAAGAATTAATATAACTCAAAAATTAAAAATTTTAATTCCACATTGTAGTGCTTACTATCCTGAATCCAAAGGTATTTTTATTTTATTTTTGTGATTTTTCTATGCAAAATTATGAATTTTTTATTAGATTAAGGATAATATGTATTTACTAATCCTTAAACTAAACAAAAATTATAAAACGGAGCCGCGTGTCCTCGTATGGATTGAAAATATGCACGATCCGCTGCAGGGAGCTAAACAATGGAGCGGGTATGTTTTAATCAGAGTCGTCCGTCTTTTAAACAAAAGATTAGACGGCTCTCGATCATCTTCCTCCTCCCGTCTCAACCCGAACACTCTCCGTGTTCTGGACACACAATCTCACTCAATCCTTGATGGATTTAATTAATTCTTGTTCCTATAGCTTAATCTGAGAGAGACGAAGACATCCATACGGCTTTGTTAGGGTTTTAAAAAAATTTTCTTCATAATGTCTCAAACCCGAACGCCATTAAAGGAGAAAATCCATACCTTGGCCACAGTGAGTTTGGATTCAAATTGATTTCTTTGGAAGCTTCATGTGGTCCTACGAAGACTCTCTATCAGCTTAATTTGAAGTCAAATTGGGTGCCTATATGATTCCTACGAAAAGGGGCTCGGTTTGGGGGAAGAAGTTCAAACAGCGGCTTAAAGGCTATGGGGATGGCAATTTTTTATTGGGCTTGTCCTCACAGAGTCCCTAGATGGATTTAGGATGGTTAATTTGAAGTTTTGAGGAGTTTGGTTTCACACCTCCATTTTGTCCTTATTTTGGGATTCTTGGGTTGGCTCAATTGGGAGAGATGATAGGCAAGAGGGGATACTTTCAGTGGGGCTCCATTACTTAGATCCTAAGGAAGGGTTTTGGTGTTCAAACTTTTTGTATTTGGGTAGTGGGGAAGGATTTTCTAATTCTTTCCTCTCTCTCCCTCATGTGTTCAAGTTTGACTCTATTTTTAGCCATGGGGATTGCTAGGGTTGAGCTTGGCTTGGCTAGGATTCATCTAGGGAAGTTCTTAACACCCTCATAAATGCTTTGGATAGAATGGTGGTTGTTAAGGCAATTAAAAAAATTGAAAACATGCTAGGTTTACCCATGGTTAAATTTCCTTACTATTTTTTTCTATAATGTTATAATAGACTTAACCATGGTTTCAAGAGGTGGTTTGGCTAACCCTTTTTCTTTATTGGATGAAAGGAGAGGTGCTCGATGACTCATTCATTCCTTCCTTTAAGTGTATGAAGAAAATATGACACTTAAGTTGGCCTTCTCATCATGTTTATGATGCTTCTTTAACCATGGTGAAAGATGAGTTTAAATGATGTATTTTTACCATTGGAGAATCCATGATGTGATCAAAATCTCTTTGTTTATGGTCAACCAACTCACCTCATGCAAGTAGATGAGTCATAGCTAGGGTTTGGGAAGGAATGACACTTCATTTCTTCTTAAGATTAAAATATCATCTTGGGTTTAACCATGGTTAAAAATATTATATTACAAATTATTAATGGGTCAATTCATTTTTGATGGCTCATATGGGTTGTGTCTAACCTATATGAGGTCATCCATGATGTCATTAATGAGCTTAAAATTTTGAAAACCATTTATTATGTCATAAATGGTGTCATAGATCAAAATTTCTTTTCATGGATTTTTGAATATAATTTCATTCTTAATTAATTATGTCATTAATAAAAAATATTGGAAATTATATTATTGGTCAATAAATTAAAAATAATTTTTAAATTAATTATTTGATTAATTTATATCATTTTAATTCAAAATTAAGCATGGTCTTGTTTTATGGCTTTTAATTATATTTCCCTTTCTAATTAAAAAATATTAGAAATTGTATTTTTGCCAATAAATCAATCAAAAATAAATTTGGAATTATTTATTTGATTAATTTTATCATTTTTGGTTCAAAATTGGGTATTTTGACCAAATTTGATAAAAATTGACCAGGGTTGGCCAATTTTAGGGTTTAGGTCAATCTAATTGTCAATGTAGTGATTATTGGATTAATTTTTGGTCATTTTGATCATTTTTAAGTTGATCATGTCAATGTCTGTCCTTGAAGTTAATTTTGTGGTCAAGGGGGTATTAGTTAGTCATTCTTGACCAATTTTAACCTTTTTAGGTCAAGAATTGACCAATGGGGTTAATGTAGTTGCCTTCATAATATTGTTTTAACTAAATTTTAATTACTTAATAAAAAAAATTGACTAATGAAGTCAATGTAATATTCTTTGGGTCATGGTTGATTATCTTGACCTAATTTGTTATTTTAGGCTATGAGATTAATTTGGTGGTGTTTAGGTCATAGGTTGACCATTTTTGTCTTGTTTATGTCAAAGGTTGATAATAATTGACCAATTTAGCTCCAAGGTTGACCCAGATGATTTACGTAATTTTTTCATGGTTAACTTAATCACAGGGTTATTGATTTTGGTAACCATACCTAGATTTGACTAAGGTTGATAATGTTGGGTCAATTTGGTATTGTCAATTGATCAAATGAGTTATATTTGATCAGTTTAATACCAGAGATGTCTTAATAGTTATTGTGGTAAATACTAAGTCAATAAAGAGGTCATTAAGTCATGGATTGATCTTTTTGACCAAATTTTAATCATTTAAGTAAAAGATTTACTAATTTGATCAAATTTATTTAAATGGGTTAAGAAAATTAATCATTTCAGAGTTTGTCATTGCTGATTTGATTAATTCAATATGTCACTAAAATTTTAAGTCAAAAGACTTTGCTTGGGCTTTTACGCTAGATCTTTAGGGCTTGTCATTCCTTGTTAAATCTTAGAAGGTCAACATGGATAGACTTCCTTTCTTAATATATCGGGTGAATGACCCTCACAAAAGTGAGGTCAACAGACATCTCGCCACGCACAGATACAAATCTGAAGACTACTGAGGACCCTGCGCCGACATGGGATCTAATGAAAGAGAATTTTAACGGGTGTTCGACTTGCTACTCGAGTCTACCCATACAGCTTTCAATCACAGGGGCATTTTCAGAATGTCTGTAGTGTCATTTTCTACAGTTGGAGGAGTACGACACGCTCAAAGCATACGCGTCCGCCTCGATGCTATTCAAGAGCAGGAAGCATCCTGACGTAGAGCCTTACGTACTGTAGTTTGTTCTGCTACCATTGCAGTGAGGAGTCACATATTATGTGATGGCCAAAATCAGAAGTGTCAGAAAGAAATAATTCCAGCATTATGAGGTAGTCCAAGCAAGATTTGTTAATATTCTAGAAGGCCTCGAGCTTTACATGGATGTATTTTCAAGGAATGATCAAGATAAAATTATGGATTGTGTTTTCAGCCTTCAAGATTTGGGCAGAGCAGGTCGTCTGAAGGAGAGGACATACACAAAGCCGAGAAAATGGAAGAGAGGAAAGGGCAGGATCACCATTCATTGTAGGTGTTGCTATAACTTCACAAAAGATCGACAGGGTAATCCCCAGGGATCTACAACATGATGAGGTGGATCCAATGCCGCAATTTAAGAAAATGACAAAGAGAATGATCGAGTGGCACGTGCTGCGTGCATATTGTATTTCCAACAGCTGCATTATATACATCTATGAGGATGGGGACTGTATCCCACCTCTTATCGACCACCACGACTTTGTGAGGCATTTCTGCACGGTCTCATTTATAAGTGAAAGAAATATATTGTTCGGTCGGGAGATTCAGATTGTTTGGCCAGGAGAGTTCCGAGGTTCCATCGAGATTCTTCTATCTGTCGGATTAGTGTTAGTGTTAAAAGGAAATGGAGCAAATCTTGCAAAGCACTGCATCCTAAGAGTCACAGGATGAAGAGTTTCAGTTACCTTCAGAAGAATGGATGAGGACAAGGCACCGTTCTACTACGAGCTAGATCCAGAGTTGGAAAGCCTTCGTCCCTTGCCACTATGACAACAGTACCTCCGGGTGTTCGCGAGGGGACTTTTGTTATGAAGCGTAGCCTTGGTAGGTTGGCTTGTTCATAGGCAGCTCAGGCATCATAATTCTTCTACCTCTTATGCCAGTTCATGATAGTTGTCACCGCTTTTTGTACCAGCATGACGTGATATGTCAGTTTTGTTTAGTTAAGTACGCTAGATCTACTTTTGGATGCTTGTCAGCATGTGATCAGTGGTCCTACTGCTTTCAACAAAATTAATGAAGATTTCTATTTCAACTCACTGAGTTTTTCAGAGATATTTCTTTTGGCACAATGTTCAAAAAGCCGCAGGACTGCATACTGGTCCCAAATTAAAACGAACAAAGAATGCTACAATGGAAGATTAAAAAGAAAATAATAACAAATGAAAAGTTAAAATAAAATGAAATAAAAGAAAATTGAATCTGAAATTGGATATCCCCCAAATGAAATGAAACGAAACAAATTGAAAAAAAAATGATAAATTGAAAACAAATGATAAACTATCTCTTTCTCGAGGATCCAAGTCTCTGCATTCGTTCTCAGATTCTTCGTTTCCAAAAGAATTCCTCGAAATTTGGTACTTCACACAACGTCACTTCCCACAAATTTGAAATGTCATGAAATATTACAAATCTCGCAATTGCTACAAGTCTTGCCTGAATTGCACAATTCTATTTTCTTCGAAAGTCAACATGAAATGTTCTCTAAATATTTTTACATGAAATTCTAGGACCAGTACCTAAATTTTGATTCCCTCCCATCACCCTTTTGAGCTGGATGTGAGTCCTTGAGCTTTCCTTTCTAAGATTCCTAAATTCCCTAAATTTTTCAAAGCCTATCCGAGAAATTTTCCACCTTCTGCAAAATTCCAGGTCGGACCATTGTCGTCTGATGCCATTAAATTCCCTAAATTTTTTGCATCCTATCTGAGAAATTTTCTGTCTTCCATGAAAATCCAGGGTCGGAGCATGGTCGTCTGATTCCTTTAAATTTCCTAATTTTTTTGTGACCTATATGAGAAATTTTCCGCGTTCCATGAAATTTCAGGGTCGGAGTATTGTCTCTCAATTCATTCAAATTCCCTAAATTTTTGCATCCAATTCAAGAAATTTTCCACGTCCACGAAATCTCAAGAATGGTACCAAATTTTTTATTCTCATTTTCGAGACTGGTACCTAAATTTTAGTTCTCATTCTTCAGGGTAAGTATCTAAATTATGATTCCCATCTTTCGTGGTCGGTACCGAAATTCTGATCTTCATTTCCGAGACTGGTACCTAAAATCCAGTTCTCATCCTCTGGGATCAGTACTTAAATTCTGATTCCCTTCTTTGAGGTCGGTACCTAAATTCCAACTCTTCCTCTGCACTTACTTAAACCCAAAGATTCCCACGAAATTAAAATTTTCAAATTAAAGAAAAATTTCACAAAATCAAAATTCCATAAACTCAAAACTCAAAATCAAATCAAAATTCAAAATCTCAAATCCAAATCTGAAATCAAATTTCTATTCAAAATCAAAATTTCAAATTAAATCAGAGCGGACTCCTTCAAAGATTGGAGGCTTGAAATTCATAGCTCCAGCTCGAAGGTGATTCCCTTACTTTCCCCAGTGAGAGTTCCCGCTTTTGAAAGCTTTTTAACCAAATAATCCCCAACGAAAACTTTCTCGTTGAATTCTACATTTGTCATGAGTTTTGACTTAGACAGTTGTGTTAGTTTTGTTGATCTTGTCGGTTAACACCAATACGTGCGGTGTGCTTATCCAGTACACCAGACCTATTGGGGTCCATTTGTTGACCTCACTTTTGTTGAGGTCTAGTCCTTTTTTTAGAATAGCCTAGGGTCTAGCCATATGACTTCCCTGGTAATTATCTTGAAGACTAGCAAAGGAACCCTTACCCCATAGAAAATCAAAATACTTATTTACTTCACTTGGAGTTTTCAAATGTTTGAGGTCTAACCTCTAAGTATTTAGGAGGATGAGACCAAGCACAAGGAAGCTCAAGAGGAGTTTTCTACAGGATGGTAAAGCCTTAGGACTCACCCTGAGATGTCTGATCTGGGTGAGGCTCACACACACACTCTCACACACTACCTCAGAACCCCCATACCAAACTTCTTTACACTTGATCCCCTACTCTTTTGGAAACTCATGTGGGTGGTTTCCCCAAGCTCTTAGTCCCAAGCTAGGGTTTGGATAGTACTAGCACATGGAGGATCCAAATGGGGAATTCCCTTGGCCCATGGTTCAAGTGGGTGATCAATCTCACTCAACCCCAATTTTACCAAAAAATTTTGAACTTTTGACTCCTTACCCCGAAACTCTACCAAATGACCAAATTACTCCTAAAAACCCTAATTTTGCCTAATATTCTCAAAATCAACCAAAGTTACTAAAATCCTCCAAAAATCAACTGAAAACATTCATCACCACTCAAAATACCCAAAGCACCTCAAATTACCAAAATACCAAAATTACCGAAATGACCCTCCTAGCCCAAAAAATCCAAAAAATTCCAAAAATTCCCAAAACCCTCCAAATATTTCCAATTTCAATTTTGAACCACCATATTAACCCAATTTGACCCATTTTAACCAAAAAGCCTCAATTTTGACCATATGACCAAATCTCCCCAAATTAAACACAATATCAATCAATTTCCCCCAATTTTTAATTTTAAACTCTTCATGACATTCCCCTACACCAAATTGAACCATTAATTTCCCCCAATTTGAGCCCAAACCTCCCTAAGTCCAACAAAACATAAAATCCCCAATTTTACCTCAAATTAACCACATGTTCAAATGCCATCAAATTAATAAGCCTAACCATAAAATTTCCACCCAATTAAGGATGAGAGCTCTTTATAAAATCCTCATACCGCATTTGGAACTATCAATTGGCCTTTGACCCAATCCTAGCCTAATCTAAACTCAAGCTAATCAAAATATCTCCAAATTGACCAAATACCCAAATTAAGCCAAATTAACATCCCAAACCCATATAAAACCCCTCCAATCCTCTCTCAAACACTTTTTGACAATCATACACACCATATTAAATAATCAATTGGACCTAACCCAATCGTGAACCCAACCTAGCCCAACTTGAATCCAAGTGACCCAAATTGAACCTATGACCCAATGTGACTAAATCAAGCCAAATGTGACAACTAAGTTAACCACAACCACCAAGTGAACCCTAGGAACCACCTTAGATCCACCTAGCCCACTCTACTTGAGCCATGGACCAAGGGTCCCATGGTTTAGGAGATTTCTTTCCTAAAGTGCTTAAAACATATGAATCTTTACCAAAATTGATCACCAACATAATTACTCACCATGATGGCCTGCCCACATGACCACTTCACCTCTGGCCACCTCCCTTGGCCTGGTTGGCCGGCCTACTAGTTGGAGGAGCCCAAACTGAGAGCCACCTCCTCCCCATCAAATCTTAAACTCAGCCCCAAAGTTGTCCAGCTCTGATTGCTGACTTATGCATTGTTGTCTTCAACCTAAGCAGCTAATCCCACCTATTGTTAAGCCCTGAGCTCAGCCCAATGGCCATGGCTATAAAGCCATCCTTCACGACCAAGAGGGGGTGCTGAAAATTTTCTAAGGAAACTCTACTAAATTGCCTTGAGAGCTTCTTTGGGACCTCATGAGTGCAAGCCCACCATCCTTAGCCATTGAATCCCACTGCCTAGAGCTAATTTCAGAGCACACTTTTCAGCCAAAACTAGGACAAACTCCTCCACACCTCCACACTACACCAAAATCAAATTAATTGTACCCACACCATCCCCACACTGAAAGAAAAAGTTCCCCTATCAAAGTCCCATCACTGAGAGCATCCAATGTAGACTTTGATTAACACCTGAAATCAGGTCTGGTTGAACTTGGGTCCAAACATTTCACCACAGTAAGAGGCTTCATCTGGAGGCTCGTTGGGTCCAATCGAAGCTGCTACAACCATATGCTACTCTCCCCCTCTCCTGAGCTTATTTTGAATCTCCATTCATGTTGGCTTGATTTAGGGCTAGGTTACTCATATAGATAGGTTCTTCTAGGCTAGATGAGTCCATAGAAACAAACCTGAAGTGATTTGGTTAAGTATCGAGCGAGATATTAGATCTAGAGTGTGGACGGTTCTCCATGCACACCAGTTGGGGACGAAGGAGGAGCGTCGTTGGATCGTGCGTGTATTAAATGGAGGACTGGGATCACGTCAGATAGACATGTTGTGCGTAAAGCACAGAGCTGAGTCAGATGGCGGCGTTGAATGGGGAGACGACGTGTAACACTTCAGAGCTGTTGAGGATGATGTGGCGCCGCATCAGATAAATAGAAAAATAAGGATTTTATGAATTAATTAAATCAGCCAACTTTTAAAAATCCATAACTTGGTGTAGAAAAATTATTAAAATAAAAGAAAAATTCCATATTGCTCAGTGAACAAAGGAGAATAATGTGGAAATGGTTTCAAGTTTATTTGATATATGTTTGATTTATAATTAATTAAATGCTGTATTTTCTTATTTCAATTCTCCATTTGCATGTATATTTCACAATGACTTAAATTTAGGAGGGATTTTCCCTGATTTTTCAATTCTCTATCATGAGGGATTTTCCCTAATTTTTCCAAGATCAGGGGGATCTCTATGCGGAGATCCTTAATTTTCAAGATAATCACCCATATTTTGGTATAAAAATTATAAAAATTATAAAAATTACAATATTCATCAAAAAAATATTAAAATATTTTGGTAGGTTCACTGTGACCAGAGAACCATAAGAAAATTATAACTTGGCTTAAATCTTTAAATATAACCCTAATGGTCATCAAACCCTAAACTAAAAGAAATATTAATAGAATTAAATATAAATGTAAATACTTAAAAATAATTCTCCACTGTGGCTTAGGGTCAGAGGAACTCTCATAAAAATTTTGAAGTCATTTGGAGTTAATTTGATCACTGATACACATAAAATATATAGTATTTTTATTCACATTTTTATACCTATTTTTGATGATATTGCACTTTAATGGAAGGTATTTTGTGTTTTTCTTGCAAGTATGATGAAAATGATTAATTATAATGAAAGGAGCAAAAAAGAATAAAATTTGCAGTAAAATTATGAAGTTTGAGAAATTTGGCCTATGGCGCCTAAGCGCCAAAGTGCCAGCACTTAAGCGTCACAGTTAAAAAATGAATTTTAATCAAATTTGGCGCCATTTTCAAGGGGTTTTAAAGCAACTTTTGATGGTGACTTCCTTAACTTCCTTTGGGCGGCAAATATGATTGAAGGGATGAATCTTTCTGGTGGATACATTGAATCTGAACATGATTTAAAGAGACACCAAGGCACCTTTTGGAAAATTATAAAAATGATACCTCATAATTTGCAAGGTAGTTTTTTTTTAGTTTAATTGGGGTTGGAGTTCTTCTATTTTTAGAGAGTTTCTTAGGGAGAGTTTGGAGAGTGTATTTCTATAGTTGTTTGTAGTAGATAGTAGAGAGTAAGAAAGGAAAAAGTATTGGTGTGAAGCCTTCTTCTCACCAATTTTCTTTCATCATTATATCTAGTTTTTATTGAAGTCAAATGTTTTTATTTGAGTCATCAGTGTTGGGCGCCAACCTCTATAGAGTTGTATTATGGAAAGAAAAATTTCAGAAGAACTTCCAGAGTCTTGTGGAGAAGATTTTCATATAAGTATTTATCTTTGTTTTTACACTTTGTTTTTAAGTAAGATTTGTTGTTTTTTCATTATGGTTTATGCTTTTAAATCAAGTTGTGTTTGTGTTTTCTCCATGAAATTTGAGTAGTTTACTATATCTTTTTTTTCTTAGATGATGAAGTAATTAAATTATGAAAGTATGTTGTGGAAAGTATAAGTGTTTAATGCTGGAAGAAATTGTGATGATTCAATTCCTTGTACTTAATTTACTTCTTGATGTGGCCAATTAAGATGTTAAAATTTGTTGTGAGATTATGTAAGATCCAATGTGGTATTGTCTCAATCAACAATTAGAAAGAATCACATGCAATTATATGGGTGAGAATTGTAGTCCATATGATTGAATGCAAATATATAAGGAGATATGCTTTATTGAGGAGTACAATTAGAGGATTTTAGAGTGACAGGCTAAAGCCCCCTAATTTGGTTTATTATATTAAATTTTGTTATAAGATGTTAGCCCCTATGTGGAGGGAATAGATGGAACTCTAGGTGAGAGCTGGTAACTTCCCTGCCTAACCCATCTACAAAATTTCAAAATTTCAAATTAACCAATTTTCTTTATAGAACCAAGTAAGGGTAAAAAATATAATCTCCTACTTGGCACAATACATTTAAATACTTTCACAACATAAATATCCATAATTATTACTGATTAATTGAAGAAGGAAAAAGATATTTGATTCTTATAGCTTTTATATCGTGTTTACAATACTAATAAAGTTTTTTTCATGCTTAACTTTTTATTAAAAATATCAAAAATAACTTTTCAAAATTTGTACCTTAAAATATACTTACAAAAATTAATTGAAAAAGTAAAAAGATATTTTTCTTATTTCTTTAAAGTTTTAGACATTTCCCTGTGGTCGATATCTCGGGGCTTAATTAGAAAGTCCTATATTACTTGATAAACGATACGTATACTTGCGTAGTCTTCCTTATTATAAATTAGAAATTTCCTATCTAAATCGTAAGAATAAAAATTAGGGGATCAAGTTTTTGGCGCCGTTGCCGAAGAAATTAATTAAAATTTTATTTAAAGAAAATTAAGAAAAATTTAAAAAATTTTTTCTTTTCTTTGTTTTTGTTAGTGTGTTTTATTTTTCTTTATTTATAGTTGTATGCATAGTTCAGAGTCTAAGGGACTTGTGCCTTACGATTCTAAATTAGAAAGAACAATTAGAAAAATTAAAAAAAATTAAAAATTCTGAAAAAGATAAAAATATTCAAGAAATGACAAATCATCAAAATCAAAATATGACCTTTAAGAGAATATGCTAACCCTACAGTGGATGAACTTCATGGTAGTATTCAACACCCTGTTGTAGCTGCTAATTCCTTTGAGCTTATACCTGCTATTATCCAAATGGTGTCTATCAATCAGTTTGGGAGAGCACCAACTGAAGATCCAAATTTACATCTTGCTAACTTTCTAGAGTTGTGTGCTACTTTTAAATATGATGGTGTTTCGGATGGTGCTATTAAACTTAGACTTTTTCCTTTCTCACTAAGGGATAAAGCTAAGATATGGTTAATTTCATTAGCACCTGGATCTATCAGAACTTGGGGTTATTTAGCACAAAAATTCATTGCTAAATGTTTTCCACCATCAAAGACTGCGAAGCTTAGAAATGATATCACATCTTTTTGTCAGTTTGAAGGTGAATCTATATATGAGGCATGAGAACGATTTAAAGATCTCCTCAAAAAATGTTCACATCATTCGATACCAGATTGGTTAATAATTCAAACTTTTTATAATGGATTAGTTGGATCTCTTAGATCTATTATCAATGCTGCTGCAGGAGGATCACTGATGTCTAAACAGTTTACTGATGCTTAAGCTTTGATAGAAGAAATGACTACTAATTTTTAATGGCCTCCTAAAAGGCTAAATCCTAAAAAGGTCACCAATATTCATGAAAATGATGCTTTTGCGATGTTAGCAAATCAAGTTGCCGCAATTTCAAGGAAGATAGACCAATTTGGGATGCAGTTTTCTCAACTAATTGCCATGACTAAAGAAAATTCATTAGGTCAAATGGTTGATTCTCATACTTTACCAGAAACTTTGAAGGCTATAAGTAAACCTGATAACCCTTATTCTAATTATTATAACCCAGGTTGGAAGAACCATCCAAACTTTAACTGGAATACCAATAATCAAGGTGGTATTAATGAACAATGGGGGAACAATCAAGTAAACCTATTGGGGAACTGAAACAACCAAGGGAATAATAATTATAGACCAACCTATCCTCCAAGTTTTAACAATGCTTCACAATTTAAGGAAAAGAAGTTGTCTATTGAAGAATTGGTGTTACAAATGGGAAATCAATTACAAAATCAAGGAGATACAATTAGATATATTGAAAATCAATTGGGACAAATTGCCAATTCATTAAGTAATAGATCCCAAGATATGCTTCATAGTAATACTAAAGTAAATCTAAGAGATAAGAATAAAGAGCATGTAAAAGCAATTCAATTGAGAAGTGGAAGAGAATTGGAAGGTAGAGTTCAAAAAGAAATTAAAGTAGAGAAAGAAGAGATTGAAGAACCAAAAGAGGACACTCCGAAAGGTTTGGAAAGACCTACTTCTCCACTTAAGGAAGATTTGGAAAAACCACCACCTTCATTTCCTCAAAAACTTTGACAACAAATGTTGGATAAGCAATTTTCAAAGTTGCTTACAATCAACATTCCATTTGCTGAAGTTTTAGAATAGATGCCAAGTTATGTCAAATTTATGAAGGATATTCTCAACAAAAAAAGGAAATTTAAAGATAATGAGACAGTTGTACTTAGTGAGGAGTGCAGTGCAATAATTCAGAAGAAGCTTCCTGAAAAGCTTAAAGATCCTAGTAATTTCACAATTCCATGTGTAACCAGAGACAAATTTTATAAATAAGCTTTATGTGATTTGGGTGCAATCATTAATCTTATGACTCTATCAATATTTAAAAGACTGGGATGTCGGCATATTTTTTTTAGGTCGAGTGTTGTATTTTTGAAAAGGAGGTCGCCTACAGAAATTGTCGGCGAAATTTATATTTTAAATTTAGTTTAAATATATATATAATTTAGAAAGTAGTATTTGATTTTGAAAATAATTTTAAATTTGAAAATTTTAAGATATGAAATCAAACTGATTTCACATCCCAAATAGTTTATATAAACGAGCACCGCACCACAAACCGTGTATCTATCCCTAAGGATAGACACACTGCTTGATGGTGGTGCTCAATTAAATAAACTAGAAGATTTGTGACATCTGTTTGGTCTGCGAACCAATTTTATAAGCCGACAAGTTCCCCTGCTTAATATAAAAGCATTAAACAGGGTTTATATTACCTGGGTTCTTTAAAATTCCCTATAAGGGCAAGCCCCTATAATTAATTACATCTTAAGTGACGGGAATCACCTAAGAAAACTCTCGATAATAATCGATAATTCGCTCTCAAGAATTTCAAAGTTTAAGTTTTCAAAGGATTGAATTTTGGAATTTCAATAGGGAATGGATCAAATTTGGAACATTTTGTTTTGGGATTTCAAAGGAAAAAAGGTAGGAGAAATTACAGATTCGAAGCGAACTTCGGTAATTTCCCGACTATCCTATTATTTGACTTAGATTTAGGAAAGTCCTAATGTTTATTTAATGTTTTGATCTTGCCAATTTTAATTAATTATGACTTATATTCGTATGACATGATCATACAAATAGCCTCGAAGATGTGAGGGTTTATGTCGTATCGGACGACTACCTCGAAGTCCTAAAACCGGTTAGGGCTTAATTTACATGACATGATCATGCAAATGCCTAACGAAAAGTTGAGGATTTATGTTGTACTAGGCAAACTACCTCGAAATCCTATAGATTGGTTATTTAATTCTAGGAAAGTTTCTGTGAAGTAGACTCGAGTTTTCTTGATGACGATGACTGTGCTGCCCACCATGCTCCGAGCTCCTTGTTGTAGCAGAGGTTTAGTCATAGAAGTCATAAATCAAGAGATGAGAAAAGTGTTTTGGTTTAGAGAAAATCTTAACTTCCAAGTATTTTTTATGTTTTAATTAAAACAAATCTTAAAGTTGATTATAACAACACCGGTTAAGATCCCACGGTTCCATCCTTCCGGCATCGTTATTTTTATCGGATTCACTTAGTCCAGATGAATTTGCTAAACTCAACTGAATGAGTTCCACACTTTCATTTAGACCATGGGAAATCCCGTTAGCAACACGTAGGTTACATCATCCGAGGTATTCTCGATCATCCAACAGAACGTTTTAATTTAGTTGTAATTGCAGTTTTGTGTTCTCTTTGTGATTAAATTTTGAGTTGTTTTATATTTTGAAATGTTGTGGCAGTGAATTTTATCTTGCAATGACTTTTAATTTAGTTTTGGTTTCAGTTTTAGGGACTATCCTAAAGGTGTGGGTTTTCATGCAACAGTTGTTTATCACGCAAGAAAAATAAGTGCGATGCGATTAAAAAAATTGCAATAAGGTAAATTGCAATAAAAGCGTACCTGGAGGGTCTTCCCGTCATCCCAAGCTGCATTTAAAACACAATTAGAATATTTAAGCAAGTTCCTATGTAAAGCTAAGGGAAGGGTTATGGTTTTCTACCAAGTTCGTAATCCTATAGCTAGTCATTTCCTATGACGTCTAGGTTCTTGTGTTTTGGTTTGAGGACGATTTTCTTCATCAAAGAATAATTAAGTTCAATTGTTCTTGTAAGTATCCTATCATATTGAGGAAGTGCTTAAGAAGAATCTTAAACATCTTTTCAATATTGCTAGAATTGTTTTAAGTCCAAATGAATTTAATTATACAAATGAATTAATCGTCTAGGAATTCAAGTTTTGTTATCTTGCTCAGTGAACTAGGACATTTGAATATCCTATAAGTGAAGTAACATTTCATTCAATGTTCTGTTTAGGAGTTATGATAACCAAAGCTCTCGAGGGCAAATTGGTGTTCAAATAGTTTAAGATTTAGTTTAACTTCAGTTAAAGGGTTTAAATTTGGAATAGTGTTCAAGTTACTTCATATTTAATTTCTTTATGTCTTAGGTGATATTATTTAATTCAATTTAATTTAACTTTAATTTAATTTGGTTTAGTTTTAATTTTAATTTAATTTAATTTAATTTAACTTAATTCTATTATTTAATTTAATTTAATTCAATTTAACTTGATTTAATATGCTTTAATTTAATTTAATTTAATTTGATTCAATTTAATTTTAATTTAATTTAATTCAATTTAATTTAATTTAATTCAATTTAATTTAATCTATTTAATTTAATTTAATTTAATTTAATTTAATTTGTTTAATTTAATTTAATTTAATTTGATTTAGTTTAATTTAATTTAATTTGTTTAATTTAATTTAATTTAATTTTTAATTTAATTTTTATTTTTTTATTTTAATTCAATTGAAATTTTTAAAAGAGTTTAATAATTTAACTTTAATTTAATTTAATGATTAAGTCTTTTAATATTTTAAATCTTAAATTTGAATTATCATTTTGATTAGGAATTAAATATTATTGAGATGATTAATTTAGGGATCCTTAGATTAAAGAACAAATCTCTTCCTAATAATATCCCTATTTTAATAATTCCAATTTTATTATTCTTCCAAATTTAATCAATTATTTAATTAAGGTTTATTTCAATTATTTTAAATTGTTTAGTAGGTTTCTACCCTTTCATTATTTAAATTTCAATCATCCAAATCAGATTAAGATCAAATATTTTACATGTTAATTTTATTAAGCCTAAAGTTTTAATTAAGGGTTAAAATTTTAATTACCATTTTGCCCCTTCGAGCTTAATAATTTCATAACTCACTAAATTGAGCTTAAATGAACTTGAAATTTTTATGTGACTTCACTCATATGTCAATAAAGACATTAGAGGAGAAAATGTGATTTTTCTGTGTTTAATTTATTTATGTAATTATTTTTTGTGGAAAATAGGAATTTCCAAGGAAAATTTAATAACATGACCAAGGGAAAGTTTCTGTCCTTAAGAAAATTATGGGACATTCCTAATGACCAGAGGACCACTTGGACTAATTTTGGTGATTTTTTGAATTATATTATTTTTATTATAATTATTTTAAGTTTTGGAGTATTAATTAATTTAAAGATAAAATAAAGGTTGAAAAATGAAATTTATATTTTTCAAAACTCTCTCTGATATCAAGGAAATCAGAGAATCAATTTTTGCAATTTTCTAATTTTTCTTTGATTTATTATAATTATTTTAGTGAAAATGCTAGAAAATACATTTTTTAATTTTAAAATTACCTTAGGGCTTTAAAATTTAATATCTCATTAAATAAACCTAAGAAAAATATGGGATTTGTTCTTAAGTGATTAAAATTCAAAATGTGACATTTTGGTGAATTTTATTATTTTTGTGATTTTTATTATTTTTTAATTATTAAAATATTAAAACAATACCAAAAAATCAATTTTTTTAGAAAATTAAAATTTTAATTTTCTTAAATTCCCCTGATATCAGAGAGGCTCCAAAACCAATTTGGTTAATTTTTAAAAAGTATTTTGAAAGTTATGAATTTTTAAAGTTCAAAATTTCTAAATGACTTAACCAACCCATTTAGTGGGGCTAACCAAGTCCAATTGACTTCAAATTTTTATAGTGGGTTCCTCTAATCCTAAAGGTCAGTGGAGAATTGATTTCAAGTCAATTTGATGTATGGTTAGCTCTAATTAATTAAGAAGCTATTTTGGGTGTTTAAGCCAATTAGGGTTATTTTAAATAAACTAATCCAAAACCTATTTTTCCTAGGGTCTTCTGGTCATAAGAGACATCACCAAATTTTCCTAGAATTTATTTCACAACATGCTAATTATTGGATTTAAAATACTTAAAACAGCAACATGCATTTGAAAAATCAATAACTTCTCATAGGGATGGCCTCTGACTTTGGAAAATTCAGGGAATGTTCCCAAATTCAGAGGCTTCAAAAGCCCTATGGTCTCATGCCATGGTGAATTTCCTATATGCATGGAGAATTAAAACAATGCAGAAGGGAAATAAATCATTAAAAATAAAATACTTGATGAAATTAAATAATATCTTTTCCACATTATTCTCCTCTGTTCACTGAGCAAGAGAGTATTTTTATTTTATTTTTCTGATTTTCCTACACAAAGTTATGGATTTTTGAAGTTTAAGGGAATTAAATAAATCAAAAATACCCTAATTTTTTATTTATCCACGTGGCGCCGCGTCAACCTCGGCAGCTCCGAAAGGCCATGCGGCGTGTTCTGGTTCGACGCCGCCATCTGACTCAGCGCTCCGGGGCCACGCTGTGTCATTCCATCTCTTGATCCGACGCGATCCTGGCCGTCCGTCCGCGCGTGTATTAAATGAACGGCATCCGTTCATCGTCCCCAAGCGTTCTCACCTGAGAGCCGTCCACACTAAATCCCTAATATCTCACTCAATACTCAATGGATTTTCGTGTTTTTATGCTCTATGGATTCGTCTTGAAGAGACGAACACATCTATACGGTGATCATGCATTGAAATTAAAGTATTTGAAATGAAGAATCTCCAGAAGCTCGGGATGAAGAATTAACTCATACCTTTGCTCAGAGAAGTGTGGCTTCAATCTGAGGGTTGTATCACCTTCGATTGGATCCCAGTAAGCTCCAGATGAAGTCTCCTGGTCTGATGAATCGCCTAGGTATGATTTCGACCAAGCCCGATTACAAAGCTTGGAGTACGGAGCGGATGGGTGGCCCTGGAGAGGGGCTTTTCTGGTGGACTCCTTCCCTCGGTCCGGTGAAGGTGTAGGACCAATCAATTTGAGGATTGATCCATCGTGGAGAAGTGTCCTAGTTTTGGGTGGAATTTTGGCTGAGAAATTGAGTTCTGTTGGTGAGGATTAGGGCAAATTGGCACTTGGGATCAACTGCTCTAAGGATGGAGAAGGGTTTGGAACAATTTTGGCAGAGTTTCGGCAAGGTTTGTGCAACTCTCCTCTCATGGCCGTGAGGGGGTCGGGTTTAAATAGGGGTGGCTGGAGAGCCTCACAGGGATGGCCAAGGGCTGGGATCAGCTGCTCTGGTCATGGGAAGAATAACCATGGTGGCCATTGGGCATGGGGCAGCTCAGCAAGGTGGAATTCCAAAGTTGGCTCACATGTGAGCTCTCGGGTGTGGTGTTTTCCGGCGACCCAGGCGGCTGGCCGGCAGACATGAGTCACCATCTTGACCAGGGAGGTCAGGGCTTGGCAATGGTGAAGTCAATTGGGTTTGGACATGTGTAAAGAAGTTGGATCAAAGTGGCATGGGGGTGTGGCTATTTTGGCTCTAAATGGGTCAACCCATCCTTTTGGGCTTGGTTCACCCTCCAAGGTGGCTTTAGGTGTCAAAGGAATCAGCTGGTTTGGCATGGAGAAGTCCCTATCCAAATATATTTGGATTAAATTTCGGTTAAGGTGAAACATGTTTAAGGTTAATGACTTTTAGGAGGTGCTTAAAGGACCTCCTCCTTTTGCCATTTAAGAAGGGTTGACAAATTAGAAATTCTCATGGCTTGCCAATGGCTTACATGTGGCTTCATGGCTTCATATGGCTTGGGAAAAGATTTGGTCAATTTCATGGAAAAAGGATTTTGTGAATTTTGGCATTTTGATGGGAATTATTATGAGGCTTGATTTGGAATCATTTAATGATAAATTAGGACTTTAGGAATGATTTTAAATTGAATGTGTGATGAGGGAAAGTGTCATGTGGGCTTTTTCATGAACTTTGGGCTTTTGAATTTGTCTTGGATGGGCTTTTAGGAAGGTTTAAGGGAAGTGGGCTTTAGGCTTGAAGATAAATTGGTGGATGGGAAATTTGTAAAATTTTGGACCAAATAATTGTTGGGTTTGGTTCAGGAATGTGCCATGAGTAATTTGAAACAAGTTTGGAGTGATTTGGGTTTGAATTGGGTTGAATTTGGGCTCTTTTGGTGAATGGGCCAATATAGGTCAAATTGGGCTAAGTTGGGCCAATGTTGGGCTAGGGTTGAAATTGATGTAAAATTAATGTTGGAAAATGTTTATGGGAGTTTTTGAAAGAGGTTTTGACTTTGGTTGGGCTTTGATTTTGGGGTTTGGGCTTATTTGAGTTAAGTTTGGGTTTAGGTCAAAATTGGGCTTATTGGTTTTGGGTTGAATTTAAGTGGGGTTTGGGTATAAATTTTGGGCAAATCATGTTAGTGTTTTGTTTGTAGGGATGTTAAGGAAGGTTTAGAAAAGATTTGGGGTCAATTGGAGCTGAATTGGGTGAGTTTGGGTTAGGTTTGGGTCATGGGTTCAAATTGGGCTTTAAGGCCAAAAGTGAAATTGGATCCAAATGTCAATTAAATTGGACTTGGATTTGGTCTAGATTGGTATTGGGAATGTTGAATTGAAGTTTAGAAATTGAATTGGACCAGAATTAGGGTCAATTGGGTAGGTTTGGTTTGACATTGGGTCCACTTAGGGTTAAAATGGATCAAATTGGGGGTTTTGACAAAAGTAGGGTAAATTGACAAAATTGGCCCATGGTGTAGTTGAATAAAATGAAATTAGGAATATTTAGGATTTTCTGGAATTTTCTGGGAATTTTCTGAATTTTTGGATTTTTGGGTCAAGAGGGGTATTTTGGGTATTTGGAGGGTATTGGGAGGTATTTTTGGAATTTTTGGTATTTTTGGCTATGGATGATCAATTTGAGTAATGTGGAAATGTTTAGGAAGGGTTTTGAGGAATTTTGCGTAATTTAGGTGTTTTTGAAGGATTTCAAGGGTTTTGGGTAGGCTAGGCGGGTGTAGGGTACCGGGGGTCAAAAATTGAAAATTTGGAAAATTGAAGATTGGGTGAATGTAAGTGGAATAAGATCATTTTGGTTGAGCCATGAAGCCATATCAAGCCCACATGAGCCATGAAGGGACTCATTTGAGGCATCCACTATGTTGTTCCCGACCCTCTTAGCGCAAGGGCTTAGGGGTTAAGGACCATCCATGTGAATCACCTACATGAGTCGGGAAGCCGAGTTAGGTATGGGTGTGGTTTTAGGAGGTGTGTGAAAGCGTAGTGCATAAGTGTAGTGTATGTGTAAGTTAGCCCTTCACCGGACCGGGCCGCCGGGGCGGTCCTAAGGCCGAAGAGTCCTATAGGCACTCATCCTTTAAACTTCCACATTTGATTTCAACCCTCTAGGTGATTAGGGGTCTACAATCAAGTTTGTGGAGTTTGCAGGGAGCTAAGAAGTGGTTTGAATTTCTAAGTGGTGGGTCCCAATTCTAGTCCTCTAGGATAGTCAAAGGAAAAGCCTAAGGCTAGATCCTAAGTACTAAAGAGAAGAAAAGAAGACCTCATCAAAAATGAGGTCAACATGGGATTATGAGAATTAACTCCAACTACTATAACTCTGCAATTAGCAGATCGTTCGATCACATATCCTAAAGGAGTTATAGAAGATGTTTTGGTAAAAGTGGATCAATTTATCTTTCCTGTTGATTTCATTGTGCTAGATATGGAGGAAGATAAAGAGATACCCATAATTTTAGGAAGACCTTTCCTAGCCACAGGCAGAGCAATGATAGATGTGCATAAAAGGGAATTAATAATGAGAGTTAATGATCAGACTGTTACATTCAATATTTCAAAATCAATGAAATATCCTGGAAGAGGTAAAGATGATGAATGTTATAGGATGGATGTTATCAAATATTTGAGTGAATGCCATTTCAAATCAACTTATGAAGAGAAATCTGAAAGAAAAGAATTGGAACATGAGCAAGAAGAGGAGTTACAACATTCAGAAGATTATCATGAGGAAGATCTAAATTATGTTCATGAAAATTTTGAATTATTGTACATGACTGAAAAAGATGAATCTTTTGGTCCATCAATTGAAAATTATCCTTAACTTGAGTTAAAGATGCTTCATGATCATTTGAAGTATCTTTTTTTAGGTGAGTCCTCAACCTTGCTAGTGATAATTTTCTCTTAATTAACTAAAAAAGAAGAAGAGAGTTTGTTTGAAGTTTTGAAGAAGTAAAAGAAAGCCTTTAAATGGACTATAGCTGATATTAAAGGAATCAGTCCTTCAATTTGTATGCATAGAATCCTTATGGAAGATAACTGCAAACCTAGGGCTGAGCCTCAAAGGAGATTAAATCCTACTATGAAAGTTGTTGTTAAGAAAGAAATTTTAAAGTGGTTGGATGCTAGGATTATCTACCCTATTTCAGATAGTGCATGGGTTAGTCCTATTCACTGTATACCTAAGAAAGGAGGAGTAACTGTGACTATTAATGAGAAGAATGAGATTATACCAACAAGACAAGTTATAGAGTGGCTAATATGCATTGATTATAGAAAATTAAATCTTGCTATAAGGAAAGATCATTTTCCACTCTCATTTCTAGATTAGATGTTGGATAGACTGGCTGAGCACAAATACTTTTATTTTCTGGATGGATATATTGGGTACCACCAAATTCAAATTGCTCCTGAGGATCAAGAGAAAATAACGTTTACCAGTTCTTATGGTACGTCTGCTTTTAGAAGAATGCCTTTTGATTTATGTAATGCCCCTGCTACATTTCAAAGATTTATGATGGCTATTTTCTGTGATTTAATTGAAAAAAGGATTGAAGTTTTTATGGATGACTTTTCAGTGTTTGGAAGTTCATTTGAATCATGTTTAGAACTTTTATTTAAAGTTCTAAAACGCTGTGAAGAAACTAATTTGGTCCTTAATTGGGAAAAATGCCAATTTATGGTAGCAGGAGTTGTATTAGGACATCGAATATCAGAAAATGGTTTAGAGGTAGATCTTGTAAAAATTCAAGTTATCTCTAATTTACCTTGTCCAACTAAAGTAAAGGGAATTAGAAGTTTTCTGGGACATGCTGAATTCTGCAGGCGTTACATTAAAGATTTTTCAAAAATTTCAAAACTCTTATGACGTTTATTGGAAAAGGATGTTATTTTTTATTTTGATGATGCATGCCTAAAAGCTTTTGAAACATTAAAAGAAAAATTATTCACTACACCTATTATAATTACACCAAATTGGGGAAAACCTTTTGAATTAATGTGTGATGCTAGTGATTATGTTATTGGTGCTGTTTTGGGTCAGATATATGATAAAATTTTTAAAGAAATTTACTATGCTAATAAAACTCTTAATGAATCTCAAATTAACTATACCACTACTGAGAAAGAGTTATTAGCTATAGTATTTGATTTTGATAAATCTCGATCATATTTAATTGGAACTAAATGTGTAGTGCATACTGATCACTCTGCAATCAAATATTTAACGAAGAAGAAAGATGCGAAACTGAGATTGATTATGTGGATTCTTCTTCTACAAGAATTTGATTTTGAGATAGTAGGTAAGAAGGGTGCTGATAATCAAATTTCTGACCATCTGTCCAGGCTTGAAACTGAAAAATCTCTTAGTGATACTGAAGAAATTAATGAACATTTTTCTGATGAAAAATTTTTCACTATTAATGAGTAGAATATTTCGTGGTATGCCGACATTGTAAACTTTTTGGTCAGTGATATTTTACCATATGTTTTGACAAACCAGGATAGGAAGAAATTTTTATCTGATGCTAAAACTTACTTTTGGGATGACCCATTTTTATATAAACAAGAAAACGATAAGATCATTCGAAGATGTGTGACTTTAGAAGAAACTTATGAAATTAATCAAAAATATCATAATTCTGATTATGGGCAAAATTTTGGAGTTAATAAAACTGCTTATAGAATTTTACAATCTAGATTTTATTGGCCTACAATTTTTAAAGATGTTAATGCTTATATTAAAAATTGTGACCGATGTCAGTGTGTAAGTAATATTTCTAGAAGAAATGAGATGCCCCTCAATTATATGTTGGAAGTTGAAATATTTGATGTTTGGGATTAGATTTCATGGGACCATTTACACTATCTTTTGGAAAAATTTATATTTTAATAGCAGCAGACTATGTATCCAAATGAATTGAAGTTGTTGCTTTACGTCAATGTGATGCTCAAAGTTTTTAAGAAAAAATATATTTTGCAGATTTGGAATACCAAGAGTAGTCATAACAGGTGGGGGAAGTCATTTTAGAAACGTGGTTATGGAGAAGTTAGTAAAGAAATATCATATTAACCATCGCATTGCTATTGCTTATCATCCCCAGACAAGTGGTTTGGTTGAATTATCTAATCATAAAATTAATAGATTATTAGAAAAGATTGTTAATCCAAATAGAAAGGATTGGTCAATCAAGCTGTATTATGCTTTGTGGGCCTATAGGATGCTTACAGAACTCCTATAGGGATGTCCTCATATAGGCTAATTTTTGGAAAAGCTTGTCATTTACCTGTTGAACTTGAGCATGAAACATATTGGGCTATTAAAGAGTTCGATTATAATTTGAAGGAAGTTGTTGAGAAGAGTTTATTGCAATTAAATGAGCTTGAAAGAGATAAGGAATGAATCTTATGAAAATGTTAAGATTAATAAATAGAAGATGAAGTTATGGCATGATAGGAAGATTCTTACTAAAAATCTTGGGCCAGGACAAAAAGTTTTGCTATAATGCCAAATTAAAAATTTTTGCTGGAAAACTTAAGTCCAAATGGATGGATCCATTTATAGTGAAAAAATTTTATTCTTATGGAGCTGTGGATATTCAAGATCCTAAGACTGGAAAAATATTCGAAGTTAATCGTCATAGACTTAAACCTTATTTTTCAGTTAATCAACTTAAACCTGATGAGAATCTGATGTTGGGTCATTCAAAATAAGTTCTGGGTATGTCAGGCTGAAGACATTAAACCAAGCACTTTGTGGGAGGCAACTCATAGTTATCGATGTACTTTGCTTTATGTTTCTTTGTGTGCTTTGTTTAGTTTGTTTTCATGATTATGTGGTAGTATTTTAGAGAGATTGGTTATAGTGGTGTTTATTTGACATTAATTGATGACTTAAAAGAGTCAAAATGAAAATTTTGGACATTTGGCAGACATGTGCTAAAATGAGCACTGGCGGCTAAGCGCCTCCTGGTTGGCGCTTAAGCGCCGTAGTTATGAAAAACGTGATAAATGAATTTCTAGAAAACAAAATTGTGGGGAAGTTGTTTTGAAAGTTATTTTGGAGTTTTAAAATGTCTAGGGTTAATTTTAGTACTTCCCATATCTATAAAAAGGCTCTGAATTAAGAGAAACACTTGCCCCAGTCCCTATTTTCATTCCTGAGTCTTAAGAAGAGTATTTTGAGTGTAAAAATGTCTTCTTGGGAGAGCGAAATTAAGAAGGAGGAAGTCAACAAGAAGTTTATTAGTGAAAGTGCTCAAGAGTTATTCAGCGGATTCCTATCAGTTAGTATTTAAGGTATTGCAGAAAGGATTGCGAAGATTGAAGCCAACGTGGAATCAATTGAAGCAAAGGTAAATGAAACTAACACTCATTTAGCGCATATGACATGACAACTTAAAATGCAATTCAGTCATACAAGTCATGTGGAAGAAGCGGATAAGACGATGTTTCTGAAAAACAAATGGTTAGAAGAAGAAGATGTGAGAGTTTTCAACCATCACCCGTTTTATCAGATTTATATTCCAGATTATTCAAATGGAACTAATGGTGGTTCTGGATATATTCCACCTAATGGAGATTGGAATTAATTTGAGTGTAGTCTAGTGTTGTAGTTTTTATGTGTTAACTGTATTGTGTCTAGTGTTTTATGTTTTTGTTTTGTTGAGCTTTAATATGTGTTTGTTATATCTTAATGATGTAAATTTATCTTTGTTTTTATGTACTTGAATCATTGTGTATTGGGAAATTTCATCCAAAGTGTTTGGATAGAAATTTTTAGTTTGTAATAAGTGTGGTTGTTTAAATTAAATGTAAGTTTGTGTTTGTGTGAACTTTGTTTGGAATTGATGGAAGTTTAACTTTCTTTGGAGTATTAGAAACGTTTATGGGGGAGAAATGATTATTTGAAGTGATTTAGGGTGATTAACTAGGGGTCTAGTACACTTTTAAATTAATTGTGAAAATCAGGGTACTGGCGCCTAAGCGCCAACACTTCGACGCTTAAGAGCTTGATTACGCGGCTAAGCGTCGTATGCCTCGTGCATAAGCGCCGGTTAGCGAAAATCGGTTTTCTGTAGTTAAAAACCCAAAAATTGACATTTTTAACACCTCCCGTCACCCTCAACCTCTCAAAATCCCGAAAAAGGATTTAGGGCATCTTTAGGTTGGATCAATTAAGAGTCGATTTCAATAAGATTTGTCAGATTTGAATTCCTTAAGGTATGAGCACTACTCCTAAGTAAAAGTTTTTTATTTTAACCATATATTTTAGTACATTATTGAAATATCTTAAAATCACTATTTATGTTGAATTTGAGGAAAAACATGAGAAATTGCTTGGATTTTGTGGAAATTACCTTTGGAAGTTAAATTAGCAAGTTTAGTTTGATTTTGGAATTTATGGTGAATTTTTGCGATTTTTTTAGAGATGGCTCCAAAGTCAAAGCGTTCAAAAGAGAAGGCAAGATTTGATTCCAACAAATTTTTTAGTGCGAGAGCAGAGGATCGATACATCGATGCATTATCGTCACGGAAATTAATTCCTGAACGTGGAGAAGTTATTGAAGAGATGATTACTAGAAGGAATTAGGAGAATTACTATTACTTCTCCGCTGTCGTGGTTGTTTCTGTGGTCAGAGAGTTTTATGCTAACTTGTCTGCAGCAGAAGAGAATTTGGTGATGGTTAGAGGTGAACAAGTACATTTTTCACGGGGTAATCAATGTCTTCTACCACTTGCCTCCTGCAATGTTTTATTTTTATGCTAATTATCATCCTACTGAAGGAGAGTTAGATGAGATAATATCTTTTCTGATTGATGAAAGAGGTTTGTGTGAGATAACGAATGAAAGAAGAATAAATTTTCAGGCCTCTATGTTGAATGCCATTTCAAAGGCATGACATTATTTTTTCTCATCTAAACTGTTGTCTTCAAGTTATATTAGTGAAGTTACGAGGGAGAGAGCTATTCTGAACCATTATATTCAACTAGGAAAGCCTATTGACATAGGGGCTATTATTTTTAATTATGTGATGAACTGTGACAGATCTGCTACTACTACAGGCATGGGATTTCCTTCCTTAATTCATTTGATTTATGAGAGGTCTGGTGTGAAGTTTGAAACATGGGAAGAAGTTCTTCAGCCATTGAGACCTATTACCAGCGTAAATGTTGGCGCTTACACTGTGTATTATGAGTTTGGCTAGAGAGGAGGATTTGTTAGAGCTTCCACTGCTTCTGCTTCTGTTGCTTCTACTTCACGTGCCACTACTTCTAGAGCATCATCATCTAGTGATTCACATACTGGATTATTAAAGAAGATTTTGAAGAAAGTGAGTCTTACCCGAGAGCATGTTAGAGATATGGATGGTAAGATTGAAAATATTGAAAGGTATACTGTTAAACATGATGAATATGAGTTGAATTATTAGTAGTATATGGATAGAGTGATTAGAGGTGATCACAGTGCTGAGATGCCCCCTTATCCGTATTATATACCTTATGTGACATCCATAGACTAGGATGAAGAAGAAGATGATGAGGATGATGATTAGGATTGTTGTGTTGAGTTTGTTTTATTTTGTGATTTCTTATGTGTTGTTATGTTTTTTATTTGATGTTTTTATATGTGATGTGATGTTTAATTTTTGTGTGATGAATTTGTGATATGAACTCTAATATTGTATAGAGCATAGTTGTACTATTTCGTTTTATGAACATTCAGATGTTTATATGATAAATTAATGTTTTATGTTGTAGTTTGTGATATGTATGAGGTAGTGAATTGTTTTAATGTGTATTTAGTGTTTGAATTTTTAATAGAGTGTAAATTAATTCTAAATTTATTAGGAAATGTAGAACATTATTAAAAACCACTATTTGAAAATTGCATGTTTAAACTTTTCAAAATCTACTACTAGTTATTATTTAGTATTGTTGTGATTTTAGTTATGTTAAGTTGGTGTGTATTTGCTTTGAAAACCTCCACTACTGTAGAAGTCTTTTGAAATTTTCATTTTATGAAAAACTGAATTTAGTATCTTTTACGCCTGTTTATTTTTTAAAAAACTGTTATACTTGCATATTTAGGATATTGAAATTCCTACAAGCATGTTATTTTAGTTTTTAATTCTCACTCATGTATCATTTCATATGCTTAAATGTTTTTATCCTAACTAAAAATTAAAGTTTGGGGGGAATTTAAAATTTTAATTTTTCAAAAACCTAAAATTTTATTTGTTTTGAAAGATACTTAAAATAAATTTGGTTTTTTTATTGAAAATAATTATGTATATGAAATTATTTTAGGGAAACAAAATTTTGAGTATAGAAATGAAAAAAACAATTTAGTTAAAATTTATAGTAATAATGAAAAATTTAAAGTTAAAATTTTCTTAATAAAGAAATGTTAAATATAGTTAGACTATATTTAGTAAGAAATGTTGTATTTTTGGATGAATAGAATATTTGACTTTTATTTTTTAAAGCTTAAATTTCATTTATTATGAGTAATTTTTAGCACTATTATTATGATTTTTAAGTGAAAGATACATATCAGACTTTTATTTTAAATGGAAGGGTGGAATTCAAAATTATTAAAGGCCTATCCAGATACAATAATCCTTGCCTTATAAAAAAAAGGAGAGAAGAAAAAAGAAAAAAAGTAAAAAAAGAAGAAAAAGAAAAGAAAAAAAAGAAAAGAAACAGAAAAAGAAAAAAAAAAGAGTGAAAAATAATATGTGAAAAGGAAGGGGAAGCTTGAGGATTTAAGGGTCTAATCAAAAATTGGTTCCATGCCTAAAGTTTAAAATATAAGTTTTGAGAAAATCTAAACTTAAGGTTATAATATAGTAAGTAAAATTATTCTCAATTAAATTTTTTAAGTGAGAATAATAAAATGTTTGAATCCTATATTTTGAAAAATCTATAAGTATTTTTGAATTAGATAGAAACTTATATTTTCATTATCCTTTACTTAAGAACTTTCTAAACTTTAAGTTGGTCTTATTTACTAAATTTTTTTCTAAATTGGATTATTTCATTTATAGAACAAAATTTTGAAACCTTCCTAAGAAACTCATTTACATAATTTGCATGTTAAAATTTTTATGGTTAAGAGTCACTTGAGGACAAGTAACATTTTAAGTTTGGGGGATTTTGATACACCTAAAATATGTAGTGTTTTTATGCACATTTATATACCTATTTTTTTGATGATATTGCACTTTAATGGAAGTTATTTTGTGTTTTTCTTGCAGGTATGATGAAAATAATTAGTTATGATGAAATGAGCAAAAAAGGTTCAAATTTGAAGCAAAATTATGAAGTTTGAGAAATTTGGCCTTGTAGTTTACTTTATCTTTTTGGCATAGTTAAAAATCAAATTTTAATCAAATTTGGCACCATTTTCAAGGGGTGTTTGAAGCAAATTTTGGTGGTGACTTCCTTAACATCCTTTGGGCGACAAATGTGATTGTAGGAATGCATCTTTTGGTGGATACATTGAATCTGGACATGATTTGAAGAGACACCAAGGCACCTTTTAGAAAATTATAAAAATGAAGCCTCATAATTTGCAAGGGATTTTTTTTTTTAGATTGAATTGGGGTTGGAGTTCTTCTGTTTTTAGAGAGTTTCTTAGAGAGTTTGGAGAGTGTAGTTCTATAGTTTTTAGTAGTAGAGAGTAGAGAGTAAGAAAGGAAAAAGGCTTGGTGTGAAGCCTTCTTCTCACCAATATTCTTTCATCCTTGTATCTAGTTTTTATTAAATTCTAAAGTTTTTATTTGAGTCATCAGAGTTGGGCTCCAACCTCTGTGGAGTTGTATTGTAGAAAGTAAAATTTTAGAGGACTTCCAGAGTCTTGTGGAGAGGATTTTCATATAAGTATTTATCTTTGTTTTTACACTTTATTTTTAAGTAAGATTTGTTATGTTTTCATTATGGTTTATGCTTTTAAATCAAGATGTGTTTGTGTTTTCTCCATGAAATATGAGTAGTTTACTTTATCTTTTTCTTTCTTAAATGATGAAGTAATTAAATTATGAAAGTATGTTGTGGAAAGTATAAGTGTTTAATGCTGGAAGAAATTGTGATGATTCAATTCCTTGTACTTAATTTACTTCTTGTGTGGCCAATTAAGATGTTAAAATTTGTTGTGAGATTATGTAAGATCCAATGCGGTATTATCTCAATCAATAATTGGAAAGAATTACATGCAATTATATGGGTAAGAATTGTAGTCCATATAATTGAATGCAAATATATAGGGTTATATGCTTTATTGGGGAGTAAAATTAGAGGACTTTAGAGTGATAGGCTAAAACCCCCTAATTTGGATTGTTATTTTAAATTTTGTTATGAGATGTTAGCCCCTAGGAGGAGGGAATAGAGTGAACTCTAGAGTGAGATCTGGGATCTTCCCTGCCTAACCCATCTACAAAATTTCAAAATTTTAAATTAACCAATTTTCTTTATAGAACCAAGTAAGGGTAAAGAATATAATTGCTCTTATTTGGTACAATACATTTAAATACTTCCACAACATAAAAATCCATAATTATTACTGATTCATTGAAGAAGGAAAAAGATATTTGATTCTTATAGCTTTTATATCGTGTTTAGAGTATTGATAATTTGTATTTCCTACTAAAATTTTTATTAAAAATATCAAAAATAACTTTTTAAAATTTGTACCTTAAAACATACTTACAAAAATCAATTGAAAAAGTAAATAGTTATTTTTCTTATTTCTTTAGAGTTTTAGACATTTCCCTGTGGGTTCAATATCTAGGGGCTTAATCAGAAAATCTTATATTACTTGATAAATGATACATATACTTGCATAGTATCTCTTATTATAAATCATAAATTTTTTATCTAAATCGTAAGCATAAATATTCGGGGATCAATCACCTAACTTGATTTTCTAAGTTAAGCATCATTTTTGACATTAAAATAATTCTAATAAATAAAGTACAAGTTGGAAAATTATGAAACTGGTTTTTGGAGTTCCTTATGATCAGAGCAATATAAGAAAAATAAAATTGGAATTAAGATAAAATTTTTATTTTTAAGACTATTTTAAATATTTAAATAATTAAAAATTCATAAAAATCACCAAAATAAAAAAATTTGTGGTAACGTTCTGAATTGTTTCTTGATCACTTAGGAACAATTGAAATTATTTTCCTATTTTTCTAAATGAAGATATTAAATTTTAAATGGTTAAAAATAATTTTTTAAAGCTTAAAATGGATTTTTCTTAATTTCTCACTAAAATAATGCTAGTAATTAAAATAAAAGTCACAAAAATATGAAATTTGTTTCTCTAGGTCCCCTGACTTCAGAGAGATTTAATAAAAATATAAAACTTAAATTTTCACCTAACTAATACTTTATATTTAATTAATACTCCAAAATTAAAATAATTATAATAAGTAAATTAAAATTCAGAAAATCATGAAATTTAGTCCAAGTGGTTCAGTGGTCTAGGAGAATCTCCAGTAATTTTTTTAAGAATAAATAATTTGTTTTGATTAAGTTATTGAATTATCTTTGAAAATCCCCATTTTTGCAATAAACTAATTATATAAATTAAATTAAGTTTAGAAAAATTATATTTTATCCTCTAATGTTTTAATTGACCCATAAGTGGGGAAACATAAAAATTTCAAATTCATTTGAGTTAAATTTGATTAATTATGAAGTATTAAGGCCTTAGGGGTAAAGTTGTAATTTTGAAGAATTTTGCCTTAATTAACATGTAGGTTTAATTAATGGGGAAATGAGAGATGAATGATCTAAATAAACATGTTAAAATGATTGAAACATGAAGAGATAAGTGGTTGAAACCCATCTCACTTTTGTCAAATTAAAGGATAAACTTGTAATTTCCGTAATTATATTAATTTGAAAGATAATAAAAAACTAAATGATCTTGAGTTAGGGGTTTCATTCTTGGAAAATGATACCTAATTAAAAACCCCTAATCAGTTGTTTAATGATAGTTTATTAATCTGATAAGAATTATAATCACGTAAGTCTAGTTAACATTTTCTAAAATTGCAAAAATACCCACATAAAGTCTTAAGGGATTGGTAGTGAGCTAAGCTTAATCAAATTTAACTAATATGAAACGAAAAGGATGATAAGATTAATGGTTAATATATCTGAAACACTACAAGCCCAAACTTAAAATTAAATTGGCTAAGTTCCTTAATAAACCAACTTGCCCCTATGGGTCTTTACTCACATAATTTATAAATGAAATTTCAAGTGATAATTACCCCATTTTTTGGATGATCAAAACATTAATTTACTGAGCATAAGGGTATGAAATGGATGACTCGTTTAATAAATATGATAAGTTCAAATGAACTCAAGAAAGTTTAAAAGGGTTGTAAAATATCTAGGTACTCCCTAGATCTTTTCACTAGTCTTCTGGACATCTTGTAGAACAATTGAACATATTATACTTATTAAAGGAAGACATCTCTCAAATGAATAAATAAAGTTTCAAATGTTTACTGCAAAAGATAATAAAGTTTCAGGTAGAGGAACGTGAAGACTCACCAGATATGCTTTTATAAGTTTAAAATACATTCTTTTCTGCACTTCCTTTACTTTTCTTACTTACAAGCTCGTATGCTAAACAACAATGTCACCCTGCATGAAAACGAAAACTTTTATGATAGCCGCAAAACCAGAACCAAAATAAAAGCAAAAACAAATAAAAAAAATAAAAATCAAATTTACCGCCACAACAAAACAAAATATAAGACAACTCAAAATTTAATCACAAACAAAACAAAATCACAATTGCAACAAAATTAAAATGTCTCTTTGAATGATCAATAATACCTCAGAGGAGGCAACCTACGACTGCTAACGAGATTTCCCATAGTTTAAATGAAAGTATGGAACTCATTAAGTTGAGTTTAGTAAATTCATCTGAACTAAGTGAATCTGAAGAAAATAGTAGTGCCAGAATGAAGGAACCATGGGAGTCTAACCGGTGTCGCTATCAACTTAAATATTTCCTTAATAAGACATTAAGAAATCTCAAGTTAAACATTTCCAAAATATGAAACTTCTCTCATCTCCTCAATTGATAATTCTAAAAACAAACCTGCTATGATGAGGAGCTTTGAGCATGCATAATGGGCAGTATGACCATCATCAACAGCAAAACTCTTTAGAAATAAACAATAAGCCATAGAACATCGAGGTAGTTATCTAGTGTAGCATAAATCCTCACCTCATCTCTTTAGGTCTTTGCATAACCATGTTGTGCAATATAAGGCCTAACTCGATTTAGGTTCCAAGGTCGTCATCAGATATGATATAAATCCTTCTATCTTCCAGGTTATTTATATGATAGATATCAAGTGAATGTAAGCCCTAAATAATAAAATTAGTAGGATGAAATGCTAAATAAATATCTCAAATTGAAGCCAAACAATAGGATAATTTGAGAAATCACCGAGATTCTTCTTGCAGCTGTGTTTTCTCCTAGCTTTCTCTCCTTTGGATTCCTATAATAACTGTTCTGAAACTTCACTCACCTATTGGATTTCCTATTACTACATTTTCGGGAAGACCCTATCCTTTTGGAAATCATAAATACAATATTTCCTGATCTATATCAAGAGTTTTCTTAGGTGACCTCGATTATCTAAGATGTAATTAACTATAGGGGCTTGCCCCAGATTAATATAAACCGTATTTAGTTGTTTTATATTAGATATGGGAAGTTGTCAGTCAACATAAATGGTTCACAGTCCAAACTGATGTCATAAGTCTTTAGTTTATTTAATCAAGCCTCACCACCAAGCGATGTATCCATTCTTCGGGATAGATACATGGCTTGTGGTACAGTGCTTGATTATTTAAACTATTATTTATATGAGATCAGTTTGATTTCATATTTCTTTTAAAAAAATTTAAATGATATTTTCTATACATTATATATATATATATATATATATATATATATATATATATATATATATATATATATTCAACCCTTAACTAAGCTAAGCATCTTTGCGAGAACAACTTAAGCAAAGCCCTTAGAAAATGGAGTTGGACATCTATTGGGGATTTTTCTAGCTGTCATTAAGGAAGACGAGAGGGAATTGACCGCAGTGGAAGGTCTGTCGTTGAAGTCTGGACTTGAACCTGAAGACCTTTTTTATTCTGCACAATTGAATCTCCTTACAGCCACTGAAAAACTGGATCAGTATCTTATACAGAAAGCTGCCTTTAATCATTTTCTTCATGGGGATAGAAATACCCAATTCTATCATGCCTGTATCAAATATAGAAGAAAATGCAACACCATTCACTCCATTTTATCCTCTGATGGGAGAAAGCTCCTTGATGACTATGAGATTGGTCTGGATGCTGTCTCATACTTTGAAGGGCTCCTTAATCACAACCCCTTGTGCAGGAAACCCATTGATGGTTCTTTGTTCCAAGAGAATTTCCAATACACCAGCAATCTGCACCTCACAGCTATACCCTCAGCTCAGGAGATCTGGGTGGCTTTAAATTCAATTGACCCCTCTAAAACTGCAGACCCAGATGGTTACACTGCTGATTTCTACAAGGAGTGGAATCTGGTGGGGGCTGATGTTGTTGCTGCTGTCCAAAGTTTCTTCCAAGGACAATCCCTGCCTAGTTATTTCGTGCCTCTAGCATGGTACTGATTTCAAAAACTCCACTTTGCAAAGGTGGGAACATTATAGACCCATCGACCTTACTACGTGATCGACAAAGTAATCGGCAAAATTATGGTGGGGAGACTCCAACCTCATTTGGATAAAATTATCAGTTTTAATCAATCTGCCTTTGTCAAAGGCAGACTCATTACTGATAATGTTTTGCTAGCACAAGAACTCCTATTGGATTTAAACAAAGCCCATGGGGGGGTAACCTAATCTATAAGCTTGATATCCAAAAAGCATATGATACTATAAATTGGGATTTCATCATTGAAGTATTGATTGCTAGAGGATTTAATCACCACTTCTGCAATTTTATCTCAAGGTGGCTTCATTCCAATGAACATTCCATTTTAATTAATGGTACTGCTAGAGGCAAATTCAAAGCCACTAGAGGTTTACAGCAAGGAGACCCATTATCTCCTACTGTCTTCATCCTTGTAGTGGACTATTTCTCCAAGATGTTTGATCATGAGTTGCTGAACAAACCATATGCAAGGTTCCACCATAGATCCAATATCTCCATTACCCACCTGATTTATGCTGATGATATCATGATGTTTTCCGGTTGCTCACAAATCAGTCATTAAGAAGGTCGAAAAGTGTTTGGACTCCTTTCAACAACAATCGAGTATGGTGTTCAATACCGATAAATGTCAATTGATTTTCTCTAACTTGACAACTAGCCCAATCAAGCACTTGGATTTTGAACTACACCGGCTTCAAATGTGTTTCTCCTCCTCTGAAATACCTTGGGGCATACCTCACTCTGGGCAGATCCAAACAGATACAATTTGATGATATTATAGCCAAAATTAACTTCCAACTTAGCAGCTGGACCATCTCCTTTTTATCCAATGGAGGTAGGATTACTCTTCTCAAGAGTATCCTGACCACCTTCCCTTCATACCTACTCCAAATGGTCACCATGAAGAAAAGTACCCAACTACAGATGGAGAGGGCATTTAACAGGTTTCTTTGGTCTGGCCAGACTAAGCAACCCCACTGGACCTCTTAGCAAACTGTTGCCAAACCAACTGCTGTAGGTGGCCTGGGATTGAAAGGTCTCCCACACATCCAACAAGTTAATTTTTGTAAACTCTGGATACATTTCGAGCCCAAACCTCATTATGGGCAATGTTCATGATGGGGAAATACTGCAGATCTTCACACCCCTCCCAGGTGGAAAGAAAATTGGGGGATTCCAGAACCTAGGTCAAACTTCTCAATGTTAGAAAGACAGCTGAGGATTTATACATCTGGAATCTGGGAAGGGGCGAAATAAACTTCTGGCTTGAAAATTGGTGTCCCAAAGATTGGTTGGTTGCTAGAGGCCCACATATTGAGCACTCCTCCAAAGTCTCTGATTTTTGGGATGGGCACAATTGGTCTCTTCTCCACCTCAAAGCCATTCTCCAAGATCAATCAGCCTTACTGATTTCTACCATCAAATTTACTAGAGCGGCTCCCGACTCCATCCGCACGCCCAACCATCACCATCGGAGTATCTCTAAAGTCTTCTATAACACCTTATACCGGTGGACTCCTGTGCCTTGGCATCTTGCTCGTATGGAATCAATTTCCGTCCCCCTCTATGGCCTTCCTTTGTTGGAGAACCCTCCATAGATTAATTCCTACCGATGACATTCCGAAGCTTAAAGGGCTTAGAGGCCCTTCCAAATGTGTTTTATGCAACTCTCGGGAGGAATCCATCCCCCATCCGTACTTCGATTGCCCCTTCTCTAAATCTGTTTGGCGACGGTTATCGACGAGTAGGCAAATTAAGAATTGTCAGCTGGGAAGTTTTTAGTAATCTCCGTTAGGAGGGGAATAGCCGACATATTCAAATCATCCATCTCATTGTCATCTGGTTTTTGTGGATGGCCGGGAACAATGCTAAGTTCGATGGTATTGTTGCCTCTACTACCAAGGTGGTGAAAAGCTGCAAAGCTTATCTACACAAAATCATTAGTCACAAAGGATTCACCAACCTTTTAAACATTGATCTACCAACTACTACTACTCCCGCTCCGAGGTCATATTGGTAAGATGGCTTCCCCCTTTAGACCAATAATCAAAATTAACACCGATGGCGTTTCTCGAATGAGAGAGCAGGTGTTGGGGGCATCTTCGAAATTCTCGGGGTCGATGTCTTCTCTATTTCCATGCTCTCGTACTATCTATGGATGCTCTGGAAGCCGAATACATTGCGATCTGTATGCCTGCAGACTTGCCCATTCAGTTCATTGGTCCAACCTCTGGATTGAAGTTGACTCTACTGCTCTTGTTCACATCTTACATCAGGAGAGTGCTTCCTCTTGGAGGTACAACTATTGGATCTACTAGATTCATCATATTACATCCCCCAGACTACATTCTCTTCAATTTTTAGGGAAGGTAATAAAGCTGCCCACTGGTTGGCAAGTAAGGGTGCAACTTCTCAGCAGGTGAGGGTATCTACTACCCCCATATCTGAGTTAAACTTGATCATTGCTGGGGATAAGCTGAGCCTTCCCCATCTTAGACTGGTAAATTTCACTTCTCTTTAGCCCATCTGATGGATCGACCTTTACGGCCTTTCTGTTGGGCCGGCTCTCGGATTGTTTGGCCTTCTGTCGCTCTCGGAGGAAGTCTTTCTACATCCTAAGCCCTCCCTCTCCCCTGTAATCGGTGTTTAACCTTTTGTATTTTCTGTATGGGCTTTATTGTACTCGGTAGAGAACCATAGGGGCCTTAGGTGGTTCTCCTTTCTCTTTTTGTACTACCTTTCTATTATAACATGTAAGGAGCCAATGTTGCTCTTTCTTTTAAATATATATATATATATATATATATATATATATATATATATATATATATATATTCCTAAATTAAATATACTTCAAAACGTGCCGACAGAGAGCCGTACTGAACTTTTGTATTCAATAAAAGAAGAATCTAGGCATTGGCTCTCTTATTTATTAAAATGCGCGTAGCTCTTCTAAAGGTGCAACCACTGAAGGTTTAGGATACCCTGCACAGATTTTCACTTTATGTGATCAATCAGGAGTAGGTTATGAAAAGTCAGAAGAATTATTACAACCTCTTAAACCTATCAATAAACCTAGTGTTCACACATATGAATTACAGCTAGACTGAGAACTAGAGGTGGAAGCAGTGATAGTCCTTAAACATCAGCTTCTAGATCTTTCACTTATATTACTTTTTCCCTACAGAATGTAATGGAGAAACTAATTATACAACAAGGAGATATCATGAAATTACAGAACCAGGTAAAAGGCAAATAAAAGATCACATGCACTGTAATGAATTTTATATGCAGAGGCGAGGGGAGTTGGATATTTATTATCATGATGCTATGGAAAATATTTGAGGGGTGGTCATACTGTGGAATTCTCTAATTTCCCCCGCTTATGGGCCTGAAGATGTTGTTGAGTATGATGATGATGTTGAGGACGATGATGATCATGATGATGATGAGGATGATGAGTAGCTTGTTGTTATTTCTGTCGACTGTAGTTTGTTTTTTTTATGTCTTGGTTAGTTCAATTTTTAAATTATATGTAGTGTAAACTATGATGTTGAATTTATTGTTTGAAGATTTGGATTGTTTGTTTAATTTATCATTGTATGTTTTTAAAATTTACTGCTTATGTTTAAAACTCTCCTTTACTTAGCAAATCTTTTAGATATACCTTGTTTTATGAGATTTTACATGCTGCTATACACCTATTTTCTTTAATTTGTACCTGCAAAGTTCATAAACCCTGTATAGAAGGTTAGTCTTATTAAATGCATTTAATATTTTTTCTACCTACATTTTTGTACTAAATGTTTTACCTGCTAATAAAATTGAAGTTTAGAAGAAAGAAAAACATTCTTAAAACAGACGAAACATTAGTTGTCCTCATTGAACTATATCTTTAAAATTATATTAACATGACCTTTGGTATTAGATGTTAATTTTAGATAGCTATATTTTTTATTTTTTTAAATATCATAGTAGACTTAAGTAAAAAATCTTTAATAATAAAGGTTAACTCTAGAGTTAAGATATTCAGTATAAAAGTTTAAGACTATGTTTTTACTATTTAAAATAAAGAAAATTGTATTTTTGAAGTATTAAGAATCTTGGAATTACATATTAAAATAAAAGAATTGAGACTGTGAAAAATCTTCTCCAAAGCTAATATGAATTTATAAAGTAATTAAATTTGAGAAGTTTTTAACTTTAAGAAGAGAATAGTGAAGTTCAAAATTAATAAAAAGATATCCAGATATAGTAATCCTCACATGAAAAAGAAAAGAAAGAATTGAAAATCACCCTAAAACAAAAGAAAAGCAAAATCAAAAAGAAAGAAAAAGAAAGAAAAGAAAATTATATGAGAAGAATCTTGAGGTGATATTTAATCAAGAATTGGCTTCACTTGAATCATCTTAAGAAAAATACTTAATTACATTTCTAAACTTGTATTTAAGTATTAATATATTTATTAATAGAGTTCTTATGCAATTCTTTTTCATATGAATCTTTTAAGTATCTTTAATATGACAAATTACAATTATTTTTGAAATGAATAGAAAATCAAAATTCTTAGACCTAATTACATGATAATCTTACACTTTTAGTTTTAACCTAAGTTATTGAAAACTTTTCTAAGGAATCACTATTATATTTATAAAATAAAATTATAGCAATATTTAAGTAAAGCTCAATGCCACAATTCATACTTTTATATAGTAAAAGAGTTACTTGAGGACAAGTAACAGTTATGTTTGGGGGGTTTTGATACGCTTAAAAAATATTCAATTTTAATATAGATTTAATGCTTATATTTGATGATATTGCAATTTAAAGAAAGATTTTTTCATGTTTTTGTTGCAGGTATTCTAAGTCTAGGCATTTGGAGCTTAAAGGAAGCAAAAAATGAAGAAATTTGGAGTCAAAAGTTGGTGTTTTCGAAAATTGCACTGGCTCCTAAAGCACCAGAATCAAGAGAAGACGGCGGAATACACAGAAGATTGCGTCTAAGCGCCAAAATTGGCGCTAAAACTGGTGCCTAAAGCGTCATAATCTAGAGAGCTTGGCGCTTAAGCGTCATATTTGGCGCCTAAGCGCTAGAAACAGTTATGTTTCCAAATGCAATGAATATGGATGAAAGGGATGCCAAGGGAAACTCTTGGGAAATTCGTCCCTACATTATTTAAGAGTGATTTTATGTCAAAAAAGAGGAGAGAAGAGTTTGGAAAGTGTAAAAATTTTCTCTAAGATTTGTAAGAGAAGAGGTAAAGTGAGAGATTCTTCTTCATTACATTTCTAAGAGAGAATTGAGATGTTATTGTAAGAAGAGAAAGTGCTTCAAAAGAACTTCAAGGTTTGCTTGGGAGAAGATTAAGATAAGTTGTGTACTTTATTTTGTGTTGTTGTATGAACTTGGTTTTATTTATAAAATCTATATTTTGTTTAACTTTCTCATGAATTCTGAGTAGTTTACTTTGTCATTCTCTCTACAATGAGATATAGTCTTGTGAAGAATCAAAATTGTTATGCAATGAGTTTAAATTTCATAATTTTGATGATTCTAACTTTGAACTTCATTTACTTTTAGATTTGGCCAATTGATTTGTTAAAATTTATTGTAAAACATATAACTCGAGAGGGCTATGCTTTCCACAACTAAGAGAGAATCACATTTGATTTCATGGTTGAGGCGTAGTCCATGAGGTTGAGTGCAAATAAATATGAAAATTTACTTTGATGGACGTAGAATTGGAGATTTTATGGTGACAGACTAAAAACTTCAATTTGGTCCATGTGTTTGGAAACTAAACCGAGATGTTAACCCTCAGACGAGGGGAACGTGGGAACTCTAAGGTGAGAGCTTAGTATCTCCTCAGCCTAATCGCGGATATAAGAACCAAACTCTGGATTAGCCAATGTTCTTTTCGCTCGTAAAGAGGAGAAAGAATATGAATGCTCTTATTTGGCACAATACAATTTATGATAATTTGGATAATTCACTAACTATAACCTCATTGTAAGGGGAATCATAATTTCTAAAATTTGAACTCTTCTTAGTTAGTCACGTTACAATTAACCTCGGCGTTAAGAGATTAGTGTAGTAAGCATAGTTTATTTAGCTGCATAATACAAATTTAAACCTACTTTCCTATTTAAGTATTCTATAGTTTTGATATTGAGTCATTGTGTTATTATTATGAGAATTTTCACCTCCCTGTGGGATCGATACTTAGGACTCCATTAGAGCATTTTATTACTTGTACGATATATATACTTGCATTTGCAACCTAGTGACTAATTGAAATTGAAAATACACCTTGATTCACTAGGAGTGGCAGCCTTAAGATTTTAAAAGATAAAACTGATTATATTGAAGTAATTTTTTATGTGATTATTCTGCATATTTCCTAGTTTAGTTGCCACGTGTGTTGGGGTGTTGAAAACATTACTAGCGCAGATCTCACATCAGTTATTCACATTGATCTATAAGGTATGGTGAAGTACTTTGTAAGGAGATGCAAATGTTAGGGATATAATCTTTGATGGGTTCAAATTAGGGTTTAAGGAATTAAAACCAATTTAACAAATCTTCTGTATGCACTCGATAGAGGGTAAAGAAGAGAGTTGCTTCTATTTTTCACTAGCCTCTTTTACACTTTACATTTTTGATTTCCTTCACTCCACTTAAATCATTGTGAGAGATGGTAATTTTATAACTTGACCATCGCCAATCCAAATATATTAAGTAGAATTTCAGTAAGAGTAAACCTTTTAAAATAGTTGGTAATTCAGTAGGAATAATTAACACAACTTTAAAGCAATCTTACTTCCAAGCTAAGAATAAATTTAGAAGGCTAAAAATATTCATAAAATTAAACACCTTATTGCCTGTGGGTTCGATAACTTGCACTAAAAAATCCTATATTACAAAAGTGGTGCGTACACTTGCGTAAGGCCCCGGAGTACAAGTGCACCTAGACTTGTGTTAAGGCCACATCAAACTTTTTGGTGTCGTTGCCAGGGAACGACAGTATAGTTAACTTAAGAAAATTTTCAAGAACCATTAGACCTATACTTTGAAATTCGTATTGTTAGTCTTTGTGTGTAACTTTTTGTTAGTTTGAAAAAGAAAATTTCTAAAAATAATCTTGTGTGTTTCTTTTGTATATTTTATGTGTAACTTATTAGTTAAATCTTTCGTTACCTACAGGACTTGAACCATATGACTCAGAATTAGAGAGAACTATTAGGAGGATTAGAAAAAAAAAAAAAAAAAAAAAAAAAACTTCATGAACTTGTAGAAGAAATGGTGATTAATCAATAAAGAAATCTGGAAACCCAGGAATTAGATATGACCATCATAACATGTGTGGACCATTAAGGGTTTACGCTAATCCTACAATAGATGACATTCACTTAAATATTCAAACCCTTGTCATAAAACCTACACATTTAAACTTAAACATGCAATCATCCAAATGGTGCAGAACAACCAATTTGGGAAAACGTTTGAGGATCCAAATTTTCACTTAACACGATTTTTTATAATGGCATGCCAAATGAGGGATAAAGATAAAAGTGGTACATAGAATTTTGGTGCACCATAACCTGGCAATCATCATTACGGTACATAGAATTTTTCCTTGAGCCATAAGGGTGACCTCCAACTCTCACAGTTGCCGGTCTCCGAAAAATGTTATTTCATTTGAATAGCTTCAATGACTTCAGCTATCAAGGCTCTTAATGGAGTCATAAATAGCAGGTGATGGACGAAAGGTGGCAATCTCCTCTCTACTCAATGATCAGCTCACATTTCTTCAAAATAAATTTGCCACTCGAAGGGGTGAAGCTGATGATTTTTAAAATTTATCGTCATCCCATGTTTAGTAGGGTGATGAACTTCCCAATTAAAACATCCAAAATTCTTCATTGGTAGGCCCTGCCCTTGATGCTTCATATATGAGGCACTGAGCAGCATCATGTACATCTCTGCAAAAATATATTTTTTATCAAACTCCAATAGTTTGGCTAGATGTATAAAGCTTCGTAAACTAAGAGAGTGCAAAATTAGCCTACCCCTAAGCAATAAGACAATGTGGCATGAGGGACTGTAAGCTCTAGATCTTTCACTTCTAACATCTTATTCTAGAAATAGGTCATGAAACTCTTTAGCGATTCTCCTAACTTCTGACAAATTCGCAATAATGCTTGTGAACTCTTTTGCAATTTCTTGGCACTGACGAATTATACAACGAATGTGTTTGAACTCGACAAACGGGATGAATAACTCAATTTGGAATGTTATTAGATCAACAAAGGGCAGACTTTTTGAGATGCATAAAAATTTGATGGAATTTGATTTTGTCATTAGTTTGCGGTAGCCACACAGCTAAGTCAATTAACGCTACCTGGTCAAGAGAATTAGATCTGCTTTTGTAAGACTTAAGGGCTAAAATATTAAATTTCTATGGTACTTTTTTCTCAACAATCTCTCTGTTGAATCCATTCTCCAACCAGTTTCCCCTCCACATAATTTCTTGCTCTCTTTCTCCCATAAACAAAAGAAGAGATCGATACACCACTCATTTCAAAGAGCTAAATGGTATTTGGGGATGCAGTGTCTTCCTCAACGAATGCACAAACGAATGCACAAAAGTTTTTTTGATGATCACCATCATTTGCACTTTTAATTATTTATTGAATTAACAACTCTCTTATGCACTTCATGGTGACAAAATAGTTTTTTAGCTTGCTTCTACTTCACGAAAAACTCATTTAGTCTATGGCATCTCCATGCTCACTGTACTTACAAGGATGTTGGATCTTGAATTGTCTGTGAGAATGCGTCACTCGGGAACAAGTTGCATAAGTGAAGAACATAAAGAAGAGAAAAAAGCTACTGTGATTTTATTAATACAGGAGTGGTTAAAAGTGTTACCTCTAGAGTCTAGGAATTAATCTTCTCACACCTCAATATTCCTTCTCCTATACATAATGACAGCCACTTCTTATAAATTGAGTTGGCATGAGGTATGCTACATAAAATGCGATACAATAAATAAAAATTATATTATACGGTATATGAAATAAAGTACAGAATAAATTAATCGGATGAGTGGCCGCATCCTTCTAGGTTATTCGACCCTTGGGGTGACCTCTTTATGGGACAACTCGCCACATGAACTTTCGTATCTACTGAATTAGTTGGTTAAGTTGATGGGCTGAATTGATTGGCCTGGGTACCTAATCGAGCTATCTTGGTGAATTTTGCGGCTAAATCGTTTGTTTGGTTTGTTGTGTTGAGCCTAGCTGAAAACTTGCAACTTGACTTAAATCTAATATAGATGGTTTTAGCTATACACAGTTTCATCTTGGACCATTTTGATTCATTCGAAGAAACTTGGTAGATCTTCAGCCTTCCACAAATCCCAATTTGCCCCTATCTGAATCATCTATTGTTCTTTTTTTCAAATGTATTTACAAGTTACTTCCAAGTTCTGACTACCACAGTATGTTAATCTCTTTTCATATGCTATTTTCGGCCCTGTGTGTTTTGCAAACCTTCTTATTTATGAGTTGCGCCTATTCAAATTGAATGCTTAAAGCTCAGGGGCTTTCAACATCAACGCAAGCATTATGAACATGCCTCTATGATGCACGAACTACTGTGGGATATTGAAGCGCCAACGATGCAAATAATCCAAATATGTCGAAAGGAAAAAATAAAATATTCCCATGACATTTCAGTAAAATGGGAGTTTGCATTTACTCGCAGTTTTAGGCCTGCCAAAACTAACAGCAGGGCAGCCTGCAGGAGCTTTCAGAATATCATCACTGTAATTAACAGACATGAGACAAAGCCCGTGTGGAGGTGCTGACATTGAAAACTTTGCAAGCTCTTGGCGGTTACAAGCAGCTAATATATCCTTCACCACATCAGGAGGAAGTGTTTCACGGCCAATCTCGATCAGCAATGCAACCTGCAATAGAAAAAATGAAAGAGAAAGTTCCACAACTGGGTCTACTTGACTGTAAGTCTGAAGCATATCATAATAGATGTATACAGTTAAGCAGGGTTGCCAAAGTTGGGATCCAACCTTAGATATTTCCTTAACGAGCAACATCAAGTTTATGGGCAGCTAAGGCCTTTGGTTTTGTCAAATAAACGATAGAAGTTTGAAGTAATCATTGCAAGAGCAAAGTATAAAAACATTTCAAATGTTTCTATCAAACAATATGAAAAATTTTGTGGTAAGACGCAACTACTATTCTCTAATGTCAGTAAACAATCCAATATACATCAATATAACTTGATTTACAAGAAGTCACCATATATTCTCAATACGTCGACACACCATGTTAAATAAGGATTAGCTTTATTTGTAATAAGGTCAAGTATCAGCCTTAAAAACATAATTGAATCAACTTGCTCTACCTTCCTCATGTGTATTTAACTTAAAAGTAACATTATAAACAATTGACATAATCAAATTGAAGGATCTCATTAGAAGCTAAAACAAGGGTAATTCGATAGATACTCTTGAGAAAGAATTCAATATAGCATTCATATATCATCCATCAAACAGTTGACGTCAGAAAAAATGTATAAGATCAAAACAAAGATTTCGAGAACCTTAAAGGGAATGCCCGCTATTAAATTCAATTATAAAAAACATCCTGTTAAATGTTGACGTTATTGATGAAAAAAAGTAAGCCATTGTCAGGATGAGTTTCATCATCCAAAAACTCACCATGTTTCTAACTTGTCTGTACAGGAAACCTGTACCTTCAACCTCAATTTGTAAAACAGGACCCTGAAAAATATCCGCATGCTCTTGTCAATCTATTAGCTCCACACGTGTAAGAAAAGGACAGGGAGGATTGACAATGGTATGAACAGAAGTAAAAGAAATTTGTATGACAGAAGCATGCCCATAGAAAGGAATATGGTCCTAGTAAATACCATTTCTTTGACATGGAAGCGGAAGATTTCCTTCACTGGATTCATAAATCCATTGTTGCGCGATGCATTAGCGAAAGAGGTGAAGTCATGTCCCCCAACAAAATATGATGCAGCCACCCTCATGAGAACTGGGTTGAGTTTATAACCACTGTGGTAGGCATGATGACTTTGAAATGGATCCATGACAGGATTGTTATAGATCTTGTAATGATATAGCTTACTGATCGCGGAAAACCGAGCATGAAACTCAGGACCTACTGGACTGATTTCCCTCACTCGGATTTCAGATGGAAGAATGCCATTAAGTGCAGCATGAAGAGACTCCAAGCAATCATAATTAAAAGGTGTTACAAAGTGTGCAACCTGAGAAAAAAGTATGGATCCAAATTCACAATATAGTGGTAGCCTATAATACAAAAAAGAAAAAAATGAGACATTAATAAAAAATTACTCCTGAACTTGAATGAAAATTGTTAATAGAAGATCAAATTTGTTCCCAACATAAGAGGAACGTTTAAAGTTTGGTGCAACACGGTAAATAATATATATATATATATATATATATATATATATATATATATATATATATATATATATATATATATCTATATATATTTGTGTGTGTGTGTGTGTGTGTCCCCCATATATACCATGTTGGCGGCAGAGTTTGCTCTGCTAGGGTTTCAGGCTCTATGGCTGTTTCTAGTTTCCTGGTGACTTTAGTGGGTTTTTTGGCCCTTGTTTTTGCTTCTACTACTCTTGCTCATGTTCCTTGCCTATTGGTTTTACTGCTTTGGTGGTTTGGTGAGTTTGGGAATTTCCCGGGCTTTTCGTTTTTGAATTTTGGTGTTACTGTTCCCTTGGTATTTGGCGGGTTAGTTTTTGGTGAGCTCCTCCTTGGGCTTTCCCTGTTCTCGGTTTGTTCAAAGCTAGCTTTTTTTCTGTTACAATTAGGTTTCACTCTGTGTTGGGGCACTGGTCCAAGGGCACCTTATGGCGGTTTCTTTGCTTCAGGCTGATCCTAACTTTTTGTTGGGAAATCTACTTAAGTAGAAGTGGTTGGTTTTGTTACTGGGGGTTCAACACTGCGAGATAAACTTCTATTCCCACAATCTTACCATGATTATCTTGATGGTAAAGGAGAGTGCAGTCTCATCAAGAGAGGCAGTAAAAAAGATGACCAACCTGCTCTAATCGTTTCTGAATCTGAAGTTGCTGACCTCACAAAAAAGTGCAGATTTACCCTTAAAGTTTCAAATCACCCAAAAATGAAAGCTATTAGAAAACTTTTTGAAGACTTCAAGTTAGTTGGTAATTGAAAAGTTGGTTTGTTTGATGGAAGGCGTGTTATCCAGTTAGCAAAATAGGAGGATTATGCAAAAATTTTCTCCAAGAAATATATCCTCATTGCAGACAACAAATGAAGCTTCTTAAATGGACATCTGACTTTGATCTTAGTCAGGAACCTCCCATTATTCCCATTTGGTTTAAATAATTTAGACTGAAGTTACACTACTACATTCACCATGTTCTCTTCTCTATTGGTGCTTTATTGGGTAGACCTATGAAGCTTGATATCTCCACTTTTATCCTCTCAAGGCCTTCAATAGAAAGGGATATTACCCTCCCAAGTTTTGATAAAATCTGGCTAGGCAATGCCCATAATAGATACAACAACAGCAGCATCAACAAAGCCTTAATCCCACTAAGTGGGGACTGCCCATAATAGATACTAGAAACAAATTGTGCAACAAAAGCCTTATTGTAATCACTCTAAGATGTTGGGCACACTAATGATAAGTGTTATAGACTTAGGGTGCGTTTGGGAGAGATTATTTGCTGCGGTGGCGTTTTCAAAACGCCTGAAGTCTGTTTGGAAATCACGTTTCACCTGATTACTGCGAATCGTGATTCTTAATTTCTATTAGTCGCGGATCGCGGGGTCCTACCCGCGATCGGCGATTCCTTTCTTCACTTAACGATATTTGCCCCTCGCGAGCCCTAAGCGGAGCGATCCGTCTCCTTCCCTCTATCCAGAGCCAGGCGCGATCCGTCTCCTTCCTCGTTCGCCTTCCTCCTAGACATATCCCTACGTATTATCTTCTGAATCGTATGAGAAATCTAGGGTTTTGGGAACAAACAGTGTCGTCTCTGCTGCTCCTAACGGTGCGGGAAAGGGGCTGCTTTTCTTGTTTCCATCTGAGATTTGAGAGGGAAGTAGAGAAAGGGAGAAGAGATGTCCAGGAGCACGGTGGAGAGGCACGCGTCAATTGACGCGCAGCTTAGGCTGCTGGCTCCGAGAAAGGTGTCTGAGGACGACAAGCTGGTGGAATATGAGGTCTTGCTATTGGATCGCTTCCTGGACAAATTTCAGGAGATTCATGGAGAAGATATTAGAGAGACGGTAAGCTGAGCCCTAGCTTCTCTTTTGTGCGATTGAGTTACTGGATATTTTCTCCTCTGTCTGATTTTCCATGGATCTGAGTTTAGGGATGTTGTAGGCTTTTTGCTAAATAGAAGGATCTTCTTGCTATTTTCAGCTTGCATAAATTTGCTTTTGGAATCCAAAAACAGAAAACCCAACTTGAGATTTTGTTGATGAGAATTCTGCAACTACGGAATCAGATATTGAAGAGACTCTTAGGAGGCTCGTACATGAGCTATAAAATCCCCTTCCAATCTATATCTGCAACTACGGATCCGTCTCCTTCCAGTCTATATCTGCATAATTCATTTATTTCAATCAATTTTATATTTCCATATTATTTGGCAATTCATTGAATTAGGTCGTTGCAATAATACTTTTTGTATTTTGGACTTCTAATATAATGGATATCAAGTGAATAATTCAGTGATTTGAACATATTAATGCAAGCAAGAAATTTTTAGATACCCATTAGTGCAGACTAGAAATCCTTATTGATGCTTGTCCACCTTAACATATTATTCAGAACAGGGGCAGAATTGTCATTTATCAACAAACAGCTGCAATTCAGTTGTTTTCCAAAAGCTCAAACCAAACAGACAGACAGATTATCTGGATCAGCTGCTGATCAGCAGATTATCAGGATAATCTGCTTATCCTGATAATCTGGATAATCTGCAGCTGTGCCAAACAGACCCTTAATCCTAATTTAAAATCTCAAGTGCCTACTTAGTTGGCTTCTGTACAACCGGCAGTTGTAAAACAACGTTGCCTCTTCTCAGGTCTATCCAAACATCCCAACCAATGCTTTGGAGGTGGATATTCCTTCGGAGGTCACTCCCTTGGTCTGTCTAGAGGATAAAGACCCTCCTTTGAAAAAAGATCCAGCTGTTGTTTCAGCTCAAGAACCAGTGCCCCTTACTACTCCTGTTGTGGATGTATCTCCAGGCACAGAATCTGATGAGGATCCTCAGGTCAATGAGGCCCAGGAGATCAGGTATGATTCCAATCACAACACTCAGAATGCTCTTCCCCTAATAACCAACCCTCCAGAATCACAAGACTGCTGTGCAGACAACACCCTAATGGGTTCCCTTGACGATGCAGCAATCCAATTGATTATTGAAGCTCTTAAAGAGGAGTGGCAAATCCAGAAGGCAAGAAAAAAAAAAAGAAAGGGTTACTGGAGCTGAGGAATTTGCAACATGATAGCTTAGTTGTTGCTGGTGGAAGAACTTATCATGTGATGATGGAGTCCCTCTCTAGAACCAGGAGAAGGGGAAAATCTACTTATAATGATTAATCTTTTGTGCTGCAATGTTAGAGGGGTGGCTCATCCTAAGTCCCTTAACAGACTCTTCAATCTCAATGGGATGTACAAATTTTGGATTATTGCTATATGGTCTCTAAACATCCCCACAGAATTCTTAAAAAAATCCTGGTTTTTAGCATTTCTCTAATGTCAACAACAAAATATGGCTGCTTTGCAGGCATGAGGTGCATTGGAATCCTTATTGATCACCCACAATTTATTCATTTATCCATTAATTTTGCTGGAGCCGCTGGCCATGCCACCTTCATTTATGTTGGATGTTCTCTGGAAGCTAGGAAAGATCTCTGGAGAGAACTATTAGTGATCAGCCAATCCATGCCCTCTAAATGGTTAATGGGGGGTGACTTTAGCTGTTTAGCTTCACCTCGTGAGAAGATGGGTGGGAGGCCACCTGATATCAACACAATCACATTCTTCAATGATAATATTCATATGGCTGGTCTACATGACTTGAGATTCACTTGACCCAGATATACTTAGAGAAGAGGAAAGCTGTGTGAAAGACTGGATAGAATTTTAGCAAATGATGCATGACTGAATGATTTCCTCCACACTACTATCCATCATTTATGTATGGCTGGGTCTGATCACAGGCCACTTATTATTTCCATCTCAGGCTCTCAAAGTAAAAGCAAATCTCAGTTCAGATGCCTTCCAGACTTCTTAAACCAGGCGTCTCTAACATGGCAAGGATACAATAATAACAAAACTTGGATTAGATTATGGGTGTTGCATAAAAAACTAAGCAAGCATCTCAAAAACTGGAATTGGACTGTGTTTGGAGATATAAATGCTAAAGTTGAAGCTGCTGAAAAACTAGTTTTACAATTAGAAGAGCAGGTGGGCACTGATCAAGCCTCTGAAACAGAACTATTTTCTGCTAATGTGATGCTTTTGAAAGTCATTGAACAACAGGAGGAACTGCTATTACAGAAGGCTGTCATGACCAAATTTTGTGAGAGGGGCAGAAATTCTAAGTATTTTCATGCTTGTATTAACTATAGGAAGAAATGCAACACAATTTACAAGATCAAGATAGCTTCTGGAACATGGCTGCAGACCACTGAGAGCATTGCCTCAAATGCTGTTACACACTTCCAAGACTTGCATTCTCATCCCCCTGGATTTAGAAATCCTATCAATGCCAATTTCTTCTGTCATGACAAGGAATATACTAGTTAGCTTGGTCTCACCTCTATCCCATAAGAAGAGGAGAAATAGTTTGCTCTGAATTACATAGATAGCAATAAAGTGGCTGGTCTAGATGGAAATTTTGCTGACTTATACAAAAAGTCTTGGCAGATCATTAAACAGGATATGATTGAGGCAGTACGAAGTTTCTTCAGGGGTGTTGATCCTCCCAATTATTTCAGGGCTTCTACTATCACTCTCATTCGCAAGAAAAAGGCTAGCCAGAAGTGGAATCAGTTCAGACAGATTAGCCTCACCAATGTGATTACCAAAGTCATCAGTAAGGTCCTTGTGTTCAGACTCCAACCCCACCTATCCCAGTTGATCTATGAAAATCAATCTGCTTTCATTCAAGGCAGAAACATTGTGGACAACGCTCTTTTAGCTCAGGAATTATTGTTAGATTTGGATAGAAGCTGCAGAGGAGGTATGTCATATTCAAGTTGGATATCAAGAAACCATATGATACAATCAATTGTAGATTTATTGAAGGATGCTCTCAGCTAGGGTATTCTCCACACAGTTCATAAATTTGATCAGCAGATGGCTTGCTAATAATTCCCAAATCTATCCTCATTAATGGGTAAACACATGACTTCTTCAGCTCCTCCAGAAGAATTAAACAGGGTGATACACTCTCTCCAACAATTTTCAACCTGGCCTTTGACTATCTTTCTAGAATGCTAAACCATTTATCTCAAAGCTCACCTCACACTCAATTCTGTCACAGATCTAATATGGCTATTAGTCACTTATCCTATGCTGATGACATCATTTTATTCTCCAAGGCTACTAAATCTGCAGTCAAACTTCTATACAAATGTCTACTGGATTTCCAATCAAGCTCAGGGATGCAGTTCAATACCAATAAATGCAATATTTTGTTCAGTAAAAGAGTGAAGACCCTTGTCAGACAATGGATCACTAAATTCACTGGCTTTAGCCCCTACAGCACTCCTATAAAATATATAGATGTCGACTTGATTAAAGGAAGGGCCAGACAAATCCAATTTGATGATGTATTGATCAAAATAAATGATAAGCTGACCCGCTGGAGTAATGCTTTTCTTTCCAATGGGGGAGGATTAGCCATTTAAAGAGTATCCTGTCTGCTTTCCCATCTTACATCCTGCAACTGGCTTCAGTGAAAAAAGCACTCATCTCCTATTGGAAAGGTGCTTCAACAGGTTCTTGTGGTCTGCACAAAGAAAACAAGTTCACTGGGTTAGTTGACAAAAACTTTGTAAGCCTTTGCATGCTGGGGGGCTAGGGTTTAAAAGCTTCCAGTATCTTAGACAAATCAAGTTCTGTAAGTTCTGGATTAAATTCAAATCCCAAACATTCCTTTGGGCTAGATTTATGTTGGGGAAACACTGTAAAGATCATCATCCCACCCTAGTATCCATGAAGCTGGGGGATTCAAGAATATGGTCTAACATGCTCAAGGTCAAATCCAAGGCTGAAGATTTGTTCATTTGGGAATTGGGAGAAGGTGCAATCAACTTTTGGCTAGATAACTGGACCCTTGGGGGGAGCTGGCAGCATCTCACCCAGCTCCTTCTAATTTACACCTCATGGTTGCTGACTGCTGGGATAATGGCAACTGGAATTTTTAAGTTTTACAAAACATTTAGGATACTTCTCAGCTAAGTATGGTATTGAAAATCCCCACTGACAGATCCAAAAAAGACAAAATCATAATAGAAAATAAAAAATAAAACATCTCTCAAAGCTCATCTGCGTACATTTACTCTACATGTGTCCAAAAACAGCAGGTTATATGGGGTAAACTCATTTGGGGCAAGTTTTTGTCACCTTCCATGTTCTTTTTCTGTTGGAGATTGTTTTTGAACATGCTGCCCACTGATGACATTTTAAATCTAAAGGGACCTAGAGGGCCCTCCTGTTGTGTGTTGTGTAGACAAGAGGAGGAGAAATTGCAATACCTATTCTATAACAGCCCTTTTGTTCAGCAAGTCTGGCACAATCTACTCAGCTATATCAACATAAACACAATGCCCCTGTCTTGGCAACATTTTCAGCAAAGTTGGCAAGACTGGAAGAAATTAAATCTATCAACAATCCCTTACATTGTGGCTTGGTTTATTTGGATGGCAAGGAACCAATACAAATATGATGGGAAGTTTCTGAATCCTACCAGTGTTGCTAACAACTGCCTAATGCACCTGTCCAGACTCACCAAACTAAAAAAGTTCCCTGCTATTTGTCCAAAGTTGGGTGGCACCAAACCCTTCAGCTTCAGTACTCCACTAGTTTACTGGCAGAGACCTTCTCCTGGTTGGATAAAGATTACTACTGATGGTAGTTTTCCGAAATCAGATGCAGGCATTAGAGGTGTATTCAGGGATTGTCATTGCAGATGTCTACTGTATTTCCAGTCTCCAGTCCTAGCCATGGATGCTTTAGAGGCAGAAACTATAGCAGTTTTTTTGGGTTCATCTCCTTGCAACCACAGGTAATTGCAATCAGCTTCATGTTGAATTAAATTCTCAAGTTTCGGTGAATATTCTGAACAAGCAACTGGACTGTCCTTGGCATTCTGTTATGGATAAACAAATTAATCTCATGGCAGCCAATAACAATACAAGGTACACTTATATATACTTAAAGAGGGCAACAGGCCGGCTAATTGGTTGGCCAAGGCTGGGTTTCATACTGAAAAAACTATAATTAGCAAAGTTTTGTCTCCGTCTCTATTTTATTTTGGAGGGGGGGCAAGTGGATCTCCCTTCTTTTAGATGCTGTAAGCTCCTTTTAATGAATGATACCTCCTCAGATCCATAGATACACCTTGTCTCTATGGATGTGAGTCCTTTTGCACAAATATGTGTGTGTGTGTGTGTGTATGTGTGTGTGTGTGTGTGTGTGTGTGTGTGTGTGGATAGATAGATAGATAGATAGATAGATTTAATTGTATGATTCCATAGATTTCCCATTCATGAAACAACAAACCTGGCCCCATGCATGAACACCAGCATCTGTTCTGCTTGCGCCAACCAAACAAAGCTGCTTATGATCAAGTTTAGTGATGCGTGTTAAAGCTTTTTCGATAATGCACTGTATTGTTGGGGGTGATGCTTGGTATTGCCAGCCTGTAAATGGGATACAAACAATTTCAGAGAGATCATGGAAAAGAAAATTAAGTAAAGCAGTTAAACAGTTCACAAGTCAATGATCAATAAAAATAAACCAAAAAGAACGCTGGCCAAATGATCAACTAGTTGCTGCCATGGACAACCAATGAAACATTGGTCAAGAATCCGAATCCCATTAAGCACATGAGCATAATACACGCATCATTTTAGGCTACGAAATAATAAGATTTAACTGAATTTTCAATAAATATATCAGAATGAACTAGGAAAGAAGAACTATGCAAACGGTAATTTTCTTGGCTTATTGTCAGAAGTTAAAAAGACCCTAACAAGATACATTGATCTTTTATAAACAGTAAAAATCAATTTTAAGATATGTGCAGCAATCAATACTGCTAACGGACTAACATAAAGCAACTTTCTCCCAAACATATTTTGTTATGAATGTCATGCTATATGAACTCAAACACCCATCATTGTGAATAATAATAATAATAATAACAACAACAACAACAATAATAATAATAATAATAATAATAATAATAATAATAATAATAATAATAATCATAATAATAATAATAATAAATGCTAGGATCATAAAAACACTCATCAGATCAAGCAAAACTACTGATATGAAATTCAAAACTTTGAATATCCAGATAGACTGAACCAAATAAGTACTTCTAGAGAGGTGGCATTCGCAGCCAACATGCCCTCACTCGTAGCCATGCCATTCCAAAAGTCGAGAAGACTTCTCCGAATTATTATCACTCCTACACTCTAAACGGTCCTCATAGAAGAGACAAAATTTCTAGACAATGGTGCTCACATATACCAAATTTAAATTAAGAGATGACACTTTTTAAATTTATTCTCAAAATCTACTCATCGAGCTAACTATCTATTCATCACAACCAATGTGCCTGTGGTGACAATGCCAACAACTTGGGATTATTAGATTGCAAATTAGAGACATTTTGAATGGTCATAGTTAGTTGTTGTTCGGATTTGAATAAGCTAGCCAACAAGCAAGGTCTTTCTGAGCTCACTTAATATAGTTTTTTAGGGGAATGCTTCAAACTCCACACTGGAACTTAAATAAAAACAAAAATTAGAACGATAGGTAACAAAAATAGCACTTTGAAAACTAAATTAGCCCCAAATACAAATCATGTCTGAGCATTATGTCCGATCTCTAGATCTCTAGAAATTATTTTGATATTCAATAGTTGCAATCCAGCTCATTGATAAATATAGAAGCGACTCTCACTGATGATGTGCTACCAAATGCTAATGATATACAACGGCAAGTTAATGATATGCTACTACTCTCTCATGATGTGCTAATGATGCATATGATATTAGATGTTGAGAAAAGCATAAATTGCATGCAATGCTGAACATAATGTTGGTTGATGATAAAACGGTTCATTGCAATCATAAGAATGTGTTATTAAAGAGATGATTTCTCTCATGTGCTGCTAGAACCCACTCTCTCAAGAAGAAAGATCTAAGCCACACAAGTGACAGGATTCCTTAGATAACTAAATCCACTCAGGTGGTCGAGCATAGAATGTAGAAACAGAAAGACATGAGATCCATTCACAAAAAATTCACCAAGAATCTCTGATTAACTTTGGATAATTGAAGATATCAATTGCTTATAATTTGGATAAGCATATCTAAGAAGATAGCTAGTGTATTATAGTAATGGCAAGAAAAACCCTACAATCTTGAAATTCTCCTTTCACATCTAGACAAAAGAGCAACCATATTTGAATAAAAGTCGAGAATGGAAAGTTAAGGTTTAAGAAAGGCAATATGTGACACCGTCAACACACTCGATATAACTAAATACCTTCTGAAACAGTCAAAGTACATTTGTTTTACATGCACATTACTAATGAGCATATTGCCAACAAATGTAGGGACATACAAGATGAAGTTATTAGTGACAATACATTAAGAAAAATAAGATAAAGAAAACAGAACAAAACTCCATTAAAAGAGTTTAGCTCATTTTCTTAACCCTTTTAATACTAGATGTCACTGCAGTTTCAGGAAAATCATCACGAGAAAGTTCTCTCCCAATAAGATTACCCCGAAGAGAACCTTTAAATAATTCTTCCCTTAAAAATATAGCATGAATCTAAAAAGAAACATAAATGATATGCAAATAAAACAATTAGATAACTCAAATATAAATTACATTGAGTAGCGGTGCAACAACCTTCAGTGTATATTTATCTTCGTCACATAAAAATTTGCGAGGAAAAGTAACAAGAAATTGATACAAATGAGATAATGTATAATACCAAGAACTTTTCAAAAAAATCAAACAACACTACTCACCATCATCATCATCATCATCATCACCACCACCACCACCAACATCATCTATGTAAGGAATTATCTCGAGTGGTGATCGCTCATCTCTCGGCATGAGTTAAATCATTCAGTCTTAAGAAAAATTAATCCAATGAATGACCCATGAGATCACCACATGTTACCCCTACATTGATATAAATAAGGTGCAAGTCTCGCAGGTCAGGCAATCTAGCAATGTCATGCGTGACGAGATGAAAATTAAAGCAAGAAAATGGGTGAAAATAGGTGCAAGTTTTACATAAACAATTAGAATAGAATAATTTCAATAAGATGGCTAACACCACAAACATCAAAAGTGAACAACAATGTGCAAGATGGAAAATATAACACTATAGACATCAAAAGACGTGATTTAAAAAAAAGAAATAGACCACTAAATAAGTTTGAGGCTCAATTTTCCATAGTAATTGCTTTTTGAAGAATGGAATGTCATAGGATGTCGTGACCATGTAATCCTTATAGTGAGAAAGATAGACAAAGAGGAGGGAGAGAGTTTATAAATTGTGATATGACCGGTTGACGTAATTTGATAAATACAGTATTAATCTCCAATTGAACTGGTGAAGAAAAGCAATTAATGGCCCATATGATGGAGCCACTAGCCGGAATACCAAGAATATTGATCAAATCCACCACTAATGAAAAAAAATAATAATAATGCATATAAGACTTTAATCAATAGTGGTTGTTATCATCACAAATCATAATAGAATATTTGTATAAAATCAGATCTGAAAGCTAAGGTTAATCAAAGAAGAATGCATAGGCCTAGCCTTCAAACAAGAGCAAGATATTAAATTCTAAGTTTATATATGAGTTAAGATTGAACAACGAAGGTTGGTGGAAGTAGAATTTATATTATTTAAGAAGTATTTGGCCCAATTCAGGAGGAAGCTCCCTCTGATTTATATTTTGGGGATCATATGGAATGGCTAGTCATCCTAAGGATTGAATAAAAAAGAGAATCTAAATGTATGCAAAAATTTAAGATGAAAAAACTTCAAGTGAAAAATTAAGAGAGTAAAAAATTTTAGCATTAGAGTTCTTACCTTGATGAAATAGTAGTTTTCCATTAATAGATGAAAATTTTTTCTTAGCTTTTGTTCAAAAAAAATATGAAGAAAGAATGGCAAAGAGAAGAGAAAGTGGTCCAGGGAAAGAGGGAAATTTGCATACATACCACACAATTCTTATGTATTTACATATCTAACACAAAGTTTGATATAACACGTTTTTTTCATAAGCATATGCATGAATAGGTGTATTTTACATTTAGAAAGGTAGTGATGGTCGTGATTTTTATGAGATTTAAAATTTTAAGTGGTATGCATGTAAATTGAATGTTGAGGTGTTAGATATGTCAAGTCATAAGAATTGTGCGGTACGTATGTAAATGCCCCTCAAACAAATAAAAAAAAAAAAAGCAAGTCTTTATCAGGTACTTGGTGTTGATGATATAGTTGGCAGTTTATCAAAAGCCTTAATTTAAAGGCATGGTTAGCACAGAAGCCTCACTATTATAAGCTAATGTGGCACATGTCAGTCCATGTAGATGAATAAATATTATTATGAAAAAACACTTTCATAGTTAACAAGTAACCATAAATGTTCATGGGTTGTGTTTAAATTAGCAGAAAACAGTTCAAATTAACAGATGTCCATTAATTTTCATAATCAAGATATTTTTTCTTGATGAAAGTAATGTCCAAAGTCAAAAGCTGACATAGAGTTGTCATAAGAAATCCACTCATACATAGAGACAAGGTCAACCATACCTAATCTTCATTTAATAGAGCAAAAAATAACTTCAACTTGATCCTGAAGATGTCAGCTTGCTAATAATCAGCCCTAAAAAATTCAACAATACATCATGTCAAGCAATATGATCTTGCATTTGGTTCATGCGTGATGGATTGAAATTCTCATCAGGCATGAGTTAGGTTAGATCCAAAAGTCATTAGTCAAAGAAAGAATATACCAAAATATCCAAAATAAATCTATTCATCAAGAAATCTACCAAGAAAAAAAAAAGAAGTATACCTCCCTATCTCATTACACTTGTAATAGTCAACATAAATAGGCTTGTAAAGAAAAGCAACAAAAGAGTTATCCTTTGTGAATAAGAATTGTACTATTACTAAAATACCATGAATTCAATGTCAAAAATCTTTCTTCAATTTACTGTTCCCCTCACTATAAATTATGTTCATACATATAACAAGGAAATTAATTCTATTACCTCTCTATCACTGTAACCACAATCATCTCTCCACAAATTAGTGGATATGTCAGTCAGTTAATTTCCCCCAATTTTAATCCAAATTTTCACAAGATGACACAATCATCAACGAAGCACCACTTTTTATTTCAATGCAATCCAAAGATAATAATCTTAATTTGACACTAATAAGAACTACAATTTGCTGCATTTAGTGTCGATGCCATTGGTGGTACATCATCCGCCAAAACTAAGTGCAACCTACTGGAATGCCCTAATATGCGGCTTCACTATTACTATACTTGTTGGACTAAGGTGCATTATTATCAAATCCATTGCAACACAAGATCCATTAAGTCTACAGGTCCCATAACCTTTATTTATTAATAGCTTAAGGTCCATCATTGTTGTTAACTCTAGACTTATCATATTCATTGGCCTAGGACAAGCAGCAACTGCAACCTCTAGGCTTGTTGCTTAAGATCACCACCATTGACCCCCTTGCTGACACCACCACTTTATATGCCACATTAATTAGGTTCAAAGCAACCTCCACCTTTGGGTATACCACAGCCATCACCTTCCATCCTACATTAATGCCAACCTTAGATGACGACATGACTTTATTATCTATATTTGTAGCCTGAGATCAATAATTTTGCACGGTATTTTCTATAGTTTAGAAATTCATTAAATAATTTAAATAATTTGTAATATAGGAAAAAATACCTTTGAAGGATATTTAGTGTTTAACGCAAAGAAGTGAATTGGAGGAGGATCACTCGGAGTCCATGCCCCAGTCTAAGACTCCTCAGCCTCGGTGACATGCTCTCTATCTTTTGAAGTCAATTCAACATGTTTTGAGCATATAAAAATCATACATAAGCCCCTAGAAACCAAATTCTCTGTTCTCGCACCAAAATTGGTTGTTTCGGGTACTTAGGTGCACAAATTGATGGTTGGGAGGTCATGCTTACACTCTAGGATTGGGGCCTAAGCTCCATGACAACCCAAACCTCGCAAATGCACATGTTTTTGCACAAATGACCTCCAATCTACGTTTTTTACATCAAACATTTGAAATATATCAGAAATAAAGTTTCCTATATAAGAAAAATATTTTAATTTGTATAAAAATTTTCCATAGTAATACTAAAATACAATACAAAATTATAAATCTAAGGCCGGGAAAACAGATATAAAATTTAGGGTTATCATCAGACTTATCATAGTTCTCGCATTTGGGCTTATTGTTGTCATTGTCTTTGGATTGCAATAGCAAAATTTTAAAAAGAAATTGCTATGACTCATTGTAGTCCATATCATCAAAACGTGCAGAGAATTTTTCATTCAATAAGGAGAAGTAGGAACTTCTTTGGAAGCCCAAATGTAACTAGATCAAACTTGGCAATGCTTATTAGATGGTGGTAGAGACGGGCTTTGTTTTCAGTCTTTTTTAGACATTGACTTCTCTCCTATAGCCTTCCTCCTCCAAATGTTTGAGACATACTCATACACAAATAAACAATCCAACTCCTCCATCTCAACAATGGTTGATATCCCTATTCCCCAATCTCTCAGATTGTTAATGTCAAATATCAAAGCTGTAGCTAACATTCAGCTCATTGCTGAAAACTATCCAACATGGAAGTCCCAAATTCGCAAACTCTTCAAGGCCAATGACTTTGACAGTTATCTAGAAGGATCTGCTATCTATCCTCCATCTGAAATACAGGATAATAATGGACAAAAATACTAAATTCTCATTCATTAGCTAGCAGCTAATTGATTAAATTTTTCAGTGGTTTTATACTGTCACCCAAAATACCGTTATACACAATCTTGATTCCACAGAAAAAGTCTAGAAACCTTTACAATCAAAACTTCAATCCACCCACAAATCCAAGGTTATGCAACTAAGAAATGAGTTGCGCATCTCAATAAAGGATCAAACTATGTCCCAATATCTTTTGGCAATTAAATCACTTGTTGACAACATAGCCGCAGCAGGTAGTCATATTGATTCTGAAGATATCAGATGTCACATTATAAATGGTTTACATTACTCCTACCAATCTTCTAAGACAACCATACGCACAAGATCTGAACCCATCAAGCTGACCTATACTCCTTGCAACGGCAATAAATTGTGACAATACCTTGGCAATTGCTATCGCTCTCAATCCCATTTTCCATTCCCACACAAAACATGTGGAAATAGACCGTCATATCATTTGTGATCACATTCATTCAAGGGACATTCAAATTGCTCATGTAAGCTCCACTGATCAAGTGACATATGAATTCACTAAAAGCCACAATTCAACTCAATTCATCGGGCTCAGGGACAAACTTACAATCATCTCATCCGATTGCAACTTTGGGGGGAGAGGGGGGTGGGAGGGGATAAACAACCCTATAGTTCTATACCACACTCATTCACTCTCTACTTACTACCCATAACTAATTCTGATTCCAGTGACCTCATTGCTCTCTTCATATATCTGCCTAACCCACTCTATATTTGGTGATGGAACAAAATGACAGGACGTTCTGCTGGTAATACCTACCTCAAGTAAGCTTTCTATGGTACTTCCTCACTCCTATGCTTTATTTACATGTCGAATTCTGATAAGTTTCCCAGACAACTTATGGACCATGGTGTTGTCCGCCTTCTATCACAATCGTAGCCAACACACGTGGCTCACATGGCCAATGCCCGATAACGCTCTCGATGTAACTTGATTTATATTGACTGCCTCGGAGGCAATATATTATTGCGTTCCTTCGACGAGTTGGATCAACTGCATACTATTTTCATAACAAGTGGAGTTTAACATTTGAAGACATGTTGTTTCCCTCCAGAGATTTCCATCAACAAAATTCTCTGCGTGTGCCTGAATTTCCGGCTACAACGAGCACATAAACTCTCTTGACATATCACAATCCAGGCACTCAACAAAGGAAAAAATATAGCTCTCACCACCAAAAAAAAATACTATAGAATGAAATCCATAAAAGATAAAAAAAAAAGGTTTTGGGTACTACGGACCGGCAAAATTCTTTCCGTCGTATGCAATGACCATACGCCACTTATGAAGAGAACTCGGAAGAAGTAACGTCGCCATATCCGAGACGTCTTCTTCGTGTTTCTAGAATTGAGAACAATTTTAACAGCTGAACCAAAACAACAGGAACAACGCGAGAGGGAGATAGATAACAAGCAATTTGCAGAAATTATGGAGAATCCATTAGGCGAAACTGCAAAAGCCGCTGCAAGAGCCATTTGATTTTTTTTTTTTTTCTTTTTCTTTTTTTATAAAGAAAAGTATTTGTGTTCATACCGCACACGAAGTATATAAAAAAAAGAAACTCAAAACTATATAATTTTTTAATGTTTAAGCGTATTGAGTTCAAGCCTATTAAGGCCCTAATTTTGGAGAAAAAATTGGGGGGGGAGGGGGGGGGGGGGTACAATTTAGCTTCTAGATTCCAACAAAGAGTCAACACCGGTCAAGCAATGACCCCACCCCTTATATTAAAAAAAAAAAGGACGAAGAAGCTAAATTTTTTAGGAAATCGAACCCGTCCTAATAGCCCTAAATATTTTTAGAAAATGCCGCATATCAAAAATTCACGTCCCGCCTCTTTGTCATTTTTAGACTTATGGTTTCCCATTTCCTTCTCAATTTGTTTTCCACGGCTGAGTTCGTTTCTTCCTGCTAATTTAAGGTTATTATTTAGGATTTGCTGCGTCATATTAAGGAGATATGACTACAGTAAATCGACAACAGATAAAATTTGAAGATGGAGATTTCTCGAAATGATGTCAAGAATAAAATAGAAGTGAGTTTATCTAATATTGAAATCATTACACTGTTTATTTATTATTATTATTATTATTAGTATTATTATTATTATTATTATTAGTTTTTGCTTTTGCATTCTGTAGTTTAAATCAATGTTATGTTAATATTGCAAGCTTAAATTTCATTCTCACAATAATTTCAGTTCTATACCACAACACCACCACTTTTTAATAGTAAACACATATAGCATCATAGTATATTGTCTTTGAAATCAGAGGAGTGAAAGATTTGGCGCATTTATGTTAAGAAACTCCATATAACTCCAAGATCATACCAAGAGCATGCCAACACCATCCCGATGCCACCCAATAAAACATGAAAATCAATAACGTTGCACCACCCCAACACCACAGGAATGCATCTCAATACTACCACAATATCACCCCAATACAACTGTATTAATATATTAAACAAGAACCCACAATATCATGCAATATCACTCAATTATCACCTCAATATCACCTCAATACCACACCAATATGAGACCTTCAATATTTTCACCAAAAACCCTCAATATCACCCCAATGCCATCCCAATATCACATCAATATCACCCCAATACCACTCCTTCAATATCATCTTCCAAAATAATCAATACCACCCCAATAACACATCAATACCACCACAATATTGCCTCGTCAATATCTTCTCATAAACCCCTCAATACAACTCAATACCACCCCCACAATATCTTCTCCCAAATTCTGCAATATCACCCTTCAATACCACCCCAAACCACTATAATACCATATCAATATCCTCACCAAAAACCCCAATACCATCTCAACACAACCACAACGTCTTCTCCTAGGACCCACAATACCACATCAATACCAACATAGTATCAATGTAATATCAAATCAATATCATCTCAATAACATCTCAATATCACCCTAATACCACCATAATGCTACATCAATATCACCCCAATACCACACCAATACCTCCCCTTCAATGTTCTCTCTAAAATCCTTAATAACACTTTAATAGCACCCCAATAACACTCGATTACCACCCCAATATCATCCCATTATTACCATAATACAACACTAATATTATAACATTTTGAAATCTTGCAATTGTTAAACCATATGTTTGTATGTGTAGTGATGTGAGCCAGAAATTTTGGATGGTGATTAAATTGTGACACATTGCTTGGCACCATTGTGTAAAATGAAAATGAGGCGTTTGAATTGTATTGCGCTTATGCAAGGCCATTACTTTACATTCTGCTAGCGATAAAAGGGGTACTCCTAATATAAGTGGTAGAATGATTTCATGTATTTCCACTGGAACAAAAATGTACATTCACCATTTTGGACCAAAATTAAGGTATATCAAATCAAATGACTTCTTAAATGGTAAAGTTGTTTTTAAAAAGTAGCCTGACCTAAATAGCACGTTTAAGTTTAAACGAGCGCATACTAAGATTGGTTGTCTAACCATGATTTGATATGACGTTGACATGGATGGTAATTGAAAAATTATAACCATTTCTTAACATATTTGGGTGGCCAACATCTCTTGAGATCAAGCTGGAGTATTAATGATATCACTAGAGAGGTGCTTAATTCGATGACACAAGTGGGGATTGGAGCTTTCGATGCATCAAATTTCTTTCTACGGAAGTTAGTGGAGTTGCTTAATCGAGTTTCTCAAAAAAGATGCATTCAATTTTATTCTAAAAGAGAGAAGAGTGAGAACTAAAAATGGCGACACTGATGTTTTAATACAACTATTCACAAAGAGGCAATATGTAGAAAGTATGTTTGCATGAGACTTTCATATTGATGATTTTAGTAGGTTGATGAGCTTTTTTTGGAGTGCGACCTGTTGAGAATCGACTTTGACTACTTTGGGAATGTCGTAATTTTTTATACAAGTTACAAATTGAATAAATATAACTTAGTCATTGAGCAGTTTGTAGGGTTTAACCATCACTAACAAAATGACTATTTTGGAGTAGGGATTTCTATCAGATGAGACAATTGACTCCTTTGTTATGGTTCTTTTTTTCCTTTTTATTTTTGAAGGAGTCGTCTGCTTGTCTATCATTGTATGATTTCGTTTTCCAAATAAGACTCTCTTTCGAATCATATAGATGATATGGAGAAGAGAGGATTGGAAAGATAATAATATATAATGAAGGAGACAAACAAGAGAATGAAAGTGGAGAGCCTATGCACGATAAACCTCATGTGATAGGTCAAGAGTATACGTCAAAAAAAGATTAGATAGAAACACTTTGAATCGAGTATCCATGAAAGTGTACCTATATAAGCTACCCAAACTAGAGAACAATGTTTATTAATTTGTTATGGGGTCAAGAGTCCTCCCAAAGGGACATATCCCATTTGGTTAATTGCATCTTTTGGGTTTCTCAATAATACTCTCGATCAAAGGAGTTTTGCTTACAATTGAGTGACAACTAGTAAGGATGTTGCAAATGTTGGTTGTCTCCAAGGAAACATCTGGGCACTTTTTGAGCTCTTGCTAAGCCACATGGAAGATAGTAAGTCTCTCATGGTCATAAATGGGTAGCGGCTCATAAGAAATCGAGGCACATGGAAAACTAGGTCATTTGATTGGAAACATCCCACCTCTTCGAGCTCAGACTGAGCCACAAGGGTAGAGGGAAAATTTTTGTATCCCAAACGGGCAGTGACCTATCAGCTAAGTGAGGCCCATCAAATGACATCGACCAAAATGCCAAATGATTGACAAGGCTTAACAGTGGTACGCAAAGGAAAAGAGAGAGTGTTCATAGTCAACCTAACTCAACTAGAGGCTCCTTTGTTAGTAATACATGAATTGCATCATCCAAAGGAACATCAGAAACTCTGAAGTCAAGAGAAAGAGACACTACTTCTATATTCTAGTGGTTGGTTTTCGTAGAGGTAGGAATTACACTTGCTAAACATAAGTGGAAAGCTGCCACTAGGAGAGGAAAGAGAGGCCTGGCTTATCAGGACTAGAGTGCTCTCACAAAAGGTGTTACACCTCATCTAGGTTGGAGAGCCTTCTAATGACCTAGGCGTTCTAGACAACCACTTAAGGTAAAAATTTATGCTGGCAGTCTGTTTGGAGGAGTGCATGAACTTCTTCTCGAAACATGCAAGATGCAAGGTAGTTATTTGGAGCAGTATTTGGATTTTCTAATTTCTATTAGAATGATTTGGGTTTTGCCCATGCAATGTGAACCATTTTAAAATTGTCCTGAAGGCTATGCAAAAAGGTAAACTGTAGTTTTAAAATCTTAGGATATTTTAATCCTAAACTTTAATTAGTCTTAAAATTTTATAGGTTGCAAGAGGTGTACTAATTAAAAAGAAGAATTGATAAATATGTATGTGCATAGACTTCTCATCTCAATAAGACATATCCTAAGGATGAATTACATTTTCCCATATCAAAGCAAATGGTTGAAAATGCTTATTCTCAAGCAATATTCTCCTTCATGGATGGATCTTTGGGCTTTAACCAAATTAGGATGGCTCCAAAAGATAAGAGACATATTGTATTTAGAACCTAAACTGGGGTTTCTATGACAAAATCTTGTCTTTAAACCTAATGAATGCTAGTGTTGCATACCAATGAGCTATAAATAAGTTCCTTGAATAACAAGTAGAATGTTAAGTCAATGACTTGTTTGTTAAGCGTAAAGAAAAAAAGATCACTTATACGACGAGCATTATTTTTGAACATCTACAACTATATGAACTGAAGATGAATCCACTAAAATGTGCTTTTAGGGTAACTTATGGGAAATTCCTAGGGTTCATAGTAAGTTATTGTGATATTGAAATAGATGCAGAGAATATTAAAGCAATATTAGAAATATCATCTCCTGAAAGTCTAACCTAAATGAGAACCTTCTAAGGTATGTTAGTTTCCCTAATATTCATTATTTCTAACCTTTCTCACAGGCTTCAACCATTTATTACCTTAGCCAGGAAGGATGTAAAGTTCCATTGGGACAATCACTATAAACAAGCCTTGGAAAGCATAAAATAATAACTAATGAAACCTTCAGTAATAACAGTCCCTATCACAGGTTAGCTATTACTCTTTTATATTATTACTTTTTATAAATCCCTTTATTCCTTATTAACCCAATTTAATGAGAAAAGTAAAGAGAATCCATTATCCTACTAAAGTTGTCAATTGATCCAAGCCAATAGAGATTATCCTTCCATCATAATCATTATTTTGGTTAGATTTTTTTAGTCCAAAAGTTGAGACACTACATGCTCTCTCACAGTCATTCTTATTTCTATTTTTAATCATTTGTAAAACTTGGTGATCCCTCCAACTCTATCAGAAAGACTAACTAGATGTTTAATTATACTATTGCAATTTGATGTAACCTTCTTCCCATTGCATTATATCAAAGGTTAAGATTTAACTGATTTTTTAGAAACACATCAATTTCCTGCTGAAGCTCCTTTAAATGTTGACCTACATAACACATAAATCATGTCTTTTAATGCTCAAGATAAACTATCTTGGGAGTTTGTTGCCCTCATTTTCCAATCAAATTTTTTTCTTAGCATGTGTTTTAAATGAACTCACTTAAGCTGAACCTTAAGTAAAACCTAATTTATTAAAAAAGAGATTTAAATTAACAAAAATTAAAAGTAATCAATACAAAACTTTGAGCATAACCTATTGTAATCAGACTCTAAGGTTTACCATAAACCCACCATAATCAACAACACCCCGAGATTGTTGTTTTCTCTCTCAAGATCATTATGGGACTCAAAAATTTATTGTAATAGTTGCATGATACCTGTATCATATATAAATACCATGTAAATAAATTTTATGATCGTTTGAAATAATTTTATGTAAAAATTCTTCAATTTAACCTTAAATCTATGAATAGTTCTTTCTAACCAACCCTAAAATTATTATTGTTTTCACAAGTCAACCTTATAATCAAAATTACGTTCTATAAATTGCATAATCAACATAGTCACATATGAGGAGCATGCAAATTTGTTTGGTGGTCACTAAACATCATTTTTAAGTAAAATTTTGAACTTAACATTTTCATACAAGAAAATTAATCCCACATAAAAAATTTTCAACTAGTTATTATTTATGAATAAGGAATTTTCCACTGGGTCTATATCATAGTAGAATTCAAATTTGCCTCTCCATGCCTAAACTTGACTCCATTTGGAGGCCCGTTGAGTCTACAAGAATTATGAGAAACAAAAAAATGCTAATTTCAATAATAATAAAATAATTTGACCATTGGTGACTGATCCGAACCATATGAATACTGGTATATTTTTACTTGTGGTAATAAGATTATTATTATATTATGATATAAAATTATCTTCTTTACAACGACACCAAAATCTTGATTCCAATGTAAATAAGGATACAACAGATATATTTAAATATAGGGATTCAATGTAAGTATACATATCATTATCAAGTAATAAAAGACTTTCTGATTAAGCCTTGAAATATTGATCCCATCGGGAAAAATTTTGGATATTTAAAAGATAAAAGGATTTAGATCAAAAAATCAATTTAGTAAAAGAAACTTACTTAAGAAGTTTTAGATAATAAAAAACTTGAAAATATGATTCTTTTTGGTATTTTCTTAAATTATTAAATAAAGAAAACAATTAATTTACTATAACGAGATTTTTGTAAGATTAAAGAAGTATAGATGAAAATATTTTTTTCCTTATCATGAATAAGTAATAAGTATAGAAGTTTTGTTGTGGAAGTATTCAAAATGTGCTTTGCCAAATAGGAGAAATAATATTCTTTACTCTTACAAGAGATGTTATAAAGATCATTAGCTAGTTTAAAGTTTGAATAGTTTTGAAGACAGGTTAGGTAAGGAAGATAGTAACTCTCACTCTAGAGTTCCCTCCTTTCCCTCCAACTGGGGGCTAACATCTCGCATCAAAACCTAAAACAGTAAACCAAATTGGGGGCTTTATTCTGTTGCCCTAAAGTCCTCTAATTCTACACCCATCAAAGTATATTTTCCTATTTATTTGCACAAAATTATATGAATTACTTTCTCATCCATACAATCTTATGTGATTTATACCTATTATTGACTGAGACAATACCTACTAGGATATTACATGTTCTCACAATAAATGTTAACATCTTAATTGGCCAAATCAAGAAGTAAATGAAGTGCAAGGATTAAATCAACACAACTTCTTCCAACATTAAAAATAAATACTTCCTAAACTTCCATCCAACACTTAATTACTTCTAATTTTAAGGAAAAAGATAAAGAAGACTACACAGAATAGATGAAGAAAACACAATAATAAGCAGTTTTAAAAGTAGAAATCATGTAGAAAACACAAGAAGTATCAATTAAAACCAATTGAAGTACACAGATAAAAACTTATCTCAAGTTCCTCTCCACCAAACTCGTAAAGTTCCTTTAATCTCTTCCTTTCTCTTACAAGAATCTCTAGGACTGGTCGCCCAACCCAAGAGGGTTTAAATCTCTCTAATACAATGAATTTTTACTTAGAAATCTCTACTCACCTTCCTTTTCACTAGGAATGAGAAAAGTCTGAAGAAACCCTAAGTAAGAATCTTACAACTTCTTACTATAACAACTCTCTAAACTCTGTAAAAGCTAAATCTAAAACTTTTTCTACAGCCTCTCCTCCTCTTCTTCAAGTCCATTCTTTTGTACTTTCTCAAATGGTGCCTTGGTGTCTCTTCAAAATGTATCTATATTCAATGAATATACCCAAGAGATGCATCCTTTAATGTGAAATTTGGATGTCTTTTGGTGCCATTGATTAGTTACCCACGTTTGTACTAAAGAGTGCCTCAAATACCTCTTCAAAATTTGTCAAACACTCCTTGAAATTGCTAAGTAATTACCTGCACTTAAGCGTGAGGCCTATGATGCTTAGGCATGGCCTTCTCAGTCTGCTGGCGCTTAGGCGCCAGATCTGGGCGCTTAGGCACCCCAGTTCATTTTAACACCTTCTTCATTTCGTTCAAAGTTTGATCTTTTTTCACTCCTTTTGACATTTTTAGTCCATTTAATTGTACCTGAAAAATAAAACACACTAATTCCTTCCATTAAAGTGCAATATCATTAAAAATAAGTATAAATGTGTATACAAATATTATATATTTAGGTATATTAAATTCCCCCGAAGTTAAAACGTTACTTATCCTCAAGTGACACTACAATATTTCAAAACTAACATAAGCAAATTATGTGAATGTGTTTCTTTAGGAGATTCTAAAATTTTGATCTTGAAATGTAGTATTCCAATTTAGAAAAAAATTTTAGTGAATGAGACCAATTTAAAGTTTATAAATTTTCTAAACTGCAAAAGTATGAAATATGAGCTTGATCACAGAAAAATTCATTAAGAAATTTATATCTATTTTTGATGAAATTGCACTTTAAAGAAAGGTATTTTCTTTATTTTATTGCAGGAATGAAGATTTATAAGTGATAGAAGCAAAAAACATGAAATGAAGCAAATTTGGATCAAAAAGGAGGAAATTCATGCAAATATAACTACTTCGCCGACGACGAGATCGAGGCCGCCGACGACGAGATCGTGAGGAGAATTTTCTGAAGGAATTATAACTACCTCGCCGACAGTGAGCCCGAGCCCACCGACAGCGAGATCACGCGGTTTGAAGACCTTCTAGAAGCCCCGCTGAAGGCGAGGTCGTTTCTCGCCAACGACGAGCTAGTTCAAAATGCTTATACATTGAACCTGGACACTTTTTGAAGAGGTGTTTAAGCACCCCTTGGACCTTTGATTACCTCTATAAATAGACGCCGAATTCTAGTGTTTTAGTGTGTGTCTCTGGAGTTTTATGTGTGTTTATTTTAGTGAGTCTGAGTGAGTTTGTTTATCCTTAGTAAGTTTATTAGTTTATTTGAGTGCTATTTAGTTTGTTGTACTAGAAGGAAAAGTCAAAGGAACTTCAAGGAGTCTGCTTGGGGAGAAAATTAAGATAAGTATCTTTGTTTATTGTTGTTAACTTTAAATGAAATCCATGCTTTGTTTTATTCTCATGCATTCTGAGTAATTTTCTTAGTCTTTCTCCTTGTTTATGAAAATTACTGGATTGATGAAATTTAATAGAAGCACATAATATAATATTAAAATAAATTGTGATAATTTTTACTTAAAACTTAATTTACTTTCAATCCGGCGATTGAGTAGTTAAAATATGTTGAATTATCAACTATAGTAAAAATTACATCCAATATTCGGGGAAGTCAAAAGCCTTGGAAGGCGGGTGCAAATAAATAGGGAAATATTAATTATCGGGCGTAGAATTGGATATTTTAGTGTGACGGACTAAAATACTTAAATTCGGTCCTACTCGTTTGAGAGTCGAAGTGTAGATGTTAGCCCTCGGGTGAAGGGAACGTGGGAGCTGCGAAGTGGCGACCGGTATCCTCCCGGCTAGCCAGCGGATTCGATAATCAAACATAGGATTAGTCAATGTTCTTTGCACCTGGACCAAAGGGTAAAGAATAGGAATGCTCCTATTTGTCACAATACAATATAAAAATTCTATTTAAATTCATCATTCACTTAATTCTCTAAAAATAAGGAGAAGGATACTTTTTCTGAATTATTTAAATCAACTTTATTTCAAGCATTAGTTTACTTTAGTTTGCTTTAAGTTACTTTTAATTTCAGTCTACTAGATTAGTAAGTAATTCCTTTAAATTTAGTCGATAACAAATCCGTTAAAAACTTCCTCGTGGGATCGATAACCAGGACTCCACTAGAGCCCTGTATTACTTGATACGATACGTATACTTGTGTAGAATCCATATTATACATTAAATCATATAACTATATTTAAAGCGGGATCAAGTTTTTGGTGCCATTGCTATAAACATAAATTGCATACATATAAAAAGTGGGTCAGAGCTCCTGTCTAATTCAAAAATACTTGTAGATTTTTAAAATATATATTTTAGGCATTCTATCTTCTTTACTTCAAAATTTTCATTAAAAATAATTATACTTACTATATTATATCCTTAAGATTACGCGTTTCTCAAATCTTATGTATTAAAAAGATCATACGTGGAACACATTTTTTATTATCACTAATTCTCAAGCTTGTCCTGCTATTATTTTTTTCACATACTATACTTCACTTTTTTTTTCGTTTTCTTTTTTTTGTCTGGCAAGGATTACTATATCTGAATAGGTCTTTAAAGATTTTGAATTCCACTCTTCCTTTCCTAAAGGAAAGGTCTGATATGTATCTTTTACTTAATAATAAAATAATAGTTTTGAAAACTACTTTTAATAAAAGAAATTTAAGTATTGAAAATAAAAGTCTAATTCTTCTATATTTTTCAAAAATAAAATATCTCTTACTAAAGATATTTACACCGTATTTAACATCTCTTCACTAAGAAAAAATTTAAATTGAAAATTTTCTTCTACACTAAAAAGTTTAAACAAATTCTCTTACACATTTCTATATTTAAACTTTTATTGCCCTAATATAACTTCATACACATAATCATTTTTCAAATCAAAAATCAAATTTATTTATAACATATTTGAGAACAAAAAAATTTCAAGCTTTAAAAATTAATTTTTCATCCCCCCTAAACTTAAATTTTTATACAACATAACCCAATCTCTACACATCCTTGTCACCTTTGTCATCTTCTTCATCTTCATCATCATTGTTGACCTCACTTTTGTAAGGATCATTTATAATCATTTTGAGATAGGAATTCTACCAATTTTAACCTCCTAAATCTTACCAATGGTCACTAAACCCTAATACCTAGGGTAAAACCAAATGAAGCCCTTTTAACCTAAACTTTAATGATGCCCTAAAATAATCAAATCAGCAATGACAAACCCTGATCTGATCAGACATTAACCAAACTGGTCAACATTTGACAAAAATGGTCAAACTAGGTCGAATTGGTCAATCTCAATGACTACCCCATTGACCAAACTGGTCAATCTTTGACCCAAATGGTCAAACTAGGTCAAAATGGTCAATCATTTACCCAATGATCACCTCATTGGCCAAACTGGTCAAATATTGACCCAAATGGTCAAACTAGGACAAAATGGTCAATCCTTGACCCAATGACCACCTCATTGACCAAACTGATCAAACTTTGACCATTTCATTCCTTAACCCACTGACCACCCAATTGACCAAACTAGTCAACCTTTGATCTAAATGGTCAAATTATGTCAAAATGATCAATCCTTGACCCAATGACCACCCCATTGAACAAACTGGTCAACCTTTAACCCAAACGGTCAAACTAGGTCAAAATGGTCAATCCTTGTCAAAATAGTCAATCCTTGACCTAATGGCCATCCCATTGACCAAACTGGTCAACCTTTGACCCAAATGGTCAAACTAGGTCAAAATGATTAATTCATGACCCAATAACAACCTCATTGACCAAACTAGTCAATGTTTGACCCAAATTGTCAAATTTGGTCAAAATGGCCAATCCCTGACCCTATGACCACCACATTGACCCAATAACAACCCTATTGAACATCAAGTCAACCTAGACACCAAATTGGTCAAATTTGACTCATTTGATCAAATTGAGACATTAAAATGATCAAATTTAATCATTTGGTTAACCCTAGTCAAACCTAGGTCCCATTACCAAACTTAATGACTCTATGATTAAATTATCCACTACAAGGTTAAGTAAATCACCTAGGTCAACCCTTGACTTGGACTGGTCAACCATGGTCAATCCTGGTCAACTATGGTCAACTTTAGTCAAATTTGGTTAAAATACTCAATTTTGAACCAAATTAATAAAATTAATCAAATGATTAACCTTCAAAATCATTTTGATTAATTTATGCGTTAATATTGTAATTTTCTATATTTTTATTTAATTACATAATTAATTAATAATGGAATTATGATTAAATAACCCTAAATTAAATTTGAAATTATGACATCACCCATGACATTAAAAATCCATAATTAATTTTCAGAATTACATTTAATTTATGGAGAGTCACCCATGGGTCACTGATGACTCATTAGACTCATCATGACATAAATAAAGCCTAAATTAACCAATTAATCATAACTTTTAACCAAGGTTAAGATTAATCATGACACCATTATGAAAGAAATGTATATGTGTAATGCCATTGATACACCTAAAATATATTGTATTTTTATGACCTTTTTATGCCTATTTTTGATGATATTGCACTTTAATGGAAAGTATTTTGTGTGTTTTTCTTACATGTATGATTAAATAGATGATTGTGATAAAAAAAAGAAAAAAAGATCCAATTTGGAGCAAAATGAAGAAAATTAAAAAAGTGATATGTGGCGGCTAAGCGCCAAGACCAGGCTGCTATGCGCCACAGTTGGGAGCTTACGCACCAGCAGGCTCGCAGTTAACCGCCGGTACCCCATGCTTACGCGCGACAGTTGAAAAAGATGAGTTATTTTAATTTAGGCGCCAATTTAAAGAGGTTTTTGAAGCACCTCTTGATGAGAACGTGGGTAACTACCTATTGACGCCAAATTCAATTCAAATTACTCTTGAATGGATGAATATTTTGGGAGATACATTGAATCGAGACACAAATTAAAGAGATACGAAGGCACCTTTTAAAAAAGTATAAGAAAAGGAAGAATTGAAGATCAGAAGAGAGTCCAAATAGAGTCTTACAAAGTAGTAGAGTGTCTAGTAAGAGAGTATTTTTTAGTGTGGTTGTTGTAGAGTGTGTAAGTAGTGTAAGAGTGTTCTTTCATTTACTAATACTCCACTCCACTAGTTTACATAAATTTAGTTCGTATTAAGAGTTGCTTAGAGAATTGGAGAGTTCAGAGTTGGGTGCTAACCTCTAAAGAGTCTTGTAAGGAAAAATAAAGTTTCAAAAGAATTTCAAGAGTCATGTGGAGAGGATTTACAGATAAGTCTTTATCTTTGTATTACATTTGGTGTTTAATTAAGACTTCTTGGGTTTTCACTATGATTTAAACTTTTTAAACAAAGTTGTGATTTTATTTTCTCCATGGATTATGAGTAGTTTTGTTTATCTTTTTCCTTAAAGTGATGAAGTAATTAAGTGATTCAAAACCTTGCACTTTATTTACTTCTTGATTTAGCCAATTAAGATGTTAAAATATGTTGTGAGAACATGTAAGATCCAGTGCGGTATTTTCTCAGTCAACAATTGAAAAGAATCATAAAAGATTGTCTGGGTGAGAATGTAATCCATATGGTTGAGTGCAAATAAATAAGGAGATATACTTTGATGGGTGTATAATTAGAGGACTTTAGAGTGACAGGTTAATGCCCCCAATTCGGTTTATTATTTTATGTTTTCATACGAGATGTTAGCCCCCAAGTGGAGGGAATTGAGGAAACTCTAGAGTGAGAGCTAGTATCTTTCCTGCATAACTGGTCTTCAAGATCTTTAGAACAGTAAATTAACATATGTTCTTTATAGCATCTCTAGTAAGGGTAAAAAATATTATTACTACTATTTAGCACAACACATTTTAGATACTTCCACAACAAATATTTTCCATAACTTGTTACTGATTCATAAAAAGGAAAAAGACAATTCATTTGCATAAGTTTTCATCCTATAAAAATTTAATTAAATTAGTTGCTTACTTTCATTTGAAATTATAAAATCAACATAAAGAATCGAATTTTATTTTATAAAATATTATCTTCGGCTTGAGTAAAATCTTTTCTAAATGTAAAAAGTTAATTTTCTGTTTTCTAATTAGAAAATATTTTATTTGTCATAACTTTCCCTGTGGGTTCGATATCTCTGGGCTTAATCAGAAAGTTCTATATTACTTGATAAACGATATATATACTTGCGTAGTATCCACATTATTAAAATAAAAAAAAGTAAGAAGAGAGTATTAATATATAAATCGTAAGCAAAAAATATCGGTGGATCAAGTTTTTGGCGCCATTGCCAGGGAATGAAATTTAATAAAGAAAAAAATTAAAAAATAATTGCTTTTTACTGTTTAAAGTTTTATTTAAACTTTTAAAATGTTTTTAAGGAAATTTATTTTATTTTATTTTATTATTATGTTTGGGTAGTTCAGGTTTTGAAGGACGTGTGCCTTAATATCATAAAATTTTCACCACCGTCATCTTTTTCCTTCGGCATTTCATGATTTTGAGGGCTAGGGCATCACTACATTTGCTAATCTTGAGCCATCTCAAGTGAAATTTGTTAGATTCGATCTTCTTAAGTGAAGAGCACTACTCTTAAGTAAATACTTTTGATTTTCACTATATATTTTGAGTATATTTTGGAGAAATCCGAAAATCACTGTTCATGGTGAAAATTTGAGAAAATGCTTGAAGAATTACTTGGATTTAGTAGATTAAGCCTTTAGGAGTTGAATTTAGTGATTTAAATTGAATTTGGAATTTATAGAGATTTTATGCAAATTTTAGAAATGGCATCGAAGAGGAGCAAAGCGAGAGCCACATTCGATTCTGACAAGTTCGTCAGTTTGAAAGCTTAGGATCGTTACGTTCAAGCGTTTTAATCACGTAAATTGATCCATGAGCGAGGATTTGATAAACCAGTGAATCACCTCTGCGATAAGTTTTATTGTTTTACTGCTGTAGCTGATACTTTTATTGTGCAGGAGTTCTATGTGAACCTCCCGAAGTTAGAGGATAACTTTATTTTCATGCGGTGGCAGCTAATACATTTTTCTCCTGAGGTAATTAATAGATTTTACTTAATGCCGCCTAGTATGTTTTGTTTTTATTCAAATTACAATCATACTAGGGAAGGGTTGGATGAGATTATTTCTGCTTTGACTGATTGGAGGGATTATGGAAAATTACAAATGAGAGAAGAGTTAACATCCCTGCATCACAGTTAAATGCTAACTCCAAAGCATGGCATTACTTTATATCATCTAAGTTGTTTCCTAAAAATCATCATAGTGAAGTGACTAGAGAAAGAGCCACTTTGAACTACTATATTCAGTAGAGGAAGGCGATAGGCATTGGAAAGATTATTTATGATTGTATCTGGAATTCTGCTAGAGCTGCCACCACTGTAGGTATGAGATTTGCTTCACTTAAAAATTCATTATGTAAGTAGGGTGATGTCAGATTTGAAAATTGGGAAGAGGTTCTTCAACCTCTTAAGCTTATTCCCAATTTAATTTTGAAGACTTATGCTGAGCATTCAATATTTGGCTATTAAGGAGGATTTTCTAGGGGTTCTAGTGCATCTGCTTCTGTTGCTTCTACATCTCAAGCATCTTCAGGTCAGTTTACTGATTAACAGACTGAGCTTTTAAATATGATAAGAGAAAATGTTAACTTTACAACGGATCAAGTGCATGATTTAGAGGGGAAAATAGATCATATAAGGGATTATCTTCAGAGACATAGTGAGTGTGAGGGGAATTATCACAGTTATATGGATAGACTGATCAGAGGTGATTTTAGTGCTGTGTTACCTACTCATCCCCAGTATACCCCATATGTGCCAACTCATGCTTGGAACAAAGGAGATGATGAGGAGGAGGAAGATGATTAGGATTGTTATTTTATTTTATTTGAGTTATATTATGTGATGTGATATGTGTGTGCACTATGTCTATTGTTGTTGTTATTTTCATTTGTGGATGTTATGGAGGACTACTTTTGTCCTTCATTTTGTTGTAATAGTTGCTTAAACACTTTATTTTGTGTTTATTTTAGTTGTGGATGTTTTCTGTCAGTAATATGTAATGTGATTGTATGTGCTAGTAAATGTGTTGGTGATTTGTTAATGTATTTTATTTGTGAATTTAGAACATTTTCCAAAAACTATTTAGGAAAGTTTTAAAATTCTATTAAAATCGATTAATTAAGCTTATACTTGAGTTTTCAATTTATTGACATATATAAGTGTTAGTTGTTTATTTCTGTTTAAGTCTGTGAATTTACTATTGTCCTCCACTACTTTAGAAGTCTTTTGAATTTCTTTCTGATAAAATGAAAAATTGTTAAAATTTTAGTCATTTTCATTCATGTTTTTAATACATGCATATTTAGGACATTAAAAGTTCCTGCTATTTTCTTAAAAATTTCAAAGAACTTAGAAAATTGTTGATCAAGCTTTTGCTGTTTTAGTCTTTGAGGAAAAGGTGGTGGTGGTTTTTCAACTTCCACATTAATAGGAATAACAGTATGATCTCTACTAGGAGAAGGAGTTTCTTTAGGTTTTTCAATCTCTTGAACCTCAATCTCATTTTCAATTTCATCCTGAATTCTTTTTTTTAATTCCTTTTCACTTCTAAGTTGTACAGCTTTAGCATGTTCATGTTTTTTTCCAATTTCTTTTGGGTTGATTTTAACATTACTAGGAAGTGTTCCTGGAGGTACGTAATTAATTAAATTAGCGATTTGTCTCATTTGATTCTCAATATTACGAATAACAGTGTTTTGATTTTGTAATTGATTACTCAATTATAAAATTAATTCTTCTATAGATTTTTTTTTCTGTTGATTATTAAATCCAGGAGGTTTATAGTTTGAATTTACTTGATTGTTCCAATTTCCAATTGGATGAGATTGATTATTACCCCATTGTTGTTGTGAATTATTCCAGTTAAAATTAGGGTGATTTTCCCATCCAGGATTATAATAATTTGAATAAGGGTTATTTTTACTAGCAATAGCTTGTAAAGTTTCAATAGTTTGAGAATCTTCAATATTCGCAAAGTTGTTATGTGATACATTGATAGCAAAATTATCTAATTTCTTAGATATCGCAGCCACTTGTGAAGCTAAGATAGAAAAGGCTTCATTATCATGAATACTTGCCATTCATTTAGGATTAACCCTTTCAGAAGGCCATTGAAAATTATTGTTTGCCATTTCTTCAATCAAAGTATAAGCTTCTTCAAATGATTTAGCCATTAAAGAACCTCCAGCAGTAGCATCAATAATTGATTTCAGTGATCCAATAACTTCGTTATAAAATGTTTGAATAATTAACCAATCAGGTAAAGGATGTTGAGGACACTTTCTTAATAGTTCTTTAAATCTTCCCTAAGTTTCATAAATTGTCTCCCCGTCAAATTGACTAAATGAAGTAATATCATTTCTTAATTTAGTGGTTTTAGAAGGAGGAAAATATTTAGCAAGGAATTTTTGTGTCATTTCAACCCATGTTTTAATAGAACCTGTTGCTAATGAGTTCAGCCACATATTTGCTTTATCTCTTAAAGAGAAAAGAAAGAGTCTATGTCTAACAGCATCATCCGAAACATTGTTATATTTAAAGGTAGCACGAAGTTCTAAAAAACTAGCAAGGTGTAAATTTGGATCCTCATTTGGTGTTCCCCCAAAATGATTATTTTGAACAATTTGAATAATAGACAGTTTAAGCTCAAAAGAATTAGCATCTACAGCAGGTATTTGAATACTAATATGAAGTTCATCAGCTGTAGGGTTAGCATAATCCTTAATGGTTTGTAAACATTTTATTCATTAATTTCAATTGGATTCTGTAAATTGTTATGTAAATTAGCCATCTCTTGATATTTTTGAATTTTTTTTCCTTTTTTAATTTTTCTTACAGTTCTTTCTAATTCAGAGTCTAAAGGTAATAATCCTTCAGATCAAGAACTACGAATAAAAAGTAAATAAAAAGTAAAATAAAATAGCAAGAAATAAAATCTCTTCTTCTTTTTTTTATTTTTTATTTTTTGTTTTTGTTTTTATAAATGTTTTTGTATTTTATATTTTTGTATTTTGACAATAAAAGAATAAATAAAATAAAAAAATATATAAAATCTAAAAATTTGCCTCCCCGGCAACGGCGCCAAAAACTTGATCCGACCAGAAATAACGCAGTAATTTATGCTTCCAAAAATATGTTATAGCCAATAATTTGACCCAAATAATAATAGCGGCTAGTGTATATAAATATAATTTTATGGAAAATATTTTACACACTAGAGGTACTAAGCAAGTATACATATCGTTTCAAGTAATATATGGCTTTAAATAAAAACCCCCGTATCGATCCCACGAGGAGGTTTATAGATTTTTTTTAAATATTTAATTTTATTTTTATGTACTTCTTTTAAAGTTATAAATTTAATATTTAATTTACTAAATGTAGAAATAAAGCAGTACTAAAATAATGAGTGATGTAAATAATAATAAGCAAACTTTCTTCCTTCCAATTAATCCAAGAATTTTTAGATAATGTAATATTCGTGGAGAATATAAATTTATGATATTGTGCCAAATAGAATCATTCCTATTCTTTACCTTCGCTCGATAGTATAAAGAACATTGGCTAATCTTTAGATCAGGTCTGGATTTATTGTTAGTAGAATGGGTTAATCTAGGCTCACACTACTAAATGTCCAATGGTGGCTATGGTCGGCCCTACTAGTGACCCGATCCCTTTCTATAAACCAAATTAAAAGAATTTAGTCTGTCACTCTAAAATCTTATTAATTCTACACCCATTGAATAATATTTTTCTATTTATTTGCACTTCCCCTTGAATAACCCGCACAAGGCCTTCGACTACCCAAGGATTCATGTGATATCTACTAGTTAAGAATTCATCTCCTTCTAGGTCTCAAAATTCTTCAACAGATTTTAACAACTTAAATGGCCAATTTAAATAATAAATTAAGATCGGGTATTAATATCATCACAATATTTAAACATATTTAGTTTTTAATTCTCGAATGAATTTTATATTATCTTATTTATCTTTTAATAATTGAAAGGAGAAAGTAAAGTAACTACTCATAACACATTGAATTTAAATAACAAAACATATAAATAAAACTTTGAATCAAATTACAAATACTTATCTCAAGTATTTCTCCAACTGAACCTCTGATTCTTTCTGACTCCAAAGTGAAATAGACTTCAAAAGCACCAACTCTTCCAAACTCTCAATACAAACTCTAAATAAAATAAACTCACTAATTTATGAAGGAATGCAAACTAAAAGTGTGGCCCTATATTTAAAATTATCTCTCTGATTGGGGGCCTCTTTTTCTGTAGAAATGGCCTCCTATTTATAGGCTTCAAGGGTTGCCTAAAGCACCTCTTCAAAATGTGTCCAATTTCAATGAATCTTCTAGAAATTGTGTCTGGCGCCTAGGCACCAGACTCCACATCCAGTTCTTCGCACCTCTTCACTTTGGATCACTCCTCTTCGGGATCCAAACCGTTTCCAAGTGTTTAGATATAATGTATCACATGTGCTATAATCCAGGAATAACTGCCAATCTTCTAGAAAGTCCAATAACCGCTCTAACCATCAAAATAACTGCCCAAAGTAGTTACAAAATCATAACTATTTTGGTATCGAGCTGGCGCTTAGGCGCCGGATCTCGTGCTCAGGCGCCGAGTGCACGGCTTAGCGCGGGATTCAGCGCCTGGCGCCAGACCCATTATTTTGGCAATTTTGCATTTTGGTTCTATTTTTGCTCCTTTTTGCTCTTTTTTCATCATTTTTCCTTCTTGAACATTTTTGCATCACCTATATCCAAAAACACAAAAATACCTTTCATTAAAGCATAATATCCTTAAAATTTTAATAAAAATTAAGGCATAAAAATAGGTATTTTTTTCATGAATCGGTTATCTAAGATGCAATTAACTATAGAGACTTGCCCTTATAGGAAACTTAAAGTTCCCATATTAATATGAACCCTATCTAGTTGTTTTATACTAGGTAGTGGAAATTGTCGGCCAATATAAATAGTTCACAGATCAAACCGATGTCATTAGTTTTTTAGTTTATTTGATCGAGTCTTATCATCAAGTAGTGTGTATGTCTCTTGAAATAGGTGCATTGCTTGCGATATTGTGCTCGTTTATTTAAACTTCTAAATAAATGAGATCCGTCCATCTCATTTTTCAATTTTAAAATACTATCAATATATATATGTATATTAAATTAAACCAAAACCATATTTTAAATATATTCTATAGTTTCTCAAAAAACAAAGATAAATGGAACTTAATAACCAAAAATTAAGTGTTGGATGGAAGTTGTGGAAGTATTGATCTTTATTGTTGGACGAAGTTATGTTAATTTAATCCTTGCACTTCATTACTTCTTGATTTGGCCAATTAGGAAGTTAACATTTGTTGTGAGAACATTTATGATCTGTGATGGTATTGTCTCAGTTAACTATTGGTAGAAATCACATGAAATTGTATGGATGAGAAAGTAATTTATATAATTTTGTACAAATAAACAAGGAAATATACCTTAATGAGTGTAGAATTAGAGTACTTTAGGGTGACAAACTAAAGCCCTCAATTTAGTTTATTGTTTTAGATTTTGATATGAGATGTTAGCACCTAAGTGGAGGGAAATGAGGGAACTCTAGCATGAGAGCTATTATCTTCCCTACCTAACCCGTCTTCAAAACTATTCAAACTTTAAACTAGCTATTGCGCTTTATAGCATCTCTACTAAGGGCTAAAAATATTATCGCTCCTATTTGGCATAGCAAATTTTGAATACTTCCACAAAAGAACTCCTATACTTATTACTTATTCATGATAAAGAAAAAGATATTTTCATATATACTTCTTCAATCTTACAAAAATCTCTTTATAGTTAGTTAATTGTTTTATTTATTTCATAATTTTAGAAAACAAAAAAGAATCACATTTTCAAGTTTTCTATTATCTAAAACTCCTTAAGTAAGTGTTTTTTTTCTAAATAGATTTTGTAATCTAAAACTTTTTTATCTTTTAAATATCCGAACTTTTCCTCGTGTGATCGATATTTTGGGGCTTAATTAAAAAGTTCTATATTACTTGATAACGATACGTATAGTTCTATAGAATCCCTTAATTTAAATATAATTTTTGTCTTTTTATTTACATTGGAATCAAGTTTTTTTGTGCCGTTGTAAAGAAGAAAATTTTATATCATAGATATAATTATAATCTTATAACAACAAGTAAAAATGTAGCAGTATTCGTGTGGTTGCGATCAAGTTTTTGGCGCATTGCCGGGGAATCAAATTTCCTGTGGATTTAAATTTAAAATAAAATTAAAGAGAATTTTTAGAAACAAAATTTCTATTTTTAGAAAGTCTTATTTAAACCTTGTTTGTTTATGCTTGTTTTTTTATTATTGTACTGTAATAGTATTTGCAAATTTTAAGTTCTGAAAGACTTGTGCCCTACGATTCTGAATTAGAACGAACTATTATAAAAATTAGAGAAATTTAAAATACAGAAAAATTTCAAGAAATGGCAAATCAAATTAATGAAAATGCTGAAATTCATCACGAATTAAGAACTTTATGAGATAATGCAAACCCTACAGTGGATGAACTTCCTAGTAAATCCTTATGTAACTGCCAATCCATTTGAACTTAAACCTGTTATTATCAAAATGGTATCTAATAATCAGTTTGGGGAGCACCAAAAGAAGGTCCAAATTTACATCTTGCCAATTTTCTAGAATTGTGTGCTACATTTAAATATGACGGTGTTTCTGACGATGCTATTAGACTTAGGCTTTTTCCACTCTCACTTAGGAAAAAAGCTAAGATATGGTTGAATTCATTTGCACCTGAATCTATCAGAAATTAGGGAGATTTAACACAGAAATTTCTTGCTAAATATTATTCACCATTAAAAACTGTGAATCTTAGAAATGATATTACATCTTTTTGTCAGTTTGAAGTAGAATATATTTATGAAGCTTGGGAACGATTTAAAGAACTCCTAAGAAAGTGTCAACACCATGTTGTGTCAGATTGGTTAATTATTCAAACTTTTTATAATGTATTTGCTGGATCTCTTAGATCTATTATTGATGCCAATGCTGGTGGTTCATTGATGTTGAAACAATTTCATGAAGCTTATGCTTTAATTGAAGAAATGGCTACTAAAATTTTCAATGGCCTTCTGAAAGGGTACATCCTAAAAAGGTAGCCAATATTCATGAATCTGAAGCTTTTGCAAAGTTAACAAATCAAGTTGCTACAATTTCAAAGAAGATAGACCAATTTGGAATGAATTTTTCTCCACTAATTCCAATGATTGAAGAGAATTGATTAGGCCAAATGGTAGATTATCACACATCAATTGAGACTTTAAATACTATAAATAACAAGTCAAATAACCCATATTCGAACTACTATAACCCAGGTAGGAAAAACCATCCTAAGTTTAACTGGAATAATAAGTTAGGTGCTACTAATCAGCAATGGGGGGAGCAACCAAGTAAACCCATTGGGGAACTCAAACAACCAAGGTAATAGTAATTATAGACCTAGTTATCCTTCAGGTTTTAATAATAATCCACAATTTAATGAAAAGAAGTTATCTATAGAAGAAGTGGTGTTACAAATGGAAAATTAGTTACAAAGTCAAGGAGCTACTATAAGAAATATTGAGAATCAGTTGGGAAAAATTGAAAATTCATTAAGTAATAGAACCCAAGGAACACATCCTATCCTAATAATATAGAAGTAAATCCAAAAGACCAGAATAAAGAGTAAGCAAAGGCTGTTAAACTTAGGAGTGGAAGAGAGTTGGAAGGTAGAGTTAAAAAGAAGATTGAAGTAGAGAAAGAAGAAATATAAAACCTGAAGAGGATGCTTCAAAAGGTTTTGAGAGACCTATTTCTCCTCTTGAGATTGATTTATAAAAATCGCCACTGCCTCCATTTCCTTAAAGACTTCGTCAACAAATGTTGGATAAACTATTTTCAAAACTTCTGGAAATATTTAAAAAGTATAAATTTAATAACCATTTTTTTTGAAGTTTAGAACAAATGCCAAGCTATGTGAAGTTTATAAAGGACATTCTTAACAGAAAGTGGAAGTTTGAAGGTAATAAGACAAATGCACTTAGTGAAGAGATCAGTGCTATAATTTAGAAAAAACTTTCTGAAAAGCTTAAAAATCCTGAATGTTTCACAATTCTATGTGCGATTAGAGAAAGCTTTTTTGGGAAAGATTTATGTGATTTGGGTACAAGTATTAAACTTATTTCATTATCTATATTTAAAAGACTGGTATAAAGAGAAATATCTCCTACAACTGTAATCTTGAATTTAGCAAATCGTTCTATAATGTATCCTAAGGGAGTGGTAGAAGTTGTTTTGGTGAAAGTGGATCAATTTATCTGTTCTGGTTATTTCATTGTGCCAGATATGGAGGAAGATAAAGAGATACCTATGATTTTAGGGAGACCTTTTCTAGCTATAGGAAGAGGAATGATAAATGTGCAAAAGGGGGAATTAACTATGTGTGTTAATGATCAAACTATTATTTTAATATTTCATAATTAATGAAATACCCTGTATAAGGTAATGAGATATCTTAGTGAATGCCATTTCAAATCAACTTATGAAGAGAAATCCGAAATGAAATAATTGGAGCACGAGCAAGAAGAGGAATTAAAACATCTTAATTATTTTAGTGAAGAAGATTCAAATTTTTTTCAAGAAAGTTTTGAAGTTTTTGACATGACGGAAAAAGACAAATCTTTTTATCCATCAATTGAGAAACCTTTTGAACTTGAATTGAAGTTACTTCTGAAACATTTAATATGCATTTTTTAGGTGATTCCTAAACATTATCAGTTATAATTTCCTCGAACTTAACTTTAAAAGAAGAAGAGTGTTTACTAAAAATTTTGAAGAAATACAAGAAAGCCTTTGGATGGACAATTGCTGATATTAAAGGAATGAATCATTGAATTTGTAAGCATAGATTTTGATGAAGGAAAACTGCAAAACCAGGGCTGATTCTCAAAGGAGATTAAATACCATTATCAAAGAAGTTGTTAAGAAAGATATTTTAAAGTGGCTAGATGCTGAGATTATCTATGTTATTTAAGATAGTGCATGGGATAGTCCAATACACTCTGTTCCTAAAAAAGGAGTAATTGTAACTATTAATGAACATATTGAACTAATACCAATAAGATAAGTTACATGATGGTGAATATGTAATGATTATATAAAATTAAACATTGCCAAAAGGAAAGATCATTTTACATTACACTTTCTAGATCAAATTCTGCATGGACTAGTTGGGCATAAATACTTTTGTTTTTCGGATGGATATATTGGTTATCACCAAATACAAATTGCTCTAGATGACCAAGAGAAAACAACTTTTACTAGTCCTTATGGTACTTTTGTTTTTCGAAGAATGCCCTTTGATTTATGTAATGCCCTACTACATTGCAAAGATGTATGATGGCTATTTTTTGTGATTTAATTGAAAAAAATTAAAGTTTTTATGGATAATTTTTTGGTGTTTGGAACTTTATTTGAATCATGTTCAGAAAATTTATCATGTGTTCTTAATCACTATGAAGAAAAAAATCTAGTATCTAATTGAGAAAAATACCAGTTTATGGTAGTAGGAGGAATTGTTTTAGGACATCACATTTCAGAGAAACGTATGGAAGAAGATCCTGCTAAAATTTAAGTGATCACTAATTTACCTCACCCAACCATGTGAGGGAAATTAGGAGTTTTTAGAGGTTGTTAGATTCTACAGGTGATATATTAAAGATTTCTAAAAAAATGTTAAGCCACTATGCCATTTGCTTGAAAAAGATATGATTTTTAATTTTGATAAGGTTTGCCAAAAAGTTTTTGAACTTTTTAAAGAAAAATTAATCACTGCACCAGCTATTGTTTCACGGGATTGGAAAAAAAATTTGAACTGATATGTGATACAAGTGATTATACTATTGGAGTTACTTTGGGACATAAATATGATAAAACTTTAAAAGTAACTTATTATGCTAGTAGAACTCTTAATGAAGCTCAAATTAATTATACCACACCGAGAAAGAATTATTAACAATAGTATTTGCTTTTGATAAATTCATATCATATTTAATTAGAACTAAATGTGTGGTGCATACTGAACTATTATGTTATTAAGTATTCAATGACAAAGAAGGATGAAAAACCAAGACCGATAAGATGGATTCTTCTTTTGAAAGAATTTTAATTTGAAATGGTACATAGAAAGGGTGTTGATAATCAAATTGCTGATCATCTATCTAGGTTTTATTCTGAGAAATCACTTTGTTCTGAAGAAGAAGTTAATGAACATTTTCTAGATTAAAAATTATTCAATATTAATGAATGGCATTTTCCATGGTATGTAGACATTGTGAACTTTAGTGTTAGTAACATTTTACCTTATGGTCTGATACACTAACAAAAGATGAAAGTTTTATCTGAAGCGAAGACTTATTTATGGGATGACCCATTTCTATATAAACAGGGGAAAGATCTAATTATTCAAAGATGTGTGCCTTTAGAAGAGACATTTGAAATTTTCCAATAATGTCATGATTCTGATTTGGGGGGACATTTTGGTGTTGATAAAATAACATACAAAATCTTGCAATCTGTATTTTATTGGCCTACTATCTTTAAAGATGTTAACGCCTATATTAAAAATTGTGATTGGAGTCAAAGTGTAGGCAATATTTCTAGAAGAAATGAGATTCCCTCAATTAAATTTTGGAAGTTAAAATATTTGACGTTTAGGGATTAGATTTCATGGGATGTTAAGAAGACCTATGCTAAAATGAGACCAGCACCTAAGCGCCCAGATTTGGCGCTTAAGCGTCGGAGTTATAAAAATGTGCCTAAATGATGTTCTAGAAGAACTAGACATGGAAAAGTGGCCTTAAACGTTATTTGGTGGTTTCTAGACGTGGGAAGTAGGTATAGGCTCTACTAATGTCTATAAATAGCATGGAAATGAAGAGAGTATTTGCCCCTTTCAAAATTTTCATTCTAAATTCTAAGAAAAGAGAGATTTGATTTGTAATAAGTGATAAGTTAGCAAAAATGTCTTCTTGGGAGAATAAATTGAAGAAGAAGGATGAATCTTTGAAGAAGAATTTTGTAAGTCAAAGTGTGCTAGAGTTATATAATGGATTCCTAGTCGTTAGTATTGAAGTATAGCGGAGAAGATTACAAAAATTGAGGCAGATGTGGCTTCAATTGAGGTAAAGATAAATGAAGCTAACACACATTTAGCATATATTGTTTGGTAACACAAAATGCAATTCAGTTATTCAAGTTATATTGAAGAAGCGGACAAAGCGATGTATCTGAAGAACAAATGGATTGAAGAGGATTCTATCAGAGTTCTTCATCATCATCTGTTTTACTAAATCTATGTGCGAATTGGTTCAGAAGGAACAAATGAAGGCCAGGGATACGTTTCACCTAATGAAGAAAGGAATTAAGTTCTATGTTTAGTTTGTTTGCTTGTTTGTTTGTTTTAAGTGTTTATGTAAGTTTGATTTGTATTGGGATGAATAGAAGTTATCTCATCTAAAAGTTTTTGGAATGGAGATTAGATATGTGATGTGTGTTTGTGTTTGTTGAAAATGTTAATGAAGGTGTTTTTTTTTGTAAAATTATTTATGTTATTGTGATCAAATCTAAGTTTTGAAAAGTTGAGAATTTTTGTGAAAGAAGAGAGAAAAAGGCGAAGAAAATTGTTATTATAATTTATTAAGACCGTGTGAGGGTGGTTGACTTGGGAAGATGTGCACTTGAATCATAATTTGGAAATATCAAAATTTGGGCACTAGCTCCTAAGTGCTAAAACCCTGTGCTTAAGCACAAGCAAACCGGAGAGCTTGGCGCCTAATCACCGAAACTGTCATGCTTAAGCACCGGTTCATGAATACCGCTTCATGATGGTTTTTAGTGCTGAAAACCACCATTTTCTCCTCATTTTATCTTTGTCTTGCTCAAGAGTTCGTGGTTTTACACTTAGGGCATCCCTATAAGTGAATAATACTAGGTGGATTTGAGCCAAATTCATTGGATTTTTCTTGTCAAGGTTAGAGCTTTTATTTTAAGTAATAATTTTTTATTTTCACCATGGATTTTGAGTGCACTATGGAAAATCTGAAATTTACTATTCATGATGAAAATTTTATGAAATTTGATGGATTTTACATGGAAAAGTGAGTATAAGCTTTTAGAAGTTAGATTTTGTGAGTTAGGGTTGATTTTGGAATTTATTGTTATTTTATTTAGTAATTTTTAGAAATGTCACTAAGGATGAAAAGGAGCAAGGGGAAGCACACTTTCGATGTGAGCATGTTTGTGAGTTCTAAGGCTTAGAATAGATATACCAATGCTCTGCAATCGAAGAAGTTAATTCCATAGCGTTGTTTAAGAATCTGAGCGGAGATGTAGAGGACTTAATTGTCCACCGACAGTGGGATTGATTATGCTATTTTTCTGCTATTGTAATAATTTCTGCAGTTAGAGAGTTTTATACAAATCTCTTCAAATATGAGGATGATTTGGTGATGGTTAGAGGGAAGACAGTTTCACCAGGGGTAATCAATTTGTTTTACCAACTACCTACATATACGTTGTGTTTTTATTCTAACTACAATCCTACTGAGGAGTTAGATGAGATTATTTCTTCGTTAACTGCTGAATGAGGTCTATGGAAGATTACCAGTGATAAAAGGGTAAACTTTTCTATGTCGAAGATGGATGAGACAGCGAAAGCATGGAATTATTTTATTTCTGCTCGTCTACTCCCCACAAATCATGTTAGCTAAGTGACAAGAGAGAGAGCTACACTAAACTACTGCATTCAACAGTGTAAGCCGATTATTGGATCTCTCATTTATTAGGTTATCACCAGTACTGCCAGAGCTGCCACTACTACAGGTTTGAGATTCATTTCCTTAATCTTTTCTTTATGTGAGCAAGCTGGTGTTAGATTTGATAGTTGGGAGGAGATACTTCAACCTCTGAAGCCCATTACTGTGTGAATTTGAAGACTTATTCTGAGCACTTATTTTTTGGCTAGGGAGGGGGATTTTCCTGGAGTTTTGGTGCTTCTACGTTGTGTGCTTCTACATCTCGTGCATCCACATCTCATGGTACATCCAGCCCTAATTCCCAAACTCAAATTCTACAAAGGATGATGGAAAACATTGATTATGCTACGGATAAGGTATCAAATCTTGAAAACTATGTTGATCATATTGATTCTTATTTAAGAAGACATAATGATTATGAAGAGAAATTCAACACATCTATGGAGAAACTCGTTAGATGTGATTAGAGTGTGGTATTTCCTCCATATCCATGGTACCCTGATTTTTATTCTGCTAGTTTTTTGGATGATGATTGGTGGCATCTGGAGCCTTCGAGATTTTCTTGTGTCAATGTTAATGTCATTGTTGGAGTCGCCACTCTGTTTATCTATCTTATTTCCCTAACCTTCAAGAAATCTTATTTCTTTGGATCATGTACAAAATCCTTGGGTATAAAGAAATTTGAAGAAAATAAGGATCCATAAAATAGTAAACAGTAGAATAAGAAATATCAGTGATAATCCTTACACAAGGAGAATCACATATGAAATTTTGATTAACCAGAGATTTCTAGGTGTGATACCTATTCTGAGTTTTTAAATCTCCTATAGGAGCAATCTCCTGAAGTTAATTACATCTTAGATAATTAAGTTTACCTAAGAAAACTTTTGATTAATGTTAACACTAGTTTTCTAAGAGATTTCAAGGAAAGAAACATCAAAGATTAATCCTAAGGGTAATATGTTTCAACCTTAAAGGTTTGATTTTGCCAATGTCATTTTTTATGTCAGTTTTTATTTTTGTTTTGTTGTTTGTCTTTTTTCTGTCATTTTATCTTGTAGTATGTCATTGTTTGGTGGTTATCTTAATAGTTTAGGTTTTGTGACTATCATAAAATTTTAGGTTTTGTTTCATTGTTTGTCTTAATTATGTCATTTTTGTTTTGTCATTTATATCGTCCTTATTTTGTATTGTTATTTGTCCCGTCTTAAGAACATGCAAAATAAATCTAAAACAGAACTTATCTTCAACCTGCATGAAAAACAATGTCAGAGTTATTCTTGCAAAAGAAATAATGATAATTTTATTGATTTAGTTGGTTGAACTTTTAGACAACCCGGTCAAAATGTCGATGGCTTTGTCATCCTAGAGTTTTCGGATGCCTTGATATTCTTAGTCTGAAAGGTTTTTAAACCAGGACTGGAAAACTCTTGTCAACAACCAGGATTGCATCGTCCAAGAAATCTTTGTAGATCAAGAACCCTGAGGTTGAAGTTGCATTTGGTGATCTTTTAATTCTTAATGTTTTTTTTGGATTTTAGGTTGGAAAATTTTAGGTTGTTTATGATTTATTAACCAATTAAAATTTTTCATGTGTCATTTTGATTGATTTTTATATGTCAATTTTTATTTGTTTATTTTAAGTTTAATGTATTTAGACCTAGAGAAATGAGTCAAGTTTTCTTAGATCTAATTTCTGTAAGATCTAATTAGACTTGAGAATTTTAGATTCATTATTGTTTGAATCTAATGTTTACGAGTTAAATCTAATATGAATTAGATTTAGGAATTTAGATTTAATGTCTTTAAATCTAAAGGTTTTGGATTAAGTCTAATATTAATTAGACTTTGGCATTTAGATTCAGTGTCGTTTGAATCTAATATTTTTGAGTTAAATCTAATATGAATTAGATTTAGGAATTTATACTCAATGTCTTTTGAATCTAAACGTTTTAAGAAATTTGACTAAGTCTAAATTTAAATTAGACTTAATGTTTAAGTCCTAATGTTGGTTGGAATGAAATTTGGTTAAGTCTAATATAGGTTAGACTTAGAGTTTTAGGTCCTGATGTCAGTTGGACTTAAATATTTAGTTGGATTTGATTCAATTTGGATTGAATATTGAGTTTAAGTTCAATGTAGATTGAACTTAAGGTTGAAGATTAATTTAAATCAAATTTAGGTAGAACTTAAAGTTGATTTAGGTTCAATATGGATTATCCTAAAGGGTTTGAAATGGTTTTAAGTCCAGTGAAGATAGGACTTAAAATTTGTTTAGGATTGAGATAACAAAGAAACAATTGGATATGTGTAAAGATTTAGTTCGCTTTTCAGCCAAAATAAAACAAGAGAAATCTTTTTTTGTTTTTTTACAAAGTTCTAAGTTGAAATCAGTTTAAGAAGTTTTATTTGTTCAATTATACCCGGAAAATAAAACAAGGAAAAAAATAAGAATCTTTGGAAAACAAAAGAAAAAAATCATGATCCTAATACAAGATAACACAAGAAAAAGATTTTCTTGTGTCATCTTGTATCGGGATTAACTTGTATCGAATCGAATAGACGATTAGAAATAGAAAGACTAAGAATAAAAGAATAAGAATACTTTCTATAAATTGAAATCTTTTTTACTTTCCTTTTATTCTATTCCTTTGTATACTTATTTTCCACCATTAGTAATAGTATACAAGTAAGAAGTTTCAATTAAGATTAATTAAGCCTAATTTAGGTAAGATTTAATTGATTAATAAGACTTAATTAGTGGTTAAGTCTAATTATGGCTTAGGATTAAAGTTTATTTAATTTAATTAGACCCAATTAAGATTTAGTCTAATTAGGGTTTATGATTAATTAAACCTAGTTCAAGAAAGATTTAATTTATTTAATTAGAGTTAATTAGGGTTAGGTCTAATAAAGGTTTAATTTGTCTTAAAACTACTGTAATTAAGGTTTAAGGTAATTAATTAGGTCTAATGAGGGGTTAGACCTAATTAGGGTTTATTGAGTTAAACCCAATGTGTTCAAGGCTTAACATAGTTTAATCAGTTCTAATTGATTTCTTATACCTAATTTGGGTTTGTTAAGTTAAACCTAATGTGATCAAGGTATAACTTGGTTTAATTAAGCCTAATTAATGTCTTAGACTTGATTGAGGTTTGTTAAGTTAAACTTAATGTGATTAAGGTCTAACTTGATTTAATTAAGCCTAATTAGTATCTTAGACTTAATTAGGATTTGTTAAGTTAAACCTAAGGTGACTAAGGTCTAACTTGGTTTAATTAAGTTTAATTAGCGTCCTAGACTTAAATAGGGTATATTATGGGTTAACATGAGTTGGGGTTTGGATTAGGTCAATTTGGGCTTGAACCTAAAGGTGATGGTTTTGGACTTGATTTAATGTGGGGTGAACCAAGCATAAGGTTCCTAGGCTAACACTTAGACCTAAGGGTTTTAGGGTTTTAAGTTTTATTTTAGAATTTACATTCTTAACCCTAAGTAATAGAAATGTCATTTTTTTTTATTTTTAAATTGTTAGAAGTTGTCATTTTAGAGTTTAGATATGTTACTCTAAATTTCCTAACCATTTTTAAATTTAGTTTCCAATTTCCAAAGTGATGTATGGATTACTGTCGGCATATATTTTTTTTTAGGTTGGTGTGTTGTGTTTTGAAGAGGGGTCGCCTACAGAAATTGTCGGCGAATTCTTAATTTAGTTTAAATAAATAATTTTGGAAAGTAGTATTTGATTTTGAAAATAATTTTAAATTTGAAAATTTTAAGATATGAAATCAAGCCAGATCTCACATCCCAAATAGTTTATATAAACGAGCACCGCATCATAGAACCGTGTATCTATCCCTAAGGATAGACACACTGTGCTTGATGGTGGGGCTCGATTAAATAAACTAAAAGATTTGTGACATCCGTTTGGTCCGCGAACCAATTTTATAAGCCGACAAAATTCCCTCGCTTAATATGAAAGCATTAAACGGGGTTTATATTACTCAGGTTCTTTAAAATTCCCTATAAGGGCAAGCCCCTATAGTTAATTACATCTTAAGTGACGGGAATCACCTAAGAAACTCTCGATAATAATCAATAATTCTGCTCTCAAGGATTTCAAAGTTTAAGTTTTCATGGGATTGAATTTTGGAATTTCAATAGGGAATGGATCAAATTTGGAACATTTTGTTTTGGGAATCCAAAGGAAGAAAGGTAGGAGAAATCACAGATTCGAAGCGGACTTCGGTAATTTCCCGACTATCCTATTGTTTGGCTTGGATTTAGGAAAGTCCTAATATTTATTTAAATGTTTTGATTTTGCCAATTTTAATTAATTAGGACTTATATTTATATGATAGAATCATACAAATAGCCTCGAAGATGTGAGGGTTTATGTCGTATCGGACGACTACCTCGGAAATCCTAAGAACGGTTAGGGCTTAATTTGCAATGCAAATGCCTAACAAAAGGTTGAGGATTTATGTTGCACTAGGCAAACTACCTCGAAATCCTATGGCTTGATTATTTAATTCTAGGAAAGTTTTGCTGAAGTAGACTCGAGTTTCTGCTGATGACGATGGCCGTGCTGCCCACCATGCTCTGAGCTCCTTGTTGTTGCAGATGTTTAGTTTTAGAAGTCATAAATCAGGGGATGAGAAAAGTGTTTTGGTTTAGAGAAGTCTTAATTTCCAAGTGTTTCTGTATTTTAATTAAAACAAATCTTAAAGTTGATTATAACGACACAGGTTAAGATCCCACGGTTCCATCCTTCGGCATCATTATTTTTATCGGATTCACTTAGTCCGGATGAATTTGCTAAACTCAACTGAATGAGTTCCACACTTTCATTTAGACCGTGGGAAATCCCGTTAGCAACACGTAGGTTACATCATCCGAGGTATTCCCGATCATCCAACAGGACGTTTTAATTTAGTTGTAATTTTAGTTTTGTGTTATGTTTGTGATTAAATTTTGAGTTGTTTTATATTTTGAAATGTTGTGGCGGTGAATTTTATCTTGCAATGACTTTTAACTTAGTTTTGGTTTCAGTTTTAGGGGCTATCCTAAAGGTGTGAGTTTTCATGCAACAGTTGTTTATCATGCGAGAAAAGTAAGTGCAATGCAGTTAAATAAATTGCAATAATGTAAATTGCAAGAAAGTAAATTGCAATAAAATAAAAGCGTACACTGGAGGGTCTTCCCGTCATCCCAAGCTGCACTTAAAACACAATTAGAATATTTAAGCAAGTTCCTAGGTAAAGCTAAGGTAAGGGTTATGGTTTTTACCAAGTTCCTAATCACTATAGCTAGTCATCTCCTACTGGCGTCTAGAGTTCTTTGTGTTTTTGTTTGAAGACGATTTTCTTCATCGAAAGAATAATTAAATTCAATTGTTCTTATAAATGTCCTATCATATTGAGGAAGTGCTTAAGAAGAATCTTAAACATCTTTTCAGTATTTCTAGGATTGTTTTAAGTCCAAATGAGTTTAATTATATAAATGAATTAATCGTCCAGGGGTTCAAGTTTTGTTGTTATCTTGCTCGGTGAACTAGGACATTTGAATATCCTATAAGTGAAGTAACATTTCATTTAATGTTCTGTTTAGGAGTTATGATAACTAAAACTTTCGAGGGTAAATTGGTATTGAAATGATTTGATTTAAGTTAAAGGGTTTAAATTTGAAATAGTGTTGAAGTTGCTTTATATTTAATTTCTTTCTGTTTTAGGTGTTGTTATTTAATTCAATTTAATTTAATTTAATTTAATTTAATTGAGTTTTAATTTAAATTTAATTTAATTCAATTTAGTTTGATTTGATGTTAAATTAATTTAATTTGATTTGATTTAATTTTAATTTAATTTGATTTAATTTAATTTAATTTAATTTAATTTAATTTTAATTCATTTGATTTGATTTAATTTAGTTTAATTTAATTTGATTTAATTTATTTCATTAATTTAATTTAATTTGATTTAATTTCATTTAATTTAATTTAATTTAATTTAATTTAATTTAATTTACTTAATTTAATTTAATTTTTAATTTAATTTTATTTTAATTGAAATTTTTTTAAAAGAGTTTAATAATTTAATTTTAGTTTGATGATTAAGTCTTTTAATGTTTTGAATTTGAGTTATCATTTTAATTAAGAATTGAATATTAATGAGATAATTAATTTAGGGATTTTTAAATTAAAGAATAAATCTCTTCCTAATAATATCCCTATTTTAATAATTCCAATTTTATTATTCTTCCAAATTTAATCAATTATTTAATTAAAGTTTAATCATTTTAAATTTGTTTAATGGGTTTCTACCCTTTAATTATTTAAATTTCAATCATCCAAATCAAAAGAGGATCAAATATTTTACTTGTTAATTTTTTATTAAACCTAAAAGTTTTAATTAAGGATTAAAATTTAATTACCATTTTACCCTTTAAGCTTAATAATTTCATAACTCACTAAATTGAACTCAAATGAACTTGAAATTTTTATGTGACTTTACTCATTTGTCAATAAAGACATGAGAGGAGAAAATGTGATTTTTATGCATTTAATTTATTTATATAATTATTTTGGTAGAAAATAGAGATTTTCAAGGAAAATTTAATAACATGACCAAGGGAAAGTTTCTGTCCTTAAGAAAATTAGGGGACATTCCAAATGACCAGAGGACCACTTGGACCAATTTTGGTGATTTTTTGAATTATATTATTTTTATTATAATTATTTTAAGTTTTGGAGTGTTAACTAATTTAAAAATAAAATAAATGTTAAAAAATGAATTTTATATTTTTCAAAAATCTCTCTAATATCAAGGAAATCAGAGAATCAAATTTTGCAATTTTCTGATTTTTCTATGATTTATTATAATTATTTTAGTGAAAATGCTAGAAAATACATTTTTTTTAATTTTAAAATTACCCGAGGGCTTTAAAATTTAATATTTCACTAAATAGACCTAAGAAAAATGTGGGGTTTGTTCCTAAGTGACTAAAATTCAAAATGTGACATTTTGGTGAATTTTATTATTTTTGTGATTTTTATTATTTTTTAATTATTAAAAATATTAAAATATTATTAAAAATCAACTTTTTTAGAAAATTGAAATTTTAATTTTCTTAAATTCCCCTGATATCAGAGAGGCTCCAAAACCAATTTGGTGAATTTTTGAAAAGTATTTTGAAAGTTATGAATTTTTAAAGTTTAAAATGACTAAGTGAGCTTAATCAACCCAATTAGTGGGGCTAACCAAGTCCAATTGACCTCAAATTTTTATGGTGGGTTCCTCTGACCCTAAAGGTCAGTGGAGAATTGATTTTAAGTCAATTTGAAGCATGATTAACTCTAATTAATTAGAGACCTATTTTGGGTGTTTAAGCCAATTAGGGTTGTTTTAAATGAACTAACTCAAAACCTATTTTTCCTAGGGTTCTCTGGTCATAAGGAACATCATCAAATTTTCCTAGAATTTATTTCACAACATGCTATTTATTGGAATTAAAATACTCAAAACAGAAACATGAACTTGAAAAATCAATAACTCTTCATAGGGATGGCCTCTGGCTTTGGAAAATTCAGGGAATGTTCCCAAATTTAGAGGATTCAAAAGCCCTATGGTCTCATGCCATGATGAATTGTATACATGCATGGAGAATTAAAAGTATGCAGAGAGTAAATAAATTATAAAAAATAAAATACTTGATGAAATTAAATGATTTCTTTTCCACATTTTTCTCCTCCATTCAGCTGAGCAAGAGGGTATTTTTATTTTATTTTTCTGATTTTTCTACACAAAGTTATAAATTTTTGAAGTTTAGGGAATTAAATAAATCAAAAAATACCCTAATTTTCTATTTATCCACGCAGCACCAACTCATCCTCGGCATCTCCGAAACGCCGCGTGTCGCGCTCCCATTCGACGCCGCCACCCGAGTCGGCAGCCCGGGCCCGCGGTTCTTGTACCATCTCTCGGTCCGACGCCATCCGAGCGCGTCCGTCCGCGCGTGTATTGAATGGACGGCATCCGTTCATCGTCCCCGAGCGTCCTCGCCGAGAGCCGTCCACACTAAATCCACTAAGATCTCACTCGATACTCGATGGATTTTCATGTTCTTATGCTCTATGGATTCGTCTTGAAGAGACGAACATATCTATACGGTTATCATGCATTGAAATTAAAGCATTCGAAATGGAGAATCTCCAGAAGCTCGGGATGAAGAATTAGTTCATACCTTTGCTCAGAGAAGTGTGGCTTCAATCTGAGAGTTGTTGCACCTTCGATTGGATCCCGACAAGCTCCGAGATGAAGTCTCCTGGTGCAGTGAATTGTCGCAGATGTGATTTCGACCAAGCCCGATCACAAAGCTTGGAGGCTGGAGCAGCTCGGGTGGCACGGAGATGGGGCTTTTGCTGGTGGACACCTTCCCTTGGTCCGGTGAAGGTGTAGAACCAATCAATTTGGGGATTGGCTCACTTTGTGGAGAAGTGTCACTGGTTTTGGGTGGAATTTCGACTACGAAATTGAGCTCGCAGAGAAGAAATGGCAGGGGGATCTCCTTGGGGATCAAGTGCTCTGTGTATGGGGAGGAGTACGGAACAATTTTGGCGAGTTTCCTTAAGGTTTGTTTCAGCACCTCTCATGGCCGAGAGGGGTGGTGTTTAAATAGGAGAGGGTGGAGGGCCTCCCGGGAGAGTTAGGGCTTGGGATCAGTTGCTCTTGGCAAGAGAAGAACGGCTCCAATGGCCACTGGGGATGGGGCGGCTCGGCGGGTGGGAATTTCAAGTTGGGCTCGCATGTGAGCTCTCGGCCATGGTGTTTTCCCGGCGGCCTAGTGGCTGGCCGGCCAGGCACTGGTCACCATCTTGTTCGGGTGGGTCGGGGGCTGGGGTTTGGTGCATTCGATTGAGGTTTGACATGTGTAAAGTGGTTGAATCAAAGTAGAAAGGGGAAGGGGTCATTTTGGCTCATTTTTGTCGACCCATGCAAATGGGTTGGGTGCACCTTCCCATGGCTAGCTTGGGCTGAAGATAAAGTGATTTAGGTCGGCTTAATTAGTGGGGAAGGGTCACCATCCAAGTACAATTAAGCTTAAGCATGGTTTAGTGGAGTCATGAAAGTGGCTAAATCACCCTTAAGGGAATCATTAAAGGACTCCCTCCTTTTGCCAAAAATGACATGGTGATGTGTAAAGTGGTCTGCCATGGCTTGCATATGGCTTGTGCATGGCTTCATGGCTCCATTTGGCTTGGGAAAAGGTTGGGTCGATTTCATAAAAATGGGTTTTAAGAATTTTGGATATTTTGGTGAAAATTTGCATGAAGCTTGATTTGGAATGGTTTAATTGATGATTTTGAAACTTAGGGGTGATTTTGATTAAATGGATGATGAGGGAAAGTGCCATGTGGGCTTTGGGTGGATTTGGGCTTTTGAATGTGGTGAAGTGGGCTTTTAGGAAAGTTTAAGAGGAATGGGCTTTTTGATTTTAGGATGGGCATTTGGGTGAAGATTTTATGAAGGACTTTGTCAAATAAATGTCATAATTGGTTTAGGGATGTTCTATGGAAGGCTTGGAGTCAATTTGGTGTGATTTGGAGTTGAATTGGTTTGAATTTGGGTTTATTTGGTAAGTGGGCCTATATGGGTCAAAGTGGGCCAAGTTGGGCCAATGTTGGGCTAGGGTTGAAATTGATGTAAAATCAATGTTGAGAAATGTTTATGGGAGTGTTTCAAAGAGGTTTTGACTTTGGTTGAGCTTTGATTTTGGGGTTTGGGCTCATTTGGGTTAGATTTGGGTTTAGGTCGAAAATGGGCCTTTTAGCTTTGGGTTGAATTTGAGTGGGATTTGGGTCTAAATTTTGGGCAAATCATGTTAGTGTTTTGTTTGTGGGAATGTTAAGGAAGATTTAGAAAAAGATTTGGGGTTAATTGGAGTTGAATTGGGTGAGTTTGGGTTAGGTTTGGGTCATGGGTCCAAGTTGGACTTTAAGGCCAAAAGTGAAATTGGATCCAAATATCAATCAAATTGAACTTGGATTTGGCCTAGATTGGTGTTGGGAATGTTTAATTGAAGTTTAGAATTGAATTGGACCAAAATTTGGGTCAATTGGGTGGGTTTGGTTTGACATTGGGTTCACTTTGGGTTAAAATGGGTCAAATTGGGGGTTTTGACAAAAGTAGGGTAAATTGATAAAATTGGCCCATGGTGTAGTTGAAAAAAATGAAATTGGGAATATTTGGGATTTTCTGGAATTTTCTGGGAATTTTCTGAATTTTTGGATTTTTTTGGGTCAAGAGGGGTATTTTGGGTATTTGGAGGGTATTGGGAGGTTTTCTTGGAATTTTTGGTATTTTTGGGTATGGATGATCAATTTAAGTGATGTGAAAATGTTTTGGAATGATTTTGGAGAATTTTGGATAATTTGGAAATTTTGAGAAATTTGGGTAATTTCGGGGGTTTTGGGTAGGCTAAGCGGGTGTAGGGTCCCGGGGGTCAAAAATTAAAAATTTGGGAAATTGAAGATTGGGTGGATGTAAGTGGAAAGAAGTCATTTTGGTTGAGCCATGAAGCCATATCAAGCCCATATGAGCCATGAAGGGACTCATTTGAGGCATTCAGCTATGTTGTTCCTAACCCTCTTAGCCGAGGGCTTAGGGGTTAAGGACCATCCATGTGAATCACCTACATGAGTCGAGGAGGTCGAGTTAGGTATGGGTGTAGTTTTAGGAGGTATGTGGAAGTGTAGTGTATAAGTGTAGTGTGTGTGTAAGTCGGCCCTTCACCGGACCGAGCCACTCGAGGCGATCCTAAGGCTAAAGAGTCCTATAGGAACTCATCCTTTAAACTTCCACATTTGATTTCGACCCTCTAGGTGATTAGGGGTCTATAGTCGAGTTTGTGGAGTTTGCGGGGAGTTAAGAAGTGGTTTGAATTTCTAAAAGGTGGGTCCCAATTCTAGTCCTCTAAGACGATCGAAGGAAAAGCTAAGGCTAGATCCTAAGTACTAAAGAGAAGAAGAGAAAATATCATCGAAAATGAGGTCAACAAATGGACCCCCAATAGGTGTGGTGAGTCGACGGAGCACACCGCGCGTATTGGCGTTGACCGAAACGATCAACAAAACCAACACGGATGTCCGAGTGACGAACTTAGGACGAAGTAGAAGAGTTTCGGCTGGGGAGTAGCAAGTATATCTACGAAGCTGGAGATTCACGAACTCTCGGCTGGGAAAGGAAAAAAGAGGTGAATCCCAAATCACATGATGCGGGGAATTCAATTTAGATTTCATTTTGTTTTAGTTTAAGTTTGACGTGTGAACTTAGATTTTAGTTTGGAGTTTCAATTTAGATTGAAGTTTTGTCGAAATTAATTTGAGGGATTTGATTTGAAATGAAAAATGGAATTCGAGGTTTTAGATGTAACATCTTCGACCTCGAAAGAAAATTGAATTGATTGGATTGAATCATTGCAATGAGGAGAGATCTCGGAGCAATGCGGTATTGGATGTAAAATCCTTAACCTCGAGAGTTTGATTTTGATGTATTTCATTGCTTTGTAGGGAAAGAATCCTAAAGCGATGCGGTCTTGGATGTAAAATCCTCGACCCAAAAGGTTTGAATTTGATGTATTTCGGTGCGATAGGGAAGAATCCTAAAGTAGTGCGGTCTTGGATGTAAAATCCTCGACCCAAAAATTTGAATTTGATGTATTTCGGTGCAATAGGGAAGAATCCTAAAGCGGTGCGGTCTTGGATGTAAAATCCTCGACCCAAAAGTTTGAATTTGATGTATTTCGAGTGCAATAGGGAAGAATCCTAAAGCGGTGCGATCTTGGATGTAAAATCCTCGACCCAAAAGTTTGAATTTGATGTATTTCGGTGCAATAGGGAAGAATCCTAAAGCGGTGCGGTCTTGGATGTAAAATCCTCGACCCAAAAGTTTGAATTTGATGTATTTCGGTGCAATAGGGAAGAATCCTAAAGCGAGTGCGGTCTTGGATGTAAAATCCTCGACCCAAAAGTTTGAATTTGATGTATTTCGGTGCAATAGGGAAGAATCCTAAAGCGAGTGCGATCTTGGATGTAAAATCCTCGACCCAAAAGTTTGAATTTGATGTATTTCGGTGCGATAGGGAAGAATCCTAAAGCGATGCGGTCTTGGATGTAAAATCCTCGACCCAAAAGTTTGAATTTGATGTATTTCGGTGCAATAGGGAAGAATCCTAAAGCGATGCGGTCTTGGATGTAAAATCCTCGACCCAAAAGTTTGAATTTGATGTATTTACGTGCAATAGGGAAGAATCCTAAAGCGATGCGATCTTGGATGTAAAATCCTCGACCCAAAAGTTTGAATTTGATGTATTTCAGTGCAATAGGGAAGAATCCTAAAGCAGTGCAGTCTTGGATGTAAAATCCTCGACCCAAAAGTTTGAATTTGATGGAGATTTGATTTGAGATCTGGAAGATCGAATTTGAAATTGGAAGGATGAGTTTGAACTCGATTGAAATTTTGATTTAAGATTTGATTTTGAAATTTGGAAGATCAAATTTGAAATTTGATTGAGATTGGATTTGGAATTCGGTTGAGAATTTGATTTGAGATTTGATTTAACATTTATGTTGATTTCATTTATCTTTTAATGATTCAAATTTTATTTTATCGTTTATTTAATGTTCATGTGAATTTGGTGTTCGTCATTTTTTTAGATTTTTTTTTTTAGAAAGTTTTTTTTTATCCCTTTTTTTTATTTCTTTTACGTTCTTTGTTCGAAGTTCATTTAACTTTAATGGCGTTTCCCAATCAATTTGCACAAAAGAGGTGAAGGCCAAAAATGTGACATGGTCACTTTCATTCCAATTATGTTGAAAATACATCATACAACTCGATGCGGAATACATCTCATACAATCCATGTAGACTCAAAACGGTTGTGTATGATCTTTGTCGATCCATCAAAAGAAGCATCCGTAAAAAATCCATGTACGAATAGTGGGGTACATGGTTAATAACATCACCTTCCAAGCCATCCTTGGCAAGGATGCCGAGTTGGATGTACGTTGGAGGTGTGATATCTCCCATGTAACTCACGGCTCGTAAGGTCGGAGGTTCTCTAGCTGCGGGTGCGGTTGAAAATGGTAAGGTGTCTTCACGTCATCCATTCTCCTGAAAGTAAGCGAGATCCGCTTCATTGGTACTCTCGGTATGCAATGCTTAGCGATATCCGCTCCGTTGCCCTTCGGTATCATGACGGAACCTACCGGTAAAGGTATCTTCAACGGCCCTCGGAACTCACCCGGGCTCGTTATCCGGAGGTCGGATCCGAACATGATGTCACACTCGTTCGGGAAAGAGCGTGCGAAAGGTCCGACGAAGTCGTGGTGATCTATATGTGGGGGTATGCGATCACCCTGTTTGTAGATGTTGATAATGCGGCTATTGGGTATGCAATCTGCTGGCGGTACCCTCCATGTTATCAATCTCTTTACCATTCTCTTGATGACTAATAGCATCGGATCTACTTGCCCATGACGGAGTATTCCGGTGGGTTTCCCTTCTGTCTTCGACAAAGTTGTAGCAACATCCGCATTGTATTGTGATTCTTCCCTTCCACGGCATCCATCTCCGGGGTTACGAGTAGGTATTTTCCCTTAGGCGGCCTGCTCGGCCCATTCTTTTCAAATCCGGATACAATCCACGATTTGCTGTTGTACATACTCGGAGAATACGTCGGTATGTAGCTCGAGGCCCTCTAGTATATTGATTCTTCTACCTTTAATTCTCTCGAAGTATTCAAAGGTTTTCTTTTCAACATTCTGCATTCTCTCCGGCTCGTATTCCGGAATGATCTGCAGATGGCGAGGCCTTGTGACATATTGTGGGATATACGGTTCGATCCCTTCACGTTCTCCTGCATACCTCGGCTCCTCAGGGATGATGCACGTCGGGACATCCCCGGGGTTGCTCCGCAACAAGGTCATGCATCACTTGTGGTTCTATCCGGTGGCGTGGTAGCCTTCTTTCTTCGATCTTCAGGGATTTCCACTGGTCCTTTACGTTATCCTAGGAGCTGGCCTCCTTTCTTCGGAGTTCTGGTGAACCGGTGTCCTCGAAGTGTATGTCTCGGCATTAGCAAGCTTGTCTCGTCGTGCTGGTCCGCGGCTAGTTTTGTTAACATCTTACGGATAAGACGATTCTTATTTATTCGTTGCGTTGCTGTGAGAGTAGATCTTCGAACTTCTTGAATCTACGTGGGCGCGGCGGCGACAAGCTCGCCCTCCGTTGTAGCGACTACGGACTTCATTTTCTTGTCTTCTTCGGTGTTTGCTTTTCTTTTCTTGTTGTTGGATTGGTGGCTTGGGCCACCCACTTTCATCCTTTGTCTGCCGGGTAGTTCTTCTCGGTTAGCGGGACCCGGTCACTTTCCTCGTCTTGTAGGCCTGCTGGTGCGAAATCCGAGTCGATCTCGATTATCGCTCCATCTTTCACCCTCTTTTCATCGAGTGCGAGGCTTACGCCATTCTTAAAGTTCGGGACCAACCGCCCGTTCGACATTTCCCTGCGAAAAGACAAGGAAAAGGATCGGGGGCATGTACTAAGAACAAGAACATTAAGAAAATGTTTATTAAAGACATTTTTTTTATTTCTCTTATATTTTAAAATTTAACGGGAATGAAGTAGGATAAGATCAGGAAAGAGATTTTGATTTGGAAAAGAAAACAAGGAAAACTTTGTTATCATGATTTTATTTATTTTAGCACATTTTATTATTATTATTATTATTATTATTATTTCTTTTTTTTTTTGGGTTCGGACCCAATCATAAGTAATTACTTCGCCCGTGTTTCTTAGGGATGAAGAATTCACTCCTTCGAAACATCAGGTGGCGTAATACTTTTTCAAGTATCGTCCGTTGATCGGAAGCATATGTCGTTCTCCACGGCAATTCACTAGGCGGTAGGAACCTCCCGAGTATCTTGCTTCGACCACGAACGGTCCTTCCCAAGTGGGTTCGAATTTTCCTCCTATCTTGCGATGTGCGAGCATAGGTCTCTTGAGAACAAGAACTAAGTCACCAACTTTGAAGGTTCTTGGGCGGACCAGTTTGTTATGGCCTTGGACCATCTTAGCTTGGTATAGTTCTAAATTTTGTTGCGCTGCAAGTCTTTTCCCTTCCAAGCTTTCTAATTCTTCGAGTCGTAATTTGGCGTTTTCTTCTGTCGTGATCTTGTTTGCAAGCTGCGATTACGAGCGAAGGAAGGCTGAACCTCTAAAGGTAACATCGCCTCGGACCCATACACCGGAGCGTAAGGTGTAGCTTGAGTAGGAGTTACGAAGGTTGTCCGGTAGGCCGCATAAGGCTTCTAACAATTTCTCGTGCCAATTTCTCTTATTATCGTCCGAGGTTTTCTTTAAGATTTGAACGAGAGTTTTATTAAAAGCCTCGGCGAGGCCGTTTGCTCTTGGGTAGTAAATTGTCGAGTATCGCCGGTCGATTCCGTGTCTTCGACAAAGTTGTTGATTTGCGTGCTTCGAATGCGGACCATTATACGAGATGATCTGCGCGGCACCCCGAAACGGTAGACAACTTGGTTCTTGAAAAGCTGTAGCACGTGGTGTGCTTTCACTTCTCTAAGTGGAGCTGCCTCTGCCCACTTGGAAAAGTAATCCGTAGCCGCAAGAATGAAGCGATGTCCTTTTGAAGATGGTGGTTCTATCGGACCCACTATGTACGTGCCTCGACATTCGAATGGCCGCGACACGATTGTCGGATGTAGCACATTTGGAGGTTGGTGTAGAACCACTCCGTGCACTTGGCATTGGTGACGGCTCTTGGCGATTTTCATGCGGTCGGTCATCATCGAGGGCCGGTAGTACCCCTAACCTTTTAATTTTCATTTTCATCTTCGGACCCGGTGGTGAGCGCCACGAGTCCTGAATGTACCTCCTTAACAATTTCAAGGGCCTCGGACCTGCTTAGGCACCTTAGCCACATTTGATCAAAAGACCTTCTATACAGTGTGTTGTTTATTAATGCGTAGGACAGAGTCCTTTTCTTGATCTGATGGGCTAGCGACCTATCGTCTGGTAGCTTTCCTGTTTGCAGGTAGTCTATTAATGGCTGTCGCCGATCTTACGTGTTTTACGTCACGTCTTTACTGCTGATTCTTTTCCTTTTCGATTTGTGTATTGTGTCCATGTCAAGTTTGTGATAGGACTCGACGTCCGTGAGCCGACACTTCCACTGATTCATCTTGCAAACGAGCAAATTCTTTTGCGAGACGGGCTAAAGCATCTGCTAAAGCATTTTCTTTTACGGGAATTTTGTAGATTGTCACATTTGGAATGCGTTCCAACAAGCTTGTATGGCATACTTGGAAGTATTGTTCGAGTCTCGGCTTTAAAATTACATGTCTTGTCCGGCGATACGTTGAATGATTAACTGCGAATCCCCGTAGATGTTGATGTCTGTTATTCCCATTTGAATAGTTAATTCCGATCCGTTATGAGGGCTTCGTATTCGCTTCATTGTTTGTACACGGTTATGTCAAGTGGTAGGAGTATCTTAACATCCCCGCTCGGTGTTATAAAGATTAGCCCGATTCTGCCTTACCGGGCACTATCACTTGCGATTCTTCGTCTTTCTGCGCTGAAGATGCTCCATCGAAGTACATTTCCCAACGTCGATCATCGGGGTCTTCTAGGTTCATTATTTGTTCATCCGGCAAATCGTCATTGAGAGGAGATTCGCCAGGCAAAGGGTGTCTTTGCGAGAAAGTCTGCTAAGACTTGTCCCTTCACGGCACGCGAGAGGTACGAAAGTTATATCGAATTGCGATAATATCATTGACCATCGGCAAGTCTGCAGGAAAGTGTTGGACGAGTCATCGAGTATTGTAATGGATTAAACTTCGAGATCGGGTTGACCTTATGAGAAAGCATGTAGTGCACGAGCTTTTGGGCGGCGAAGATCGGGGCCAAACAATGCTTTTCAATTGCGGGATACCTTACCTCCGTCGGAAGTAAACGACGGCTTAAGTAGTAAAGAGCATTTTCTTTACCCTCATCATTGACACAGGCTAACGGGGCTCCGAGAGAATCGTCTAAAGCCGCGGTGTAAAGTATCGGCGGTCTACACGAGGCCTGGGGCTGCTAAGACGGGAGGTGTCATTAAATATTGTTTAATGTCCTCGAAGGCCTTACGGCATTTCTCTTCCCGAATAAATTTGGCATCCTTTTTAACTAGTGCGAGAAAGGCTGACACCTACTGACAAGTTTGAGATAAAGCGTCGAAGATATGCCGACTTCCTTGAAAAGATCGTAGTTGTTTTAAGGTTTTGGGAGGTGGCATTTCTAAGATAGCTTTAATCTTTTCGGGTCGATTTCAATTCCTCGATGTCGGACAACAAATCCTAAGAATTTCCGGAGGTGACGCCGAAGGCTGCATTTTAAGGGATTCATCTTAAGGTTAAATTGTCTTAATCGTTCGAAAACAATTCTCAAATCATACGAGTGGTTTTCCTTTACTTTGCTTTTGATGACCACATCATCCACGTAGCATTCGACTTGATTGTGGATGAGATCATCAAAAATTCTTGTCATTGCTCTCCGGTAGGTTGCTCCTGCGTTCTTCGATCCGAATGGCCTCACTTGTGTAGCAAAATACTCCGATCGGCGTTACGAATGTCTGTAAGCTTTTCATCTTCCGGAGCCATTTTTATCCGGTTGTATCCTGAAGATCCATCCATGAATGAGAATATTTCATGTGTTGAAGCGATGTCGATCATTAATTCTGGGATCGGTAGAGGGAATTCATCCTTTGGACATGCCTTGTTTAAATCTCTGAAGTCCACACAAATTCTGATCTGACCATTCTTCTTTACGATCGGCACCACATTGGCTAACCAAGTCGGGTATTGTTCTTCACGGACAAATTTAGCGTCTATTAGCTTTTTAACTTCGGCTATGACTTGTTGTTCGATTTCTAGTCGCATTCTTCAGGACCTTGTCGATCGGGACGAAGTAGGATCCACTCCTAGCTTATGATTGCGACCTCCGGAGCTAATCCTAGCATTTCATCGTAGTTCCAAGCAAAACGAGTCTTTAAATTCCATTAATAACTTGATTATTTCTTCGGAGTCTTCTTTATTGAGTAAGGAGCTAACAAAGGTAGGTCTAGGCTCTTCGCTAGTACCTAAGTTAACTTCCGTTAACTCATCTATTGTAGATTTGATTTCTTCTTCGAATTCGGCGGAGCGTCTCCAATTTGTACATCTTCGAGTTTGTCCGTAGTTTCCATGCAGTTTTCATTGGACTTGCAAGTGACAACCAAGCAAAATTCGGTATCGTCGATCGATCCTATCGTGCCGAATCCGAGTCCATACTTTGAATTGGGAGGACGACCGGAGTTATTCCATAATTTTTCAAAATGTTGAGATTGACCTTTTGTCCATTGTCGAGGTAAGAAACCACGTTGAATTAAATTTTGAACACAGGGAGAGTACCACTCAAAAGGTAATTCCATTAATTCTGATGAAGTGACATCTTCGAATTGTACATGATTTTCAGTTTTGGAGGAAGAAGCACCACGGTATAATTTGATTGGATTTGCACCACCGCTACGTACCTCTTTGACCACCATACCCTCGATCTTATTAGAATGGATCGGGGTTAGGGTCATAGTATGTACATAGTGGTTAATCTTCTCGTACATTGATTTGTATTCTTCATTCTTTTCATCTTCGAGAGAGATCTTGAATTGCGGCTTCTTCTGACTTATTGTCGCTGCTTCTTGTTTGATTTCTTTTTCTTCTTCAGAACTATCTTCCCAATCAACATTGATGGTTGGTTTCCTCTGTCCAACTGTCCTAACGTCTCTACCACGGCCTCGTCCCCGGCCTCGACCTCGGATGCGAGTTGTGGAGAAACCTTCACCATCTCGCCGGAAGGGAGTGGTGAGTGGCTGTTGGACTAGAACTTCGGGTTCTTCGTTGTCCCGAACTTTCTTTGCTTCATTTGTTACGGTATCTCCGGAGAAGATTGTTTTCTTTGGCGGTGCATAATAAGTTGCGTCTTCATGGATTCCAATCTCATGTACGGAGAATGGTTGCAAGTCACCTTTGATGCCTTTGTTCCCCTCCATCGTAGTACTTGATGCACTCTGGTGTAGAGATGATGGTACCATCCTGTTTTCATGTATCCATGGTCGGCCCGGTAGAGCGTTGAACGACGTTTCGAATCGATTATGTGAAATTTCGCGGTTGTCTTTGCTAAGTCACCGGTCTTCATCAATAGTGTTATTGACCCGAGGGCTCTTTCTCCTTTACGGTTGAATCCTCTTAATAACATTTTGTACGCTTCGAGCTCGCGAGCATCAATTTCCAAATATGCTAGTGTTCGAAGACTCATTATATTGATTGATGCTCCTGGATCCACCAATACTGCGGAGAGCGTAAACTTCCCGATTATAGCTCGAAATGTACAACGGTCGGTTGTGATCCGCTGTCCCGAGTAGTAGGTCGCTGTCCAGTGAAGGTAACGCCTCGTTGTTCTTTTAACGAGCAAACCTCATCTAAGGAATCTCCGGCCATTTGAGCTAGCGAATTTTCGGATCAAGTAAGGCCTTGATCAGAGCTTCTCTCATCTCCTTTGATAAGATGAGAGCGTCGTAAATGCTCAGTTTGGCCGGTAGTTTCCTAAGATGGGCTAGTACGTTGTAGTCCACTTTATTTCCATGTGTCTCGACTTCTTCTCGAATGGGTATTTCTTCTGCTGGGGTTGGTTCTTCTTGAACAACCACCGTTTCCTTTGTCCTTTGGACCCATTCTTGGAGGTAGAACTCTTCCACTTCTTAAGTTGACTTCTGTAATTTCTTCTGAATTTAGTGTTGAGTTTGCCGGTGTCTCCTCCTGAATCGGAATGACAGGCTCTTCCAGATTATCTTCAGAATCTGAAGGCTCTAACTCTATCGTGACTGGAGCTCCTCGAAACTCGCAGATAGATCCGTTGCTTGTTGAACTCTCGTAGCCTCCTTGATGGCTGCCTTCTTCGTTATTTTGCTCGTCGAGATCGTGTATGATTTGAGAATTGTTGTTGGTATCGAAGTCGATGTCCGGATTGTCGCTAGTTACGTAATCATTAGAAACAGTCAAAACGTAGCCAACGCCATCACCCTTATCATTATATGATCCCACCGAAGTGAGCGAGATAATCATACAAAATCGAGAGGTTCGAGGGATTTCTCCCCCGAATCGGAAACAACTATCCTAGGATAAGCGGCCCCTAGTCCAGCCTTAGGAGTCTCGGTCCTCTCTTCTTCGTCAATTCTCTTCTTCTCTTCAATCGCCTCCTGCTGAGGTGGTTCTTCTATCGCAAGTGATAGTACCGGCTTAACAGGTCTCGAACTCTGAATTGAAGCTCACACCGAAGCGGTTCAGATGCTGTCTAAAATTTTCTTCGAAGACCTTGTCCAGGCGGTAGTCCATCCATCGTCAGTTGCATAGGGATCTATCAGAATGACGGGATCGGTTGAGATAACATTGACGGAACCTCCTTTACGGGGTTCCTTCATGTACTCCTTCGGGATAGTTATATTTCCTTTCCGAAGGTTGTCGTTGAGCCAACTTTTAAAGGTAATGCAATCTTCTATCTTGTGCCCAAGCATCCGGTGGTAGGGGCAAAAGTTGGGATCACCGTTCTTGTTGACTTCCTCTGGTCTTTTAGGCTCTGCAGTTGGAAATCCGGAGTCTTCATCGGACTACGGAACATTTTCGGTACTTGCTTCATTCTTGAACGGATATTCTCTGCTCGAAGTTCCCTTAATGTACATTGCGGACGAGACGGTTGTTCATCTTGCGGAGACGACCGATAGTTGGACCTGGGTTGTTGGTAGTCCTGTTGTGGTTCTTCGCGGCCGTTACGGTGGTATTTGCATCGGTTGCTTGCCTTTGTCAGCTCGCTGCAACGATCCCGGATTTCTTTTCGAAGGTCTTCACCGGCTCACCTTGTCCGTCTTGTCGGTGAAACTTAATTGCTTCGCCTCTTCTTGCAAGCTTCCGGCCTTGCTTAACAACTTCTCGAAAGTCTTAATAGTGAATCCTTTGAGGAGAAGTGCTATCGGGCCGTGAATGCTTTTAAGCAAAATGCCGACTGCATGTTGTTCTTGCAGTTGTGGTTCACACTTCATGCTTAAGTTCCTCCATCGAAGTATGTAATCCACCAAAGTTTCATTCGGCCTTTGTTTCTCTACCACTAAATCACCTATAGTGATGTGGTGCCGAGCTCCGGCGAATCGCTTGATGAAGAGGTTCTCTAGCTGCGAGAACGTCTTCACCGAACCGTTTGGTAATTCCGCATACCGGTCGAAGCGATTCTGACGGATCGCTGACGAAGCTGTCGGAAGAGTAATGCATCGCTCCCGTCGGCATTACAACAAGCGGCACGAAAGTGTGCAACATGCTTGTCGGGGGTTCCGGTTCCGACGAAGGTCTTGAACGAGAGGTGGTACGAAGCCTTTCGGGTATTGGACGGCGTCGAATTCTTCCAGGTAAGGTCTACCCATCCGAATGGGTGTCCCGCTCTTCGATTGTGCTAAGGCTTCTCGCACTTGCTTTGTTCCACCAAGTTCTTGATATCCTTTTCGGGGATCATACTTTGTGTTGTATCCTTTTCGATTGGTCATCCCCATTGACGGATGTAATCTCCTTTCCTCCGTCTACAATGTGAATGACCTGCGGGGGTGTCTCTCTATGTGGTTGTACTTGACTGCGGAGAGTGGCCGGAGCTACGGCCATCTCTTCCATCCTTTTCGCCATTTGAGCGATCGTGTCGTCTTTTCTTGAAGTCTGCCTTCTCATCGGTTACGGCTCCTCTCTTCTGCGTGCTGCGGGAGCACCTTACGAAGGCGATGAAGCTCGTGTCTCAACGATATTGATTTCTGCATTTTCGTCGTCCATGAATTCCGATGAATCAATCTCATCTCCGAACTTTTCTTCTCTTTCTTTTGTCAACCGTCGGATATCGGTTCTCAACTTTTCCATGGCATCTTCCAGCGGGCTTTCCGTGTGTCTTTGCGGTTGTCATGCGATAGGCTGCCGGGTCCCTTTTCACGAGTTCCCTTTATTGCGGTAGCACTTTCTTCAGATTCCGGCCTCACGGCGAGACTTTCTTTCTCGGGCTGCTCGTTTCGATCTTAGCGCCGGTAGTGGGACGCCATACCATCCTTCTAGCGGCAGAAGGTCTCAGGACCGGATGGTGCACGTCGGCCAAATGCCGGAATGTGGTATCCTCCCTAATCCGTAATCCCGAGACTACGACGGGCGGGCTAGCCTTCATTCTTTTACTTGGCTTTTCTGTCATGACGGCGGGCTCTACTCGGGGCCCAAGATGGGATTTGACTGGCACCCGCCCTATCCTTCGTAGAATCTCCAATACGGGGCAGTTTTCCTTCTTTGCTAACTTTTCTACCAAAGTTTACAGTCGAGCAAACGGCGTAGTTCTAGTTCTTTTCTTGCGGCTATCGTTGTAATATGCGGGCTGAGGTAATGTGGCAGCAATCTTGCGAACATTCTCCTCATCCTCTGCGGCGGAGAGGGGATGGAACCTGCTTCCTCCCAAAAGTGGTATGTAGTCAGGCAGCGGTGTATATTCTGGCAGCGGTGTATATTCAGGCAGCTCTGGAATTTCCTCTAGGAAGGCAATTTCAGCAGCTCTGGCTTCTCTGGCGATCCTTCTACTCCTGTTTCTTCTTTGGGTCCTTGTCAGTGACGGAATCTTTGAACTGGACCCGATTTCGAAAATAGAAGGTCTTACAGGAAGATCCGTACCCTCCACGGTAACAGGTTTACCATAATTCTGGATTTCTTTCCCCTTTATTTGGCAGAAGTCGGGGTAGGTGCAGAAACAACTAGACCAGTGGGGGTAGTAAGAACAGTCCTCCTGCGGACGGCAGTACTCCTCTTAGTCGGGATCCTTTGCAGGGGAGGAAACTCTTGGGTCGACCTAAGGTTGAACTTAAGCAGCGGCTCCTCGGCCCGGATACCTTGTTCGTCGGTGCAAAGAGGAGACGTCGGTGACCTTGACATTCGTGTTTTCAAATCCTTGTCCGAATCGGATGATCCCATTGTCGGGCGGCTCATCCTTATAGACGGCGAAGTCCAATCCATTGGTGAAGGAGAAAATCGGCTTCGGGGCTTCCATTTCGCGGGGTAGATTCGGTTGTCGGTCCCAAGCTATGCTTCTTTTCTTTAGGACGAAAAGAAAGGAATTGAAAAGAGTCCGAACTCATTCTTGTTCATGTATTTATAAGAGGGAATCATTTGTTAAAAGAGTCACTTTTTAGAGGGTTTGTTTATTTAGAACGGAATGTTCAAAGGTGTAAAGAAGGTAAGGAATCCGATTCAGAGTTGGAAAGGAAAAGAAAGTCTTAAGCAAGACTTCTCGACTCGAAGGATCACTCCTAAACTAACACCTATTGGGGGTCCACCCCACCTCAAAAATGAGGTAAAAGGATCTCGGAACCTCTCTGTTTAGGGGTGTCTAAACAGTGGCTCCTAAATCCGAGAATGTTGGCTATACTTGTCCAAGGTAGAAATGAACATAGTATTCCAACGGAAAGAAGGGTAGTTTGACCCATTAAGGACATGAATATACTACCGATTTTTGAAAGCAGAATTATTTGATTAAAATGGAGAGAGGAATTAGTCCCCAGCGGAGTCGCCAGAAATCTGTCGGCATATTTTTTTTTTTAGGTTGGTGTGTTGTGTTTTGAAGAGGGGTCGCCTACAGAAATTGTCGGCGAATTCTTAATTTAGTTTAAATAAATAATTTTGGAAAGTAGTATTTGATTTTGAAAATAATTTTAAATTTGAAAATTTTAAGATATGAAATCAAACCGATCTCACATCCCAAATAGTTTATATAAACGAGCACCGCACCGCAAACCGTATATCTATCCCTAAGGATAGACACACTGCTTGATGGTGGGGCTCGATTAAATAAACTAAAAGATTTGTGACATCCGTTTGGTCTGCGAACTAATTTTATAAGCCGACAAAATTCCCCTACTTAATATGAAAGCATTAAACAGGGTTTATATTACCTGGGTTCTTTAAAATTCCCTATAAGGGCAAGCCCCTATAGTTAATTACATCTTAAGTGACGGGAATCACCTAAGAAAACTCTCGATAATAATCAATAATTCTGCTCTCAAGGATTTCAAAGTTTAAGTTTTCAAGGGATTGAATTTTGGAATTTCAATAGGGAATGGATCAAATTTGGATCATTTTGTTTTGGGAATCCAAAGGAAGAAAGGTAGGAGAAATCACAGATTCGAAGCGGACTTCGGTAATTTCCCGACTATCCTATTGTTTGGCTTGGATTTAGGAAAGTCCTAATATTTATTTAAATTTTTTGATTTTGCCAATTTTAATTAATTAGGACTTATATTTATATGATAGAATCATACAAATAGCCTCGAAGATGTGAGGGTTTATGTCGTATCGGACGACTACCTCGGAAATCCTAAGACCGGTTAGGGCTTAATTTGCAATGCAAATGCCTAACAAAAGGTTGAGGATTTATGTTGCACTAGGCAAACTACCTCGAAATCCTATGGCTTCGATTATTTAATTCTAGGAAAGTTTCTGTCGAAGTAGACTCGGGTTTTGCTGATGACGATGGCCGTGCTGCCCACCATGCTCCGAGCTCCTTGTTGTTGCAGATTTTTAGTTTTAGAAGTCATAAATCAGGGGATGAAAAAAGTGTTTTGATTTAGAGAAGTCTTAATTTCCAAGTGTTTTTGTGTTTTAATTAAAACAAATCTTAAAGTTGATTATAACGACACTGGTTAAGATCCCACGGTTCCATCCTTCCGGCATCATTATTTTTATCGGATTCACTTAGACCAGATGAATTTGCTAAACTCAATTGAATGAGTTCCACACTTTCATTTAGACCGTGAGAAATCCCGTTAGCAACACGTAGGTTACATCATCCGAGGTATTCCCGATCATCCAACAGGACGTTTTAATTTAGTTGTAATTGTAGTTTTGTGTTCTGTTTGTGATTAAATTTTGAGTTGTTTTATATTTTGAAATGTTGTGGCGGTGAATTTTATCTTGCAATGACTTTTAACTTAGTTTTGGTTTCGGTTTTAGGGGCTATCCTAAAGGTGTGAGTTTTCATGCAACGGTTGTTTATCATGCAAGAAAAGTAAGTGCGATACAGTTAAATAAATTGCAATAATGTAAATTGCAAGAAAGTAAATTGCAATAAAATAAAAGCGTACCTGGAGGGTCTTCCCGTCATCCCAAGCTACACTTAAAACACAATTAGAATATTTAAGCAAGTTCCTAGGTAAAGCTAAGGTAAGGGTTATGGTTTTCTACCAAGTTCCTAATCCTATAGCTAGTCATCTCCTATGGCGTCTAGGTTCTTTGTGTTTTTGTTTGAAGACGATTTTCTTCATCAAAGAATAATTAAATTCAATTGTTCTTATAAATGTCCTATCATATTAAGGAAGTGCTTAAGAAGAATCTTAAACATCTTTTCAATATTTCTAGGATTGTTTTAAGTCCAAATGGGTTTAATTATATAAATGAATTAATCGTCCAGGGGTTCAAGTTTTGTTGTTATCTTGCTCAGTGAACTAGGACATTTGAATATCCTATAAGTGAAGTAACATTTCATTTAATGTTCTGTTTAGGAGTTATGATAACTAAAACTTTCGAGGGTAAATTGGTATTCAAATGATTTGATTTAAGTTAAAGGGTTTAAATTTGAAATAGTGTTCAAGTTGCTTTATATTTAATTTCTTTCTGTTTTAGGTGTTGTTATTTAATTCAATTTAATTTAATTTAATTTAATTTAATTGAGTTTTAATTTAAATTTAATTTAATTCAATTTAGTTTGATTTGATGTTAAATTAATTTAATTTGATTTGATTTAATTTTAATTTAATTTGATTTAATTTAATTTAATTTAATTTAATTTAATTTAATTTAATTTAATTTAATTTAATTTAATTTTAATTCATTTGATTTGATTTAATTTAGTTTAATTTAATTTGATTTAATTTATTTCATTAATTTAATTTAATTTGATTTAATTTAATTTAATTTAATTTAATTTAATTTAATTTACTTAATTTAATTTAATTTTTAATTTAATTTTATTTTTATTGAAATTTTTTAAAAGAGTTTAATAATTTAATTTTAGTTTGATGATTAAGTCTTTTAATGTTTTGAATTTGAGTTATCATTTTAATTAAGAATTGAATATTAATGAGATAATTAATTTAGGGATTTTTAAATTAAAGAATAAATCTCTTCCTAATAATATCCCTATTTTAATAATTCCAATTTTATTATTCTTCCAAATTTAATCAATTATTTAATTAAAGTTTAATCATTTTAAATTTGTTTAATGGGTTTCTACCCTTTAATTATTTAAATTTCAATCATCCAAATCAAAAGAGGATCAAATATTTTACTTGTTAATTTTTTATTAAACCTAAAAGTTTTAATTAAGGATTAAAATTTAATTACCATTTTACCCTTTAAGCTTAATAATTTCATAACTCACTAAATTGAACTCAAATGAACTTGAAATTTTTATGTGACTTCACTCATATGTCAATAAAGACATGAGAGGAGAAAATGTGATTTTTATGCATTTAATTTATTTATATAATTATTTTGGTAGAAAATAGAGATTTTCAAGGAAAATTTAATAACATGACCAAGGGAAAGTTTCTATCCTTAAGAAAATTAGGGGACATTCCAAATGACCAGAGGACCACTTGGACTAATTTTGGTGATTTTTTGAATTATATTATTTTTATTATAATTATTTTAAGTTTTGGAGTGTTAATTAATTTAAAAATAAAATAAATGTTGAAAATGAATTTTATATTTTTCAAAAATCTCTCTGATATCAAGGAAATCAGAGAATCAAATTTTGCAATTTTCTGATTTTTCTATGATTTATTATAATTATTTTAGTGAAAATGCTAGAAAATACATTTTTTTTAATTTTAAAATTACCCTAGGGCTTTAAAATTTAATATTTCACTAAATAGACCTAAGAAAAATGTGGGGTTTGTTCCTAAGTGACTAAAATTCAAAATGTGACATTTTGGTGAATTTTATTATTTTTGTGATTTTTATTATTTTTTAATTATTAAAAATATTAAAATATTATTAAAAATCAACTTTTTTAGAAAATTGAAATTTTAATTTTCTTAAATTCCCCTGATATCGAGAGAGGCTCCAAAACCAATTTGGTGAATTTTTGAAAAGTATTTTGAAAGTTATGAATTTTTAAAGTTTAAAATGACTAAGTGGCTTAATCAACCCAATTAGTGGGGCTAACCAAGTCCAATTGACCTCAAATTTTTATGGTGGGTTCCTCTGACCCTAAAGGTCAGTGGAGAATTGATTTTAAGTCAATTTGATGCATGGTTAACTCTAATTAATTAGAGACCTATTTTGGGTGTTTAAGCCGATTAGGGTTGTTTTAAATGAACTAACTCAAAACCTATTTTTCCTAGGGTTCTCTGGTCATAAGGAACATCATCAAATTTTCCTAGAATTTATTTCACAACATGCTATTTATTGGAATTAAAATACTCAAAACAGTAACATGAACTTGAAAAATCAATAACTCTTCATAGGGATGGCCTCGACTTTGGAAAATTCAGGGAATGTTCCCAAATTCGAGGCTTCAAAAGCCCTATGGTCTCATGCCATGGTGAATTGTATACATGCATGGAGAATTAAAAGTATGCAGAGAGTAAATAAATTATAAAAAATAAAATACTTGATGAAATTAAATGATTTCTTTTCCACATTATTCTCCTTTGTTCACTGAGCAAGAGGGTATATTTATTTTTTTTGTCTGATTTTTCTACACAAAGTTATGAATTTTTGAAGTTTAGGGAATTAAATAAATAAAAAAATACCCTAATTTTCTATTTATCCACGCGGCGCCAACTCATCCTCGGCATCTCCGAAACGCCACATGTCGCGCTCCCATTCGACGCCGCCACCTGAGTCAGCAGCCCGGGCCCCGCGGTTCTTGTACCATCTCCTGGTCCGACGCCATCTGAGCCGTCCGTCCGCGCGTGTATTGAATGGACGGCATCCGTTCATCGTCCTCGAGCGTCCTCACCCGAGAGCCGTCCACACTAAATCCCTAAGATCTCACTCGATACTCGATGGATTTTCATGTTCTTATGCTCTATGGATTCGTCTTGAAGAGACGAACACATCTATACGGTTATCATGCTCAATCTCCAGAAGCTCGGGATGAAGAATTAGTTCATACCTTTGCTTAGAGAAGTGTGGCTTCAATCTGAGAGTTGTTGCACCTTCGATTGGATCCCAGCAAGCTCCAGATGAAGTCTCCCGGTCCGGTGAATTGTCTAGATGTGATTTCGACCAAGCCCGATCACAAAGCTTGGAGGCCGGAGCAACCGGGTGGCCCGGAGATGGGGCTTTTCTTGGTGGACACCTTCCTTTGGTCCGAGTGAAGGTGTAGAACCAATCAATTTGGGGATTGGCTCACTATGGAGAAGTGTCCTGGTTTTGGGTGGAATTTCAACTCGAAATCGAGCTCGCGAGAGAAGAAATGGCAGGGGGATCTCACTGGGGATCAAGTGCTTTGTGTATGGGGAGGAGTCTGGAACAATTTTGGCAGAGTTTCCTTAAGGTTTGTTTCAGCACCTCTCATGGCCGAGAGGGGTGGTGTTTAAATAGGAGAGGGTGGAGGGCCTCCTAGGGAGAGTTAGGGCTTGGGATCAGCTGCTCTTGGCAAGAGAAGAACAGCCTCCAATGGCCACTCGGGGATGGGGCAGCTCGGCAGGTGGGAATTTCAAGTTGGGCTCACATGTGAGCTCTCGGCCATGGTGTTTTCCGGCGGCCTGGTGGCTGGCCGGCCAGGCATTGGTCACCATCTTGTTCAGTTGGGTCATGGCTGGGGTTTGGTGCATTCAATTGAGGTTTGACATGTGTAAAGTGGTTGAATCAAAGTAGAAAGGGGAAGGGGTCATTTTGGCTCATTTTGGTCAACCCATGCAAATGGGTTGGGTGCACCTTCCCATGGCTAGCTTGGGCTGAAGATAAAGTGATTTAGGTCAGCTTAATTAGTGGGGAAGGGTCACCATCCAAGTACAATTAAGCTTAAGCATGGTTTAGTGGAGTCATGAAAGTGGCTAAATCACCCTTAAGGGAATCATTAAAGGACTCCCTCCTTTTGCCAAAAATGACATGGTGATGTGTAAAGTGGCCGCCATGGCTTGCATATGGCTTGTGCATGGCTTCATGGCTCCATTTGGCTTGGGAAAAGGTTGGGTCAATTTCATAAAAATGGGTTTTAAGAATTTTGGATATTTTGGTGAAAATTTGCATGAAGCTTGATTTGGAATGGTTTAATTGATGATTTTGAAACTTAGGGGTGATTTTGATTAAATGGATGATGAGGGAAAGTGCCATGTGGGCTTTGGGTGGATTTGTGCTTTTGAATGTGGTGAAGTGGGCTTTTAGGAAAGTTTAAGAGGAATAGGCTTTTTGATTTTAGGATGGGCATTTGGGTGAAGATTTTATGAAGAACTTTGTCAAATAAATGTCATAATTGGTTTAGGGATGTTCTATGGAAGGCTTGGAGTCAATTTGGTGTGATTTGGAGTTGAATTGGTTTGAATTTGGGTTTATTTGGTAAGTGGGCCTATATGGGTCAAAGTGGGCCAAGTTGGGCCAATGTTGGGCTAGGGTTGAAATTGATGTAAAATCAATGTTGAGAAATGTTTATGGGAGTGTTTCAAAGAGGTTTTGACTTTGGTTGGGCTTTGATTTTGGGGTTTGGGCTCATTTGGGTTAGATTTGGGTTTAGGTCAAAAATGGGCCTTTTAGCTTTGGGTTGAATTTGAGTGGGATTTGGGTCTAAATTTTGGGCAAATCATGTTAGTGTTTTGTTTGTGGGAATGTTAAGGAAGATTTAGAAAAAGATTTTGGGTTAATTGGAGTTGAATTGGGTGAGTTTGGGTTAGGTTTGGGTCATGGGTCCAAATTGGGCTTTAAGGCCAAAAGTGAAATTGGATCGAAATATCAATCAAATTGAACTTGGATTTGGCCTAGATTGGTGTTGGGAATGTTGAATTGAAGTTTAGAATTGAATTGGACCAAAATTTGGGTCAATTGGGTGGGTTTGGTTTGACATTGGGTTCACTTTGGGTTAAAATGGATCAAATTGGGGGTTTTGACAAAAGTAGGGTAAATTGACAAAATTGGCCCATGGTGTAGTTAGACAAAATAAAATTGGGAATATTTGGGATTTTTTGGAATTTTCTGGGAATTTTCTGAATTTTTGGATTTTTTTGGGTCAAGAGGGGTATTTTGGGTATTTGGAGAGTATTGGGAGGTTTTCTTGGAATTTTTGGTATTTTTGGGTATGGATGATCAATTTAAGTGATGTGGAAATGTTTGGGAATGATTTTAGAGAATTTTGGATAATTTGGAAATTTTGAGAAATTTGGGTAATTTCGGGGGTTTTGGGTAGGCTAAGGGGGTGTATGGTCCCGGGGGTCAAAAATTAAAAATTTGGGAAATTGAAGATTGGGTGGATGTAAGTGGAAAGAAGTCATTTTGGTTGAGCCATGAAGCCATATCAAGCCCATATGAGCCATGAAGGGACTCATTTGAGGCATTCATCTATGTTGTTCCTAACCCTCTTAGCAAGGGCTTAGGGGTTAAGGACCATCCATGCGAATCACCTACATGAGTCAGGAGGTCAAGTTAGGTATGGGTGTAGTTTTAGGAGGTATGTGGAAGTGTAGTGTATAAGTGTAGTGTGTGTGTAAGTCAGCCCCTTCACTGCGACCAGGCCACCCGTAGGCGGTCCTAAGGCCAAAGAGTCCCATAGGAACTCATCCTTTAAACTTCCACATTTGATTTCAACCCTCTAGGTGATTAGGGGTCTATAGTCAAGTTTGTGGAGTTTGCAGGGAGTTAAGAAGTGGTTTGAATTTCTAAAAGGTGGGTCCCAATTCTAGTCCTCTAAGACAGTCAAAGGAAAAGCCTAAGGCTAGATCCTAAGTACTAAAGAGAAGAAGAGAAAACCTCATCAAAAATGAGGTCAACAATTACCAATTGGTTTCCTTCACAAAGTACCAAACTCAAGCCTAAGCGAGGTTGAATGAGCGATACCTTAGCCTCAGTGAAGGAAAATTCAATTAGATTGATTTTATAGCTACGGCTAGACCTCACAAAGCTTGCTCCCAACTCAATTTGAGATGAAATTGGGTCTAGGTATAAGTTTGATCAGAGTGGCTCACAGCTTGGAAAATGAAGATGGAACAGTGGGTTAGAGCTTATTATAAGGGTCAATTTTGATTGGGCTTGTCTTCGTAGAGCTCTAGGAAGCTTTTAGAAGACTTAATTTGAATTTTTGAGAGACTTCATTTCAGACTCAAAAATTGTCCTGTTCAGGTAGGAAAATCAGAGCAAACCAGTGGGTTTCAAGGCCTAATTCTATGGGGAATCAGTTGCTTGTGTTCTAGGGAGGAGCTTTGATATTCAATGTTTTTAAAATTGAGCAGCGAAAATAGGTCTTCTGCCTTGGGTGAAGCTCTCTGGTTTAGCCTTATTTATAGCCATGGGGAAGCTTGGGCTAGCTTAGTTTCACCTAGGGAAGTTGTTATTCAATGCTATGATGGCTGAGGATAAAATTTCAGCTCAAGGATATTCTTGATTCATCCTCCTAAAATTAACCCATGCTAGTTCCAATTGAGTTGAAAATTTGACTCAAGGCTTGGCTTCTCTTCATTGGATGGCTTATGAGATGTTCTGGCCTCTCTTAGTTGAGTCGAATCAGCCTTCCCCCTATGTATTCACATGATCATTCAATAGGGTGAAGAAGGAATGACACATAGGCAATTTTTCATGAGTAGCCATGATGAGCTCTCCATTTAATGAAATTGATTTGGTTTATGTCCATTGGGTGGGGAAGAGGTGTATGGTGACTCAAAATGAGTAAATTATCCTTCAACCACCATGTCACCCATAGCTTATTGAAAGCATGACACATAAACTTCCATTTTTCTTAATTTTCGAAATTTGGTGTTTATGAGCTCATCCCATGATGTAATGGTAATCTATGCCAAGCCTCTTCTCCATTGACTAGGGATTGAGGTGCCCTCCACCTAAGCATACATGTCATTCTTCATTTTAGGATGGCTGATCCACCGATATTTATGCTTACAATTTATATATTAATGCTCTCTTCTTACCTTCTTTTATGATTTTAGTAATGTGGATACTACGCAAGTATAGATATCATTTATCAAGTAATATAGGACTTTCTGATCAAGCTTCGAGATATCGAACCCACAGGGAAAGTTATAACAAAGAAAATATTTTTCTAATTTGGAAAATAGAAAATTAAATTTTTTTTTAGAAAATATTTTACTCAAACTAGAGATAATATTTTAGAAAATAAAATTCAAATTTTTGTTGATTTTATAATTTGAAATGAAAGTAAGCAACTATTTTAATTAAATTTTTGTAAGATGAAAACTTTTGCAAATGAATTATCTTTTTCCTTTTTTTGAATCAATAACAACTTATGGAAAATATTTGTTGTGAAAGTATCTAAAATGTGTTGTGCCCAATAGGAGAAATAATATTCTTTACCCTTACTAGAGATGCTATAAAGAACATAGATTAATTTATTGTTCTAAAGATTTTGAAGACGGGTTAGGCAGGAAGGATACTAGCTCTCACTCTAGAGTTTCCTCAATTCCCTCCACGTAGGGGCTAACATCTCGTATCAAAGCATAAAATAATAAACCGAATTGAGGGCTTTAGCCTGTCACTCTAAAGTCCTCTAATTCTACACCCATCAAAGTATATCTTCCTATTTATTTGCACTCAACCATATGGATTACATTCTCACCCATATAGTCTTATGTGATTCTTTCTAATTGTTGGCTGAGACAATACCACACTGGATCTTACATGTTCTCACAACATATTTTAACATCTTAATTGGCCAAATCTAGAAGTAAATAAAGTGCAAGGTTATGAATTATCACAACTTCTTCCAACATTGAAATCCTATACTTCACACAACGTACTTCCATAACTTAATTACTTCATCACTTTAAGGAAAAAGATAAAGAAAACTACTCAGAATCCATGGAAAAAATACAATCAAAACTTGGTTTAAAAGTAGAAATCATAGTGAAAACAGAAGAAGTCTTAATTAAACACCAAAAGTAATACAAAGATTAAGACTTATCTGTAAATCCTCTCCACATGATTCTTGAAGTTCTTATGAAACTTTACTTTTCCTTACAAGACTCCTTAGAGGTTAGCACCCAACTCTGAACTCTCCAATTCTCTAAGCAACTCTTAATACAAACTAATTTGAAGTAAAGTAGTGAAGTGGAGTAGTAGTAAATGATAGAACACTCATACACTACTTACACACTCTACAACAACCACACTAAAAACACTCTCTTACTAGACACTCTGCTACTTTCTAAGACTCTAATTGGACTCTCTTCTGATTTGTAATTCTTCCTTTTTTTATACTTTTTCAAAAGGTGTCTTTGTATCTCTTCAATTTGTGTCCCGATTCAATGTATCTCCCAAAAGATCATCCATTCAAGAGTAATTTCAATTGAATTTGGCGCCAATAGGTAGTTACCCATGTTCTCACCAAGAGGTGCTTAAAAAACCTCTTTAAAATGGCACCTAAATTAAAATAACTCCTCTTTTTTAACTGCAATGCGTATGCGAGGGGTACCAGCACTTAGCCGTGAGCCTACTAACACGTAAACTCCCAACTGTGGCGCATAGCCTCCTGCCTTGGCGTGTAAGCACGAGTTCTAGTGCTTAGCCGCCACACATTACTTTTTCATTTTTCTTCATTTTGCTCCAAATTTAATCCTTTTTTCTTCTTTTTTTCGCAATCATCCATTTAATCATACCTAAGAAAAACACACAAAATGCCTTCCATTAAAATGCAATATCATTAAAAATAGGCATAAAATATGCATAAAAACATTATATATTTTTGGTGCATCAAAATCCCTCAAACTTGAAATGTTACTTGTCCTCAATTGACACTGTAATCATACAATATCATACAACTAAATTATATGATGAGTTCCTTTAGGAGTTCCTAAAAGTTTGTTCTAGAAATGTAGTAGTCCAAATTAGAAAAAAAACATTAGTAAATGAGACCAATTTAAAGTTTAGAAATCTCTTAAGTAAAGGTTAATAAAAAATACTAGTTCCTATCTTATTCAGAAATACCTGTAGATTTTTTAAAATATAGGTCTTAGATAGTTTATTTTCTTTACTTAAAAATCTTTACAAAAAAATAATTATACTAACTATATTATATTCATAAGCTTCAAGATTTTGTCAAGTCTTATACTCTAAAAAAATCAGGTGTGGAGCAGATTTTTTATTAGGTCCTTAAATCCTCAAGCTTCTCCTTACTTTTCACATACTATTTTTCACTTTTCTTTTTTTTTCTTTATTTTCTTTTTTTTTTCTTTTGTTTCCTTTTTTTTCTCTTTCATCATTCATTTTTTTTATAAGGCAAGGATTAATGTATCTGGATAGACCTTAATGATTTTGAATTCCACCCATTCTTTCCTAAAGTATAAGGTAGATAAATATTCTTAACTTAAAAATATAATAATAGTTTTGAAAATTATTTTCAATAAACAAAATTTAAGAATTAAAAATAAAATTCTAATCTTTCTATTATTCTAAAAATACAACTTTTCCTAATAGAAATAGTTATCAATTATTTAACATTTCTTTACTAAGAAATTTTTAACTTACAATTTTTCATCTTTACTATAGATTTTAATGAAATTCTCTTACTCATTTCTATATTAAAAATTTTATTTCCTTAATATAACTTCATACACATAATTATTTTTCATTCAAAATTAAATTTTTAGTTCATTTGAGAACAAATAAAATTTTAAGTTTTTGAAAATTATTTTTCATTCCCCCCAATCTTTAAAATTTTCATTATAATAAAACATTCAAGCATAGTAACAACATACATAAGTAGGAACAAAACCTTTAAATATTACCTTTTGCTGAAGCTTTGGAACAGATGCCAACTTATGCAAAATTTATGAAGGATATTTTAAGTAAGAAACGAAATTTTGAAGCTTTTGAAACTGTTGCATTAAGTGAAGAATGTAGTGCAATAATTCAAAAGAAATTACCTCAGAAACTTAAAGATCTTGGAAGTTTCACTATACCTTGTGCTATTGGAAAAAAATTTTGTGGAAAAGCTTTATGTGATTTAGGAGTAAGTATTAATCTCTTGCCATTTTCTATTTTTTGAAGGTTGAATTTAGGAGAGATTTCTCCTACCACTGTAACCATTCAGTTAGCTGATAGATCTATCACTTACCCTAAATGAGTTATATAGGATGTTCTTGTTAAAGTGGATAAATTTATTTTCCCTATGGATTTCATTGTACTTGATATGGAAGAAGATAAAGAAATACCTAATATTTTATGGAGACCTTTTCTAGCTACCGGACGGGCTATGATTGATGTGCAAAAAGGAGAATTAACTATGAGAGTTAACGATCAAGAGATTAAATTCAATGTTCGTAAATCAATGAAGTACCTTGACAAAGAAAAATGCTATCTAATGGATATTATTGATTTTATAATTGAAAAACATTATCAAGAAAAATGTAAAGTCATTTCTGAAGAAAAAATTGAATTATTAACTGACAAAAATGAAGAACTAAAAGAAGAAGAATTATATAAAGACACTCATTATATTAAAGATAACTGGGAAATTTTGGACATAACTCAAAATGATATACTTTTACCCTCGATTAAAAAAGCCCCTGAACTAGAATTAAAAATGTTACCTGCACGTTTAAAGTATGCTTTTCTTGAAAATTCATTAACTTTACCTATTATTATTTCTTCTAAACTAAGCCTAGATCAAGAAGAAAAATTAATAGGAGTGTTAAAGAATTATAAGAAAGCTTTTGGTTGGACTATTGCTGATATAAGAGGAATAAGCCCTTCCATCTGTATGCATAGGATTTTAATGGAAGAAGATTTTAAACCTAGTATTGAACCTCAAAGAAGATTAAATCCTATCATGAAAGAGGTTGTTAAAAAAGAAATTTTAAAATGGTTAGATGCTGGAATTATTTATCCTATTTCGGATAGTCAATGGGTGAGTTCTATTCATTATGTTTCGAAGAAAGGAGGAGTAACTGTCATTGTCAATGATAAAAATGAACTAATTCCTACAAGACAAGTTATTGGATGGTGAATTTGCATTGATTATCGGAAATTAAATAACGCTACTAGAAAGGATCATTTTCCTTTACCTTTATTGGATCAAATGCTTGATAAATTAGCTGGACACTTATATTTCTATTTTCTGGATGGATATTCTGGTTATCATCAATTACCTGTCGCTCCTGAGGACAAAGAGAAAACAACATTTATAAGTCCTTATGGAACATTTGCATTTAGAAGAATGCCTTTCGGTTTATGTAATGCACCTGCAACTTTTCAAAGATGTATGATATCAATATTTTGTGATTTGATTGACAAAAGAATTGAAATATTTATGGACGATTTTTCAGTTTTTAGAACTTCTTTTGAATCTTGTTTGGAAAACATTTCCAAATTTCTGAAAAGATGTGAAGAAACAAACTTAGTTCTTAACTGGGAAAAATGTCAATTTATGGTCACAGAAGGCATTGTACTTGGTCACAAAGTTTCACAAAAATGGATGGAAGTTGATCAAGCAAAAGTGTAAATTTTTGCTGAACTGCAACCACCTACTACTGTTACTGATGTGAGAAGTTTTCTGGGACATGCTGGATTTTATAGAAGATATATAAAAGATTTTTCTAAAATTGCTAAACCTTTTTGTCTTTTATTGGAAAAAGAAGCTAAATTTAAATTTAATAAAGACTGTGTTAATGCTTTCAATATTTTAAAAGAAAAATTAATAACTGCACCTATTATTATTGCACCTAATTGGAATAAATATTTTGAATTAATGTGTGATGCAACTGATTTTGCAATTGGAGCTGTATTGGGACAAAAATATAAGAAAATTTTCAAATTTATATATTATGCTAGTAAAACTCTTACTGAAACTCAAAGAAATTAAACTACTACTGAGAAAGAGATTTTAGCTATAGTCTATGCCTTTGATAAATTTAGACCTTATCTTCTTGGCACCAAATGCATAATTCATACTGATCAATCCGCTATTAAATATTTAATGTCAAAAAAAGATGCTAAACCTAGACTGATAAGATGGGTTTTAATTCTACAAGAATTTGAATTTCAAATAGTGGATAGAAAAGGAACTAATAACCAAATTGCTGATCATTTATCTAGAATTAAGAATGATATTATTATTGAAGAAAGTATAAATGAAAAATTTTCTGATGAACAATTATATGTTATTCAAGGATGTCAAACACCTTGGTATGCAGATATATTTAGCTATTTAGTTAGCAATATTCTACCTTATGGATTGAATAACAAATATATTAAGAAATTTAAAAATGATGTTAAATCTTATATTTGGGAAGATCCTCATTTATTTAAATTGGGAAGAGATTCTGTAATTTGAAGATGTTTACCTTTTGAAGAAACTTTTGCTATTATTCAAAAAAGTCATGATTCCAAATTTGGAGGACACTTTGGAGTAGATAAAATTGCATTTAAAATTTTAAATTTAGGATTTTATTGGCCTAACTTGTTCAAAGATGTGAGACAATATGTGAAAAGATGTGATCGATGTCAAAGGATGGGAAATATATCTAGGAAAGATGAAATGCCTTTAAACTATATATTGGAAGTTGAAATTTTTGATATATGGGGTTTAGACTTTATGGGACCATTTGTACCATCATCTGGAAAGATTTATATTTTATTAGCGATTGATTATGTTTCAAGGTGGATTGAAGCCGTAGCTTTACCTAACTATGATTCCAAAAGTGTTTCAAAATTTTTAAAGAAAATGATTTTTTCAAGATTTGGAATGCCTAAGGTAATTATCACGGATGGTGGAAGTCATTTCGAAATATAAGAATTCAATCATTACCGGAAAAATTTGGAATCAAACACGAATTGCAATCGCTTATCACCCACAAACAAGTGGAATGGCTGAAGTATCAAACAAAGAAATTAAAAGAAATTTAGAGAAAACTGTTAATCCTAAAAGAACTGATTGGGTTGATAGAATTGATTCTGCATTATGGGCTTATAGAACAGCTTATAAGACACTAATCGGAATGTCACCTTACCGGTTAGTTTATGGTAAATATTGTCACTTACATGTTGAACTTGAACATAAAGCTTATTGGGCGATAAAGGAGTTTAATTTTGATTTGAATACTGCAGGAGAAAAATAATTATTACAATTAAATGAGATGGATGAAATAAGAAATGAGTCATATGAAAATGCAAAGATTTATAAAGAGAAAATGAAGATATTACATGATAAAAAGATTTCAGGAAAAATATTCAAGCCTGGACAAGAAGTATTATTATTTAATACTCGTTTAAAACTTTTTCCTAGAAAATTAAGATCTAAATGGATGGGACCATATATAATTGAGAAAGTATACCATTATGGAGCAGTGGATATTAAAGACCCCAAAATGGAAAAAATATTTAAAGTTAATGGATTAAGACTGAAGCCTTATTTGGGAGACATAAAATGATTTATAAAGAGGCTTACGAGTTGAGTCTACTTGATTAAAGACTTAATTAGGTCGAGCTGACGACGTTAAACCAAGTGCTTTATGGGAGGCAACCCATAGTTATTTTTGTGTGCTTTTACATTTTTAATGTAAGGTTATACCTCGGTCTTAACTAAATTTTATATAACTTTAGAAACTTGGATGCTAACAAGTATTTATTGACTTAAGATAAAGATTATCTCAAAGTATATAAAGTTTGGACTTTGAATCACTCCATTTTGTATGTGAGTAAAAAGGAGATCAAGTTAACCTTCATTATGATTGTTTATAATTTAAGTTAATTTTAATTACTGAGTTTATATTGATCTTACCATTCTAATTTACCTATTTTTGAGATCGAAACTTTGAAATTTGACGTTAGGCGAAACAAAGTCGAACATGGTTCCGGCGCCTAGGCACCGAAATCCGGCGCCTAAGCGCCAGAGTAGACTGTGTATCGATGGGTCCGGAGCCTAGGCGCCAGTTTTGGCACCCAAGCACCACAGCTACTGGGTCGTGTAAAAACTAAAAATTTTGAGTTTTCACACAATTTTCTCCTATAAACTACCCCATCTTTATTCCCAATCCCTAAGCAACCATAGATATGACCTTTACACTTTATTCTTGAGAAGATAAGAGAAGATTTTGAAGAAATAGAGAGAAGAAATCATGGAGAAGAGGCTAGAGACAAGTGTTCTAAGGATCCTCAACCTTTCTTCAATAGTTTTATTGCTGTTAGTTTGGAGAAGTTTTCAGGTCGCCTAGATAAATTTGAAGCGGAATTAAAAAGTATTGGAGATTGCCTCCATGAGATGTATCATTAAATCGAGCATCTGGAATGACAGACAAAGCTTCAATTCAATCATGTAGCGGCCTATCAAGACGCTCAAGTGGAGATGTATGCGAAGAACAAATGGATCGACGAGAAAACGGCTGCGGATTTTCCAAGGGCGTTAGTGTTCTTCCCAAATAGGCCGAGTAATCTTCATTGCGACGAGAGTGGAAATTTCAAATTTGAAGATTAGATAGTAAATGTGGTTAGATCAAGACTTTATCTAGTATGTCGTTGCATCGATTTGGTAAATTGAATATGTTGTTTGTATGTTTGTTTTATTATTCATTGTGTGTTCTATTTGCTTTGAAATTGTGTTGTTTAATTGTTTGTTAAGACTTGAATCTTATTATTATACTTATCTGTAATTAATTAAAGTAGAAATTGAAGATTATGAAATGGAATTAGAAGAGTTTGACTTAAACTAGTGTTGAATTGGTGGATTTAATTTATAAATTTTCAAAATTTTTGGAAAATATTTTGGAAGTTGGAAACTGAAGCAATACTCCTATATGAGTAATTGAAAGTTGAAGTTGTGAGTTTTTGGTGGAAAATTAAATTTTTAAAATGATTTTTGTGAAAGGCGAGTCCTAGGCGCCGGTTCGGCATGCTAATCGAACATCAGGATTTAAACCCTCATTAGCCATTGCCGATGCCTAAGCTTCATCCCTTTCCTCTTTTTCGCAAAAACCTACCCCCTAGATCCATCTAGAGGCCAAATCTTCACATTTTTGAGCCCAAAAGCACTCGATTTCTTCATCTTGAGGTTAGATCTACCTTCTAATCCATTTATTTCTAATTTCTACCATGGATTTTTCTATTTTTGCTAAAAATAGAAATTTTGGAGAAAATTTTTAATTTTTAGAAATTCTCCATGTATTTTCTTAACTCATTTTAAGTTTCTCAAGCTTAAAATAGTTTAGTTTATTTGATTCCTTAATTTATTTGTGTTTTCTTTCACATTTAGATGACACCTAAATCTAAGCGTGGGAAAGAACGAGAAAATTTTGACTGCAGCAAGTTCGCTACTGCGGCAGCGCACTTTCATTATCATGAATTTGCGACGTCAAGGAAATTTATCTCGAAACACAGTTTTTACAGTCCTGGAGAGATGATCGAGAACACGATCGTTGCACACAACTGGCAGCGATACTGTTATTTCACTGTCGTTGCTGTTATTCCTGTTATACGAGAATTTTACGCCACTTTATGGATGTGGAAGACTATGAAGTCTTCGTTAGAGGTGTCGGAGTGGGATTCACTCCGGAGCGGATCAACATTTTCTACGGCCTACCAACTAATGTCTAGTGCTACTATTCTGGTCTATCTCCATTTGAAGGAGATATGGAGATGATCATTGCATATTTGACTGACGGCACTGGAGCTTGGAAGATCCGGAACGACAAACGGGTAAACTTTAAACCTTCTAAGCTGAATGGTATTTCAAAGGCCTGACACTATTTTATTTCTGCTAGACTACTTCCTTCCAACCACCTGAGTGAAATTACCAGAGATAGAGCTATCCTGAACTACTGCATTCATGAAAGGAAGTCGATTGATGTTGGCAGCATTATCTATGATTCAGTGGAATCAACTACACAATCCAGCACTTCTGTTAGATTAGGATTCCCATCTTTAATATATTCTTTATGTGTGAGTGATGGAGTTATTGCTGATATTTCTGAGGAGAAGCTGAAGATTACAAAGCCTATTGGGCAGGAGAGTGTTAGTATTTATGATCGTCTTCGCTGGAAGAGATCTACTACTCCTTCTACTTCTGTACCTACTCCAGGTAGTGCTTCTAATACTAGACCTTCTACTTCGGCTTCACCATCACCTAGTTTTTGGGACACTATGGTTGAGAGGTATTCAGAGCAGCATAATATGTTACATTTAGCTCATTTTTGAAACGATCGATGCAAAATTTGATCATCTTGCTGATTTTACCCATAGGAAGAGCAATTATGATGTTGATTCTGATGAAGCTCTTGTTAGATTCCTGAAGGGAGAACAGTTTGTTAAGTTCCCTACTTGTCCTAGATTCACACCATATGATCCGAAGAAGACTGAGGATTTTTCCTTTGGTGATGATGATGATGATGAGACTGCGAGTGATGATTAGATTGTCGAGATTATGTTCTTATTTTATTTGTATGTATGTTAGACTTAGTAGTATGATTGGTTTATGTTTTTTTGATGTTTTATTGATGTTAGCTGTACTGATGATTGTCGTACTATTTAGTTATAGATGTTGTTTTGTTTCTGTTATTGTGATTAGTATAGTCGTTTAATTTAGCTACTGATATAAAAATTGAACCTGCTTACTTTTATATGTGCTTCATTATTTCAGTGATGTTCATAAAAAGCATGTGTAGAAGTAAATTTTTCTTCGTAGACTATTTTTACATACTTATAAAACTCCTTTTTAATTTATGCCTTTATTTCTCTCATACTTTAAAATTTTTCATGATATATCAAAACTTAAGTTTAGAGGAAGGGAAAATACATACAAATTTAAATTTTATTTATCCTTAAGTGCTAATAGTTTCTCTAAAAAAATATATATATTAACATAACATAAGGAATGAAATATTTATTTAAGATTACTAAAATTTTTAAAATTATAAATAATTTAGTAGACTTAACCAAAATTTTAATAACTTTGAATTATTTAAGAATAGAATTATTCAAGTTAAAGATAAGTAAGATTAAGAATTTGTTTTCTATTCAAGGTAGAGATAATTGAATTTTAGAAGTATTAAGAAATCAAGAATTATAACTTGAAAAAGTGAAAGTCTTTTTGAAAACTATTGATGTTATAGTAATTAAGTGAAGATATATAAGTTTGTAAATATAAGTTAAGGACAGTGAAGTTCAAAATCATTAACAGGCTATCCAGATACAGTAATCCTCACTGTGAAAAAAAAATAGAGAGGAGAAGCTTGAGGAGATGCCAAATCAAAAATTGGCTTCAATTGAATTATCTTATAAGAAGAAAACTAATTACATATTTTACTTAATTTTTATGCATGCATCTTTATTAGAAAAGATTTTCATAAAGATCTTTTTCTTGTAAATAATTTATGTGATCTTAATATAATAAACTACAATTATTTTCGAAATGAATGAAAAATTTTGAAGTCTTACGATTTGGTAGTTAAATATTTTTTAAATTCTTAAAAATTAAACTTTTTTAGTGAAATTTGGTTAATGATTTACTAAAGCCTTTATAAAATAAAAAATTACAAGAAATCTTAAATATTTACCTTTTATTCCAATTGTTATACATTTTATATAGTAAAAAGGGTTACTTGAGGACAAGTAAAGTTTAAGTTTGGGGGATTTTTGATCCATGAAAAAAATACCTATTTTTATGCCTTGATTTTTATTAAAATTTTAAGGATATTATGCTTTAATGAAAGGTATTTTTGTGTTTTTAGATATAGGTGATGCAAAAATGTTCAAGAAGGAAAAAGGATGAAAAAGGAGGAAAAAGGAGAAAAAATATAGCCAAAATGCAAAATTGCCAATATAATGGGTTTGGCGCCTAGGCGCCAGAATTCGGCGCCTAAGTGCCAGCTCGATACCAAAACAGTTACGATTTTGTAACTACTTTGGGCAGTTATTTTGACGGTTAGAGCGGTTATTGGACTTTCTAGAAGATTGGCAGTTATTCCTGGATTATAGGACATGTGATACATTGTATCTAGACGCTTGGAAATGGTTTGGATCGCGAAGAGGTGCGATCCAAAGTGAAGAGGTGTGAAGAACTGGATGCAGAGTCTGACACCAAGGCACCAGATGCCGGCACCTAGGCGCCAGACACAGTTGCTAGAAGATTCATTAAACTTGGACACATTTTGAAGAGGTGCTTTAGGCAACCCTTGAAGCCTATAAATAGGAGGCCATTTCTACAGAAAAAGAGGCCCCCAATCAGAGAGATACCACACTTTTAGTTTACTTTCCTTCATAAATTAGTGAGTTTATTTTATTTAGAGTTTGTATTGAGAGTTTGGAAGAGTTGGTGCTTTTGAAGTCTATTTCACTTTGGAGTCGAAGGAATCGTAGGTTCAGTTGGAGAAACACTCGAGATAAGTATTTGTAATTTGATTCAAAGTTTTATTTATATTTTTTGTTATTTAAATTCAATGTATTCTGAGTAGTTACTTTACTTTCTCCTTTCAATTATGAAAACATAAATAAGATAATATAAAATTTATTGGAGAATTAAAAACTAAATATGTTTAAATATTGTGATGATATTAATACCAGATCTTAATTTACTATTTAAATTGGCCATTTAAGTTGTTAAAATTTGTTGAAAAATTTTGAGACCTAGAAGGAGATGAATTCTTATCTAGTAGATATCACATGAATCCTTGGGTAGTCGAAGGCCTTGTGCGGGTTATTCAAGGGGAAGTGCAAATAAATAGGAAAATATTATTCAATGGGCATAAAATTAATAAGTTTTTAGAGTGACAGACTAAATTTTTTTAATTTGGTTTATAGAAAGGGAACATGTCACTAGTAGGGCCGACCATAGCCACCATTGGACATCTAGTAGTGTGAGCCTAGATTAACCCATTCTATTAACAATACATCCAAACCTGATCTATAGATTAGCCAATGTTCTTTATACTATCGAGCGAAGGTAAAGAATAGGAATGCTTCTATTTTGCACAATACCATAAATTTATATTCTCCACTAATATTACATTATCTAAAAAGTCCTGAATTAATTGGAAGGAAGAAAGTTGTTTGCTTATTATTATTTACATCACTCATTATTTTAGTACTGCTTTATTTTTCCGTTTAGTAAATTAAATACTAAATTTATAACTTTAAAAGAAATACATAAAAATAAAATTAAAATATTTAAAAAAATCTGTAAACCTCCTCGTGGGATCGATACTGGGGTCATTATTTAAAGCCTTATATTACTTGAAACAATATGTATATTTGCGTAGTACTTCTAGTGTGTAAAATATTTTCCATAAAATTATATTTATATACACTAGCCGCTATTATTATTTGGGTCAGAGTATTGGCTATAACATATTTTTTGAAGCATAAATTACTGCTTTATTTGCGGTCGGGTCAATAATCGAAATCACCTAAGAAAAATCTTGATAATGATCGGGAAATATCTATATTCATGACTCCCAAAAGATAGAGTTCTTTAAGAAAATGTGATAATAGGAAATCGATTAGCTGAGTAGCTCAAATTTTGGAACATTTATTATAGGAGTCTAAAGGAAAAAAAGACTAGGGGAAAGACGTAAATCCAAGAAGTAACTTGGTGTTTTCCTAACTATCCTATAGTTTGGCTTCGATCTGATGACAACCTCAGAATCCTAAGATGAGTTAGGGCTTATATTGCACAACATGGTCAGGTAAGGGACTAAAGAGATAACTGAGGGTTTATGCTGCACCAAACAACTACCTTGGAGTCCTCTAACTTATTGTTTATTTCTAAGGTGTTTTGTTATTGAAGATGGTCGTGCAGCCCACTGTGCATGCTCCAAGCTCCTCGTCGTAGCAGGTTTAGTTTAAAGAAGTGTCAATTATAGGAGAAAAGAGAAGTGTCGTGTTTTAGAAAAGTTTAAATTGAGGTTTCTTAATGTTTTATGAGGGGGAATATTTAAGTTGATTATGGCGACACCGGTTAGGATCCCATGGTTCCCCCATTCCGACACCACAATTTTCTTCGAATTCACTTGGTCTAAATGAATTTAATAAACTGAACTTAAATGAGTTCCTTACTTTCATTTAGACCGTGGGAAAGCTCGTTAGCAGCCTTAGGTTGCATCCTCCGAGGTATTCCCAATCATCCGATAGAGATAACTTAATTTGGTTGCAATTCTAATTTTATTTTATTTTTTATTAAGTTTTGAGTTGTCTTCTATTTTGATTGTTATGGCAGTGAATTTTATCTTGTTTTGTTTTAATATTTGATTTTTGGTTTCAGTTTTATAGCTATCCTAAAAGTTTTGGTTTTCATGCAGGGTGACATTGTTGTTTAACATGCAAGCTTATAGGCAAGAAAAGTACAGTAAAGGAAGAACTGAAAATAAGAAGCTGTAAACTTATAAAAGTTTACATGGTGAGTCTTCTCATTTATCCACCTAAAACTTTAGTATCTTTAGCAGTAAACATTTATAATTTGCAGGAAAGTAAAAGCCTATAAATAGGTTCGTCATAAGCCTACCAAATCGTATGTCATAACTTGGTGGGTCCTATTTATTTCATTTGGAAGTTGTTTTCATTTAATATGTATGATAAATTCAGTTGTCCTACAAAGTGTCCAAAAGACTTGTGAAAAGATCCAAAGGATACTTATGTATTTCACAACCCTTTTGAACTTTCTTGAGTTCATTTGGACTTATCATAAGTATCAAATGATTCATCTATTTCATACCCGTATGCTCAATGAACTAATGTTTTAATTTTCCCAAAAGGTGTGGTAGATATCAATTGATATTTAATTTCATAATTATGTAAGTGGGGCATTTTGAGGCAAATTAATTTATGAAAGAATTCGGCCAATTTTGATGGGCTTGTAGTGCTTTAAATGTATTTTAAAATTAATTGTGTTTTGCTTTACTAAACCTCATTTTTCAAATTTTAATTAAGCCTAGCTCACTAGTAAGCACTTAAAACTTTAGTGGATATATGTGTGATTTTTTTAGAAATGTTAAGTCATATAATTATGATTTTTATAAAATTAATGAAACATCAAATAGGGGTATTTAATTGATGAATTATTAACTTCCAAAGTCAAACCCCTAAACTTAAAAATCTTTTAGTTTAATTTTTTTCCAAATTAATGTGGTTAACAAAATCTTAAGCTTAACTTTTAATGTGACAAATATGAGATGGGTTTCTACCATTTATCCCTTATGTATCAATCATTCCCATATGTTTATTAAGATCACCGATTACCCATTTTCGTATTTATATAAGCCTAAATATTGATTAAGGCAAAAAATTTCAAAATTAAAACTTTGCCCGTAAGGCCTAAACAATCCATAATTAATCAAATTTAATTCAAATCACTTCAAAAATTTTATATTACTCCACTTATTGGTCAATTAAAGCATCAGAGGAGATAATGTGATTTTTCTTAACTTAATTTAATTTATAAAATTATTTATGCAAAATAGGTATTTTCAATGAAAATTCATTAATTTAATAAAAATGAAACGTATGTCGAAAGAAAATTACTAAAGATTTACATAGATTAAAGAATCATTTGGACCAAATTTCATCATTTTTTCAATTTTAATTTAATTATTATATTTTTTCAATTTGTGGAGTGTTAATTAAATATAAAATATTATTTAATTTTAAAATTAAGTTTTATATTTTTCAAAAAACTATCTGAAGTTAGGGAACCTAGAAGAACAAATTTGAAATTTTTATGATTTATATTTTAATTATTAGAATTATTTTAGTGAGAAATTAAGGAAATTCCATTTTTAGCTTTTAAAAAATAATTTTAACCCTTTAAAATTTAATATCATTATTTAGAGAGTTAAGAAAATTATTCCAATTGTTCTTAAGTGATTAGGAGGCAATTTAGAAAATTCCCATTAATTTTATTAATTTTGAAATTTTTATTAGTTTTTTATTATTTCAATAATAAAATAATGCTTAAAAATGAAAATTTTATTCTAATTACATCTTTATTTTTACAAAATTCCCCTGGTAATAAGGAACTTCCAAAACCAATTTCATAGTTTTTTAACTTGTATTTTATTTATTATAATTATTTTGATGACAAGTATGATAATCAACTTAGAAAATCAAGTTATGTGATCAAATTAATTCCAAATGACTTCAAATTTTTTATGAGACTCTCTCTGATCTTGAACCACAGTGGAGAATGATATTTAGGTTATTTTCATTTATACTTAGTCCAATTTATTTTTCTTTAGAGTTTATGGTTTAATTACAATTAGGGTTATAGATAATGTGTTAAACAAAATTTTTATTTTTCTTGTGTTCCTCTGATCACAGTGAACCTACCAAAATTTACTTTGCATTTTTCTGATAAATACTTTAATTATTATAATTTTTATACCAAAACAAGTACCTACAACTTGAAAAATAGGGATCTCTTCATGAGATCTCCTCTAACCTTGGAAAAATCAGGGAATATCCCTAATGACAGAGAGAATAAAAGCCCTAAGTTTTAAGCCATGGTGAAATGTACATGCACATGGAGAATCAAAAGATCCATACTATATTTTCTTAATTAAAAATAAAATAATCATCAAGTAAAGTTCAAAACAATTTCACATTGTTCTCCTCTATTCACTGAGTAAGAGGGTATTTTTTTTCTGATTTTTCTGCAGCAAGTTATGGAATTTTGAAGTTAAACTGATTTAATGGAATTAATTAAATCTTGATTTTCCTACTTAAGTGATGCGGTGCCACGACATCATGGGCAGCTCTGAAAGACCACGCGGCGCACTCCCATTCGACGCCGCTATCTGACTAGATGTCCATGCAGTTGCACTTTATGCATTGTGCTCCCATCTGATTCCATCCTGGCCGTTCAAGCAAAAAACACGCGATCAACAGCTGTGGGTCATCAACTTCACCTGGTTCATCCTGACCACCGTCCACCTTCTAGCCTTAAGAACTCAAGATAGAATCAACCAAATCACATGGGGTTTGTTTATATAAACTCATCTGACATAGACAAACTTATTTATACGACTAACTTAGCCTGAAATTGACTTAATATACAAAGAGAATCAAAATAAGCTCGGGAGGGGGAGAGATTTCAATACGTCTGTCTGAGAGGGGAGGCCTCAATCAGATGGATGTAGCAGCTTTGACTGTTCCCAACAAGCCTCCAGATGAAACCATTTGCCCTGGTGATCTGCCTTAAAATTATTTAAAATTTTATATCAAACTTTTATTAATATATAAGGATATTACGCTTTAATAAAAGGTATTTCTTATGTTTTGGTTGCAGGTACAAAAAAATTAGTTTATGAAGAAAAAGAGTTAAAAAGGAGCAAAAATGAGCAAAAAATGCAAGGAAGCTGATTTTGGTGCTTAGGCGCCAGACAAAGTAGATGGATTCTAGAGATTTCTAGACGGCTATTGGATGGTTATTGACGCTTATGAACCAATCTAGAAGCCTCTGAACAAAATACTGAACCACTCCGGGCACTTAGCGTAATTTTAATTTTTTGTAACAAGTATATAATATATTCTTTAATCACATAGTTACTATTCAATGCAAGTATACATATCGCTCAAGTAATATAGGGCTCTAGTGGAGTCCTGGATATCGATCCCACAGGGAATATTTTAGAGGCTACGAACTAGGATTATAGAAAATAATTCGAAATCACAACCTTGAAATCGAAATTACCTATCTGTCACTAATATGCAATCGACAATAATATTAAGTTTTAAATAAACTAGTTCTACTAACCAATAACTAATTTTACTAATAAAGCGAAGTTCAAATATATAAGCAAGAATCTTTCTCCTTTGTTATGAAATTTAAGTGAATGGATAATTAGAATTAGTTTAAAAAGTGTTGTGCCAAATAGGAGCATACCTATTCTTTACCCTTTGTTCCAGGCATAAAGAACATTGACTAATCCTATGCTTGGTTACTGAATCTGCGGCTAGGCTAAGAGGATACTGGCTCTCACTTCAGAGCTCCCACATTCCCCTCACCTAAGGGCTAACATCTACACATCAACACCTAAATGATAGGACCGATTTGAGCATTTTAGCCTGTCACTCTAAAATCTCCAATTCTATGCCCAATGAATATTATTTTCCTATTTATTTGCACCCTACTTCCAAGGACTTTGACCTCCCTGATTCTCAGATGTAATCTCTACTTTAGTTTTCAAACTCAACATAATTTAACTAATCAATTGGCTAGATTGAAAGTAAATTAAGAATTAAGTAAAATATTATCACAACTTCTTTAAATTTTTTTCTTGGCACACTAATTTAAATTACCATTTCACAAAAATATCAAAACAAGGAGAAAGACAGAAAAACTACTTAGATTTCATGGAGAGGATACGATAAAACTTGGATTTCATATATAAAAATAAAGTTCTACAGACTAGAATAAGTAAACACAACTTATCTTAAATTCCGCCCCAAGCAAACTCCTTGAAGTTCCTCTGAATCTCTTCCTTTCTTTATATTACGCAGAATTCTCCTTAGAAACGGTATTGTGGAAGAAATCTCTCACTTCCCTTCCACTCCTACAATCTCTCGAAGAATTCCTCACTGATATCACTAATTTGAACTCACTAACTAACAATCTAAACTCTATGAACTCACTAGACTCACACACTTGACTCTCTAATAGATTAGACTGACACGTGGTGGACACAAATGGACGCTAGTGAACCCTTTTTTTTGACACAATTTGTTTCATTTAAAGTAAATGAAGAGTCTCCAAGAGTTTTCCAAGCATTCCTTCAAAAATTGTCCACATTCTATACACCTTGTAAGAGAACCGACTTTCCCACCGTTAGTGGCCTTCTAGAATACATAGCCATGGACCATTCTGCATAAGCCAAGCTGTCGGCGGCCTCGATCTAGCCGTCGGCGGGCTCCATTGGAATATTTTTCTGAACTCTCACGAAAAATTTGTCGACGGCGTAGAAAACTAGAACTCTTAGACTTGATGACTAGATAGCCTTACATCTACAGAGTTAATCTAATTACTTAAAAATCTTTCTAAGAATTCTTATTATGATATTTATTTAAATCAAAACTATATTATTTCTGAATTAAAACTTTACCATAATAAATCATAACTTTTATGTAATACTAAAGATTACTTGAGGACAAGTAATAGTTAAGTTTTGGGGATTTTGACCCACTAAAAATATATTAAGATTTTCATGCATATTTTATATTGATTTTGATAATATTGCACTTTAAAGAAAGGTATTTTTGATGATTTGCTGTAGATATGAAGATTTATGTACATTGGAGTGAAAATATGAAAAAAGGAGTGAATTTGGACCAAAATTGTGATTATTTGATCTAGGATTGCAATATCAATTCACTTAGAATATTTAGATGATAGGAAATTCATGAGGACAATATTAGTAAAGAAACTAGTCATAAATATTAGTTCAAAAATGTTTTTAGTTTGCCCTTTAGGTTAATCTAAGTGAAGCCAATTTTTGATAAGGCATATCCTTAAGCTTCTCCTCACGTACTTTTTCTTTTCTTTTTTTCTTTTTTCTTGTGGATTGTTTTTCAATCCTATATATTTTTCTTTTCTTTTCAGGGATTATTTTTAAATCCTCTCTTTTTCTTTTTCTTTTCCTTTTCAAGTGAGGATTACTATATCTGGATAGCCTGTTAATAATTTTGAACTTCACTCTTCATTTCCTAAATTTGAAACTTTAAAAATATTCTTTGCCTTATATGTAATTCATAGTTTTTACATCATTGAGTCTCATCTTTTCTTTCTAAACTAAATTCCTAAGATTCTTAATATTTCAAAATATAGTTTTTTTTTACTTTAAATATCCAACTATATTCTTATCCTCTTATACTAAATATCTTATCCTACAAAATTAATTTTCATTACCAAAAATATTTCTTTGAATCTTCTACAATATTTAGATATAATCTAAATATAGTTATCTGAATTAAATTTTATCACAAAAAACATATTTATAAATTTTGAAAACATATTTATAAATTTTGAAAATATGTTAATTGAGAACACATAATAGTTAATAATTTTCTCCCCCCCCAAACTTAAAGTTTTCAAAAATTAGAAATAATACTGGGTGGAATGAAAAATTGTGAATATAAATCATACCTTTGAACTTTAGGGATTTTTGTCTTTTTGAAATTTTGCAGGTTCTTTTAAAAAAATTTTAACTTCAACTGACATGTAATATTAGAAATCTTTCTACACATATAATAGCTTAAAGAACTTGCTGGGGTAATGAAATTTAAAACAAGTATATAAACTAAACATTTAACAACTACAATTAACTATACAAGAAATATGCATTATAACAATTACATTTCACAGCACAAAACAAACAGTCTACTATTTTTAACTTAAAAGTTCACAATTATAATTATCCATAAATGAAAATATAAACTACAAAACTAAACACATATCTCAGAACAAAACATAGTCCACAAAATACAACAATGAAATGAAAGTACTACAACGAAAAAAACAAACACATACATCACATCTCATCACATCACAAATATTAGACATCAAAATCCCAAGCCAAGTCTTCATCACCCTGATCAGCAGGTGGATTGGGTTGATAATGAGTATAACGGGGGCATTCAGAAAATATGACATCCGGCTCTCCTCTGTAGTGTCTAGCCTGAGCATCAAAATAAGCCATCTCAAAATCAGAGTGCCGCTGAAGATACTCACTATCATGATCATGTCTTCGCTTTAAACCTTCAATCCTTTGATCAGTTCTTTCCAGTTTTTCATCTAATTTTTCAAAACTTTTCCGCTGCAGGGTCTTGGCATTCATCAAATCATACAAAGTAGGGGAGATAGATATAGGAGGGTCATAACTAGTAGAAGGGATGTCTCTACTAGTAGAAGGTGCCTTGCTCCTACTCCCAGTTCTCCATTCCTCATGGGATACATAAGTCTTCAAATTTTCTTTACTAATGGGTTTCGTAGGGTACACCCATTCTTCATCATCTCTTGCCTCCACTCCAGATAGATGGCAAAGTGCATAAATTAGGCCAGGATGCCCAAAATATCCACTTGATTCACTCTTTGCCGTAGCCATAATATTCTGATAAATAATTCTCCCCATATTTATACTTCTATTGTTATGAATACAGAAAGTCAAAACAGCTCTGTCTCTCGAGACTTCACTAAAATGATAAGTCGTAGCAGAGTCTAACATATGAAATAATGCCATGCCTTAGCTGTGGCATTCATCATAATAAGAGGAAAGTTAATCCGTTCATGATGTTTAATTTTTCACACTCGTTTCCCATCAATAAGAAAGTCAATAACATTGTTTAACGGACCTTCCACAGTCCCAAAATTTTCATACTTGCTAGAATAAAAATCTTGAAGCTCATAAAAAGAATTAATGCGGGCAGCATTAAAATCGACAGAAAATCCTCTTACTTGGACAGGCTCGTCCTCAAGTTGAGTCATATTAGAATAGAACTCTCTCACAACTTCAATAGTAGCTTTATTTGTTGTGTAATAGAAGTTCTCCCATCTCCTTTCTCTAATGACTCATTCCACCTCTCCTCCAAGATTATCAAAAACTCGATCTTGAATGCGCTTCTTTCCTTGAAAGATTGAAGTGTATCTTGATTGGGCCTTTACATTTATAAATCGAGTTTCGTCGAATTCAAGTCTTCTCTTTTGACGTGGAGCCACTAAACTCCAAAATAATAATACAATGGCTTCTAAAGGTGGTTTAAAGTAATCTAAATCAAGTTCCATGAATTTCTTCCAAGTCTTTCCTCCACATTTTCAATTTTTATGAAATTCCTTAATGTGGAAGAAATTCATGGTGAAAATAAAAAATTTTTACATAGGAGTTAAGTTCTTACCAAGGGAAAATGAAATCCGGTGTTAAAATGCGTCAAAATCGATCCAAATCCGAGATCTATCAAGGCCTAAGTTGAAATTTTCGGTAAATCGAAGAAGAAGACGATGAATATTTCTAAATTGGGTGAAATTGGGAGAAATGTTCCTTCATCCTCCAATCGATATGATCAAAGAAATCAGACATATTGTTAACTGTACTCATTAAATTTTGTACCTGCTTCTCCAAATACTTGATTCTGTGTAAAATCATAGGTGTCTTGTCAGCTACTAGAGATCGAATAGGAATAGAATTTTGTGATGCTTGATCCATAATCACGCCCATATCAGTCTCTTCATCATTAGCTGGGAACATATTAGTTGGGTCTAGAGGTTTCCAAGGTAGCAGTACCTTTTTCCAAATCTCGTACGATACTTGAAACAAACTGCATATTGAAAAAATTGTTGAAGGATGTCCAAGCCCTTGAGTAGGTCTTTGAACGATTAAGCCAAACATAGACTTCACACTAATTGATCCATTATCAATTGACCATCCCATTTGAATGCAATAATTAAATATAGCACTCTCCTTCGTAACTTTACCGATTTTCATTGTCGGTAATAACTTCATAGATATGAAAAAGTGCCAAAGCTTCGAAACGGGATTTAAAGTGTTGCAGAAAAATTGACGTACCCATTTTCTCTAACTTCCCGTCCTCAGTTTCGTCTGTCAAATATTGATAAACTTCATTCATATTTTCTCTCGTCGGCACAAAATTCAATTAATGGCAGACAAGAACATTCTCAAGCATGTATAATTCATTAAATAGCCCAGAGTTAAATGTTATCCACCTACCTCTCACATAGACGCTTCCTTGGTTGATTCCATGCAGATTGGCGTAGAATTCCTTCACCACTAGAACGACTACTGCGACATTAGTTTAGCAAAATACTTCCCATTTTCGTCGTATGATCATTTCTTCAATTGATGATGAAGAATTGCTTAATCCTAGATTAAAAAATCCTCTTTCCTTGATTAATCTTCTCTTTGACATCACCTTGTTGAAAAATCGCTGCACCTCCGCATTCACGAACTTTCTCCAGTTGTACACTTAAAATCTAGGGTAATCTACTGAATTGGAATCCATTAGAGAGGAATTCAAGGGAGTTTCCATTCGTTTTTGGGAGTTTGGAGTGTTTAGGAACCATCCGTAGGAGCTTATAGGGGATAAATTCGCTAAAAACTGTCAAAAACTGTCATTTTAAACTCCAAAAACAGTTCACTCGCCAATCTCGCTATCAGCAGCCTCGATGGCACTGTCGGCGAGCCTTGTGCAATTAAAATCCAGAGCTCTCTGGAAAAACCCACCGTCGGCGGCGTTGAGCGTGCTGTTGGCACCCTAGGCAAAATTTTGCACAAAAACGCCGTGGTCAAATACGTTCCAAATTTTCTCTATGGATCCAAATTCTTGATAATCAAAGGGCAAATACAAGTAGTAGAATTCAATATTACTACAAACTAATGATAAACTCAAACAAACACTCAAACAAATAAAGATAACAATGGGTTGCCTCCCATAAAGAGCTTGGTTTAACGTCGTCAGCCCGACCTATTCAGGTGTTATTCAGGCTGACTGAGCATTAAAACCTTTTTAAAATTCAGTCTTTTACCCCCAAAATATGGTTTTAATCTATATCTATTTACTTTAAATCTATTCACAGTCTTCAGATCTTCAATTTCAACAGCTCCATAAGTGTAAACCTGAGTCACAGTAAAGGGTCCTAACCAACGAGACTTCAATTTCCCAGGAAATAAAGTCAGCCTTGTATTGTAAAGCAAAACTTCTTGTCCTGGTTCAAAGTTCTTTTGATTAATCTTTCAATCATGCCTTAACTTCAGTTTTTCCTTATAAATTATGTCGTTATCATAAGATTCATTTCTTAATTCTTCTAATTCATTCAATTGTAACAATCTCTTCTCACCACCATTTTTCAAATTATAATTGAATTTTTTAATCGCCCAATATGCTTTATGCTCCAATTCTAATGGTAAGTGAGAAGTCTTTCCAAGCCTGTAGGGAGTCATACCAATAGGAGTTTTATAAGTAGTCCTGTATGCCCATAATGCAGTATCCAGTCTTGCAGACCAATCTACTCTACTAAGGTTTACAATCTTTTCTAAAATTTGTTTAATCTCATAATTAGAAACTTCAGCTAAACCGCTGGTTTGAGGATGATAAGGAGTAGAGAATCTATGAATAATATTAAACTTTTCTGCCAATCTCTGAATATATTTATTCCTAAAATGGGATCCTCCGTCAGTGATAATCACTCTCGGCATACCGTATCTTGTGAAAATGTTTTTCATTAAGAATCTTGAAACACTTTTAGCATCACAACGAGGTAAAACTTGTGCTTCAATCCATTTTGATACATAATCAACTGCAATCAAAATATATAAGTTCCCAAATGAAGGAATAAATGGTCCCAAGGAATCTAATCCCCAAACATTAAAAGTCTCAACTTCTAACATGAAATTCAGAGGCATTTCACTTCTTCTAGATATATTACCTACTCGTTGGCATCTATCACAAGTTTTGATATATCTGTAAACATCTCTAAAGAGAATAGGCCAATAAAATCCAGCTTGCATAATTTTATGCACAGTTTTGTCAATTCCAAAATGTCCTCCAAATTCAGAATCATGACATTTTTGAATAATCAGTTCAGTTTCTTCATAAGGCACAAATCTCCTAATAATAAGATCGTTACATTGCTTATATAAATATGGTTCATCTCAAAAATATGCTTTTGCATCATGAATGAATTTTTTTCTTTGACCATAAATTGACATTTCTCCCAATTTAGAACTAAATTAGTTTTTTCTCATAGCTCCAAAAATTTTTCAAGATGATTTAAGCATGTGTCAAATGTACCAAACACAGAGAAATCATCCATAAATACTTCTATTATATTATCAATTAACTTACTAAATATGGACATCATACATCTCTGGAATGTCGCAGGTGCATTTCATAATCCAAAAGGCATTCTTCAAAAACCAAAAGTCCATAAGGACTAGTACATTCTGTTTTCTCTTGATCCTCAGGAATAATAGGTATTTGATGATAACCGATATATCCATCCAGAAAGCAGTAGTACTTGTGTCCAACAAGTCTATCCAGCATTTAATCTAGAAAAGGAAGAGGAAAGTGATCTTTTCTGGTGGTGTCATTTAATTTTCTATAATCAATACAAATACGCCATCCAGAAACTTGTCTGATAGATATTAATTCATTATTTTCATTTGCTTCAACAGTTACTCCTCCTTTCTTAGGAACACAATGAATTGGACTTACCCAAGTACTTCCAAAAGAGGATATATAATTCCAGCATCTAACCATTTTAAAATCTCTTTTTCAACTACTTCTTTCACAATAGGGTTCAGTCTCCTTCGTGAATCAATTCTTGGTTTTTATTCATCATTGAAGAAAATTCTGTGCATACAAATTGAAGGACTAATTCCCTTAATATCAACCAGAGTCCATCCAAAAGCTTTTTTGTACTTTTTTAATGTATCCATTAATTTTTGTTCTTGAATTTCATTTAAGTCTGAGGATACAATTACTGGTAATGTTGAAAACTCTCCTAAAAATACATACTTTAAATGATTTGGAAGATTTTTTAATTCAAGTTCAGGGGGTTTTACAACAGATGGAATTAATATTTCATTTTCTGGTGCTGTTGAATCGAGCGTTTCAAATTGTTTCTGAATATAATTAGCTTCTTCTCTATCAATTTCATCATATTTATCTTTTTTAATGTCTTCTTTTTCTTCAAAGTTTTCCTTAAAATATTCTTTTCTCAGATAATCACATATATCCATTCTAAAACATTCATCATCTTTTTCTATTGAAGGATATTTCATTGACTTTGAGATGTTAAAAGTTACTTCTTGATTATTTACTCTCATAGTCAATTCTCCTTTTGAACGTCTATCATGGCTCTTCCTGTGGCTAGAAATGGTCTTCATAAAATGATAGATATTTCCTATCTTCTTCCATATCTAAAATTATAAAATCCACGGGAAAGATAAATTTATCAACCTTGACCAAAACATCTTCTACAACTCCTTTAGGATGTGTAATAGATCAATCAGCTAACTGTAGAGTCACAGAAGTTGGTGCAATCTCTCCTATTCCTAACCTTTTAAAAGTTGATAAAGGCATCAAATTTATGTTAGCTCGTAAATCACATAATGCTCGCTCATAAAATATTTCACCAATAGCACACGGGATAGTGAAACTACCAGGATCTTTAAGTTTTTTAGAAAGCTATCTCTGAACTATAACACTACACTCTTCACTTAATGCAACGGTCTCATGGTTTAGTAACTTCCTCTTTCAATTGAGTATATCTTTCATAAATTTAACATAATCAGGCATTTGTTCCAAAGCTTCAATAAAAGGAATATTTATTGATAATTTTTTTCAAGATGTCTAGGAATTTAGCAAATCTTTTTCCTTTATCTTGTTGCTTTAGTCTTTGAGGAAATGGTGGTGGTGGTTTTTCAACAGTAATTTTCATAGGTTTCAGAGGAAAATCAGGATATAAACTTTCATTTTCTCCTTCAGTTTCTTCTTGTTTCCAACTCTTTTCCACTACAATTTCTTTTTGAACTCTTATTTCCAACTCTTTTCCACTTCTTAATTGAATAGCCTTAATCTGTTCTTTACTTTGATCTTTAGGATTTACTTCAACATTACTAGATAAAGTTCCAATAGTCTATTGCTCAGTGTAGTAGCAATTTGCCCCAATTGGTTTTCTATGTTTTTAATAGCAGCTCCTTGATTTTGTAATTGCTTACCCATATTCAAATCCAGTTCTTCCATAGATAGTTTCTTCTCATTAAATTGTGAATTATTATAAAAACCTGGTGGATTAGATGGTCTATAATTGAAATTACCCTGATTTTTTATATTTCCTAATGGGTTTACAGGATTGTTCCCCCACTGAGGATTAACAGGATTAGCATTACCTTGGTTATTTGTTGACCTCATTTTTGATGAGGTCATTTTCTCCTCTCTTTAGTACTTAGGATCTAGCCTTAGGCTTTTCCTTTGACTAATCTTAGAAGACTAGAATTCAAGCCCACCCTTTAGAAGTTCAAACACCTCTTGACTCCCTGCAAACCCCACAAGCTTGATTGTAGACCCCTAATCACCTAGAGGGTTGAAATCAAATGTGGAGGTTTAAAGGATGAGTTCCCTATAGGACTTCTTGGCCTTAGAAATACCTTGGGTGGCCTGGTCTGGTGAGGGTTGACTTGCACATACACTACACTCTCACACACATTCCAAGTCCTAAAACCACACTCTCACCCAACTTGACTTCCTGACTCATGTAGGTAATTCACATGGATGGTCCTTAACCCCTAAGAGGGTTAGGAACAACATAGTGAATGCCTCAGATGAGTCCTCTCATGGCTCATATGAGCTTAATATGGCTTCACGGCTCAACCAAATTGATTCCATCCTACTTAAATTTGATCAATCTCCATTTTTCCAAAATTTCAATTTTTGACCGCCGGGGCCCTACACCTACTTAACCTACCAAAAGCCCTTAAAACTACCCAAAATTTACAAAATCACCTAAATAACCCAAAATTCCTCAAAATCAATCCTAAACATTTCCCGCCACTCAAATTGATCATCCATAGCAAAAAATACCAAAAATTCCAAAAGTACCCCCCAATACCCTCCAAATACCCAAAATGCCATTCTTAGCCTAAAAATCCAAAAATTCAGAAAATTCCCAAAAAATTCCAAAAAATCCCAAATATTCCCAATTTCATTTTGTTCAACTACACCATGGGCTGATTTTGCCAATTTACCCCACTTTTACCAAAACCCCCAATTTGGCCCATTTTAAACCCAAGTGAACCCAATGTCAAACCAAACCACCCCAATTGGCCTCAATTTTGGTCCAATTCAATTCTAAACTTCAAATAAACATACCCAATATCAATATAGACCAAATCCAACTCCAATTTGATTGACATTTGAGTCTAATTTCAATTTGAAGCCTAAGGCCCAATTTTGGCCCATGACCTAAACCTAGCTCAAACCCAACCAATTCAACTCCAATTGGCCCCAAATATTTTCTAAAGCCTTCCTAACATCCCCATAAACAAAACACTAACTTGATTTGCTCAAACTTTGAACCTAAAATCCACCCAAACCTAACCCAAAACCAAAATCCCTTAAATTGACTAAGCCCAAACCTAACCCAAATGGGCCCAAATCCCAAAATCAAAGCCCGACCAAAGTTGAAAACTCTTTGTGACATTCCCATAAACATTTCTCAACATTAATTTTACATCAAATCCAACTTTAGCCCAACCTTAACCCAAGTAAGCCCAATTTGGCCCACTTTGGCCCCTTTAACTAAAAAGCCCAAATTAAACCCTATTCAATTCAAAATATCTTCACACTTGTTCCAAACCACTCATGACACATACCTAAACCAATTGCAACATTTATTTGGCATGATAATTCACAAAATTTTCATCCACTAATTTATTTTCAAACCTAAAGGCCCACGTTCTTAAACCATTCTAAAAGCCCACTTCCACCAAATCCAAAAGCCCAAAAATTCATCTAAAGCCCACATGACATTTCTCTACATCATCCATTCAACTAAAATCATCCCTAAGTCCTAAACTAATGATCAAATAATTCCAAATGAAGCTTCATCCAAATTTTCACCAAAAATGCCAAAATTCATAAAATCCCCTTTCATGAAATTGACGAAATCTTTTCCCAAGCCAAATGAAGCCATGGAGCCATGTACAAGCCACATGGAAGCCATGGAAGCCACTTTCCATCTCACCAAGCCATTAATGGCAAGAAGAGGGAACCCTTTCCTAATCTTTCATTAAGCATTTTTAACCATACTCATGTCACACTCTAAACCATGCTTAGCCACCTCACCATGGATGGAGACCACACCATTTTCTCTTGGCTGACCCAACTGATCCTTTTCAGCCGAAAACCAGGCCTTGGGTGGTGAACCTAGCCTAAAACCATGGTTTGACTCATTTGAACCCAAAATGAGCCTCTCCCCATTCCATTTCAATTCAGCCCCTTTACACATGTCAAACTCTAATTGACTTCGCCAAATTCAACCCCTGACCCCACTGAGTCAGATGGTGACCCATTCCTGGCCAGCCAGCCACCACAGTCGCTGGAAAACACCATGGCCGAGAGCTCTATGTGAGCCAAAAAATTCAATTCTCCCTTGCTAAGCTGTCCCAACCCTAGTGGACAATAGAGCTCTTCTTCTCCTCCCCTGAGCAGCTGATCCTAGCCTCCAATTGCCCCTGGGAAGCCCTCTAGCCATGTCTATTTAAACCCACCACCCTCTCGGCCAAAAGAAGAGATGAACCAGACCTTAAGGAAACTACGCCAAAATTGCTCCAAGACCTTCTCCTAACCTGGAGCGGCTTGATCCCCAGTGTTCCTTTGCCCTAATCCCCATTAACGAGCTCAATTTCGAGTTGAAAATCCACCCAAAAAATAGGAAACTTCACCACAATGAGCCAATCTCCAAATTGATTGGTCCTACACCTTCACCAGACCAAGAGGAGAAGTTCCCCAGCAAAAAACCCTCACCAGGCCAGCCATTGCTTCCAGCCTCCAAGCTTTGTGATCGGCCTTGGTCACTTTCATACCTAGATAATTCCCCAGAGCCAGAGACTTCATCTGGAGCTTGCCTGGACTCAATCGAAGGTTACACAACTCTCAGATCGAAGCTTCACTTCTCTGAGCAAAGGTATGAACTCACTCTTCCTCCCGAGTTTCTAGTGATTCTCCATTTTGTTTAAGCTAATTTCATAGCCTATAAACCATATGGATGTGTTCTTCTCTTCAAGACGAATCCATAGAGCATAAGAACACAAAAATCCATTGAGAATCAAGTGAGATCTTAGGGTTTTAGTGTGCACGACCACGGGTGCACACCAGTCGTAGACGATGACCAGGAGCCGTTGGATCGCACGTGTATCGAGCGAACGGTCGAGATCAAGTCAGACGGCGCAATGGTGCATGAACCGCGGGACGTGTGGCTAATAACTTAAGTGGTGGCGTCGAATGGGAATGCACCGTGTGGGCTTTCGGAGATGTCGATGTTGCGCTGGCGTCAAGTCGGATAAGTAGATAAATAGGGTATTTTTGAATTATTTAAATGCCCAGAACTTCAAAAATTCATATATTTGCATAGAAAAATCACAAAAATAAAATAAAAATACCCTCTTGCTCAGTGAACAGAGGAGAATAATGTGGATAAGAAATCAAATTAATTGGATGAGTATTTTATTTTTAATAATTTATTTACTATTTTCAATATTTTGATTCTTCATTTGCATAGACAATTCACCATGGCATGAGACCATAGGGCTTTTGAAGCCTCTGATCTTGGGAACATTTCCTGAATTTTTCAAGGTTAGAGGCCATCTCTGTGAAAAGTTATTGAATTTTCAATTTCATGTCACTGTTTTAGGTATTTTACTTCCAATAATTAGCATGTTGTAAAATAAATTCTAAAAAAATTTGGTGATGTTCCTTAGGACCAGTGGACCCTATGAAAAATATATTTTGAGTTAATTCATTCATAATAACCTTAATTGGCCTAAACCCCTATAATTAAATTTGAATTAATTAGGGTTAATCACACATCAAATTGACTTGAAAATAGTTCTCCACTGATCTTTAGGATCAGAGAGACCTCACATAAAAATTTGAAATCAATTGGACTTGATTAACCCTACCAAATGGGTTGATTAAGCCTCATAAGCAAAATGAAACTTTAAAAATTCATAACTCCAAAAATACTTTCAAAAATTCACAAAAATGGTTTTTGGGGCTTCTCTGATATCAGGGGAGTTCAGAAAAATTAAAATTGGAATTTTCTAAAAAAGTTGATTTTTGACAATATTTTAATATTTTAATAATTAAAAAATAATAAAAATAATAAAAATATTAAAAATCATTAAAATGTCACATTTTGATTCTTAATCACTTAGGAACAAACTAAATATTTTTCCTAAGTCCCTAGGGTAAGATATTGAATTTTAAAAGCTTAATGTAATTTTTAATATTAAAAAAATGAATTTTCAACCTTCTTCACTAAACTAATTCTAATAAATCAAGGAAAAATCAAAAAATTATAAAATTTGTTCCTTTAAACTCCTTGAGGTCAAAGAGATTTAAGAAAAATATAAAATCTATTTTTCAACTTTTATTTTATTTTATAATTAATTAATACTAAAAAACTCAAAGTAATTATAATAAAAAAAATATAATTAAAAAAATAACCAAAATTGATCCAAGTGGTCCGCTAGTCATTAGGAACATCTCATAATTTGTTTAAGGACAACAACCTTTCCTTGGTCATGTTGTTGAATTTTCTTTGATAACCTTTATTTTCTACTAAAAATAATTATATAAATAAATTAAATTTAAAAAAATCACATTTTCTCCTCTAATGTCTTAATTGACATGTGAGTGAGGTGACATAAAAATTTAAAATTCATTTGAGCTCAATTTAGTGAGTTATGAAATAAATAATCTTAAAAGGGCATAAAGGTAATTAAAAATTTTAACCCTTAATTAAAACTTTAAGTTTAATCAAAATAGGGGGGTGAAATATTTGGTTTTAACTTTCTCTTGGATGATTGAAACTTAGGAAAATTAAGGGGTAGAAACCCATTGAACATTTTGAAAATATCAAAAAAAATGAAACTTTAATTAATTAAATGATTCAGATTTTGGAAAGAATATATTTAAATTTGGATTATTAAAATAGGGATATTATTAAGAGGACATTTATTCTTTAATTTAAAAATCCCTAAATAAGTCACTTTAACAATACTTAATTCTTAATTAAAAATTAAAATAATACTCCAAATTAATAATTAAAACTAAAATTAAAACTAAAATTAAATCAAATTAAATTAAAATCAAATTAAAATTAAAGTTAAACTAAAACTAACAATTAAAATTAAAATTAAAATCAAAATTTAAATTAAATTAAATTCAATTTAAATTAAATTAAAATTAAATTAAATTAATAAATTAAATAAATTAAAATTAAATTAAATTAAAATTTAAATAAGTTTAAATTAAATTAAGATTAAATTAAATTAAAATTAAATTAAAAAATTAAATAAATTCAAAATAAATTTAAATTAAATTAAATTAAAATTAAATTAAAATTAAATTAAAATTAAATTAAAATTAAATTAAAATTAAATTAAATTAAAATTAAATTAAAATTAAATTAAATTAAAATTAAATTAAAATCAAATTGAATTAAATTAAATCTAAATCATTTAACAACAAACCTAAATGAAATCATTAAGAATTAAACCAAAAATAATTTGAACAGTATTCCAAACTTAAAATTATTAATTAAAACCTCATAATTAAACTAAATCACTTTAAACCATTAACTTAAACTTCAATCAAGAATGGTTAAATTCTTTAACAAACCAACTTGCCCCCAAAGGCTTTAATTATTATAACTCTTAAACGGAGTATTAAGTGAGATGTCACTTCATTCATTAGGTAATCAAATACCTAAGTTCACTGAGCAAGAAACAAAGTTTAATTGAACTCCTGGATGATTAATCCACCTGTGCAACTAAATTTACTTGGACTCAAAACAATCCCAAAAATATTGAAAAGATGTTTAGGACTCGTCCTAAGCACATCCTCAATATGACAGGATGTTTTAGAAGAACAATTGAATTTAAATTTTCTTTGATGAAGAAAATCATCCTTAAAATCAAACCAAGAACCTAGACGTCATAGGAGATGACTAGTTATAGGATTAGGAATTTGGTAGACAACCAAAATCCTTCCCTTAGCTTTACCTAGGTATCTGTTGAAATATTTAAATGCCTTAACATGTGTTTTAAGTGCAGCTTGGGATGACGGGAAGACCCTCCAAGTACGCATTTATTTTATTGCAATATACTTTATTGCGATTTACTTACATGCACTGTACTTTACTTTTCTTGCATGTTAAACAAGATCGTTGCATGAAAACTAAAACCTTTAGGATAGTCCCTGAACTGAAACCAAAACTAAATTAAAAGTCATTGCAAGATAAAATTCACCGCCACAACATTTCAAAATATAAAACAACTCGAAATTTAATCACAAACGAACAACAAAACTACAACTACAACTAAATTAAAACGTCTCATTGAATGATCGGGAATACCTCGGATGATGTAACCCACGTGTTGCTAACGAGATTTCCCACGGTCTAAATGAAAGTGTGGAACTCATTCGGTTGAGTTTAGCAAATTCATACTGGACTAAGTGAATTCGATGAAAATAACGGTGCCGGGATGACGGAACCGTGGGATCTTAATCGGTTCTGTTTAAATAACTTTAAGATTTGTTTTAATTAAAATATTAAAAAATATTTGGATTTTAAGATTTCTAAACCAAAACACTTCTCTCATCTCCTGATTTATGATTTCTAAAATTAAACCTCTACAACAAGAAGGAGCTCGGAGCATGGTGGGTAGCTCGGCCATCGTCATCAGCAAAACTCGGATCTACTTCAGCAAAACTTTCTTAGAATTAAATAACAAAGCCATAGGATTTTGAGGTAGTTTGCCTAGTGCAACATAAGTCCTCAACTCTTCATTAGGCATTTGCATGATCATGTCATGTAAATTAAGCCCTAACCGGTCTTAGGACTTCGAGGTAGTCATTTGGTACGACATAAACCCTCACATCTTCAAGGCTATTTGTGTGGTTATGTCATACAAATATAAGACCTAAATAAATAAAATTGGCAGGATTACAACATTAAATAAACTCCCAAATTGAAGCCAAATAATAGGATAGTTTGGGAAGTTGCCAAGATTTTTCTTGGATCCTCAGCTTCTCTTACTTCTCTTCCTTTGGATTCCTGAAATAAACTGTTCCAAATTTGATCCATTCCCTATTGAAATTTCCAAAATTTAATCCTTTGAAAACCTTAAGCTTTGAAATTCTTGAGAGCAAAACCACTAATCATTATCTAGAGTTTTCTTAAGTGATTCCCGTCACTTAGGATGTAATTAACTATAGGGGCTTGGCCTTACAGGGAACTTTAAGAACCCAGGTAATATAAACTCTACTTAATTCCTTTATATTAATTAGGGGAACTTATCGGCTTATAAAATTGCTTCGCAGACCAAATGGATGTTACAAATCTTTAAGTTTATTTAATCAAGCCCCATCATCAAGCAGTGTGTCTATTCTTCGGGATAGATACACGATTTGTGATGCGGTGCTCGTTTATATAAACTATTTGGGATGTGAGATCGGTTTGATTTCATATCTTAAAATTTTCAAACTTAAAATTATTTTTAAAATCAAATGCTACTTTTCAAATTATATATATATTTAAATTAAATTTAAAATATTAAAATTCACCGACAATTTCTGTAGGCAACCCATTTTCAAAATACAACACTCAACCTAAAAATATGCCGACAACTTCTGGCGACTCCACTGGGGACTAGTTCCTCTCTCCATTTTTGATTAGATGGTTTTGCTTTCATAAATCAGTTGTGTATCCATATCCCTAGTGGAGCAAACTACCATTTTTCCGTTGGAATTCCCCGTTCATTTCTGTCTTGAACGAGTATAGCCAACTCATCTCGGATTTAGGAGCCACTATTTAGACACCCCTAAATGGAGAGGTTCCGAGATCCTTTTACCTCTTTTTGAGGTAGGGTGGACCCCCAATAGGTGTTAGTTTAGGAGCGGTCATTCGAGTCGAGAAGTCTTGCATAAGACTTTCTCTTCCTTTCCAATTCTAAATCGGGCCCTTTACCTTTTCTATAACCTTTTTCCCTTAATCGTTTTGTTTCTAACAAATGAAACTCCTAATAAACAATCTCTTTTCAAAGTCACAAATACACTAAGATAAACAAAAATGTGTTCGGACTCTTTCTTTTTCGTCCTAAACTTTATGACGAAAAGAAGCATAATTCGGGACTGACATTTGAAATCTGCCCTGCAGAAAATGACTGCTGTCGGCATATTTTTAGGTTAAGTGTGTTGTATTTTAAAAAGAGGGGTCGCCTAACAGAAATTATCGGCGAATTTTTTTTAATTTAATTTAAATTAATAATTTGAAAAGTAGTATTTTATTTTGAAAATAATTTTAAATTTGAAAATTTTAAGATATGAAATCAAACTGATCTCACATCCCGAATAGTTTATATAAACGAGCACCACACCACAAACCGTGTATCTATCCCGAAGAATAGACACACTGCTTGATAATGGGGCTGGATTAGATAAACTAGAAAGGTTTGTGACATCCGTTTGGTTTGCGAACCAATTTTATAAGCCGACAAATTCCCACGCTTAATACAAAGGAATTAAGCGGGGTTTAAATACACAGGTTCTTAAAATTCCCTATAAGGGCAAGCCCCTATAGTTAATTACATCTTAAGTGACGGGAATCACCTAAGAAAACTCTCGATAATAATCGGTAATTCTACTCTCAAGAATTTCAAAGTTCAAGTTTTCAAATGATTGAATTTTGGAATTTCAATAGGGAGTGGATCAAGTTTGGAACATTTTGTTTTGGGAATTCAAAGGAAGAAAGGTAGGAGTAATCACAGATTTGAAGTGAATTTCGATGATTTCTCAACTATCCTATTGTTTGGCTTGGATTTAGGAAAGTCCTAATGTTTATTTAATGTTTTGATCTTGCCAATTTTCATTAATTAGGACTTATATTAGTATGACATAATCATACAAATAGCCTCGAAGATGTGAGGGTTTGTGTCGTATCGGACGACTACCTCGGAATCCTAGAACCGGTTAGGGCTTAATTTGCAATGCAAATGCCTAACAAAAGGTTGAGGATTTATGTTGCACTAGGCAAACTACCTCAAAGTCCTATGGCTTGGTTATTTAATTCTAAGAATGGTTTTGCTGATGTAGATTTAAGTTTTGCTGATAACGATGGTCGTGCTGCCCACCATGCCCCGAGCTCCTTGTTGTTGCAGAGGTTTAGTTATAGAAGTCATAAATCAGGAGATGAGAAAAGTGTTTTGGTTTAGAGAAAATCTTAATTTCCAAGTGTTTTTTATATTTTATTTAAAACAAATCTTAAAGTTGATTATAACAATACCGGTTAAGATCCCACGGTTCCATCCTTCGGCATCGTTATTTTTATCGGATTCACTTAGTCCGAGATGAATTTGCTAAACTCAACTAAATGAGTTCCACACTTTCATTTAGGCTGTGGGAAATCCCGTTAGCAACACGTAGGTTACATCATCCGAGGTATTCCCGATCATCCAACAAGACGTTTTAATTTAGTTGTAATTGCGGTTTTGTGTTACGTTTGTGATTAAATTTTGAGTTGTTTTATATTTTGAAATGTTGTGGCGGTGAATTTTATCTTGTAATGACTTTTAATTTAGTTTTGGTTTCGGTTTTAGGGACTACCCTAAAGGTGTGGGTTTTCATGCAACGGTTGTTTATCATGCAAGAAAAGTAAGTGCGATGCGATTAAATAAATTGCAATAAGGTAAATTGCAATAAAATAAAAGCGTACCTGGAGGGTCTTCCCGTCATCCCAAGCTGCACTTAAAACACAATTAGAATATTTAAGCGAGTTCCTAGGTAAAGCTAAGGGAAGGGTTATGGTTTTCTACCAAGTTCCTAATCCTATAGCTAATCATTTCCTATGACGTCTAGGTTCTTGTGTTTTGGTTTGAGGATGATTTTCTTCATCGAAGAACAATTAAATTCGATTGTTCTTATAAACATCCTATCATATTGAGGAAGTTCTTAAGACGAGTCTTAAACATCTTTTAATCTTGCTAGGATTATTTTAAGTCCGAATGGATTTAATCGATCGAGTGAAGTAATCGTCCAGAGGTTTAGTTAAGTTTTGTTGTTATCTTACTCGAGTGAACTAGGACATTTGAATATCCTATGAGGGAGTAACATTTCATTTAATGTTACGTTTAGGAGTTATGACAACAAAAGCTTTCGAGGCAAATTGATGTTGAATGGTTTGTGATTTAATTTAATTTCGGTTAACGGGTTTAAATTTGGAATAGTGTTCGAAGTTGTTTTATATTTTTTTTGAATTTCTTTATGTATTAGGTGATGTTATTTTCGATTCAATTTAATTTAACTTTAATTTAATTTAATTTGGTTTAGTTTTAATTTTAATTTAATTTAATTTGATTTTAATTTTAACTTGATTCTATTATTCAATTTAGTTTAATTCAATTTAGTTTGATTTGATATGCATTAATTTAATTTAATTTAATTTGATTTAATTTAATTTGATTTAATTTAATTTAATTTAATTTAATTTAATTTAATTTAATTTAATTTGATTTAATTTAATTTAATTTAATTTGATTTAATTTAATTTAATTTTATTTTATTTAATTTAATTTTAATTTAATTTAATTTAATTTGATTTAATTTAATTTAAATTTGATTTAAATTTAATTTTATTTAATTTAATTTAATTTAATTTAATTTTTTAATTTTTAATTTTAAAGATGATTTAATTTAAATTATTAATTTAATTGAAACTTTAAAAGGGTTTAATTTAAATAATTTAACTTTAATTTAATTTAATGATTAAGTCTTTTAGCATTTTAAATCTTAAATTTGGATTATCATTTTAATTAGGAATTAAACATTATTGAGATGATTAATTTAGGGATTCTTAAATTAAAGAACAAATCTCTTCCTAATAATATCCCTATTTTAATAATTCTAATTTTATTATTCTTCCAAATTTAATCGATTATTTAATTAAGATTTATTTTAATTATTTTTAAATTGTTTAATAGGTTTCTACCCTTATTATTCAAATTTCAATCATCCAAATCAGATTAGGATCAAATATTTTACTCTTTAATTTTATTAAGCCTAAAGTTTTAAATTAAAGGTTAAAATTTTAATTACCATTTTGCCCTTCAAGCTTAATAATTTCATAACTCACTAAATTGAGCTTAAATGAACTTGAAATTTTTATGTGACTTCACTCATATGTCAATAAAGGCATGAGAGGAGAAAATGTGATTTTTCTATATTTAATTTATTTATGTAATTATTTTTGGTGGAAAATAGGGATTTCCAAGGAAAATTTAATAATATGAAAAAGGGAAGATTTCTGTCCTTAAGAAAATTATAAGACATTCCTAATGACCAGAGGATCACTTGGACCAATTTTGGTGATTTTTTGAATTATATTCTTTTTATCATAATTATTTTGAGTTTTGGAGTATTAATTAATTTAAAAATAAAATAAAGGTTGAAAAATGAATTTTATATTTTTCAAAAATATCTCTGATATCAAGGAAATCAGAGAATCAATTTTTATAATTTTATGATTTTTCTTTGATTTATTAGAATTATTTTAGTGGAAATGCTAAAAAATACATTTTTTTAATTTTAAAATTACCTTAGGGCTTTAAAATTTAATATCTCATCAAAGGGACCTAAGAAAAATATGGGGTTTGTTCCTAAGTGATTAAAATTCAAAATGTGGCATTTTGGTGAATTTTATAATTTTTGTGATTTTTATTATTTTTTAATTATTAAAATATTAAAATAATACAAAAAATCAACTTTTTAGAAAATTGAAATTTTAATTTTCTTAAATTCCCTAATATCAGAGAGGCTCCAAAACCAATTTGGTGAATTTTTGAAAAGTATTTTGAAAGTTATGAATTTTTAAAGTTTAAATTGGCTAAATGGCTTAATCAACCCATTTTGTAGGGCTAACCAAGTCCAATTGACTTCAAATTTTTATGGTGGGTTCCTCTGATCCTAAAAGTCGGTGGAGAATTGATTTCAAGTCAATTTGATGTATGATTAGCTCTAATTAATTAAGGACCTAACACAGGTGTTTAAGCCGATTAGGATTATTCCAAGTGGATTAATTCAAAACCTATTTTTCCTAGGGTCCTCTAGTCGCAAGAAGCATCCTCGAATTTTCCTAGAATTTATTTCACAACATGCTAATTATTGGAATTAAAATACTCAAAACGAGCAACATGAATTTGAAAAATCAATAACTTCTCATAGGGATGGCCTCGACTTTGGAAAATTCGGGGAATATTCCCAATTTCGGAGGCTTCAAAGCCACTATGGTCTCATGCCATGGTGAATTTCCTATATGCATAGAGAATTAAAACAATGCAGAGAGTAAATAAATTATTAAAAATAAAATACTTGATGAAATTAAATGATTTCTTTTCCACATTATTCTCCTCTGTTCACTGAGCAAGAGGGTATTTTTATTTTATTTTTCTGATCTTCTTACACAAAGTTATACATTTTTGATGTTTAGGGAATTAAATAAATCAAAAATACCCTAATTTTCTATTTAAAACGGCGGCGCTGACTCATCCTAGGCATCTCCGAAACGCCGCGTGTCGCGCTGCCATTCGACACCGCCACTTGAGTCGGCGGCCGGGTCCCGCCTTCCGCGTATCATCTGCCGATCCGACCCGATCTGAGCCGTTCGTCCGCGCGTGTATGGAATGAACGACATCCGTTCATCATCCCCAGCCATTCTCACCCGAGAGCCGTCCACACTAAAACCCTAAGAACTCACTCATTTCTAGGCGGATTTTCGTGTTCTTGTGCTCTATGGATTCGTCTTGAAGAGACGAATACATATATACGGTGATCATGCATTGAAATTAAGGCATTCGAAATGGAGAATCTCCAGAAGCTCGGGATAAAGACTTAGCTCATACCTTTGCTCAGAGAAGTGTGGCTTCAATCTGAGGGTTGTGTCACCTTCGATTGCGTCCCAACAAGCTCCAGATAAAGTCTCCTGGTCTGGTGAATTGTCTAGGTATGATTTCGACCGAGCACGATCACAAAGCTTGGAGTACGGAACGGATGGGTGGTACGGAGAGGGGTCTTTTGTTGGTGGACTTCTTCCCTTGGTGCAGTGAAGGTGTAGGACCAATCGATTTGAGGATTGGTCCACTTGTGAAGAAGTGTCCTGGTTTTGGGTAGAATTTTGGCTGAGAAATTGGTCTCTGTTGGTGGGGATTAGGGCAAATTGTCATCGGGGATCAAGCTGCTCTAAGTATGGAGAGTGGTCTGGAGCAATTTTGGAAGGGTTTCAGTAAGGTCTGGTTCAGCACCTCTCATGGCCAAGAGTGGGTGAGGTTTAAATAGGAGAGGGTGGAGGGCCTCCCAGGGGGGTTTAAGGCTTGGGATCGGCTTCTTAGGTCAAGGGAAGAACAGCCATGATGGCCATTGGGCATGGGGCGGCTCGGCGAGTGGGAATTCCAAACTTTGGCTCACATGGGTTCTCTCGGCACTGGTGATTTCCGGCGGCTGTGGTGGGTGGCCGACCGGGGTCGAGTCACCTGTTGTCATCGGGAGGGTCGGGGGTTGGCAATGGTGCAAGCGATGGAGAGTGGCCATGTGTAGAAAGCTTCATTCAAAATGGAATGGGGAAGGGGCTCTTTTAGGCTCGATTTGGTCATCCTATGGTTCGGGTTGGGTGCACCTTTCCAAGCTCTAATTTGGGCTGAGGGAGGTCGGGTGAGTCGGCTAGATTAGCGAGGAGAAGTCACTATCCAAGCATGTTTAAGCTTAAACATAGTTTAGGGGAAGCATGAAAAGGTTTAATCACCTTTAAGAGAATCCTTTAAGAGGCTCCTCCTCTTGCCATTTATGGGATGGTCACATGTCAAACTTCTCATGGCTTCATGTGGCTTGTCCATGGCTTGCATGTGGCTTCATGGCTTGTCTTTGGCTTGGGGAAAAGCTTGGTCAATTTCATGAAAATGAAATTTGGAAATTTTGGTAATTTAGGAGTGATTTGATGGGATTTGGCATATGGCTTGATTTGGATTTATTTTATCATGGGTTTAGAACTTAGGAGATGGTTTCATCCAATGGATGATGATATAGGGTTGTCATGTGGGCTTTGGGCCTTTGAAATTTAGTGAAGGTGGGCTTTTAAAGTGATTTAGGGAAGTGGGTGTTTTTTGATTTTAGGATGAGAATTTTGCAAAGGATTGGATCCAATAAGTGTTGAATTTAGTTTAATAATGTTTCATGAATGATTTGGAATAAATTTGAAGTGGTTTGGGCTAGGTTTGGGTTGGATTTGGACCTCTTTGGTGAATGGGCCGATGTAGGTCGAATTGGGCTAACTTGGGCCAATGTTGGGCTAGGGTTGAAATTGATGTAAAATAAATGTTGGGAAATTTTTATGGGAGTGTTTCAAAGAGGTTTTGGCTTTGGTTGGGTTTTGATTTTGGGGTTTGGGCTTATTTGGGTTAGGTTTGGGTTTAGGTCGAAATTGGGCCTTTTAGCTTTGGGTTGAATTTGAGTGGGGTTTGGGTCTAAATTTTGGGCAAATCATGTTAGTGTTTTGTTTGTGGGGATGTTAAGGAAGGTTTAGAAAAGGTTTGGGGTTAATTGGAGTTGAATTGGGTTAGTTTGGGTTAGGTTTGGGTCATGGGTCCAAATTGGGCTTTAAGACCAAAAGTGAAATTGGATTCAAATTTCAATCAAATTGGACTTGGATTTGGTCTAGATTGGTGTTGGGAATGTTGAATTGAAGTTTAGAATTGAATTGGACCAGAATTTGGGTCAATTGGGTAGGTTTGGTTTGACATTGGGTTCACTTTAGGTTAAAATGGGTTAAATTGGGAATTTTGACAAAAGTGGGGTAAATTTACACAATTGGCCCATGGTGTAGTTGGACAAAATGAAATTGGGAATGTTTTGGATTTTCTGGAATTTTCGGGAAATTTTCTGAATTTTTGGATTTTTGGGTCAAGAGGGGTATTTTGGGTATTTGGAGGGTATTGGGAGGTATTTTGGAATTTTTGGTATTTTTGGCTATGGATGATCAATTTGAGTAATGTGGGAATGTTTGGGATTGGTCTTGAGGAATTTTGGGTATTTGGAGATTTTTTTTGAAAAATTTGGGTAATTTCAAGGGCATTGGGTAGGCTAGGCGGGTGTAGGGTCCCGGGGGTCAAAAATTGCAAATTTGGAAAATTGAAGATTAGGGAATGTAAGTGGAATAAAATCATTTTGGTTGAGCCATGAAGCCATTTCGAAGCCCGCATGAGCAATGAAGCCATTTTGACCCAGCATGAGCATGAAGGGCTCGTTTTGAGCACTCCATTATGTTCCTAACCCTCTTGTGAGGCTTAGGGGTTATGGGCCAATCCGTATGAATCACCTTCTTGGTGAGAGTCGAGTTGGCGTGGGTGTGTTTTAGGATATGTGTGAAAGTGTAGTGTATAGGTGTGTACGGCTTATTTTCGGGTTGTGTGTGTTTTATTTTGAAAAGGGGTCGCTGAGAGGATTGTCGGCGAATTTTTAATTTAATTTAAATAAATAATTTGAAAAAGTAGTATTTGATTTTAAAAATAATTTTTAGATTTGAAAGATTTTAAGATATGAAATCGAAGCCGTCTCGCGTAGAATAGTTTATATGAAAACGAGCGCGTCTGCGAGCCGTGTATGCATCACAGGATCGGAGCACACGCCGTGCGGCAGGCTCGATTAAATAGAAAACTAGAAGAGATTTGTGACATCCGTTTAATTATGAACAATTTTATAAGCCAAGCAAAATTCACCTTAATATGAAAGCATTAAACGGGGTTTATATTACTGAGTTCTTTAAAATTCTTTATAAAGGCAGCCCTTATATTAAGTACATCTTAAGTGACGAGAATCACTGAAAACTCTCGATAATAATCAATAATTAAACAAAAATTTGAAAGTTTAAGTTTTTCGAGGATTGAATTTTGGAATTTCGATAGGGAATGGATCGAATTTGGAACATTTTATTTTGAGGTTAAAGGAAGAAAAGTAGGAGAGTGGGATTAAACGAACTTCGGTAATCTCCCGTATCTTATTGTTTAGCTTGGATTTAGGAAAGTATAATGTTTATTTAAATGTTTTGATCTTATGATTTTAATTAGTGGGGCTTATATTTGTATCGACACGATAAACAAAATAGCACCGAAGATGTGAGGGTTTGTGTCGTACGGACGTACCTCGAAATCTAGAGCAGAGTTGGGCTTAATTTGCAATGCGGGGTACTGCTGAAGAGTTGAGGATTTATGTTGCCCAGAAGCGAACTGCGAAGTCACATGGCTTTGTTATTTAATTCTAGGAAAGTTTCTTGATGTAGATTCGAGTTTTTGCGACGACGATGGCCGTCTTTGCCATGATACTCATTTCCTTTGTTGTTCTGAGAGGTTTGGTTTAAAAGTCGTAAGTCGGGGGATGAGAAAAGTGTTTTGGTTTAGATAAATCTTAATTTCAGTGTTTTTTGTGTTTTTAATTAAAACGAATCTTAAAGTTGATTATAACGACACTTAGGTTAGATCCGCGGTTCGTCCTTCGACATCGGTATTTTATCGGATTCGCTTAGTCGAGATAGTTGCTAAACTCGGCGGAATGAGTTCCACACTTTCATTTAGGCAAGTGGAAATCCAGATTAGCAGCAACGTAGTTACATCATCAGAGGCAATACGATCATCCATGGAGACGTTTTAATTTAATTGTAATTGTAGTTTTTTGTGTTAACATTTTGTGATTAAATTTTTCGAGTTGTTTTTATTTTGAAATGTTGTGAAGTGAATTTTATCTTATGACTTTTAACTTAGTTTTGGTTTCGGTTTGGGGACTATCTGGAATTGTGGGTTTTCATCTCGGCAGTTGTTTATCATGCAGAAAAAGTAAGTGCGATGCGATTAAATAAATTGCGAAAGTAAATTGCGGAAAGTAAATTCTGATAAAATAAAAGCGTACTGGAGAGGTCTTCCCGTCATCTGACTGCACTTAAAACACAATTAGAATACTTAAACAAGTTCTGAAGTAAAGGCCCAAGGGAAGGGTTATGGTTCCTATGGAATTCACAAATCTTATATTGGTGTTTCTATGGCGATCTAGGTCTTTGTATTTTGGTTTGAGGACGATTTTCTTTCATCGAAGAGCGATTAAGTCAATTGTTCTTATAAATGTCTATATTGAGGAAGTGTTTAAGAATAATCTTAAACATCTTTTTGATATTTACAGAGTTGTTTTTAAGTCGAATGGGTTTAATTATATAAATGAATGTCGTCAGGGGATTGAGTTTTGTTAACTTGCTCGATGAAGCTAAGGACATTTGAATATCATAAATGAAGTAACATTTCATTTAATGTTCATTTAGGAGTTATGAATGGCCCAAAAAGCTTTTGAGAGTAAATTGGTGTTGAATGATTTGTGATTTGGTTTAATTTCCATTAATAGGTTTAAATTTGGAATAGTGTTAATTATTTTAGATTTATTTTGAATTCTTTATGTCTTTGGAGATGTTATATTTAATTGACTTAATTTAATTTAATTTAATTTAATTGAGTTTTAATTTAATTTAATTGATTTAACTGTTGGATTTGATTGAATGTTACATTAAATTAATTTGATTTGATTTAGTTTTTAATTTAATTTGATTTAATTTAATTTAATTTAATTTGATTTAATTTAATTTTAATTTAATTTAATTTAGTTTAATTTTTAATTTGGTTTAACTTAATTTAATTTGGTTTTATTTTTTTAATTTAATTTAATTTAATTTATTCATTGATTTAATTTGATTTGTTTATTTAATTTAATTTAATTTAATCTTTAATTTAATTGACTTTTAATTTTAATTTAATTTAATTTAACTTAATCCAATTTAATTTACTTAATTTAATTTAATTTTTAATTTAATTTTCTTTTTTAATTTTAATTGAAATTTTTAAAAGAGTTTAATAATTTTAATTTTAATTTAATGATTGATCTTTAATGTTTGAATTTGAGTTATCATTTTAATTAAGAATTAAATATTAATGAAATGATTAATTTAGGGATTTTAAATTAAAGAACAAATCTCTTTAATAATATCATTTTATTTTAATAATTCATTTTATTATTCTTTGAGTTAATCAATTATTTAATTAAAGTTTAATTATTTTTAAATTGCTTAATGGGTTTCTACCCTTTAATTATTTAAATTTCAATCATCCAAATCAAATTAGGATCAAAGATTTTACATGTTAATTTTTATTAAACCTAAAGTTTTAATTAAGGATTAAGATTTTTAATTACCATTTACTATTTAAGCTTAATAATTTTAAAACCTTTCAGCTAGAATTGAGCTGAGTGCTTTAAAATTTTGTGTGAGCACCACTCATATGTCAATAAAGACATGAGGAGAAAATTTGATTTTACGTATTTAATTTATTTATATAATTATTTTTGGTAGAAAATAGAGATTTTCAAGGAAAATTTAATAACATGACCAAGGGAAAGTTTACGTCGCCAAGAAAATTAGGGGACATTCCTAATGACCAAGAGGACACTTGGACCAATTTTTGATGATTTTTCTAATTATATTATTTTCCTTATAATTATTTTAAGTTTTTGGAGTGTTAATTAATTTAAAAATAAAATAAATGTTGAAAAATGAATTTTATATTTTTAAAAAATCTCTCTGATATCAAGGAAATCAGAGAAGCACATTTTACGGTACAGTTTTTACATAGTTGCTATAATTATTTTAGTGAAAATCTTGAAAATACGTTTTTAATTTTAAAATTACCGTAGAGCTTTAAAATTCAATATCTCACTAAATAGACCTAAGAAAAATATGGGGTTTGTTCCTAAGTGATTAAAATTTAAAATGTGACATTTTGGTGAATTTTATTATTTTTGTGATTTTTATTATTTTTTAATTATTAAAAATATTAAAATAATATTAAAAATCAACTTTTTTAGAAAATTGAAATTTTAATTTTCTTAGATTTCCTAATATCGAGAGAGGCTCCAAAACCAATTTGGTGAATTTTTGAAAGGTATTTTTGAAAGTTATGAATTTTTAAAGTTTAAAATGTTAAGTGGCTTAATCGACGATTAGTGGGGCTAACCGAGTCGATTGACCTCAGAATTTTATGGTAGGTTCTCACAGTCCTAAAGGTCAATGGAGAATTGATTTGAAGTCAATTTAATGTATGGTTAGCTCTAATTGAGTAGAGACATTTTGAGTGTTTAAGCCTTGATTAGGGTTGTTTTAAATGAACTAACTCAAGCTTATTTTTCACAGGGTTCTACGGTCATAAGGAACATCATCAAATTTTCCTAGAATTTATTTCACAACATGCTATTTATTGGAATTACAATACTCGAAAACGAGTAACATGAATTTGAGAAAAATCAATAACTCTTCATAGGGATGGCCTCTGACTTTGGAAAATTCGAGGGAATGCTCCCAAGTCGGAGGCTTAAGCTGTGGTCTCGTACGAGGTGAATTGTATACATGCATGGAGAATTAAATGTATGCGAGAGAGTAAATAAATTATAAAAAATAAAATATTTAATGAAATTAAATGATTCTTTTCCACATTATTGCATACATTCGGCTGACGAGGTATTTTATTTATTTTTCGATTTTTCTACACAAAGTTATGAATTTTGAAGTTTAGGGAATAAAATAAATCAGAAAAAATCCCTAATTTTCTATTTATCCCGCGCGGCGCCGCGTCGAAGCCTCGGCAGCTCGAAACGCCGCGTGGCGCGCTCCCATTCGGCGCCGCCATCGACTCGAGGCGCTCCGGGGCCCGGCTGGCCATCGTTCCGTCTTCGGTCCGACGCGATCACCGGCCGTACGTCCGCGCGTGTATTAAATGGACGGCATCCGTTCATCGTCCCCAAGTGTCCTCGCTGAGAGCGCGTCCACACTAAATCTGTAATATCTCGCTCGATGTCTACATGGATTTTCATGTTCTTATGCTTTCTGTGGATTCGTCTTGAAGGAACACATCTATACGGTTATCATGCATTGAAATTAAAGCATTTGAAATGGAGAATCTCCAGAAGCTCAAGGATGAAGAATTGGCTACCATTACCTTTGCTCGGAGAAGTGGCTTCGATGCGAGAGTTGCACCTTCGATTGGATCTGGCAAGCTCCGGATGAAGTCTCTGAGGTACGAGTGAATTTTCTAGGTTGGATTTCGACCACGGCCGATCATAGCTTGGAGAGGCTGGAGCAGGCAGGAAGCACAGGAGATGGGGCTTTTGCTGGTGGACACCTTCCCTTGAATTACAGTGAAGGTGTAGAACCGATCGATTTGGGGATTGGCTCGGCATTGTGGAGAAGTGTCCTGGTTTTGGGTGGAATTTCGGTTGAGAAATTGGGTTTTGTTAGTGGGGATTAGGGCAAATTGACACGGGGATCGAGCGTTTGCTGCAGGGTGGAGAAGGGTTTGAAACAATTTTGGCGAGTTTGACGAGGTTTGTGCGACTCTCCTCTCATGGCCGTGAGGGGTCGGGTTTAAATAGAGGTGGAGTTGGAGAGCCTCCCGGGGGATGACGAGGTTGGGATCGTGTTTGCTGCGGCGTCGTGGGAAGAACGGCCATGGTGGCCGTTGGGCATGGGGGCGGCTCGGCAAGGTGGAATTCCAAAGTTTGGCTCCTCCCCGAGTCTCGGCCATGGTGTTTGCCGAATCCGGGGCGGGTGGCCGGCGGGCATGGGTCACCTTCGGGGTCGGGGAGTCCGGGGCTTGAAGTTGGTGAAGTCAATTGGAGTTTGACATGTGTAAAGGCTTTGAATTAAAATGGAATGGAGAAGGGGTCATTTTGGCTTCAATTTGGTCAACCCATTGGTTTGGGTTGGGTGCACCTCCCCATGGCACGATTTTGGGCTGAGAGGATCGATTGGGTCGGCCCGAGAGAATGGTGTGGCCTCTGTCCGCAGTGAGGTGGCTAAGCATGGTTTAGAGTGTGTCATGGATAAGGTTAAAAAAGCAATGAAGATTAGGAAAGGAGCCCCTCCTTTTACCATTAATGGCATGGTCGGATGTAAACTTTCATCTAACCATATGGCTTGTGAATGGCTGCATCCTTGGCTGCATTTGGCTTGGGAAAAGCTTGGGTGGTTCATAAAAGGGATTTAGAAAGATACAAGTGTTTGAGTGGGAATTTGTATGGGGCTTGATTTGGAATTGTTTAATTGATGACTTTGAAACTTAGGGGCAATTTTGATTAAATGGATGATGAGGGGAAGTGCCATGTGGGCTTTAGATGAATTTGGGCTTTTGAATTTGAAGGAAGTGGGCTTTTTAGGAAAGTTTAAGGGGAATGGGCTTTTTGATTTTAGGATGGGCATTTGGGTGAAGATTTTGTGAAGGACCTTGTCGAATAAGTGTTATAATTGGTTTAGTGATGTTATGAAAGGGCTTGGAGTCAATTTGGTGTGATTTTTGGGGTTGAATTGGTTTGAATTTGGATTTATTTGGTAAGTGGGCACATGTAGGTGGAGTGGGCTAACTTGGGCCAATGTTGGGCTAGGGTTGAAATTGATGTAAAGTGTGTAGAAATATTTTGGGAGTGTTTGAAGAGGTTTTGACTTTGGTTGGGCTTTGATTTTGGGGTTTGGGCTCATTTGGGTTAGGTTTGGGTTTAGAGTAAAATGGGCCTTTTAGCTTTGGGTTGAATTTGAGAGGGGTTTGGGTCTAAATTTTGGGCAAATCATGTTAGTGTTTTATTTGTGGGAATGTTAAGGAAGATTTAGAAAAGATTTGGGGTTAATTGGAGGTTGAATTGGGTGATTGGGTTGGTTGGGTCGTAGGTCCAAATTGGGCTTTAAAGCAAAAGTGAGGTGGATCAAATGTATTCAAATTGAACTTGGATTCAGTCTAGATTAGTGTTGGAATGTTGATTGAAGTTTGTTGAAATGATCAATTTGGTCGATTAGGTATGTTTGGTTATTGGTTATAAAGTTAAAACCAATTGATGAGTTTTAATAAAAGTAGGGTAAATTGGTAATGTTAACATGGTGTAGTTGGACAAAATGAAATTAGGAATGTTTGGGATTTTCTGGAATTTTCTGGGAATTTTCTGAATTTTTGGATTTTTTTAGTAAATTTATTTTGGGTATTTGGAGGAGTATTGGGAGGTATTTTTGGAATTTTATTTTTGGGTATGGATGATCAATTTGGGTGATGTGAAATGTTTGGGAATGATTTTGGAGGATTTTTGGGTAATTTGGAAATTTCTGAAAATTTGGGTATTTGAGAGTTTTGGGTAAGAATTTAAGCGGGTGTGGGGTCCGGTCGAAAATTGAAAATTTGGGAAATTGAAGATTGGGTGGATGTAAGTGGAATGAAATCATTTTGGTTGGTATAAAACCATATCGAGCTATGAGCCATGAAGGGACTCATTTGAGGCATTCGGTATGTTGTTCTTATTACTGCCATGAGGCTGTGAGTTAAGGACCATCCATGTGAATCACACATGAGTCGGAGGTCGAGTTGGGTATGGGTGTGTTTTTAGGAAGTGTGTGAAAGTGTAGTGTATAGGTGTAGTGTGTAAGTGTAGTGTGTGTGTAAGTCGGCCACTTCACGGACCGGGCGCGGGCGATCTGGACGAAGAGTCTATGGGAACTCATCCTTTAAACTTCCATTTGATTTGACCTACAGGTGATTAGGGGTGCAAGTCGAGTTTGTGGGTTTGAAGGGAGATTTAAGTGGTTTGGTTTCTAAAGGTGGGTCCCGATTCCACAGTCCTCTACCTTGGAATGTTGAAAGGAAAAACTGAGCCAGATCTGCAATACCAAAAAGAAGAAGAAGACCTACGTGAAAAATGAGGTGAGCAGGTGTAAGGTGTGTGTGTAAGTCGACCCTTCACCCGAGGACCCGGTATCTGAGGCGGTCTCAGAGCTGATCCCCAACAGGAACTCACCTTTTAAACTTCCACATTTGAATTTGATGTATTTCGGTGCGATAGGGAAAGAATCCTAAAACGGTGGGTCTTGGATGTAAAATCCTCGACCCAAAAGTTTGAATTTGATGTATTTCAGGTGAGTAGGAAAGAATGCAGCGGTCTGAGTCTTGGAGATGCAAAATCTCGGCCCGAAAATTTGAATTTGATGTATTTCGGTCTGATAGGAAAGAATCCTAGCGGTGGAGTCTTGGATGTAAATCCTCGACCCGAAAGTTTGGAATTTGATGTATTTCAGTGCAATAGGGAAAGAATCCTAAAGCGAGTGCGGTCTTGGATGTAAAATCCTCGACCCCGAAAGTTTTGATTTGATGTATTTGGTCTGATAGGAAAGAATCCTAAAGCGGTGCGGTCTTGGATGTAAAATCCTCGACCCAATTTGAATTTGATGTATTTCAGTGCAACAGGAAAAGAATCCTAAAGCGAGTGCGATCTTGGATGTAGTCTCGACCGGGTTTGGTTGATGTATTTCGGTCTGATAGAAAAGAATCCTAAAGGTGCGGTGTGGATGTAAATCTCGGCCAAAAATTTGAATTTGATGTATTTCGGTGCAATAGGAAAAGATCCTAAACGGTGGTGTAGTACGGATGCTTCGTCCTCGTGAGATTTGGTTGGTATATTTCGGTGCAATAGGAAAGATGCGCGGTCTGAGTCTTGGATGTAAAATCCTCGACACGAAAGTTTGAATTTGATGTATTTCGGTCTGATAGGGAAAGAATCTAAAGCGGTGCGGTCTTGGATGTAAGAATCCTCGACCCAATTTGGGTGATGTATTTCGGTCACGATAGGAAAAGAATCTAAAGCGTGCGGTCTTGGATGTAAAATCCTCGACCCAAAATTTGGGTGATGTATTTGAGGGTACGATAGGGAAAGAATCTAGCGGTGCGATCTTGGATGCCAAAATCCTCGACAGGTGAATTTCGAAATCTGATTTAGATTTGATTTGAAATTTGGAAGGATTGAATTTGAAATTTGATTGAAATTTGATTTGAGATTTGGAAAATTCATTTAGTTGGTTGGGGTGAAATGGAAAGATTGATTGAAATTTGAATGGATGAGTTTGAACTCGGTTGGGAAATTTTGGTTGGGTGGGAGTTAAAATTTTATGTTGATTTTGTTTATCTTTTTTAATGGTTAATTTTATTTTATCGTTTATTTAATGTTTATGTGTAGATTTGGTGTTCGTCATTTTAGATTTTTTTTTTTTAGAAAGTTTTCTTTTATTCTCTTTTTATTTCTTTTCTGTTCTTTGTTCGAAGTTCCATTTAACTTTAATGGCGTTTCCCCGATCGGTTACAAATGGTAAGGTGTCTTCTGTCGTCCGTCTCACAAAGTAACTGAGATCCTTCATGGTACTCCCCAAGTGTGACGCTTAACGATATAAACAGGTTACCGCCCGGTATCATGACGGAACCTACCGGTAAAGGTATCTTCAACGGCCCTCGGAACTCACAGGCTGTATCCGGAGGTCGGATCCAAACATGATGTTTTCAGTTAGGAAGACCCGTGCGGAAAGATACGACAAAGTCATGGTGATCTACATATGTGGGGGTATGCGATTACTTTGTTTGTGATGTTGATAGTACGACTATTGGGTATGCAATCGGTGGCGGTACCCTCCATTGTTGTCGATCTTCACCGACATCTTGATGACTAATGGCATCGGATATGGATCCATGCCATTGACGGAGTATTCCCGGTGGGTTTCCCTTCTGTCTTCGGCAAAGTTGTATGGCCTTTCCCGCATTGTATTGTGATTCTTCCTTCCACGGCATCCATCTCAAGTTGCAGGTAAGGTATTTTCCTTCGTGACTTACTCTGTTGAATTCTTCAAATCCGGATACAATCCACGATTCATGTTGTTCATGCTAGAATACGTGTATGGCAACAAGGCCCTGGTATGTTGATCCTTGCCTCTAATTCTCAGCAGTATTCAAAGGTTTTCTTTTCAACATTTTGCATCCTCTCCAATCTTATTCTACGAGATGATGGGAGTGGCGGGCTTCAGTGACATATTGTGGGATATACGGTTCAATCCCCTTCCGTTCTCCTGCCGCCACCCTGGCTCCTCGGACGGTACTGTCCGGGACATCCCCAGGGTTGCTCTGCGGTAAGGTCATGCATCATGGTGGTTCTGGGCGTGTTGGCTTCTTTCTTCGGTCTTCGGAGATTTCCACACAGTCCTTCTTGTTATCACAGGGGCAGCTCCTTTCCCCGAGTTCACACAGTGGCCGGTGTCTTTGAAGTGTACGTGCGCGTGTGCGCTGTCTCGTCGCGGTCAAGCTAGTTTTGTCCAACATCTTACGGATACGGCGTTGTATTTCTTGTAATTGCATTATTTGTGAGAGTAAGCTCTCCGCACTTCTTGAATCCCCGTGGGCGCGGCGGTGGCTTGTCCTCTGGCTGACCAGCGACTACGGATTTTATTTCTGTCTTCTTGATGTTGCCCTCTTTTCTTCTTTCTTGGATTGGTAAACGGCCACCACTTTCATCCTTTGTCTGCGGCGATTCTTCTCGATCAGCGGGACCCGGTCCTTTTCCTCGTGCGCCTGAGCACCTGGCAGTGCGAAATCCGAGTCAATCTCGATTATATATCCATCTTTCACCTCTTTTCATCGAGTGCAAGGCTTACGCCATTCTTAAAGTTCGGGACCCAACCGCCGTTCGACATTTCACTGTGAAAGAACAAGGAAAAGAGATCAGAGGTACTAAGAACAAAGAACATTAAACGTTTATTAAAGACATTTTTTATTACTCTTATATTTCGAAATTTAACGAATGACGGGATAAGATGGAAAGAGATTTTGATTTGGAAAGAAAACGAGAAGAACTTTATTATCACGATTTTTATTTATTTTTAGCACATTTTATTATTTTTGGGTTCGGTTCGATCATGTAAAGTAATTGTCGCTTGTGTTTCTTAGGGATGAAGAATTCATTCCTTGAAACATCGGGTAGCGTAGCCTTTTCAGTATAAATCAGTTGATCGGAAGCATATAGTTCTCTTTGTGATTCGCCTAGCGCGTGGGAGCCTGCGGTATACGCCCGACCACAAACGGCCCTTCCCAAGTGGGTTAATTTTCTCATCTTGCGGTGTGAGGATAGGTCTCTTGAACGAGAACTAAGTCACAACTTTGAAGGTTGCGGGCGGACCCGGTTTAACATCGAACTTGAACCATCTTAGCTTAGTATAGTTCTAAATTATAACATATTTGCCAGTCTTTTCCTTCCGGGGCTTTCTAATTCTTCATTAAATGGTGGCGTTTTTCTTCGCCGTGATCTTACCGCTGCAATTACGAGTGAAGGAAAGTGAACCTCTAAGAGTAACAGCACCTCGGACCGTACAACGAGAGCGTAGGTGTAAGCCGAGTAGGAGTTACAGTCGTCTGGTAGGCTATAAGGCTTCTAACAACTTCTCGTGCCAATTCCTCTTATTATCGTCAAAATTTTCTTTAAGATTTGAATGAGAGTTTTATTAAAAGCCTCGGCGAGGCCGTTTGCTCTTAGGTAGTAAATTGTTGAGTATCGCCGGTCGATTCCGTGTCTCACGACGAAAATGTTGATTTGCGTGCTTCGAATGTGACCGTATGAGATGATCCTGCGCGGCACTCCGAAACGGTAGAACGGCTTGGTTCTTAAAAAATTGTAGCACGTGGTGTGCTTTCACTTCTCTAAGTGGAACGACCTGCGCAGCTTGGAAAAGTAATCTGTAGCCGCAAGAATGAAGCGATGTCCTTTTGAAGATGGTGGTTCTATTGGACCCGCTATATACATGCTAACATTCGAATGGCCGTGACGCGATTGTCGGATGTAGCACATTTGGAGGTTGGTGTAGAACCGCCGTGCACTTGGCATTGGTGACGGCTCTTGGCGATTTTCTATGCCGATCGGTCATCTGTGAGGGACGATGGTACCTAGTCTTTTAATTTTCATTTTCATCTTGGGACCCATTGGTGAGCGCCACGAGTCCGAATGCACTTCCTTAATAATTTCGCGGGCCTCGGACCGCTTAGCGCCTTAGCCACATTTGATCAAAAGACCTTAGTACGATGTGTTGTTTATTAATGCGTAAGACGAGGAGTTCTTTGCTTGATCTTATGGTAGCAACTGTACGTCGGTAGCTTTCACCTTGCGGATGGAAATCTATCGACATATGTGATCTTCTGTGTTCTGTCCTTCTTCACGTGATTCTTTTTCTTTTCGGTTGTGTATTGTGTACGTAATTTGTGATAGGACTGACGTCCGTCGGCGGCACTTCATCTTGATTCATCTTGCAAAAAGGCAAATTCTTTTGCGGAACGGGCCAAAGCATACGCTAAAGCATTTTCTTTTACGGGAATTTTGTAGATCGTTACATTTGGAATCTGTTCCAACGGTGCCGTATGGCATCTTGGAAGTATTGTTCGAGTCTTGGCTTTAAAATTACGTATTGTCGGCGATGTTGTTGAATGATTAGCTAACGAATCGTAGATGTTGATGTCTGTTATCCGTTTGAATTATTGTTCAGTCCCGTTATGAGGGCTTCGTATTCGCCCGTTTGTTTGTACACGGTTCGCGGAAGTGGTAGGAGTATCTTAACATCCCTCGCTCTAGAGGCGTTATAGATTAGCCCGATTCTGCCTTATCGGGCACTATCACTTGCGATTCTTCGTCTTTGTGTGCTAAAGATGCTCGCGTCGAAATATAATTCCCAACGTCGATCATCGAGGTCTTCTAGATTCATTGTTGTTCATCACAGCGAATCGTCGTTGAGAGGAGATTACGCGGCAAAGGGTGTCTTTGCGAAAGTACGCCAGACTTGTCCCTTCATGGCACGCGAGAGGCACGAAAGTTATATCGAATTGCAATAATATCATTGACCATGCAGCGAAATCTGCTTAGGAAAGTATTGGACGAGTCATCAGTATTGCGATGGATTAAACTTCGAGATTAGGTTGACCTTATGAGAAAGCATGTAGTGCACGAGCTTTTGAGCGGCGAAGATCGGGGCTAAACAATGCTTTTCAATTGCGGGATACCTTACTTCCGTCGGAAATGTGACGGCTTAAGTAGTAAAGAGCATTTTCTTTACCCTCATCATTGACACAATTGCGGGAGCTCGAGAAATCGTCTAAAGCCGCGGTGTAAAGTATCGTGATGCACGAGGCTAAGAACATGGAACGGGAGGTGTCATTAAATATTGTTTAATGTCCTCGAAATATGCAGCATTTCTCTTCCCGAATAAATTTTGCATCCTTTTTAACTAGTGCGAAAGGGCGACACACACGACGGGTTTGAGATAAAGCGTCGAAGATATGCCGACTTCCCTTGAAAAGATCGTAGTTGTTTTAAGGTTTTGGGAGCGGCATTTCTGAATAGCTTTAATCTTCTCGGGTCGATTTCAATTCCACGATGTCGGACAACGCGAATCCTGGGGAATTTCCGGAGGTGACGCCGAAGAGGCGCCATTTTAAGTTCATCTTAAGGTTAAATTGTCTTAATCGTTCGAAAATAATTCTCAAATCATACAGGTGGTTTTCCTTTACTTTGCTTTTGATGACCACATCGTCCACGTAGCATTCGACTTGATTGTGGATGAGATCATCAAAAATTCTTGTCATTGCTCACAGTAGGTTGCTCTACACGTTCTTCGGTCAAGACAATGCTTGTGTAGCAAAATACTCCGATCGGCGTTACCGAATCTTTTAGCTTTTCATCTTACGGAGCCATTTTTATTTGGTTGTATCACGAAGATCCATCCATGAACGAGAATATTTCATGTGTTGGAAGCGATGTCGATCATTAGTGCAGGATCGGTAGAGGGAATTCAACTTTTGGACATGCCTTGTTTAAATCTACGAAATCCACACAAATTCTGATCGACCATTCTTCTTTACGTGGCACTACATTGGCTAGCCAAGTCGGGTATTGTTCTTCACGGACAAATTTAGCGTCTATTAGCTTTTAACCGAGTTTATGACTTGTTGTTCAATTTCTAGACGCATTCTTACGGGACCTTATCGGCATTTGGGACGAAGTAGGATCAACTCTGGCTTATGGTGCCGACCTGCGACCAATCACGGCATCTAGTCATAGTTCCAAGCAAAGCAGGTCTTTAAATTCCATTAATAATTTGATTATTTCTTCGGAGTCTTCTTTATTGAGTAAAGATATTTAACAAAGAGTGAGTCTGGGCTCTTCGGCCAGTACTAAGTTAACCCGCGTTAACTCATGCATTGTAGATTTGATTTCTTCTTCGAATTCGAGTGGAGCGTCTCCAATTTGTACATCTTCGAGTTCGTACGTAGTTTCCATGCAGCTTTCATTGGATTCGCAAGTGACAACCAAACAAAATTCAGTATCGTCGTGGAATCTCTTGTGCCGAATCCGAGTCCGTACTTTGAATTGAGTGGACGGCCGGGTGATACATAATTTTTCAAAATGTTGTGATTGGCCTTTTGTCGCATTGTCGAGGTAAGAAACCACGAATTAAATTTTGAACACGGGGGAGAGTACCTCGAGTAATTCCATTAATTAGAGTGAGTGACATCTTCGAATTGTACATTATTTTCAGTTTTGGAGGAAGAAGCACCGGTAGAATTTGGTTGGCCTTGCACCGTCGTTACGTACCTCTTTGACCACCATACCCTCGATCTTGTTAGAATGAATCGGGGTTAGGGACATAGTATGTACGTAGTGGTTAATCTTTTCGTACATTGATTTGTATTCTTCGTTCTTCTCATCTTCGAGAGATCTTGAATTGCGGCTTCTTCGACTTGTTAGTAATTGCTTCTTGTTTGATTTTTTCTTCTTGAGAACTATCTTCCCGATCAACATTGATGGCTGGTTTCCTCATCCAGTTTGTCTAGCGTCTCTACCACGACCTCGTCACGGCCTAGAGCCTCGGATGCGAGTTGTGGAGAAACCTTCACCATCTCGCCGTAAGGGAGTGGTGAGTGATGACGGAGCAGAACTTCCGGGTTCTTCGTCGTCACGAACTTTCTTTGCTTCATTTGTTACGGTATCTACGGAGAAGATCGTTTTCTTCGGTGGTACATAATAAGGCATCTTCATAGGTTCAATTTCATGTACGGAGAATGGTTGTAAGTCGCCTTTGATGCCTTTGTTCCCTGCCATCGTAGTATTTGATGCAGCGATGCGGAGATGATGGTACCATCTGTTTTCATGTATCCACGGTCGGCTCGGCGGAGCGTTGGAATGATGTCTACGAGATCAATTATGTGAAATTTTGCGGTTATGTGCTAAGTCACCGGTCTTCATCGATAGCGTTATTGACCGAGGAGCTCTTTCTCCTTTACGAGTTGAATCCTCTTAATAACATTTTGTACGCCGAGCTCGCGAGCATCGATTTCAAATATACTAGTGTTCGAAGACTCATTATGTTAGTTGATATACGGATCCTGTGCACTAAGGAGCGTAAACTTTCACGATTATGGCGAAATGTACAACGTTGATTTGTGATCGCACAATCCCCAGTAGTGAGTCCTTTATCCGTGAAGGTAACGCCTCGCTGTTCTTTTAACGACGAAACCTCATCAGGAATCTCCGGTAAATTTGAGCTAAGCAAATTTCCGGATCAAGTAGACCTTGATAAGAGCTTCTCTCATCTCCTTTGATAAGATGAGAGCATCGTAAATACTCGGTTGGCCGGTAGTTTCCTAAGATGGGCTAGCACGTTGTAGTCCACTTTATTTCCATGTGTCTCGGCTTCTTCTCGAACGGGTATTTCTTCTGCTGGGGGTTGGTTCTTCTTGAGCTGACACACACTCCCTTTGTCCTTTGGACCCATTCTTGGAGGTAGAACTCTTCCACTTCTTAAAGTTGACTTCGCCAGAATTTCTTCGAATCTAGTGTTGAGTTCGCCGGTGTCTCCTCTTTGAATCGGAATGACGGAGTTCTTCTGTATTAGCCCAGTGCAGAAGGCTCTAACTCTATTGCGGCGGAGCTCCTCGGAAACTTAGGTCGATTCGTTAGTTGTTGACTTTTGTAGCCTCCTTGATGGATGTCTTCTTCGTTATTTTGATCGTCGAGATTGTGTATGATTTGAGAATTGTCATTGGTATCGAAATCGATGTCCGGATTGTCGCTAGTTACGTAATCGTTAGAAACGAGTCAAAACGCCATGACGCCATCACCCTTATCATTATATGATCCCACCGAAGTGGCTTGAGATAATCATACAAAATCGAGAGGTTCGAGGATTTCTCACGAATCGGAAACGACTATCTAGGATAGCGGCCCCTAGTCCCAGCCTTAGGAGTCTCGGTCCTCTCTTCTTCGTCGATTTTCTTCTTCTCTTCGATCGTCTCTGTTGAGGTGGTTCTTATCGCAAGTGATAGTACCGGCTTAACGGGTCTCGAGCTACGAATTGAAGCTACCGCCGCAGGGGCGGTTCGGATGCGTAAAATCTTTTCGAAGACCTCGTCCGGCGTCGTCATCCATCGTCGGTCGTATAGGGATCGCATCGGAATGATGGGATCGGTTGAGATAACATTGACGGAACCTCCTTTACGAAGGGTTCCTTCATGTACTCTTTTGGGATTGTTATATTCCCTTTTACGAAGGTTGTCGTTGAGCTAACTTTTAAAGGTAATGCAATCTTACATCTTTGTGCCAAGCATCCAGGTGGTAGGGGCAAAAGTTGGGATCACCTTTCTTGTTGACTTCCTGCAGTGCTTTTAGACTGCGGCATTGGAAATCTGGAGTCTTCATCCAGACTACGGAATATTTTCGATGCCTTCATTCTTGAACGGATATTCTGCATGAAGTTTCCTTGTGTACGTTGCGGACGAGACGGTTGTTCGCTCTTGCGGAGATGATGATAGCTGAGCCCAGGGTTACTTGGTAATTTTGTTGGGGTTGCTGCGGCCGTTACGGTGGTATTTGCGTCGGTTGCTTGCCGCTGTCGCAGCTAACAACGATCCGAGATTTCGTTTTGAAGGTCTTCACCGAAGCACGCACATCCGTCTTGTCGGCGAAACACTTAATTGCTTCGCCTCTTCTTGCAAGCTTCCGGCCTTGTATGACTTCTCGAAAGTCTTAATAGTGAATCCTTTGAGGAGAAGTCTTTATCGAGGCCGTGAATGCTTTTAAGTAAAATGCCCATTTTGCATGTTGTTCTTGCGGTTGTGGTTCACACTTCATGCTTAAGTTCCTCAGCGCCAGTATATGATAAACGAAGTTTCATTCGGCCTTTGTTTCTACATAACTAAATCACATCGTGATGTGGTCTTTGAGCTCGGCGAATCGCTTGATGAAGAGGTTCTCTAGTTCGTCTTCGCAGGGCTCATTGGTAGTCGCATACCGATCGAAGGCGATTCTGACGATGGCCGTGAGCTAATCGGAAGAGTAATGCATCGCTCCGCCGGCATTACGACAAGGCGGCACGAAAGTGTGCGGCTTATCTTTGTCGGGGGTTCCCGGTTCCGTCGAAGGTCTTGAACGAGGAGGTGGTACGAAGCCTTTCGGGTATTGGACGAGCGTCGAATTCTTACAGGTAAAGATTTTGGATTCGAATGGATGTCCCGCTCTTCGATTGTCTTGGGCTTATCGCCTTTTCTTTGTTCACGAGTTCTTGATATCCTTTTCGGGGATCATACGTTGTGTTGTATCCTTTTTCGATTTAATCATCCACAGAGTGACGGATGTAATCTCCTTTCTCCGTGTTCTGATGTGAATGACCTGCGAGTGTCTCTCTTTGTGTGGTTGTACTTGACTGCGGGAGAGTGGCCGGAGAAGTACGACCATCTCTTAGCATCCTTTTCGCCGTTTGAGCGATCGTGTCGTCTTTTTTCCTGTTTGCCTTCTCATGAGTTACGCTCCTCTCTTTACTGCTGGTACAGGAGCACCTTGCGAGGGCGATGAAGCTCGTGTCTCAACCATGTTGATTTACACGTATTCGTCGTCCATAAATTCCGATGAATCAATCTCGTCTTCGAACTTTTCTTCTCTTTCTTTTGCCATTGCATCGAATGTCGGTTCTCGAAACTTTTCCATGGCATCTTCTAGCGGGGCTTTTCGTATTGTCTTAGCGGTTGTCGTGCGATAGGCGCCGGGTCCCCTTTTCGCGAGTCCCCTTTATCGCGGTAGCACTTTCTTGATTCCGGCTTCTGGCGAGATTTTCTTTCTCGGGGGCTGTTGTTTAGGTCTTAGCGCCCCGGTAGTGGGACGCCATACCATCCTTCTAGCAGCCGAAGGTCTGGGACGGATGGGTACGTCGGCCCGAATCTTTGGAAGGTGGTGTCCTCCCTAATGCGTAATCTGAGACAACAACGGGCGGACTAGCCTTCATTCTTTTGCTTGGCTTTTAAATCGCGATGGCGGGTTCACTCGGGGCCCCAGACGGGGTTGTGGCACCCGCCCTATCCTTTTGTGAATCTCCCGTCTGGGCGGTTTTCCTTCTTTGCTAACTTTTCTACCAAAGTTTGCGGTCGGCGCCCAACCAATGGATTCTAGTCCTTTTCTTGCGGTTATCATTGTAATATGCGGGGCGAGGTAATGTGGCGACAATCTTGCGAACACATTTCTCACCGTCCTCTTTGTGGCGGAGGGATGGAACTGCTTCCTCCCAGTGGTATGTATTCGAGGCGGTGTATATGCCGGCAGCGGTGAATATTCGCGAGTTGGAATTTCCTCTAGGAAAGCAATTTCGGCGACTGCGGCTTCTCTGGCAGTCATACAGCACGATTTCTTCTTTGGGTCTTGTTAGTGACGGAATCTTTAGGCGGATTTAGATTTCGAAAATAGAAAGGTCTTACGGAAAAGATCTGTACCCTCCACGGTAACGGGTTTACCATAATTGGATTTCTTTCCCCTTTGATTTGGCGAAGTCGGGGTAGGTGCAGAAGCAACTAGACCGGTGGGGGTAGTAAGAACGGTCCTCTGCCGGACGGCGGTACTCCTCTTAGTCGGAATCCTTTGTAGGGAGGAAACTCTTGGGTCGACCTAAGGTTGAACTCGAAACGGCGGCTCCTCGGCTTAGGATACCTTGTTCGTCGGTCTGTGAAGAGGGAGACGTCGGTGATCTTGACATTCGTGTTTTCGAGAACCCTTGTCCGAATCGGATGATCCACGTTGTCGGCATTCGTCCTTATAGACGGCGAAGTCGTCCGTTGGTGAAGGAGAAAATCGGTTTTCGGAAGCTACATTTTGCGGGAATGGTCTCACAGTTCTGTCGGTCCGAAGTTATGCTTCTTTTCTTTAGGACGAAAGAAAGGAATTGAAAAAGGGAATCCCGAAACACATTCTTGTTCATATTGTATTTATAAGAAGGAATCATTTGTTAAAAGAATCACTTATTAGAGGGTTTGTTTATTTGAACGGAATGTTCGAAGGTGTAGAGAAGGTAAGGAATCGATTCGGAGTTGGAAAGGAAAAGAGTCTTAAGCAAGACTTCTCGACTCGAAGGATCATTCTGGCTTAACACATTGGGGGTCCGCCCCACCTCGGGGAAATGAGGTAAAAGGATCTCGGAACCTCTACATTTAGGGGTGTACGAAAAACGGTGGTTCCTAAATCACGAAAGAATATTGGTATACTTGTTCGAGGTAGAAATAAACATAGTATCCCAATGACGGAAAGAAGGAGTAGTTCGATCCATTAGGGACATGGATACCTTTACCGATTTTTAAAACGAGAATTATTTGACTAAAATGGAGAGAGGAATTGTCCACGGCGGAAGTTGCCCGGAAATTTGTACGGCTTATTTTCAGGTTGTGTGTTTTTATTTTGAAAAGGAGTCGCCCTGAAGTTATTAGGCGAATTTTAATTTAATTTAAATAAATAATTTGAAAAGTAGTATTTGATTTTAAAAATAATTTTTAGATTTTAAGATTTTAAGATAATCGAGCCGATCTAGCATCCCGAATAGTTTATATAAACGAGCACCGACACCCTGAGCGTGTATCTATCCTAAGGATAGACATAGCAGCAGATGGTGGGGCTCGATTAAATAAACTAGAAGATTTGTGACATCGTTTGGTACGCGAACCAATTTTATAAGCCGACAAATTCCCTGGCAATATGAAAGCATTAAACGGGGTTTATATTACACAGGTTCTTTAAAATTCCACTATAAGGGCAAGCCCTTATAGTTAATTACATCTTAAGTGACGAGAATCACCTAAGAAAACTCTCGATAATAATCGATAATTTGCTCTCAGAATTTAAGTTTAAGTTTTCAAGGGATTGAATTTTGGAATTTCGATAGGGAATGGATCGGAATTTGGAACATTTATTTTGAGAATTGAGGAAGAAAAGTAGGAGAAATTACGGATTCGAAGCGAACTTCGGTAATCTCCGTATCTTTATTATTTGGCTTGGATTTAGGAAAGTCCTAATGTTTATTTAAATGTTTTGATCTTACCCGATTTTAATTAATTAGGGCTTATATTTGTATGATAAAATCAAGCAAATAGCGCCGAAGATGTGAGGGTTTATTGTCGTGCCAGGACGACTACCTCGGAATCCTAAGGCCGGTTAGGGCTTAATTTACTTGATACAGGGGTACCTAACGAAGAGTTGAGGATTTATGTTGCACTAGACGAAACTACCCCCGAAGTCCTTTTATGGCTTTGTTATTTAATTTTAGGAAAGTTTCTTGATGTAGATTCGGGATTTTGCTTGACGACGATGACGTCTTGCCCACCGTACTCCGAGCTCCTTGTTGTTGCGAGGTTTAGTTTTAGAAGTCATAAGTCGGGGGATGAGAAAAGTGTTTTGGTTTTTAGATAAAATCTTAATTTCGAAGTGTTTTGTGTTTTAATTAAAACAAATCTTAAAGTTGATTATAACGACACTTAGGTTAAGTCCAGCGGTTCCATCCTTCGCATCATTATTTTTTATCGGATTCACTTAGTCGGGATGATTTCTTATTTCAATGTTGAATGAGTTCCACACTTTCATTTAGGCCGTGGGAAATCCGTTAGCAACACGTAGGTTACATCCGTAAATTATTCCGATCATCCAACGGGACGTTTTAATTTAATTGTAATTGTAGTTGTGTTAACATTTTGTGATTAAATTTTGAGTTGTTTTATATTTTGAAATGTTGTGGCGGTGAATTTTTTTTTTTGCGATGACTTTTAACTTAGTTTTGGTTTCGGTTTAGGAATTTATCTAAAGGTGTGGGTTTTCAATGCAACGAGTTGTTATCGTACGAGAAAAAGTAAGTCTGATACGATTAAATAAATTGTGAAAAGTAAATTGCGGGAAAGTAAATTACTGATAAAATAAAAGCGTACACAGAGGTCTTCCGTCATCTGGTACACTTAAAACACGATTAGAATACTTAAACAGTTCTTTAGGTAAAGGCAAGGGAAGGGTTATGGTTTTAACAAATTCTAATCTTTATAAACTGATCATTTCACATGACGTACAGGTCTTTTTGTATTTTGGTTTGAGGATGATTTTCTTCATCGAAAGAACAATTAAGTCGATTGTTCTTATAAATGTCACATCATATTGAGGAAGTTCTTAAGAATAATCTTTAAACATCTTTTCAATATTTCTAGAATGTTTTAGATCTAAATGGTTTTAATTATATAAATGAATTAATCGTCAAAGTTGATTTTGTTATTTTACTTTCGATGTTAGAGGCGTTGAATATCACATAAATGAAGTAACATTTCATTTAATGTTAAACGTTTAGGAGTTATGATAACTAAAGCTTTTGAGGGTAAATTGGTGTTGAATGATTTGTGATTTAGTTTAATTTCCATTAATGGGTTTAAATTTGGAATAGTGTTGAGTATTTTAGATTTATTTTGAATTCTTTATGTCTTTGGTGATGTTATATTTAATTAAACTTAATTTAATTTAATTTAATTTAATTGAGTTTTAATTTAATTTAATTCAATTTAACTTCGATTTAGTTTGATTTGATGTTACATTAAATTAATTTGATTTGATTTAGTTTTAATTTAATTTGATTTAATTTAATTTAATTTAATTTAATTTGATTTAATTTAATTTAATTTAATTTAATTTAATTTAATTTAATTTAATTTAATTTAATTTAATTTAATTTAATTTTTAATTTGGTTTAACTTAATTTAATTTGGTTTATTTTTTTAATTTAATTTAATTTAATTTATTCATTGATTTAATTTAGTTGTTTATTTAATTTAATTTAATTTAATCTTTAATTTAATTGACTTTTAATTTTAATTTAATTTAATTTAACTTAATCCAATTTAATTTACTTATTTAATTTAATTTTTTAATTTAATTTTATTTTTTAATTTTAATTGAAATTTTTAAAAGAGTTTTAAAATTTAATTTTAGTTTAATGATTAAGTCTTTTAATGTTTTGAATTTGGTTATTTATCATTTTAATAAAGAATTAAATATTATTGAAATGATTAATTTAGGGATTTTTAAATTAAAGTGATAATCTCTTCTTTAATAATATCCCTTATTTTAATAATTCCCGATTTTATTATTAACTTACAAATTTAATCAATTATTTAATTAAATTTAATTATTTTAAATTCTTAATGGAGTTCCTACTATTTAATTATTTAAATTCTGATCATCAATCGAATTAGGATCAAAGATTTTTCTTTTGTTAATTTTTATTAAACCTGAAGTTTTAATTAAAGATTAAGATTTTTAATTACCATTTTTACCTTTAAGCTTAATAATTTCATAACTCACTAAATTGAACTTTCAAATGAACTTGAAATTTTAGAATTGTGACTTAGCTCGTATATCGATAAAGACATGAGAGGAGAAAATGTGATTTTTACGTATTTAATTTATTTATATAATTATTTTTGGTAAATAGAGATTTTGAGAAAATTTAATAACATGGCCGAGGAAAGTTTCTGTCCTTAAGAAAATTAGGGGACATTTCTAATGACAGAGAACCACTTGGACGATTTTGATGATTTTTGAATTATATTATTTTTTATTATAATTATTTTAAGTTTTTAGATGATAATTAATTTAAAAATAAAATAAATGTTGAAAAATGAATTATATATTTTTCAAAAATCTCTCTGAAATCAAGGAAATCAGAGAAGCAAATTTTACAATTTTCTAATTTTTGCATGATTTATTATAATTATTTTAGTGAAAATCTTTAGAAAATGCATTTTTTTAATTTTAAAAATTACCACTAGAGCTTTAAAATTGATATCTCACTAAATAGACCTAAAGAAAAATATGGGGTTTGTTCTAAGTGATTAAAATTCAAAATGTGACATTTTGGTGAATTTTTTTATTATTTTTGTGATTTTTATTATTTTTTAATTGTTAAAAATATTAAAATAATATTAAAAATAAACTTTTTTAGAAAATTGAAATTTTAATTTTTCTTAGATTCCCTAATATTATAGAGGCTCCAAAACCAATTTGGTGAAGTTTTGAAAGGTATTTTGAAAGTTATGAATTTTTAAAGTTTAAAATGAGTAGTGGGCTTGTCGGCCCCGTTAATTGGGGCTAGCGAGTCCGATTGACCTCGGAAGGAATTTTATGGTAGGTTCCTCACAATCCTAAAGCTCAATGGAGAATTGATTTGAAGTCAATTTAATGTATGGTTAGCTCTCTAATTAATTAGAGACCTATTTTGAGTGTTTAAGGCTAATTAGGGTTGTTTTAAATCAGGCCAACTCAGCTTATTTTTCATAGGGTTCTCACAGTGTAAGGAACATCATCGAATTTTCCTAGAATTTATTTCACAACATGCTATTTATTGGAATTAAAATAGCAAAACAGTAACATGGATTTGAAAAATCAATAACTCTTCACATAAAAAGGGATGACCTCGACTTTGGAAAATTCGGGGAATGTTCCCCGGGTCGGAAGCGAAGCCACATGGTCTCGTACCTCATGGTGAATTGTATACATGCATGGAGAATTAAATGTATGCAAAAGAGTAAATAAATTATAAAAAATAAAATACTTAATGAAATTAAATGATTTCTTTCCACGTTATTCTCTTTCATTCAGCGACGAGAGGGTATTTTTATTTTATTTTTCGATTTTCTACAAAGTTATGAATTTTTGAAGTTTAGGGAATTAAATAAATCAGAAAAAATCCTTAATTTTATTTAGCCACGCGGCGCGCGTCGGCCTCGGCGGCTCGGGCGCGCGTGGCGGCTCCCATTCGGCAGCCGTCGCCGACTCGGCTCTAGGGGCCGGCTGTATCATTCCCGTCTTCGATCCGACGCGATCTGGTCGTACGTCCGCGCGTGTAGCCAAATGGACGGCATCTAGTTCATGTCTAAGTGTCCTCGCCGAGTCGTCACATAAATCTGTAATATCTCACTCGATACTCGATAGTTTTCATGTTCTTAGGCTGTATGGATTCGTCTTGAAGAGACGAACACATCTATGCGGTTATCATGCATTGAAATTAAAGCATTTGAAATGGAGAATCTCCGAGAGCTCGGGATGAAGAATTAGCTCATACCTTTGCTCGGAGAAGTGTGAGCACACGATGCGAGGATTGTTGCACTTCGATTGGATCTGGCAAGCTCCGGATGAAGTCTCAGTGCAGTGAATTCAACCTGGAGTTAGTTTATTTTGGTAAGAATCCTACGCTTGGAGAATTTGGAGCAGCTAAGAAGCTGGAGATGGGGCTTTTACTATTTCGAGTGGACACCTTCCATGAATGCAGGTGAAGGTGTAGAACCAATCGATTTGGGGATTGGCTCCTTTGTGGAAGTGTCCGAGTTTTGGGTGGAATTTCGAGTTGAGAAATTGGGTTTTGTCGGTGGGGATTAGGGCAAATTGACAACCCAGGGATCCGAAGCTAATACAAGGGTGGAGAAGGGTTTTGAAACAATTTTGGCGAGTGTTTGGCGAGGTTTGTCTGTCTCCTCTCACTGGCCGTGGGGGTCGGGTTTAAATAGAGGTGAGTGGAAACCTCGGGGGATGACGAGGGGTTGGGATCGAGCTGCTGCGGTCATGGGAAGAACGACCATGGTGGCCATTGGGCATGGGGCGGCTCGGCGGGGTGGAATTCCAGTTTGGCTCCTCCCGAGGTCTCGGCCATGGTGTTTTCCGGCGATCCGGGCGGTTGGCCGGCGAGAATGGGTCGCCTTCGGGGGTCGGGGAGTCCGGGGCTTGAAGTTGGTGAAGTCGGTGGAGTTTGACATGTGTAAAGGCTTTGAATTAAAATGGAATGGAGAAGGGGTCATTTTGGCTTCAATTTGGTCGACCCATTGGTTTGGGTTGGGTGCACCTCCCCATGGCTTTGATTTTGGTGGAGAGGGATCGGTTAGATTCGACGAGAGAGAATGAACATGGTCTACATCCATGATGAGGTGGCTAAACATGGTTTAGAGTGTGTCATGGATAAGGTTAAAAGCTTAATGAAAGATTAGGAAAGGCCCCTCCTTTTACCATTAATGGCATGGTCACATGCCAAACTTTCATGGCTCCATATGGCTTGTAGATAGCTCGTCCTTGGCTGTTTGGCTTGGGAAAAGCTTCGGTCGATTTCATAAAAAGGGATTTAAGAAAATTTTGATATTTTGAAGGGAATTTGTATAGGGCTTGATTTGGAATTGTTTAATTGATGACTTTGAAACTTAGGGGCAATTTTGATTAAATGGATGATGAGGGGAAGTGCCATGTGGGCTTTACCAGATAATTTGGGCTTTTGAATTTGAAGGAAGTGGGCTTTTTAGGAAAGTTTAAGGGGGGAGTCTGGAGGCTTTTTTTTTTTTTTTTTTTTTTTTTTTTTTTTTTTTTTTTTTTTTTTTAGGATGGGCATTTGGGTGAAGATTTTGTGAAGGACCTTGTCGAATAAGTGTTATAATTGGTTTAGGGATGTTACATGAAGGGCTTTGAGTCGATTTGGTGTGATTTGGGGTTGAATTGGTTTGAATTTGGATTTATTTGGTAAGTGGGCCTATGTAGGTGAATTGGGCTAACTTGGGCCAATGTTGGGCTAGGGTTAAAATTGATGTAAAATTAATGTTGAGAAATATTTATGGGAGTGTTTGAAGAGGTTTTGACTTTGGTTGGGCTTTGATTTTGGGGTTTGGGCTCATTTGGGTTAGGTTTGGGTTTAGGTCGAAAATGGGCCTTTTAGCTTTGGGTTGAATTTGAGTGGGGTTTGGGTCTAAATTTTGGGCAAATCATGTTAGTGTTTTATTTGTGGGAATTTTAAGGAAGATTTAGAAAAGATTTGGGGTTAATTGGAGTTGAATTGGGTGAATTTGGGTTAAGTTTGGGTCATGGGTCCAAATTGGGCTTTAAGGCAAAAGTGAAATTGGATCCGAATGTCGATCAAATTGAACTTGGATTTGGTGTTAGATTGGTATTGGAATGTTGAATTGAAGTTTAGAGACTGAATTGGACCAGAATTTGGGTCGATTGGGTAGGTTTGGTTTGACATTAGGTTCACTTAGGGTTAAAATGGGTGAGTGGGGGTTTTGACAAAAGTAGGAGTAAATTGACAAAAATTGGCCCATCATGTAGTTGGACAAATGGAAATTGGTAATGTTTGGGATTTTAGAATTTTACGGGAATTTTCGAATTTTTGGATTTTTTGGCAGAGGGTATTTTGGGTATTTGGAGGTATTAGGAGGTATTTTTGGAATTTTTTGGTATTTTTGGGTATGGATGATCAATTTGGGTGATGTGGAAATGTTTGGGAATGATTTTTGAGGATTTTGGGTAATTTGGAAATTTTGCAAAAATTTGGGTAATTTGAGGTTTTGGGTAGGCTAAGCGGGTGTAGGGTCCGGGGGTCAAAAATTGAAAATTTGGGAAATTGAAGATTGGGTGGATGTAAGTGGAATGGAAATCATTTTGGTTGAGCCATGAAGCCATATCGAACGCGTGATATGAGCCATGAAGGGACTCATTTGAGGCATTATTTGTGTTGTTCACAGCTTGCTCTTAGCGAGGGCTCGGGGGTTAAGGACCGTCCATGTGAATCACCTACATGAGTCAGGAGGTCAAGTTGGGTATGGGTGTGTTTTAGGAAGTGTGTGAAAGTGTAGTGTATAGGTGTAGTGTGTAAGTGTAGTGTATGTGTAAGTCGGCCCTTCACGGACCGAGGCCCGCCCAGGCGATCCACTAAGGCCCGAAAAGTCCCCATAGGAACTCGTCCTTTAAGCTTCCACATTTGATTTTGACCCTCACAGGTGATTAGGGGTGCATAGTCGAGTTTGTGAGTTGAAGGGAGTTTAAGTGGTTTGATTTTCTAAAAGGTGGGTCCCAATTCTAGTCTCTAAGATAATCGAAAGGAAGAAGCACAGGCTAGATCTGGCACTAAAAGAAGAAGAGAAGACCTCATCGAAAATGAGGTCAACAAGATGTAGTGTGTGTGTAGAGTCGACACTTCTTGGGGCAGGCCCGTCGAGCGGTCACCAAGGCCCGAAGAGTCACATGGGAACTCACCTTTTAAACTTCCGCATTTGATTTGACCCTACAGGTGATTAGGGGTCTACGGTCGAAGTTTGTGGAGTTTGCGAGGGAGTTAAGAAGTAGTTTTGAATTTCTAAGAGGTGGGTCCCAATTCTAATCCTCTAAGATAGTCGAAGGAAAAGCCTAAGGCTAGATCCTAAGTACTAAAAGAAGAAAAGAAGACCTCATCAAAAATGAGGTCGACAAATGGACCCCCGATAGGTGTGGTGTGCTAACCGAGCACACCGCGCATATTGGCGTTGACCGAAAAGATCAACAAAACCAACACGGATGTCCAAGTGACAAACTTAGGATGAAGTAGAAGAATTTCCGTTGGGGAGTGTCAAGTATATCTACGAGAGCTGGAGATCCACGAACTCTCGGCGGGGAAAGGAAAAGGAGGTGAATCCCAAATCACGACCTGGGGGAATTTCAATTTAGATTTTATTTTGTTTTAGTTTAAGTTTTGATGTGTAATTTTAGATTTTAGCTTGAGTTTCAATTTAGATTGAAGTTTTGTTAAGATTAATTTGAGGGGATTTGATTTGAAATGAGAATTGGAATTTTGTGGCTTTAGATGTAACATCTTCAACCTTGAAAGAAAATTGAATTGATCGGATTGAATCATTACAATGAGGAGAGATCTCAGAGCAATGCGGTATTGGATTTAAAATCCTTAACTTCAAGAGTTTGATTTTGATGTATTTCATTGCGATAGGAAAAGAATCCTAAAGCAATGCAGTCTCAGATGTAAAATCCTCAACCCCAAAAGTTTGATTTTGATGTATTTCATTGTGATAGGGATAGAATCCTAAAGCAATGCGGTCTCGGATGTAAAATCCTCAACCCCAAAAGTTTGATTTTGATGTATTTCATTGCGATAGGGAAAGAATCCTAAAGCAATACGGTCTCGGATGTAAAATCCTCGACCCAAAAGTTTGATTTTGATGTATTTCATTGCAATAGGGAAAGAATCCTAAAGCAATGCTGTCTCGGATGTAAAATCCTCAACCCCAAAAGTTTGATTTTGATGTATTTCATTGCCATAGGGAAAGAATCCTAAAGCAATAAAGTCTCGGATGTAAAATCCTCAACCCCAAAAGTTTGATTTTGATGTATTTCATTGCAATAGGGAAAGAATCCTAAAGCAATGCGTATCGGATGTAAAATCCTCAACCCCAAAAGTTTGATTTTGATGTATTTCATTGCAATAGGGAAAGAATCCTAAAGCAATGCAGTATCCGATGTAAAATCCTTAACCCCAAAAGTTTGATTTTGATGTATTTCATTGCGATAGGGAAATAATCCTAAAGCGATGCGGTCTCGGATGTAAAATCCTCGAACCCAAAAGTTTGATTTTGATGTATTTCATTGCAATAGGGAAAGAATCCTAAAGCGATGCAGTCTCAGATGTAAAGTCCTCGACCACAAAAGTTTGAATTTGATGTATTTCATTGCGATAGGGAAAGAATCCTAAAGCAATGCAGTATCAGATGTAAAATCCTCGACCCCAAAAGTTTGATTTTGAAGGGTAATTGATATTGCAAAGATTTGCAGTGTGGAATTTTGGTGTTTCGAGAATTTCATGAAAGTTGTAAGAGATTTTGTGGAAAGAAACAAATTAGGAGGGAATATGTAGATGTTACATATCCCATTCAAAAGAGTTGATCGAAGTTGCTGGTTTGGATTGGATACAATTCCTCGCCATCGGATTCGATCCGTGTCGATGGAATCGGCCGCTTCCATCCCGGACGAGGAGAGAGTAGAACGGATTGGATTTCAGATTTAGAAGGTTGAGTTTGAATTCGATTGAGATTTGATTTGAGATCTGGAAAGATTGAATTTGAAATTTGATTGAGATTTGATTTAAAATTTATGTTCATTTTGTTTGTCTTTAACGATTCAAATTTATTTTATCATTCATTTAATGTTCATGTGAATTTGGAGTTCATCAATTTTTTTATTTAGATTATTAAGGAAAGTTTTCTTTTATTCTTTTTATTTCTTTTCTGTTCTTCGTTCGAATTTCATTTAACTTTAATGGTGTTTTCCAGTCAACTTACATAAAAGAGATGAAGGCCAAAAATGCGACATAGTCACTTTCATTCTAATCATGTTGAAGATACATCATACAACTCGATCTGGAATACATCTCATACAATTCATGTAGACTCAAAACGGACTATGTATGATCTTTGTCGATCCATCCAAAAAAAAAGGTATCTGCCAGAAATCCATGTCTGAATAGTGAGGTACATGGTCAATAACATCACCTTCCAAGCCATCCTTGGCAAGGATGTCGTATGGATGTACGTTGGAGGTGTGATATTTTTCATGTAACTCACAGCTCGTAAGGTTGGAGGATTTCTAGCTCCGGGTCTGGATGGGAGTGATAAGGTGCTTTCCTGTCATCCATCCTTCTGAAAGTAACTGAGATCCGCTTCATTGGTACTCCTGGTATGCAATGTTTAGCGACATCTGCTCTGTTGCCCTTTAGTATCATGACGGAACCTACCGGTAATGGTATCTTTACTGGCCCTCAGAACTCACCTGGGCCTGCTATCCGGAGGTCAGATCCGAACATGATATTACACTCATTCAGGAAAGAAACAGTGCAGAAAGGTCTGATAAAGTCGTGGTGATCTATGTGTGGGGGTATGCGGTCACCACGCTTGTAAATGTTAATGATGCAAGCTGTTGGGTATGCAATACGGTGGCGGTACTCTCCATGTTATCATTCTCTTTACCAACCTTTTGATGACTAATGGCATTGGATCCACTGGCCATGACGGAGTATCCACGGCGGGTTTCCCTTCTCGTCTTCTGCGAAGTTGTAGCGACATCCACATTGTATGGTAATTCTCCCTTTCCACGGCATCCATCTACGGGGTTCCGAATAAGTGTTTTCTCTTAGGCGGCTCTGCTCGGCCCATTCTTTTCAAATCCGGATGCGGTCCACGATTTGTTGTTGTTCGTATTCGAGAACACGTACGTATGTAGCTCGAGGCCTTCTAGTATATTGATCCTCCCGCCTCGATTCTCTCGAAGTATTCGAAAGTTTTCTTCTCGACATTACGCATCCTTTCTAGCTCGTATTATGGAATAATCTTCAAATGGCGAGGCACAGTGACGTCTTGTGGGATATATGGCTCAATCCCTTCACGTTCTCCCGCATACCTCGGCTCCTCGGGGATGGTGTCCGTCGGGACATCCTCCGGGGTTGCTTCTGCAACAAGGTTATGCATTACTGGTGTCTTTATCTGGTGGCATGGTAGCCTTCCTTCTTCTGATCTTCTTGAGATTTCCCTGGTCTCTTCTGTTATCTTAGGAGCTGGCCTCCTTCCTTCAGGTACCTAGTGAACTGGCGTCCTTGAAGTATATGCACTGGCAGTAGCAACTGCCTCTTCGCGCTGGTCCGCTGCTAGTTTAGTTAACATCTTGCAGATACGGCGATTTTTATTTCTTCGCTAAGTTGCTTTGTGAGAGTAGCTCTTCGTACTTCCCGAGTTTACGTAGGCGCGGCGGCGACGAGTCCGCCCTCTGCCGTAGCGACTACGGACTTGATTCTCTTGTCTTCTTCGGTGCTTGTTTTCCTTTTCTTGCTTGCTGGAGTGGTGGCTTGGGCCACCCACTTTCATTCTTGTCCGGTCGGGCGGTTCCTTTCGATCAGCGGGACCCGGTCACTTTCCTCGTATTGCGGGCTCGCGGTGCGAAGTCCGAGTCGATCTACATTATCGCTCCATCTTTCACCCTCTTTTCGTCGAGTGCAAGACTTACGCCATTTCTAAAGTTCGGGACCAACCGCCGTTCGACATTTCCTGCGAAAAGACAAGGAAAAGGATCGGGGGGCATACTTAAGAACAAGAACATTAAGAAAATGTTTATTAAAGACGAGTTTTTTATTACTTTTTGTATTTTTAAATTTAACGGGAATGAAGTGGGATAAGATCGGGAAAGAGATTTTGATATGGAAGAGAAAACAAGGAAAACTTTATTATCATGATTTTATTTATTTTAGCACATTTTTTATTATCTTTGGGTTCGAGACCCGGTCATAAGTAACTACTTCGCCCGTGCTTCTAGGGATGAAGAATTCATTCCTTGAAACATCGGGTAGCGTAATACTTCTTCAAGTATCGTCCATTGATCGGCAACATATGTCGTTCTCCTCGGCGATTCACTAGGCGGTAGGAGCCTCCCGAGTATCTTGCTTCGACCACAAACGGCCCTTCCCAAGTGGGTTCAAATTTTCCTCCTATCTTGCGGTGTGCGAGGATAGGTCTCTTAAGAACGAGAACTAAGTCACCAACTTTAAAGGTTCTTGGGCGGACCAGTCTGTCATGGGCTTGAACCATCTTGGCTTGGTATAGTTCTAAATTCTGCTGCGCTGCAAGTCTTTTCCCTTCCAGGCTTTCCAATTCTTCTAGTCGTAATTTGGCATTCTCTTCTTTCGTGATGTTGTTTGCAACTACAATCCTGAGTGAAGGAAGTTGGACCTCTAAAGGTAACACTGCCTTGGACCCATACACCAGAGCGTAAGGTGTAGCTTGAGTAAGAGTTCTGAAGGTTGTCCGGTAGGCCCATAAGGCTTCTAATAACTTCTCGTGCCAATTTCTCTTATTATCATCCAAGGTTTTCTTTAAGATTTGAACGAGAGTTTTATTAAAATCCTCAACCAGGCCGTTTTTTCTTGGGTAGTAAATTGTTGAATACCGCCAGTCGATTCCGTGTCTCCTGACGAAATTGTTGATTTGCGTGCTTCTAAATGCTGATCCATTATCTGAGATGATCTCGCGCGGCACTCCGAAATGGTAGACAACTTGGTTCTTGAAAAGCATGTAGCACGTGGTGTGCTTTCACTTCTCCGAGTGGAGCTGCCTGCCGCACTTGGATAAGTAATCTGTAGCCGCAAGAATGAAGCGATGTCCTTTTGAAGATGGTGGTTCTATTGGACCCACTATATCCGTGCCCCAACATTCAAATGGCCACGACGCAATTATCGGATGTAACACATTTGGAGGTTGGTGTAGAACCACTCCATGTACTTGGCATTGGTGACAGCTCTTGGCGATTTTCATGCAGTCGGTCATCATCGAGGGCCAGTAGTACCCTAATCTTTTAATTTTCATTTTCATCTTCGGACCCGTCGGTGAGCGCCACGAGTCTCGAATGCACCTCTTTAACAATTTCACGGGTCTCGGACCCGCTTAGGCACCTTAGCCACATTTGATCGAAAGACCTTACGTATAACGTGTTATTTATTAATGCGTAGGACGAGTTCTTTTCTTGATCCGATGGGCCAACGACCTATCGTCCGGTAGCTTTCTGTTTGCGGGTAGTCTACTAATGGCTTTCGCCGATCTTACGTGCTTTTCGTCACTTTTGCAGCTGATTCTTTTTCTTTTTCGATTTGTGTATTGTGTCTATGTCGAGTCGTGATAGGACTGACGTCAGTGAGCGACACTTCCATCGATTCATCTTGCAAGCGGGCAAATTCTTTTGCAAGGCGAGCTAACGCATCTGCTTAAAGCATTTTCTTTTACGGGAATTTTGTAGATTGTCACATTCGGAATCTGTTCCAACAAGCGTATGGCATCTTGGAAGTATTGCTCGAGTCTTGATTTTAAAATTACTGTCTTGTCCGGCGATCTGTTAAATGATTAGCTGCGAATCCCCGTAGATGTTGATGTCTGTTATCCCCATTTGAATAGTTAATTCCAGTCCTGTTATGAGGGCTTCGTATTCTGCTTCGTTGTTTGTACACGGCTCTGTCAAGTTGTAGGAGTATCTTAACATCCCCCGCTACGGTGTTATAAAGATTAATCCGATCCCTGCCTTAACGGGCACTATCAATTGCGATTCTTCGTCTTTGTGTGCTTGAAGATGCTCCGTCGAAATATAATTCCCAACGTCGATCATCAGGGTCTTCTAGGCTCATTATTTCTTCATCTGGCAAATCGTCATTGAGAGGAGATTTTGCCGGCAAAGGGTGTGCTGCGAGGAAGTCTGCTAGGACTTGTCCCTTTACGGCACGAAGAGGCACGAAAGTTTTATCGAACTGCAATAATATCATTGACCACCTGACAAGTCTGCTAGAAAGCGTTGGACGGGTCATCAGGTATTGCAATGGATTAAATTTTGAGATAAGGTTGACCTTATGAGAAAGCATGTAGTGCCTGAGCTTTTGAGCGGCGAAGATCAGGGCCAAACAGTGCTTTTCAATTGCGGGATACCTTATTTCCGTCGGAAGTTAACGACGACTTAGGTAGTAAAGAGAATTTTCTTTACCCTCATCATTGACACAGGCTAACGAGGCTCGAGAGAGTCGTCGAAAGCCGCGGTATAAAGTATCAGCGGTCTACACGAGGCCAGGGTTGCTAAGACGGGAGGTGTCATTAAATATTGCTTAATGTCCTCGAAGGCCTTCTAGCATTTTTCTTCCCGAATAAATTTGGCGTCCTTTTTAACTAATGCTGAGAAAGGTGACACCTACGACAATTTTGAGATAAAGCGTCGAAGATATGCCGGCTTCCCTTGAAAAGATCGTAGTTGCTTTAAGGTTTTGAGAGGCGGCATTTCTAAGATAGCTTTAATCTTTTCGGGTCGATTTCGATTCCACGATGTCGGACAACGAATCCTAAGAATTTCCGGAGGTGACGTTGAAGGCGCATTTTAAGGGATTTATCTTAAGGTTAAATTGTCTTAATCGTTCGAAAACAATTCTCGAATCATATAGGTGGTTGTCCTTTACTTTGCTTTTGATGACCACATCGTCCACGTAGCATTCGACTTGATTGTGGATGAGATCATCAAAAATTCTTGTCATCGCTCTGCGGTAGGTTTCTCCTGCGTTCTTCGGTCCGAATGGCATCATCTGTGTAGCAATATACTCCGATCGGCGTTACGAATGCTGTAAGTTTTTCATCTTACGGAGCCATTTTTATCCGGTTGTATCACGAAGATCCATCCATGAATGAGAATATTTCATGTGTCGAAGCAATGTCGATCATTAATTCCGGGATCGGTAGAGGGAATTCATCCTTTGGACATGCCTTGTTTAAATCTACGAAATCCACACAAATTCGATCGACCATTCTTCTTCACGATTGGTACCACATTGGCTAGCCAAGTCGGGTATTGTTCTTCACGGACAAATTTGGCGTCTATTAGCTTTTTAACTTCGAGCTATGACTTGTTGTTCGATTTCTAGACGCATTCTTCAGGGACCTTGTACGGCGGGACGAAGTAGGATCCACTCCTAGCTTATGGACTGTGAGCTCTGGAGCTAATCCTGGCATCTCGTCTTAGTTCCAAGCAAAACAATCTTTAAATTCCATTAATAACTTGATTATTTCTTCAGAGTCTTCTTTATTGAGTAAGGAGCTAACAAAGGTAGGTCTAGGCTCTTCGCTAGTACCTAAGTTAACTTCCGTTAACTCATCTATTGTAGATTTGATTTCTTCTTCGAATTCGGTGGAGCGTCTCAATTTGTACATCTTCGAGTTCGTCTGTAGTTTCCATGCAACTTTCATTGGATTCGCAAGTGACAACCAAACAAAATTCAGTATCATCGACTGATCCTACTGTGCCGAATCCGAGTCCATACTTTGAATTGGGTCCATTGTCGAGGTAAGAAACCACGCTGAATTAAATTTTGAACACAGGGAGAGTACCACTCAAAAGGTAATTCCATTAATTCTGATGAAGTGACATCTTCGAATTGTACATTATTTTCAGTCTTGGCGGAAGGAGCACCACGGTAGAATTTGATTGGATTTGCACCACCGCTACGTACCTCTTTGACCACCATACCCTCGATCTTATTAGAATGGATCGGGGTCAGGGTCATAGTATGTACATAGTGGTTAATCTTCTCGTACATCGATTTATATTCTTCATTCTTTTCATCTTCGAGCGGGATCCTGAATTGCGGCTTCTTCGACTTATTGTCACTTGCTTCTTGCTTGATTTCTTTTTCTTCTTCGAAGCTGTCTTCCCGATCAACATTGATGGCTGGTTTCCTACGTCCAACTGTCCTAACGTCTCGCCACGACCTCGTCCCGGCCTCGACCTCGGATGCGAGTTGTGGAGAAAACTTCACCATCTCGCCGTAAGTGAGTGGTGAGTGACTGTTGGACTAGAACTTCAGGTTCTTCGTCATCCCGAATTCCCTTTGCTTCATTCGTCATGGTATCTGTGGAGAAGATTGTTTTCTTCGGAGGTGCATAATAAGCTGCATCTTCATGGATTCCAATTTCATGTACGGAGAATGGTTGTAAGTCGCCTTTGATGCACTTGTTCCCCTCCATCATAGTATTTGATGCAACGATGTAGGGATGATGGTACCATCCTGTTTTCATGTATCCATGGTCGGCCCGATAGAGCGTTGAACGACGTTTCGAATCGATTATGTGAAATTTTGCGGTTGTCTTTGCTTAAGTCACCGGTTTTCATTAGCGGTGTTATTGATCCGAGGGCTCTTTCTCCTTTACGGTTGAATCCTCTTAATAACATTTTGTCCGCTTCGAGCTCGCGAGCATCGATTTTCAAATATGCTAGCGTTCGAAGATTCATTATATTGATTGATGCTCCTGGATCCACCAATACTCGGAGAGTGTAAACTTCCCGATTGTGGCCGAAATGTACAACGGTCGGTTGTGGTCTGCTGTCCCGACTAGTAGATCATTGTCCTTGAAGGTGACACCTCGCTGTTCCTTTAACGAACAAACCTCATCTAAGGAATCTCCGGCCATTTGAGCTAAGCAAATTTCTAGATCAAGTAAAGCCTTGATCAGAGCTTCTCTCATCTCCTTTGATAAGATGAGAGCGTCATAGATGCTTAGTTTTGCTGGTAGTTTCCTAAGATGGACTAGCACGTTGTAGTCCACTTTATTTCCATGTGTCTCGATTTCTTCCCGAATGGGTATTTCTTCTGCGGGGGTTGGTTCTTCCTGAACAACCACCTGCTTTCCTTTGTCCTTTGGACCCATTCTCGGAGGTAGAACTCTTCCACTTCTTATGTTGACTTCTGTAATTTCTCCTGAATCTATTATTGAGTTTGTTGGTGTTTCCTTCTGAATTGGAATGACATGTTCTTCTGGATTAGCTTCAGAGTCTGAAGGCTCTAACTCTATCGTGACTGGAGCTCCTCGAAACTCGCAAATAGATTCGTTGCTTATTGAACTCTCGTAGCCTCCTTGATGGATGTCTTCTTCATCATTATGATCGTCGAGATTGTGTATGATTTGAGAATTGTCATTTGTATCGAAATCGATGTCCGGATTGTCGCTAGTTACGTAATCGTTAGAAACAGTCAAAATGTAGCCAACGCCATAACCCTTATCATTATAAGATCCCACCGGAGTGGGCAGATAATCATACAGAGTCAGAGGTTCGAGAGATTTCTCCCTCGAATCGGAAACAACTATCCTAGGATAAGCAGCCCCTAGTCTAGCCTTAAGAGCCTCGGTCTTCTCTTCTTTGTCAATTTTTTTCTTCTCTTCAATTGTCTCTTGTTGAGGTGGTTCTTCTATCGCAAGTGATAGTGTCGACTTAACAGGTTTCTAACTCTGAATTGAGGCTCGCATCGAAGCGGTTTGGATGTGATCCAAAATCTTTTTCGAAGACCTTGTCCAAGCGGTAGCCCATCCAACATCAGTCGCATAGGGGTCTATCAGCACAATGAGATCCGTCGAGATAACATTGATGGAACCTCCTTTCTAGGGTTCCTTTATGTACTCCTTCAGGATCGTTATATTCCCTTTCCGAAGATTGTCGTTGAGCCAACTTTTGAAGGTAATACAATCTTCTATCTTATGCCCGAAGCATCCGGTGGTAAGGGCGAAAGTTGGGATCACCTTTCTTATCGACTTCTTCGGTCTCTTAGGTTACAGCGGTTGGAAATATGGAGTCTTCATCGAGTTACGGAACATTTTCGACGCTTGCCTCATTCTTAAACGGATACTCCCCGCTCGAAGCTCCCTTAATGTACGTTGCGGACGAGGCGGTTGTTCATCTTGTTGAGATGACTGATAGCTGGGTCGGGGTTGCTGGTAATTCTGTTGAGGTTGCTGTGGTCGTTCAGACGATATTTGTATCGGTTGCTTGCCTTTGTCTACTGCTGCAACAATTCCGAACTTCTTTTCAAAAGTTTTCACGGCTTCTGTTTGTCTGTTTTACCAGTGAAACTTAATTGCTTCGCCTCCTCTTGCAAGCTTCCGGCCTTGCTTAACAACTTCTCAAAAGTCTTAATAGTAAATCCCTTAAGGAGAAGTGCTATCGGGCCATGAATGCTCTTCGATAAAATGCCGACTGCATGTTGTTCTTGTAGGCTGTGGCTCACACTTCATACTTAGGTTCCTCCATCGAAGTATGTAGTCCACCGAGGTTTCGTTGGGTTTACGCTTCTCTACCACTAAATCACCTATAGTGATGTGGTGTTGAGCTCCGACAAATCGCTTGATGAAGAGGTTCTCTAGTTACGAAAATGTCTTCACCGAACCGTTCGGTAATTCCGCATACCGATCAAAGGCGATCCACGACGGGCTACGACAAATTGTACGAAGAGTAAGGCATCACTTCCGCCGGCATTGCAACAAGCGGCACGAAAATGTGCAACATCTTGCTCGAGGGTTTCGGTTCCATCAAAGGTCTTGAACAGAGGTGGTACAAAGCCTTTCGGATATTGGACAGCGTCGAATTCTTCAGGGTAAGGTCTACCCGTCCGAATGGATGTCCCGCTCTTTGATTGTGTCAAGGCTTCTCGCACCTGCTGTTCCACCAAGTTCTTGATATCCTTTTCCAGAATCATGCTTTGTGTTGCATCTTTCTTTAACTGATCATCCCCGTTGACGGACGTAATCTCCTTTCCTCCGTCTACGATGTGAATGACTTACGGGGGTGTTTCTCTTTGGGGTTGAACTTGACTGCGGAGAGTGGCTAGAGGCTACGAGCCATCTCTTCCATCCTTTTTGCCATTTGGGCGATCGTATCATCTTTCTCTTGAAGTTGCCTCCTCATTACTTCCGACTCCTCTCTTCTGCGCGTGCGAGGGCACCTTGTGAAGCTGACGAAGCTCGTGTTTCAACCATGTTAATTTCTGCATATTCATCATCCATGAACTCTGACGAGTCGATCTCATCTCCGAATTTCTCTTCTCTTTCCCTTGCTAATCGCCGAATATCAGTTCTTAGCTTTTCCATAGCATCTTCTAGTGGTCTTTCTCGTACATCCTTGCGGTTGTCATGTGATAACTCGTCGGGTTTCCTTCTCATGAGTCCCCTTTCTTGCGGTAGCACTTTCTTAGGACTCAAGTCTCCCGACGAGACTTTCTTTCTCGGGTTGTTGTTTTAATCTTAATTGTCCGGTAGTGGGACGCCATAACATCCTTCTAGCGGCGAAGGTCTAGGACCGGATGGTACGTCGACCAAATGCTTTAGAAGGTGGTATCCTCCCTAATTTGTAGTCCTGAAACAACGATAGGCGGACTAGCTTTCATTCTCTTATTCAGCTTTTCCGCAGCGATAGCAGGTTCTACTCGCGGCCCAAGACGGGACTTGGCTGGCACCCGCCCTATCCTTTTTAAAATTTCTGATACAGGGCATTTTTCTTTCTTTGCTAGCTTTTCTATTAGGGTATGCAGTCGAGCAAATGGCGTAACTCTAGCCCTTTTCTTATGGCTATCGTTGTAATATACGAGTCGAGGCAATGCGGCGGCAATCTTGCGAACATTTTCTTCATCCTCTGCGGCGGAGAGGGGATGGAACCTGCTTCCTCCCAAAAGTGGTATGTATTCGAGCGGCGGTGTATACTCGGGCGGTTACGGGATTTCTTCTAGGAAAGCAACTTCGGCGGCTACGGCTTCTTTAGAAATCCTTCTACTTCATTCCTTCTGCGAGTCCGTGTCGGCGATGGAATTCTCGAGCTGGACCGATTTCAAAAACGAAGGTTTCACGGGAAGGTGCTGTACCCTCCACGGTAACGGGTTCATCATAGTTCCGAATTTCCTTCCCCTTTAGTACGGCGAAGCCGGGGTAGGTGCGGAGACAACTAGACCAGGTGGGGGTAGCAACAACAGTCCTTCTGTGGACAGCAGTACTCCTCTCAGTTAGAAACTTTTGCAGAGGAGGGAATTCATGAGTTGACTTGAGGTTAAACTCAATCAACGGCTTTTCAGTTTCTGGTACTTTTCTTGTGAGTGAAAAGAGAGTGACGTCAGGGATTTTGATGTCGGTGTCCCCGAATCCTTTTCTGAATCGAATAATTCCATTGTCAGGCAGTTCGTCCTTGAACACGGCCAAGTCTAGTCTGTTGACGAAGGAGAAGATCAGTTTTGGGGCTTCCATTTCTGCAGGGCAAATTCCAAGTGTTAGTCCCTAAATCGTGCTTCTTCTTATCGTAAAACTTATGACGAAAAAGAAAGAGTTCAAACACATTTCTGTTTATTTTAGTGTATTTATGGTATTAAAGGAAAATTGTCTTTTTTTCGAAAAGATTTGTTCGTTAGGAAGGAGAATTATTAAAAGAAGGAGAGTTGTAGGAAGAGTAAAAGGAATTGATTAGGAGCTGGAAAAGGAAGAGAAAGTCTTGCAGAAATTTCTCGACCCGCAAGACCGCTCCTAAACTAATACCTATTGGGGGTCCACCCCACCTCAGAAATGAGGTAAAAGGATCTCGAAACCTCTCTGTTTAGGGGTGTCTAAACAGTGGCTCCTAAATCCGAGAGAATGTTGGCTGTACTTGTTCAAGGTTGAAATGAACATAGTATTCCAACGGAAAGAAGGGTAGTTTGATCCATTAGGAACATGGATACACTACCGATTTTTGAAAGCAGAATTGTCTGATTAAAATGGAGAGAGGAATTTTCCGCAGCGGAGTCGCCAGAAATTGTCGGCATATTTTAATGTTAAGTGTGTTGTATTTTGAAAAGAGGGGTCACCTAACAGAAATTGTCAGCAAATTTTTTTTTTAATTTAATTTAAATAAATAATTTGAAACGTAGTATTTTATTTTGAAAATAATTTTAAATTTGAAAATTTTAAGATATGAAATCAAACTGATCTCACATCTCGAATAGTTTATATAAACGAGCACCACTCCACAAACCCTGTATCTATCCCGAAGAATAGACACCTTTGCTTGATAATGGGGCTCGATTAGATAAACTAGAAAGGTTTGTGACATCCATTTGGTCCGCGAACCAATTTTATAAGCCGACAAATTCCCAGCTTAATACAAAGGAATTAAGCAGGGTTTATATTACCTGGGTTCTTAAAATTCCCTATAAGGGCAAGCCCCTATAGTTAATTACATATTAAGTGACGGGAATCACCTAAGAAAACTCTCGATAATAATCCGTAATTCTGCTCTCAAGAATTTCAAAGTTTAAGTTTTCAAAGGATTGAATTTTGGAATTTCAATAGGGAGTGGATCAAGTTTGGAACATTTTGTTTTGGGAATTCAAAGGGAGAAAGGTGGGAGAAATCTTACATTAGAAGCGAACTTCGGTGATATCTCAACTATCCTATTGTTTGGCTTGGATTTAGGAAAGTCCTAGTGTTTATTTAATGTTTTGATCTTGCCAATTTTAATTAATTAGGACTTATATTAGTATGACATAATCATACAAATAGCCTCGAAGATGTGAGGGTTTATGTCGTATCGGACGACTACCTCGGAATCCTAGAACCGGTTAGGGCTTAATTTGCAATGCAAATGCCTAACAAAAGGTTGAGGATTTATGTTGCACTAGGCAAACTACCTCGAAGTCCTATGGCTTGGTTATTTAATTCTAAGAATGGTTTTGCTGATGTAGATTCAAGTTTTGCTGATGACGATGGTCGTGCTTGCCCACCATGCCCCGAGCTCCTTGTTGTTGCAGAGGTTTAGTTATAGAAGTCATAAATCGGGAGATGAGAAAAGTGTTTTGGTTTAGAGAAAATCTTAATTTCCAAGTGTTTTTTATATTTTATTTAAAACAAATCTTAAAGTTGATTATAACAACACCGGTTAAGATCCCGCGGTTCCATCCTTCCGGCATCATTATTTTTATCGGATTCACTTAGTCCAGATGAATTTGCTAAACTCAACTAAATGAGTTCCAAACTTTCATTTAGACCATGGGAAATCCCGTTAGTAACACGTAGGTTACATCATCCGAGGTATTCCCGATCATCCAACAAGACGTTTTAATTTAGTTGTAATTGCAGTTTTGTGTTCTGTTTGTGATTAAATTTTGAGTTGTTTTATATTTTGAAATGTTGTGGAGGTGAATTTTATCTTGTAATGACTTTTAATTTAGTTTTGGTTTCAATTTTAGGGACTACCCTAAAGGTGTGGGTTTTCATGCAACAGTTGTTTATCATGCAAGAAAAGTAAGTGCAATGCGATTAAATAAATTGCCATAAGGTAAATTGCAATAAAATAAAAGCGTACCTGGAGGGTCTTCCCGTCATCCCAAGCTGCACTTAAAACACAATTAGAATATTTAAGCAAGTTCCTAGGTAAAGCTAAGGGAAGGGTTATGGTTTTCTACCAAGTTCCTAATCCTATAGCTAGTCATTTCCTATGACGTCTAGGTTCTTGCGTTTTGGTTTGAGGACGATTTTCTTCATCAAAGAACAATTAAATTCAATTGTTTTTATAAACATCCTATCATATTAAGGAAGTGCTTAAGACGAGTCTTAAACATCTTTTCAATACTGCTAGGATTGTTTTAAGTCCAAATGGATTTAATCAATCGAGTGAAGTAATCGTCCGAGGTTTAGTTAAGTTTTGTTGTTATCTTACTCAGTGAACTAGGACATTTGAATATCCTATGAGGGGAGTAACATTTCATTTAACATTCTGTTTAGGAGTTATGATAACAAAAGCTTTCGAGGGCAAATTGATGTTCAAATGGTTTGTGATTTAATTTAATTTCAATTAACGGGTTTAAATTTGGAATAGTGTTCAAGTTGTTTTATATTTTTTTTTGAATTTCTTTATGTCTTAGGTGATGTTATTTTCAATTCAATTTAATTTAACTTTAATTTAATTTAATTTGGTTTAGTTTTAATTTTAATTTAATTTAATTTGATTTTAATTTTAACTTGATTCTATTATTTAATTTAGTTTAATTCAATTTAGTTTGATTTGATATGCTTTAGTTTAATTTAATTTAATTTGATTTAATTTAATTTAATTTAATTTAATTTAATTTAATTTGATTTGATTTAATTTAATTTAATTTAATTTGATTTGATTTAATTTAATTTAATTTAATTTTATTTAATTTAATTTTAATTTTATTTTATTTAATTTGATTTAATTTAATTTAAATTTGATTTTAATTTAATTTAATTTAATTTAATTTAATTTTTTATTTTTAATTTTAAAGATGATTTAATTTAAAGTATTAATTTAATTGAAATTTTAAAAGGGTTTAATTTAAATAATTTAACTTTAATTTAATTTAATGATTAAGTCTTTTAGCATTTTAAATCTTAAATTTGGATTATCATTTTAATTAGGAATTAAATATTATTGAGATGATTAATTTAGGGATTCTTAAATTAAAGAACAAATCTCTTCCTAATAATATCCCTATTTTAATAATTCCAATTTTATTATTCTTCCAAATTTAATCAATTATTTAATTAAAATTTATTTTAATTATTTTTAAATTGTTTAATAAGTTTCTACCCTTATTATTCAAATATTTTACTCTTTTATTTTATTAAGCCTAAAGTTTTAAATTAAAGGTTAAAATTTTAATTACCATTTTGCCCTTCAAGCTTAATAATTTCATAACTCACTAAATTGAGATTAAATGAACTTGAAATTTTTATGTGACTTCACTCATATGTCAATAAAGGCATGAGAGGAGAAAATGTGATTTTTCTATATTTAATTTATTTATGTAATTATTTTTGGTGGAAAATAGGGATTTCCAAGGAAAATTTAATAATATGACCAAGGGAAAGTTTCTGTCCTTAAGAAAATTATGGGACATTCCTAATGACCAGAGGATCACTTGGACCAATTTTGGTGATTTTTTGAATTATATTATTTTTATTATAATTATTTTGAGTTTTGGAGTATTAATTAATTTAAAAATAAAATAAAGGCTGAAAAATGAATTTTATATTTTTCAAAAATCTCTCTGATATCAAGGATATCAGAGAATCAATTTTTACAATTTTCTGATTTTTCTTTGATTTATTAGAATTATTTTAGTGGAAATGCTAAAAAATACATTTTTTTAATTTTAAAATTACCTTAGGGCTTTAAAATTTAATCTCTTCAAAGGGACCTAAGAAAAATATGGGGTTTGTTCCTAAGTGATTAAAATTCAAAATGTGGCATTTTGGTGAATTTTATTATTTTTGTGATTTTTATTATTTTTTAATTATTAAAATATTAAAATAATACAAAAAATCAACTTTTTTTAGAAAATTGAAATTTTAATTTTCTTAAATTCCCCTAATATCAGAGAGGCTCCAAAACCAATTTGGTGAATTTTTTAAAAGTATTTTGAAAGTTATGAATTTTTAAAGTTTAAATTGGCTAAATGGCTTAATCAACCCATTTAGTAAGGCTAACCAAGTCCAATTGACTTCAAATTTTTATGGTGGGTTCCTCTGATCCTAAAGGTCAGAATTGATTTCAAGTCAATTTGATGTATGATTAGCTCTAATTAATTAAGGACCTAACTTGGGTGTTTAAGCCAATTAGGATTATTCCAAGTGGATTAATTCAAAACCTATTTTTCCTAGGGTCCTCTGGTCATAAGAAACATCCTCAAATTTTCCTAGAATTTAATTCACAACATGCTAATTATTGGAATTAAAATACTCAAAACAACAACATAAATTTGAAAAATCAGTAACTTCTCATAGGGATGGCCTCTGACCTTGGAAAATTCAGGGAATATTCCCAATTTCAGAGGCTTCAAAAGCCCTATGGTCTCATGCCATGGTGAATTTCCTATATGCATGGAGAATTAAAACAATGCAGAGAGTAAATAAATTATTAAAAATAAAATACTTAATGAAATTAAATGATTTCTTTTCCACATTATTCTCATCTGTTCACTGAGCAAGAGGGTATTTTTATTTTATTTTTCTGATTTTCCTACACAAAGTTATGCATTTTTGAAGTTTAGGGAATTAAATAAATCAAAAATACCCTAATTTTCTATTTAAAATGACGGCGCTGACTCATCCTAGGCATCTCCGAAACGCCGCGTGTCGTGCTGCCATTCGACGCTGCCACTTGAGTCAGCAGCCCGGGTCCCGCCTTCCGCGTATCATCTGCTGATCCGACCCGATCTGAGCCGTCCGTCCGCGCGTGTATGGAATGAAAGGCATTTGTTCATCGTCCCCAGCCGTTCTCACCCGAGAGCTGTCCACACTAAAACCCTAAGAACTCACTCATTTCTAGACGGATTTTCGTGTTCTTATGCTCTATGGATTCGTATTGAAGAGACGAATACATCTATACGGTGATCATGCATTGAAATTAAGGCATTCGAAATGGAGAATCTCCAGAAGCTCGGGATAAAGAGTTAGCTCATACCTTTGCTCAGAGAAGTGTGGCTTCAATCCGAGGGTTGTGTCACCTTCGATTGCGTCCCAGCGAAGCTCCGGATGAAGTCTCCCGGTCGCAGTGAATTGTCTAGGTATGATTTCGACCAAGCCCGATCACAAAGCTTGGAGTCTGGAACAGATGGGTGGCCTGGAGAGGGGGCTTTTGCTGGTGAACTTCTTCCCTTTGTCTGGTGAAGGTGTATGACCAATCAATTTAAGGATTGGTCCACTGTGAAGAAGTGTCCTGGTTTTGGGTGGAATTTTGGCTGAGAAATTGGGCTCTGTTGGTGGGGATTAGGGCAAATTGTCACTGGGGATCAACTGCTCTAAGTATGGAGAGTGGTCTGGAGCAATTTTGGCAGGGTTTCAATGAAGGTCCAGTTCGGCACCTCTCATGGCCGAGAGGGGTGAAGTTTAAATAGGAGAGGGTGGAGGGCCTCCCGAGGGGGTTTAAGGCTTGGGATCAGCTGCTTAGGTCAAGGGAAGAAAAGCCATGATGGCCATTGGGCATGGGGCAGCTCGGTAAGTGGGAATTCCAAACTTTGGCTCACATGGGTTCTCTCGGCTCGGTGGTTTACGGTGGGCTGTGGTGGCTGGTCGGCCGGGGTCGGGTCACTCGTTGTCATCAGGAGGGTCAGGGGTTGGCAATGGTGCAAGCAATGGAGAGTGGCCATGTGTAGAAAGCTTCATTCAAAATGGAATGGGGAAGGGGCTCTTTTAGGCTCAATTTGGTCATCCTATGGGTTTGGGTTGGGTGCACCTTTCCAAGCTCTAATTTGGGCTGAGGAAGGTCAGGTGAGTCGGCTAGATTAGCGGGGAGAAGTCACTATCCAAGCATGTTTAAGCTTAAACATAGTTTAGGGGAAGCATGAAAAGGTTTAATCACCTTTAAGAGAATCCTTAAAGAGGCTCCTCCTCTTGCCATTTATGGGATGGTCACATGTCAAACTTCTCATGGCTTCATGTGGCTTGTCCATGGCTTGCATGTGGCTTCATGGCTTGTCTTTGGCTTGGGGAAAAGCTTGGTCAATTTCATGAAAATGGAATTTGGAAATTTTGGTAATTTAGGAGTGATTTGATGGGATTTGGCATATGGCTTGATTTGGATTTATTTTATCATGGGTTTAGAACTTAGGAGATGGTTTCATCCAATGGATGATGATATAGGGTTGTCATGTGGGCTTTGGGCCTTTGAAATTTAGTGAAGGTGGGCTTTTAAAGTGATTTAGGGAAGTGGGTTTTTTTTGATTTTAGGATGAGAATTTTGCAAAGTATTGGATCCAATAAGTGTTGAATTTAGTTTAAGAATGTTTCATGAATGATTTGAAATAAATTTGAAGTGGTTTGGGCTAGGTTTGGGTTGGATTTGGACCTCTTTGGTGAATGGGCCAATGTAGGTCAAATTGGGCTAACTTGGGCCAATGTTGGGATAGGGTTGAAATTGATGTAAAATAAATGTTGGGAAATGTTTATGGGAGTGTTTCAAAGAGGTTTTGGCTTTGGTTGGGTTTTGATTTTGGGGTTTTGGCTTATTTGGGTTAGGTTTGGGTTTAGGTCAAAATTGGGCCTTTTAGCTTTGGGTTGAATTTGAGTGGGGTTTGGGTCTAAATTTTGGGAAAATCAAGTTAGTGTTTTGTTTGTGGGGATGTTAAGGAAGGTTTAGAAAAGGTTTGGGGTTAATTGGAGTTGAATTGGGTTAGTTTGGGTTAGGTTTGAGTCATGGGTCCAAATTGGGCTTTAAGACCAAAAGTGAAATTGGATTCAAATGTCAATCAAATTGGACTTGGATTTGGTCTAGATTGGTGTTGGGAATGTTTAATTGAAGTTTAGAATTGAATTGGACCAGAATTTGGGTCAATTGGGTAGGTTTGGTTTGACATTGGGTTCACTTTAGGTTAAAATGGGTTAAATTGGGAATTTTGACAAAAGTAGGGTAAATTGACACAATTGGCCCATGGTGTAGTTGGACAAAATGAAATTGGGAATGTTTGGGATTTTCTAGAATTTTCGGGGAATTTTCTGAATTTTTGGATTTTTGGGTCAAGAGGGGTATTTTGGGTATTTGGAGGGTATTGGGAGGTATTTTGGAATTTTTGGTATTTTTGGCTATGGATGATCAATTTGAGTAATGTGGGAATGTTTGGGATTGGTTTTGAGGAATTTTGGGTATTTGGAGATTTTTTTGAAAAATTTGGGTAATTTCAAGGGCTTTGGGTAGGCTAGGCGGGTGTAGGGTCCCGGGGGTCAAAAATGGCAAATTTGGAAAATTGAAGATTAGGTGAATGTAAGTGGAATAAAATCATTTTGGTTGATCCATGAAGCCATATCAAGCCCACATGAGCCATGAAGGGACTCATTTGAGGCATCCACTATGTTGTTCCTAACCCTCTTAGCTAAGGGCTTAGGGGTTAAGGACCATCCATGTGAATCACCTTCATGAGTCAGGAGGTCAAGTTAGGCATGGGTGTGTTATTAGGATATGTGTGAAAGTGTAGTGTATAGGTGTAGTGTGTGTGTAAGTCAGCCCTTCACCAGACCAGGCCATCCAGGGCAGTCCTAAGGCCAAAGAGTCCTATAGGAACTCACCTTTTAAACTTCCACATTTGATTTCAACCCTCTAGGTGATTAGGGATCTACAGTCAAGTTTGTGGAGTTTGCAGGGAGTTAAGAAGTGGTTTGAATTTCTAAGAGGTGGGTCCCAATTCTAATCCTTTAAGATGGTCAAAGGAAAAGCCTAAGGCTAGATCCTAAGTACTAAAGAGAAGAAGAGAAGACCTCATCAAAAATGAGGTCAACAACTGCCCCAAAGCTAATCTTCTCCTTCACCAATGGAATGGACTTTGCCATTTACAAGGGTGAGCTGCCCGACAATGGGATCATCCGTTTTAGACAAGGATTTGACAACACAGATATCAAGTTTGCTGATGTCACTCTCTTCACATTAATGGACAAAGTGTCAGAAACTGAAGAGCCCGTGATTGAATTCAACCTGAAATCGACTCAAGAATTCACTCCCCTGCAAAGGATTCCAACAGAAAGGAGTACTACTATTCATAGGAGGACTGTTGTCTCTACCCCCACCGGTCTAGTCATCTCTGCACCTACCCCGACTTCTGCCAAACTGAAGGGGAAGGAAATCCAAGTCTGTGATGAGCCTGTCACTGTGGAGGGTACAGATTTTGCCACAATACCAGCTGTTTTTGAGATTGGGTCCAGTTCAAGAGTTGCACCTTTAACTCAGACTCAAAGGAGAAATAGAAGCAGAAAGATTGTCAGAATTAAGAAAGCTAAAGCTGCTGAAGTTGCTTTTCTAGAAGAAATTCTTGAGGAAAGAGAAGAACTGCCTGAGTATATACCTCTGTTGGAAGGGAGCAGGTTTCACCCTCTCTCTGCCGCATTAGATGAAGAGAATGTCCGTAGGATCGCCGCTACATTACCCCGACCTGCGTACTACAGTAATTACAAGAGGAAAATGGATAAGACTATGTCATTTGCTCGACTGCAAGCTGTGATAGAAAGATTGTCAAAGAAAGAAAGATGCCCTGTGCTAAAAATTTTAAGAAGGATAGGACGGCCGCCAGCTAAATCCCACCTCGGACCGCGAATAGAGCCTGTTGCTACCATAGAGAAACCAAAGAAGAAAATAAAAGCCAGTTCACCCGTTGTTGTATCGGGTCTACAAATTAGGGAGGATACCACCTTCCAGCATATAGCCGACAGATCATCCGATCCTAGGCTTCCGGCTGCAAGAAGGATGGTATGGCGACCTACTACTGGCGAGTTAAGACCAAAATAATGCCCTGAGAAGAAAATTCTCGTCAGGAGACTTGAATCAGAAGAAAGTGCTACTACAATAAAGGGGACTCCCGGGAAGGAAGTTCAATAAACGTCACGAGACAACTGCGAGACCGTGCGAAAAGGGCCACTAGAGGATGCCATGGATAAGTTAAGGACTGACATCCAATGGTTAGCAAAAGAAAGAGAAGAAGAACTAGGAGATGAAGTTGACTCATCAGAGTTCATGGATGAGGAGTATGCCGAGATCAACATGGTTGAGACATGAGAATCGTCAGCTTCGCAAGGTGCTCCGGCAGCTGCGGAAAGAGATGAACCGGAAGTGATGAGAGCACAGATTTAGGAGAGAGATGACACAATTTCTCAGATGGCAAAGAGGATGGAAGAGATGGCTGCTGCCTTAGCCACTCTCCAGAGTCAGGTACAACCTCAGAAAGAGACACCCCCAGAAATTATCCATATTGCACATGGAGGAAAAGAGATCACATCCGTCAATAGAGACGAACAACCAAAGAAAGATCCTGCACAAAGCATGATTCCAGAAGAGGACATTAAGAGCATGGTAGAACAGCAGGTACGAGAGGCCCTGACACAATCTAAGAGTGGAGCATCTATTCAAATGGGTAGACCTTACCCCGAAGAGTTCGATGTAGTCCAATACCCGAAATACCACCTCTGTTTAAGACTTTTGATGGAATAGGAAACCCCCGACAACATATTGCACATTTTTGCGCTAGTTGCTGCAATGCCGGCGGGAGTGACGCTTTACTCTTCCGACAGTTCGTCAGCAGTTTATCAGGGATTGCCTTCGACTGGTACGCAGAATTTTCGAACAGTTCAGTAAAGACATTTTCAGAACTAGAAAATCTCTTTGTTAAAAGATTTGCCGGAGCTCAGCACCACATCACTATCGGTAATCTAGTGGTGGAGCAACAAAAGCCGAACGAGACTTTAGTGGATTACATACTTCGATGGAGAAACTTAAGCATGAAGTGTGAACCACAGCTTCAAGAACAACATGCAGTCGTCATCCTACTTAAAAGTATCCATGGCCTGATAGCACTTCTCCTTAAAGGATTTACAATCAAGACTTTCGAGAAGTTGCTTAGCAAGGTCGAGAGCTTGCAAGAAGAGGCAAAGCGATTAAGTTTCGTAGACAAGACCGATAAGCGTAAGCTCGTGAAAACATTCGAAAAGAAATCTGGAATCGTTGCGGCAGTAGATAAGGGCAAGCAGCTGGTTCAGATACAGTCAGAGCGGCCACAGCCTAGTTATCAACCACCACAACAGACTTATCAGCAACCTCAGTAAGGCTATCAACAACCTCAGCAAGGCTATCAGCAACCTCGTCCGAGTTATCAGTCGCCTCAGCATTATGAACAACTGCATCGTTCATCGCGTACCTTAAGAGAACTCCTAAATAAAGAATATCCATTCAAAATTGAAGCAATAGCGAAGATGTTCTGCAGCTTAATGAAGACACCGGATTTTTAGCTGCCAGAGCCCAAGAAGCCGGAAGAAGTCAATAAGAAAGATAATCCAAACTACTGCCCTTACCACCAGATGCTCTGACATAAGATAGAAGATTGCATCACTTTGAAGAGTTGGCTTGATGACAATCTCTGAAAAGGGAACATAACGATCCCAAAGGAAAACATGAAGGAACCCCAGAAAGGAAGTTCCGTCAATGTTATTTCAACGGATCCCATTTTTCTGATAAACCCGTACACGATCGATGATGGATGGAGTACCGTCTGGACAAAGTCAGTAAAGAAAATTTTGGATCACATCCAAACCGCTTCGATACACGCTTCAACTCAAAGTTTGAAACCTGTCGAGCCGGCACTATCACTTACGATTGAAGAATTGCCCCAGAAGGAGGAGAAGATCGTGGAAGAAAAGAAGACCGAGGCTCCGAAGGGTCGACTAGGAGCTGCTTATCCTAGAATGGTTATTTCCGATTCGGGGGAGAAATCCCTCGAACTCCTGACTCTGTATGATTATCTACTCACCCCGGCGGGATCTTATAATGATAAGGGTTATGGTGTTGACTACGTTTTGACTGTTTCTAATGATTACGTAACTAGCGACAACCGGCTTAATTCGGATCTCGATTCCAATACAAATAACGATTCTCAAATTATACATAACCTCGAAGACTACGATGAAGAAGATGTTCACAAAGGAGGCTAGGAAAGCTCGACAAGCAACGAGTCCATTTGTGAATTCTGAGGAGCTCCGATCACGATAGAATTAGAACCATCAGACACCGAAGCAACTTCAGAAGAGCCAGTTGTTCCGATTCAAGAGGAGACACCGGTAAATTTAGAAGAGATAACAGAGGTCAATCTAAGAAGCGGAAAAGTTTTGCCCCCGAGAATGGGTCCAAAGGATAAAGGGAAGCGTGTGGTTGCTCGAAAAGAGCCAACCCCGACCGGAGGAACCGCCCATTCCGGAAGAAACCGAGGAACATGGTAATAAAGTAGACTACAACGTGCTAGCCCATCTTAGGAAGCTACCGGCCAAACTAAGCATATACGACGCTCTGATCCTGTCAAAGGAGATGAGAGAGGCTCTGATCAAGGCTTTACTTGATCCAGAGATTTGTTTAGCCCAAATGGCCGGTAATTCCTTCAACGAGGTTGTCGGCATAATTTTTAGGTTGTGTGTTTTATTTTGGAAAGGGGTCGCCTAACAGAAGTTGTCGGCGAATTTTTAATTTAATTAAATAATTTGAAAAGTAGTATTTGATTTTTTGAAAATAATTTTAAATTTGAAAATTTTAAGATATGAAATCAAACTAATCTCACATCCCAAATAGTTTATATAAACGAGCACCACACCACAAACCATGTATCTATCCCTAAGGATAGACACACTGCTTGACGGTGGGGCTCGATTAAACAAACTAAAAGATTTGTGACATCCGTTTGGTCCGCGAACCAATTTTATAAGCCGACAAATTCCCCTGCTTAATATGAAAGTATTAAACAGGGTTTATATTACCTGGGTTCTTTAAAATTCCCTATAAGGGCAAGCCGCTATAGTTAATTACATCTTAAGTGACGGGAATCACCTAAGAAAACTCTCGATAATAATCAATAATTCTGCTCTCAAGAATTTCAAAGTTTAAGTTTTCAAGGGATTGAATTTTGGAATTTCAATAGGGAGTGGATCAAATTTTGGAAGATTTTGTTTTGGGAATTCAAAGGAAGAAAGGTAGGAGAAATTACGGATCCGAAGCAAACTTCGATAATTTCCTGACTATCCTATTATTTGGCTTGGATTTAGGAAAGTCCTAATGTTTATTTAGTATTTCAATCTTGCCAATTTTAATTAATTTGGACTTATATTTGTATGATAGAATCATACAAATAGCCTGGAAGATGTGAGGGTTTATGTCGTATCGGACGACTACCTCGGAATCCTAAGTCCGGTTAGGGCTTAATTTGCAATGCAAATGCCTAGCGAAGAGGTTGAGGATTTATGTTGCACTAGGCAAACTACCACGAAATCCTATGGCTTTGTTGTTTAATTCTAGGAAAGTTTTACTGATGTAGATTCAAGTTTTGCTGACGACGATGGCCGTGCTGCCCACCATGCTCCAAGCTCCTTGTTGTTGCAGAGGTTTGGTTTTAGAAGTCATAAATCAAGAGATGAGAAAAGTGTTTTGGTTTAGAGAAAATCTTAATTTCCAAGTGTTTTTTGTGTTTTAATTAAAACAAATCTTAAAGTTGATTATAACGACACCGGTTAAGATCCCACGGTTCCATCCTTCCGGCATCATTATTTTTATCGGATTCACTTAGTCCGGATGAATTTGCTAAACTCAATTGAATGAGTTCCACACTTTCATTTAGACCGTGGGAAATCCCGTTAGCAACACGTAGGTTACATCATCCGAGGTATTCCCGATCATCCAACAGGACGTTTTAATTCGGTTGTAATTGTAGTTTTGTGTTCGTTTGTGATTAAATTTTGAGTTGTTTTATATTTTGAAATGTTGTGGCGGTGAATTTTATCTTGCTATGACTTTTAATTTAGTTTTGGTTTCAGTTTTAGGGACTATCCTAAAGGTGTGGGTTTTCATGCAACTGTTGTTTATCATGCAAGAAAGTAAGTGCGATGCGATTAAATAAATTGCAATAAGGTAAATTTCAATAAAATAAAAGCGTACTCGGAGGGTCTTCCCGTCATCCCAAGCTGCACTTAAAACACAATTAGAATATTTAAGCAAGTTCCTAGGTAAAGCTAAGGGAAGGTTATGGTTTTCTACCAAGTTCCTAATCCTATAGCTAGTCATTTCCTATGACGTCTAAGTTTTTGTGTTTTGGTTTAAGGACGATTTTCTTCATCAAAGAATAATTAAGTTCAATTGTTCTTATGAATATCCTATCATATTGAGGAAGTGCTTAAGACGAATCTTAAACATCTTTTCAATATTGCTAGAATTGTTTTAAGTCCAAATGAATTTAATTATACAAATGAATTAATCGTCCGAGAATTCAATTTATGTTATTGTCTTGCTCAGTGAACTAGGACATTTGAATATCCTATAAGTGGAGTAACATTTCATTTAATGTTCTGTTTAGGAGTTATGATAACCAAAGTTTTCGAGGGCAAATTGGTGTTCAAATGGTTTGTGATTTAGTTTAATTTCAGTTATCGGACTTAAATTTGGAATAGTGTTCAAGTTGCTTTATATTTAATTTCTTTCATGTCTTAGGTGATGTTATTTTTAATTTAATTTAACTTTAATTTAATTTAATTTAATTTTAATTTTAATTTAATTTAATTTAATTTAATTTAGTTTGATTTGATGTTAAATTAATTTAGTTTAATTTGATTTAATTTCCTTTAATTTAATTTAATTTGATTTAATTTTAATTTAATTTGATTTAATTTAATTTAATTTAATTTAATTTAATATGTTTTAATTTAATTTAATTTAATTTAATTTAATTTGTTTTAATTTAATTTAGTCTAATTTAATTTAATTTATTTATTTAATTTAATTTAATTTAATTTATTCATTTAATTTAATTTAATTTGTTTATTTAATTTAATTTAATTTAATCTTTAATTTAATTTTATTTTTAATTTTTAATTTAATTGAAAATTTAAAAAGAGTTTAATAATTTAACCTTTTTATTTAATTTAATGGTTAAGTCCTTTAACATTTTAAAACTTAAATTTGAATTATCCTTTTTTAATTAGGAATTAAATATTATTGAAATGATTAACTTAGGGATTTTTAAATTAAAGAATAAATCTCTTCCTAATAATATCCCTATTTTAATAATTCCAATTTTATTATTCTTCCAAAATTTAATCAATTATTTAATTAAGGTTTATTTCAATTATTTTAAATTGTTTAATGGGTTTCTACCATTTAATTATTTAAATTTCAATCATCCAAATCAGATTAAGATCAAATATTTTACTTGTTAATTTTATTAAACCTAAAGTTTTAATTAAGGGTTAAAATTTTAATTACCATTTTGCCCTTCAAGCTTAATAATTTCATAACTCACTAAATTGAGTGTAAATGAACTTGAAATTTTTATGTGACTTCACACATATGCCAATAAAGACATGAGAGGAGAAAATGTGATTTTTCTGTATTTAATTTATTTATATAATTATTTTTGGTGGAAAATAGAAATTTCCAAGGAAAATTTAATAACATGACCAAGGGAGAGTTTCTTTCCTTAAGAAAATTATGGGACATTCTTAATGACCAGAGGACCACTTGGACCAATTTTGGTGATTTTTTAAATTATATTATTTTTATTGTAATTATTTTAAGTTTTGGAGTGTTAATTAATTTAAAAATAAAATAAAGGTTGAAAAATGAATTTTATATTTTTCAAAATTCACACTGATATCAAGGAAATCAGATAATCAATTTTTGCAATTTTCTGATTTTTCTTTGATTTATTATAATTATTTTAGTGAAAATGCTAGAAAATACATTTTTTAATTTTAAAATTACCCTAGGGCTTTAAAATTTAATATCTCATTAAATAGACCTAAAAAAAATATGGGGTTTGTTCCTAAGTGATTAAAATTCAAAATGTGACATTTTGGTGAATTTTGTTATTTTTGTGATTTTTATTATTTTTTTATTATTAAAAATATTAAAATAATATTAAAAATCAACTTTTTTAGAAAATTGAAATTTTAATTTTATTAAATTCCCCTAATATCAGAGAGGCTCCAAAACCAATTTGGTGAATTTTTGAAAGGTATTTTGAAAGTTATGAATTTTTAAAGTTCAAATTGACTAAATGGCTTAATCAACCCATTTAGTAGGGTAACCAAGTCCAATTGACTTCAAATTTTTATGGTGGGTTCCTCTGATCCTAAAGGTCATGGAGGATTGATTTCAAGTCAATTTGATGTATGGTTAACTCTAATTAATTAGGGATCTATTTTGGGTGTTTAAGCAAATTAGGGTTATTTTAAATGAACTAATTCAAAACCTATTTTTCCTAGGGTCCTCTGGTCATAAGAGACATCACCAAATTTTCCTAGAATTTATTTCACAACATGCTAATTATTGGAATTAAAATACTCAAAACAGTAACATAGAGTTGAAAAATCAATAACTCTTCATAGGGATGACCTCTAACTTTGGAAAATTCAGGGAATGTTCCCAAATTCAGAGGCTTCAAAAGCCCTATGGTCTCATGTCATGGTGAATTTCCTATATGCATGGAGAATTAAAATAATGCGGACGAGTAAATAAATTATTAAAAATAAAATACTTGATGAAATTAAATGATTTCTTTTCCACATTATTCTCCTCCGTTTACTCGAGCAAGAGGGTATTTTTATTTTATTTTTATGATTTTCCTACACAAAGTTATGAATTTTCCAAGTTCAGGGAATTAAATAAATAGGAAAATCCCTAATTTTCTATTTATTCGAGTCGGCGCCGCGTCATCCTCGGCATCTCCGAACGGCCACGCGGCGCGCTCCCATTCGACGCTGCCGCTTGAGTCAGCAGCCCGGGTCCCGCCTTTCCCGTATCATCTGCCAATCCGACCTGATCTGAACCGTCCGTCCGCGCGTGTATTGAATGAACGGCATCCGTTCATCGTCCCCAAGCCTCCTAGCCCGAGAACCGTCCATCTTCTAGGCCTAAGATCTCACTCGATACTTGACCAAATTTAACGTTCTTATGCTCTATGGATTTGTCTCGAGAAGACGAACACATCCATATGGTTTATGTGGCATGAAATTGACTTAATGAAAATGGAGAATGTTCAGAAGCTCGGGAAGAAGAGTGAGGCCATACCTTTGCTCAGAGAAGTGTGGCTTCGATCTGAGGGTTGTTTCACCTTCGATTGGATCCCAGAAGCTCCGGATGAAGTCTCCCGGTCGCAGTGAATTGCACTAGGTAGGATTTTGACCACAGCTCGATCACAAAGCTTGGAGGCCGGAGCAACTGGGTGGCCTGGGGATGGGGCTTTTGCTGGTGGACACCTTCTCTTGGTCTGGTGAAGGTGTAGGACCAATCAATTTGATGATTGATCCACTGTGGAGAAGTGTCGTGGTTTTTGGGCTAAAGTTTGAACTCAAAATTGAGCTCGACTGGAGGGAATTGGGTCGGAATTCAGTGGGGATCAAATGCTCTATGTATGGGGAATAGTCCGGAACAATTTTGGCGAGTTTCCTTAAGGTTTGTTTCAGCACCTCTCATGGCCGAGAAGGGGTGGTGTTTAAATAGGAGAGGGTGGAGGGCCTCCCGGGAGAGTTAGGGCTTGGGATCGAGCTGCTCTTGGCATGAGAAGAACAGCCTACAATGGCCAATGGGGATGGGGCGGCTCGGCGAGGAGAATTCCAAAGTTGGCTCACATGTGAGCTCTCGGCCATGGTGTTTTCCGGCGACTCGGTGGCCGGCCGGCCGGGCATTGGTCACCATCTTGTTCAGGTGGGTCAGGGCTGGGGTTTAGTGTAGGCAATTGGCAAATGCCATGTGTAAAAGGCTTGGATTAGAATGGAATGGGAGAGGGCTCATTTTGGCTCAAATTGGTCAACCACTCCATTTGGGCTAGGTGCACCACCCAAGGCCTGGTTTAGGCTGAATAGAAAGTGATTTAGGTCGGCTTAATCGGTGGGGAATGGTCACCATCCAAGTACAATTAAGCTTAAGCAAGGTTTAGTGGAATCATGGGAGTGGTTAATCACCTTTAGGAATTAAGGAAAGGGTCTCCTCCTTTTGCCCAAAATGGCATGGTGACATGTAAAGAGGCTCTCATGGCTTTCATGTGGCTCATGCATGGCTTCATGGCTCACCTTTGGCTTGGGAAAAGTCAAGTCAATTTCATGGAAATGGATTTAAGAAAAATTTTGGAATTTAGGGGTGATTTAGCATGAGGCTTGATTTGGAATTATTTGATGATGGGATTATAACTTAGGGAATGGCTTTGATTAAATGGATGGCAAATGGAAATGTCATGTGGGTTTTAGGGCCAATTTTGGGCTTTTGTATTTGGTGGAAATGGGCTTTTAAAATGGTTTAGGGAAGTGGGCTTTTGGATTTTAAAATGGATTTTAGGATGGAATTTTGGCAAAGGTTTGGGCAAATAATTGTTGGGTTTAGCTCATAGATGTTTCATGAGTGACTTGGAGCAAATTGGGAGTGATTTGGGTTTGAATTGGGTTGAATTTGGGCTTCTTTGGTGAATGGGCCAATGTAAGTCAAATTGGGCTAACTTGGGCCATTGTTGGGCTAGGGTTGAAATTGATGTAAAATAAGTGTTGGGAAATGTTTATGGGAGTGTTTCAAAGAGGTTTTGGCCTTGGTTGGGCTTTGATTTTGGGGTTTGGGCTCATTTGGGTTAGGTTTGGGTTTAGGTCAAAATTGGGCCTTTTAGCTTTGGGTTGAATTTGAGTGGGGTTTGGGTTCACTTAGGGTTAAAATGGGTCAAATTGGGGGTTTTGACAAAAGTAGGGTAAATTGACAAAATTGGCCCATGGTGGAGTTGAACAAAATGAAATTAGGAATATTTGGAATTTTCTGGAATTTTCTGGGAATTTTCTGAATTTTTGGATTTTTAGGTCAAGGGGGGTATTTTAGGTATTTGGAGGGTATTTGGAGGTATTTTTGGAATTTTTGGTATTTTTGGGTATGGATGATCAATTTGAGTAATGTGGAAATGTTTGGGATTGATTTTGGGGAATTTTGGGTGATTTAGGTGATTTTGGAAATTTTGGGTAGTTTCAAGGGCATTTGGTAGGTTAGGCGGGTGTAGGGTCCCGGGGGTCAAAAATTGAAAATTTGGAAAAAATAAAGATTGGGTAAATGTAAGTGGAATGAAATCATTTTGGTTGAGCCATGAAGCCATATCAAGCCCACATGAGCTATGCAGGGACTCATTTGAGGCATCCATTATGTTGTTCCTAACCCTCTTAGCCAAGGGCTTAGGGGTTAAGGACCATCCATGTGAATCACCTACATGAGTCAGGAGGTCAAGTTAGGTATGGGTGTGGTTTTAGGAGGTGTGTGAAAGTGTAATGTATGAGTGTAGTGTGTGTGTAAGTCAGCCCCTCACCAGACCAGGCCACCCAGGGTAGTCTTAAGGCCAAGGAGTCCTATAGGAACTCATCCTTTAAACTTCCACATTTGATTTCAACCCTCTAGGTGATTAGGGGTCTACAATCAAGTTTGTGGAGTTTGCAGGGAGTTAAGAAGTGGTTTGAATTTCTAAGTGGTGGGTCCCAATTCTAGTCCTCTAAGACAGTCAAAGGAAAAGCCTAAGGCTAGATCCTAAGCACTAAGAAGAAGAGAAGACCTCATCAAAAATGAGGTCAACAAATGGACCCCCAATAGGTGTGGTGAGCTGACGGAGCACACCGCGCGTATTGGCATTGACTGAAGTGATCAACAAAACCAACACAGACGTCCAAGTGACAAACTTAGGACAAAGTAGAAGAGTTTCCGCGGGGAGTGTCAAGTATATCTCTGAGACTGGAGATTCCTGAACTCTCGCTGGGGAAAGGGAAAGGGGTGAATCCCAAATCACATGATCTGGGGGAATTTCGATTTAGATTTCATTTTGTTTCAGTTTAAGTTTTGATGTGTGAACTTCAATTTTAGTTTGAGTTTTAATTTAGATTGATGTTTGGTTAAGATTAATTTGAAGGGATTTGATTTGAAATGAAAATTGGAATTTCGTGGTTTTAGATGTAACATCTTCAACCTCAAAAGAAAATTGAATTGATTGGATTAAACCATTACAATGAGGAGAGACCTCAGAGCAATGCGGTATTTGGATGTAAAATCCTTAACCTCAAGAGTTTGATTTTGATGTATTTCATTGCAATAGGGAGAGAACCTAAAGCAATGCGGTCTCGGATGTAAAATCCTCAACTCCAGAAAAAATTTAATTTTGATGTATTTCATTGCGATAGGGAAAGGATCCTAAAGCAATGCAGTCTCGGATGTAAAGTCCTCGACCTAAAAGTTTAATTTTGGTGTATTTCATTGCGATAGGGAAAGGATCCTAAAGCAATGCAGTCTCGAACGTAAAGTCCTCGACCCAAAAGTTTAATTTTGATGTATTTCATTGCGATAGGGAAAGGATCCTAAAGCAATGCAGTCTTGGATGTAAAATCCTCGACCCAAAAGGTTTGATTTTGATGTATTTCATTGCGATAGGGCAAGAATCCTAAAGCAATGCAGTCTTGGATGTAAAATCCTCGACCCAAAAGGTTTAATTTTGATGTATTTCATTGCGATAGGGAAAGAATCCTAAAGCAATGCAGTCTTGGATGTAAAATCCTCGACCCAAAAGTTTGAATTTGATGTATTTCATTGCGATAGGGAAAGAATCCTAAAGCAATGCAGCCTTGGATGTAAAATCCTCGACCCAAAAGTTCGAATTTGATGTATTTCATTGCGATAGGGAAAGAATCCTAAAGCAATGCAGTCTCGGATGTTAAATCCTCAACCCCAAAAGTTTGATTTTGATGTATTTCATTGCGATAGGGAAAGGATCCTAAAGCAATGCAGTCTTGGATGTAAAATCCTCGACCCCAAAAGTTTGATTTTGATGTATTTCATTGCGATAGGGAAAGAATCCTAAAGCAATGCAGTCTCGGATGTAAAATCCTCAACCCCAAAAGTTTGATTTTGATGTATTTCATTGCGATAGGGAAAGGATCCTAAAGCAATGCAGTCTTGGATGTAAAATCCTCGACCCCAAAAGTTTGATTTTGATGTATTTCATTGCGATATGGAAAGGATCCTAAAGCAGTGCAGTCTTGGATGTAAAATCCTCGACCCAAAAGGTTTGATTTTGAATAGTCATTGACTTTGCAAAGATTTGTAGTGTTGATTTGAAAGGTGTGGAATTTTGGTGTTTCGAGAATTTCATGAAAGTTGTAAGAGATTTTGTGGAAAGAAACAGATTATGAGGGAATATGTAGATGTTACATACCCCGTTCAAAAGAGTTGATCGGAAGTCACTGGTTTGGATTGGATACAATTCCTCGCCATCAGATTTGATCCGTGTCAATGGAATCGACCGCTCCCATCCCAGACAAGGGAGAGAATAGAACGGATTGGATTTCAGATTTAGAAGGTTGAGTTTGAACTCGATTGAAATTTGATTTGAAATTTGGAAAGATTGAATTTGAATTTGATTGAGATTGGATTTGAAATTTGGAAAGATTGAATTTGAATTTGATTGAGATTGGATTTGAAATTTGGAAGGTTGAATTTGAATTCGATTGAGATTGGATTTGAAATTTGGAAGGTTGAATTTGAAATTTGATTGAGATTGGATTTGGAATTTATGTTCATTTTGTTTGTCTTTAACGGTTCAAATTTATTTTATCGTTTATTGTGAATTTGGTGTTTATCATTTTTTTAGATTTTTAAGGAAAGTTTTCTTTTATTCTTTTTTTTCTTTTTTTTTCTTTTCTGTTCTTTGTTCGAAGTTCATTTAACTTTAATGGCGTTTCCCAGTCAATTTGCACAAAAGAGGTGAAGGGCAAAAAAATGTGACATGGTCACTTTCATTCCAATCATGTGGAAGATACATCATACAACTCAATCTGGAATACATCTCATACAATCCATGTAGACTCAAAACGGACTATGTATGATCTTCGTCGATCCATCCAAAGAAGCATCTATCAAAAATCCATGTCTGAATAGTGGGGTACATGGTCAATAACATCACCTTACAAGCCGTCCTTGGCAAGGATGCCGTATGGATGTACATTGGAGGTGTGATATCTTCCATGTAGCTCACAGCTCGTAAGGCCGGAGGCTCTCTAACTCCGGGTCTGGCTGGAAATGGTAAGGTGTCTTCCCGTCGTCCATCCTTCCGAAAGTAACCGAGATCCGCTTCACTGGTACTCTGGTATGCAATGCTTAGCGATATCCGCTCCGTTGCCCTTAAGTATCATGACGGAACCTACCGGTAAAGGTATCTTCACCGGCCCTCGAACTCACCCGGGCCTCGCTATCCGGAGGTCGGATCCGAACATGATGTTACACTCGTTCGGGAAAGAGACGCGTGCGAAAGGTCCGACAAAATCGTGGTGATCTATGTGCGGGGGTATGCGGTCACCTCGCTTGTAGATGTTAATAATGCAGCTATTGGGTATGCAATCCGGCGCAGTACCCTCCATGTTATCGATCTCTTTACAATTCTCTTGATAACTAATGGCATCAGATCCACTTACCCATGACGGAGTATTCCGGTGGGTTTCCCTTCCTGTCCTCCGCAAAGTTGTAACAGCATCCACATTGTATTGTAATTCTTCCCTTCCCTGGCATCCATCTCCGGGGTTCTGAGTAGGTGTTTTCCCTTAGGCGGCCCGCTCGGCCCATTCTTTTCAAATCTCGGATGCAATCCACGATTTGTTGTTGTTCGTATTCTGAGAATACATATGTATGTAGCTCGAGGTCCTCTAGTATATTGATTCTTCTGCCTCTAATTCTCTCGAAGTATTCAAAGGTTTTCTTTTCAACATTCTGCATTCTCTCCAGCTTGTATTCTGGAATAATCTGCAGATGGCGAGGCCTAGTGACATATTGTGGGATATACGGTTCAATCCCTTCACGTTCTCCTGCATACCTCGGCTCCTCGGGGATGATGTCCATCGGGACATCCCCCGGGGTTGCTTCTGCAACAAGGTCATGCATTACTGGTGGTTCTATCTGGTAGCGTGGTAGTCTTCTTTCTTCTGATCTTTGTGAGATTTCCCTGATCCTTTCTGTTATCCTAGGAGCTGGTCTCCTTTCTTTAGGTTCCTGGTGAACCGGTGTCCGTGAAGTGTACGTACTGGCAGTAGCAACTGTCTCGTCGCGCTGGTCCGCAGCTAGTTTTGTTAACATCTTACGGATACGGCGATTCTTATTTCTTCGTTGCGTTCGTCGTGAGAGTAGCTCTTCGAACTTCTTGAATCTCTCGTGGGTGCGGCGCCGACAAGCTCGCCTTCGCCGTAGCGACTACGGACTTCATTTTCTTATCTTCTTCGGTGTTTTCCTTTCTTTTCTTCGTCGTTGGATTGGTGGCTTGGGCCACCCACTTTCATCACCGTCCGCCGGGCGGTTCTTCTCGGTCAATCGGAACCCGGTCACTTTCCTCGTACCTGTAGGCTCGCTGGTGTGAAATCCGAGTCAATCTCGATTATCGCTCCATCTTTCACCCTCTTTTCATCGAGTGCGAGGCTTAAGCCATTTCTAAAGTTCGGGACCAACCGCCCGTTCGACATTTCCCTGCGAAAAGACAAGGAAAAAGATCAGGGGCTGTACTAAGAAATAGAACATTAAGAAAATGTTTATTAAAGACATTTTTTTTATTACTTCTTGTATTTTTAAATTTAACAGGAATGAAGTGGGAAAAGATCAGGAAAAAGATCTTGATTTTGGAAAAGAAAACAAGGAAAACTTTATTATCATGATTTTATCATTTTAACACATTTTATTATTATTTTTGGGTTTGGACCCAGTCATAAGTAATTACTTCGCCCGTGCTTCTAGGGATGAAGAATTCATTCCTTCGAAACATCAGGTAGCGTAATACTTTTTCAAGTATCGTCCATTGATCGGAAGCATATGTCGTTCTCCCCGGCAATTCACTAGCCGGTAGGAACCTCCCGAGTATACTTGCTTCAACCACGAACGGTCCTTCCCAAGTGGGTTCAAATTTTCCTCCTATCTTGAGGTGTGCAAGAATAGGTCTCTTGAGAACGAGAACTAAGTCACCAACTTTGAAGGTTCTTGGGCGGACCCGGCTTGTCATGGGCTTGAACCATCTTGGCTTGGTACGGTTATAAATTCTCGTCTGCGCCGCAAGTCTTTTCCCTTCCGGGCTTTCTAATTCCTCTAGTCGTAACTTGGCATTCTCCTCTCGTCGTGATCTTATTTGCAAGCTGCAATTCCGAGTGAAGGAAGTTGAACCTCTAAAGGTAACACTGCCTCGGACCCATACACCAGAGTGTAAGGTGTAGCTTGAGTAGGAGTTCTGAAGGTTGTCCGGTAGGCCCATAAGGCTTCTAACAACTTCTCGTGCCAATTTCTCTTATTATCGTCCAAAGTCTTCTTTAAGATTTGAACGAGAGTTTTATTAAAAGCCTCAGCGAGGCCTTTTGCTCTTGGGTAGTAAATTGTTGAGTATCGCCAATCGATTCAGTGTCTCCTGACAAAATTGTTGATTTGCGTGCTTCTGAATGCTGACTCATTATCCGAGATAATCCTGCGCGGCACTCCGAAACGGTAGACAACTTGGTTCTTGAAAAACTGTAGCACGTGGTGTGCTTTCACTTCTCTGAGTGGAAATGCCTCTGCCCACTTGGAAAAGTAATCCATAGCCGCAAGAATGAAACGATGTCCTTTTGAAGATGGTGGTTCTATTGGACCCACTATATCCGTACCCCAACATTCAAATGGCCACGATGCAATTGTTGGATGTAGCACATTTGGAGGTTGGTGTAGAACCAGTCCGTGCACTTGGCATTGGTGACAGCTCTTGGCGATTTTTATGCAGTCGGTCATCATCGATGGCCAGTAGTACCTTAGTCTTTTAATTTTCATTTTCATCTTCGGACCTGACTGGTGAGCGCCACAGAGTCCTGAATGCACCTCTTTAACAATTTCACGGGCACTATAACTTGCGATTCTTCGTCTTTGTGTGCTGAAGATGCTCCTTCAAAATATAATTCCCAACGTCGATCATCGGGGTCTTCTAAGCTCATTATTTGTTCATCTGGCAAGTAGTCATTGAGGGGAGATTCTGCCGGCAAAGGGTGTGCTTGCGAGGAAGTCTGCTAAGACTTGTCCCTTTACGGCACGAAGAGGCACGAGAGTTATATCGAATTACAATAATATCATTGACCATCTGGCAAGTCTGCCGGAAAGCGTTGGACGAGTCATCAAGTATTGCAATGGATTACATTTCGAGATCAGGTTGACCTTATGAGAAAGCGTGTAGTGCCTGAGCTTTTGAGCTGCGAAGATCAGGGCCAAGCAATGCTTTTCAATTGCGGGATACCTTATTTCTGTCTGAAGTAAACGACGGCTTACGTAGTAAAGAGCATTTTCTTTACCCTCATCATTGACTTGGGCTAACAGGGCTCCGAGGGAGTCGTCTAACGCCGCGGTATAAAGTTTCAGCGGTCTACCTGAGACTGGGGCTGCTAAGACATGAGGTGTCATTAAATATTGTTTAATGTCCTCGAAGGCCTTCTGGCATTTCTCTTCCCAAATAAATTTGGCGTCCTTTTTAACTAGTGTCGAGAAAGGCTGACACCTACCTGACAAGTTTGAAATAAAGCGTCGTAGATATGCCAGCTTCCCTTGAAAGGATCATAGTTGTTTTAAGGTTTTGGGAGGCGGCATTTCTAAGATAGCTTTAATCTTTTCCGGGTCAATTTCAATTCCACGATGTTGGACAACGAATCCTAAGAATTTCTCGAAGGTGACGCCGAAGGCGCATTTTAAGGGATTCATCTTAAGGTTAAATTGTCTTATTCGTTCGAAAACAATTCTCAAATCATACAGGTGGTTTTCCTTTACTTTGCTTTTGATGACCACATCGTCCACGTAGCATTCAACTTGATTGTGGATGAGATCATCGAAAATTCTTGTCATCGCTCTCTGGTAGGTTGCTCCTGCGTTCTTCAGTTCGAATGACATCATTCTGTAGCAATATACTCTGATCGGCGTTCTGAATGCTGTAAGCTTTTCATCTTCTGGAGCCATTTTTATCTGGTTGTATCCTGAAGATCCATCCATGAATGAGAATATTTCATGTGTCGAAGCGATGTCGATCATTAGTTCTGGGATCGGTAGAGGGAATTCGTCTTTTGGACATGCCTTGTTTAAATCTCTGAAGTCCACACAAATTCTGATCTGACCATTCTTCTTTCTGACTGGCACCACATTGGCTAACCAAGTCGGGTATTGTTCTTCACGGAAAAATTTAGCGTCTATTAGCTTTTTAACTTCAGCTATGACTTGTTGTTCGATTTCTAGACGCATTCTTCCGGGACATTGTCCGACCTGGGACGAAGTAGGATCCACTCCTAGCTTATGGATCTGCGACCTGCGGAGATAAACCCGGCATCTCATCGTAGTTCCAAGCAAAACAGTCTTTAAATTCCATTAATAACTTGATTATTTCTTCGGAGTCTTCTTTATTGAGTAAGGAGCTAACAAAGGTAGGTCTAGGCTCTTCACTTGTACCTAAGTTAACTTCCGTTAACTCATCTATTGTAGATTTAATTTCTTCTTCGAATTCTGGTGGAGCGTCTCCAATTTGTAAATCTTCGAGTTCGTCTGTAGTTTCCTTGCAGCTTTTATTAGACTTGCAAGTGACAACCAAGCAAAATTCAGTATCGTCAACTGATCCTACTGTGCCGAATCCGAGACCATGCTTTGAATTGGGTGGACGACCGGAGTTATTCCATAACTTTTCAAAATGTTGTGATTGGCCTTTTGTCCATTGTCGAGGTAAGAAACCACGCTGAATTAAATTTTGAACACAGGGAGAGTACCACTCAAAAGGTAATTCCATTAATTCGATGAAGTGACATCTTCAATTGTACATTATTTTCAGTTTCAGAGGAAGAAGCACCACGGTAGAATTTGATTGGCTTTGCACCGCCGCTACGTACCTCTTTGACCACCATGCCCTCGATCTTATTAGAATGGATCGGGGTTAGGGTCATAGTATGTACATAGTGGTTAATCTTCTCGTACATTGATTTATATTCTTCGTTCTTCTCATGTTCGAGAGAGATTTTGAATTGTGGCTTCTTCCGACTTATTGTCGCTGCTTCTTGTTTGATTCATTTTTCTTCTTCAGAACTATCTTCCCAATCAACATTGATAGCTGGTTTCCTCTATCCAACTGTCCTAACGTCTCTACCACGGCCTCGTCCCCGGCCTCGACCTCGGATGCGAGTTGTGGAGAAACCTTCACCATCTCGCCGTAAGGGAGTGGTGAGTGACTGTTGGACTAGAACTTCAGGTTCTTCATTGTCCCGAACTTTCTTTGCTTCATTCGTTATGGTATCTCTGGAGAAGATTGTTTTCTTCGGTGGTGCATAATAAGCTGCATCTTCATGGATTCCAATTTCATGTACGGAGAATGGTTGTAAGTCACCTTTGATGCACTGTTCCCCTCCATCGTAGTATTTGATGCATCGATGTAGAGATGATGGTACCATCCCGTTTTCATGTATCCATGGTCGGCCCAAGTAGAGCGTTGAACGACGTTTCTGAATCAATTATGTGGAATTTTACGATTGTCTTTGCTAAGTCACCGGTCTTCATTAGTAGCGTTATTGATCCGAGGGCTCTTTCTCCTTTCTGGTTGAATCCTCTTAATAACATTTTGTCTGCTTCGAGCTCGCGAGCATCAATTTCCAAGTATCGCTAGTGTTCGAAGACTCATTATATTAATTGATGCTCCTGGATCTACCAATACTCCGGAGAGTGTAAACTTCCCGATTGTAACCGAAATGTACAACGGTCGGTTGTGATCCGTCATCCCAAGCGAGTAGGTCATTGTCCGTGAAAGTAACACCTCGTCGTTCCTTTAACGAACAAACCTCATCTAAGGAATCTCCGACCATTTGAGCTAAGCAATTTACGGATCAAGTAAGGCCTTGATCGAGCTTCTCTCATCTCCTTTGATAAGATGAGAGCGTCGTAGATGCTCGGTTAGCCGGTAGTTTCCTAAGATGGGCTAGCACGTTGTAGTCCACTTTATTTTCATGTGTCTCGGCTTCTTCCCGAATGGGTATTTCTTCTGCGGGGTTGGTTCTTCTTGAACAACCACCGCTTCCCTTTGTCCTTCGGACCCATTCTCGGAGGTAGAACTCTTCCACTTCTTAAGTTAACTTCTGTAATTTCTTCTGACTCTAGTGTTGAGCTTGCTGGTGTTCCTTCTTAAATTGGAATGACAAGTTCTTCTGGATTAGCTTCAGAGTCTGAAGGCTCTAACTCTATTGTGACTGGAGCTCCTCGAAACTCGCAGATAGATTCATTGCTTGTTGAACTCTCGTAGCCTCCTTGATGGATGTCTTCTTTGTCATTGCGATCGTCGAGATTGTGTATGATTTGAGAATTGTCATTGGTATCGAAATCAATGTCCGGATTGTCACTAGTTACGTAATCGTTAGAAACAGTCAAAACGTAGCCAACGCCATCATTTTTATCATTATAAGATCCCACCGAAGTGAGCAGATAATCATACAGAGTCAGAGGTTCGAGGGATTTCTCCCCCGAATCAGAAACAACTATCCTAGGATAAGCAGCCCCTAGTCTAGCCTTCGAAACCTCGGTCCTCTCTTCTTCGTCGATTTTCTTCTTCTCTTCAATCGTCTCTCGTTGAGGTGGTTCTTCTATCGCATGTGATAGTGCCGGCTTAACAGGTTTCGAACTCTGAATTGAAGCTCGCACCGAAGCAGTTTGGATGTTGTCTAAAATCTTTTTTGAAGACCTCGTCCAAGCGGTAGCACATCCATCGTCAGTTGTATAGGGATCTATTGGAACGATGAGATCAGTCGAGATAACATTGACGGAACCTCCTTTCTGGGGTTCCTTCATGTACTCCTTCGGGATTGTTATATTCCCTTTCCGAAGGTTGTCATTGAGCCAACTTTTGAAGGTAATGCAATCTTCTATCTTGTGTCCAAGCATCCGGTGATAAGGGAAAAAGTTGGGATCACCTTTCTTGTTGACTTCTTCTGGTCTCTTAGGCTCTGGCAGTTGGAAATTTGGAGTCTTCATCAGACTATGGAACATTTTCGGCACTGCCTCATTCTTGAATGGATATTCTCTGCTCAGAAGCTCCCTTAATGTAAGTTGCAGACGAGGCGGTTGTTCATACTGTGGAGATGACTGATAGCTGGGTCGGGGTTGCTGGTAATTCTGTTGAGGTTGCTGCGGCAGTTCGGACGGTTTCTTGCCTTTGTCGACTACTGCAACGATCCCGAATTTCTTTTCAAAAGTCTTCACAGGCTTTTGCTTGTCTGTCTTGTCGGCGAAACTTAATTGCTTCGCCTCCTCTTGCAAGCTCCCGGCCTTGCTTAACAACTTCTCGAAAGTCCTAATAGTAAATCCCTTGAGGAGAAGTGCTATCGGGCCGTGAATGCTTTTAAGTAAGATGCCGACTGCATGTTGTTCTTGTAATTGTGGTTCACACTTCATGCTTAAGTTCCTCCATCGAAGTATGTAATCCACCAAAGTTTCGTTCGGCTTCTGCTTCTCTACCACCAAATCACCTATAGTGATGTGGTGCTGAGCTCCGGCGAATCGCTTGATGAAGAGGTTTTCTAGTTCGAGAATGTCTTCACTCGAACCATTCGGTAATTCGCGTACCAATCAAGGCGATCCACGACGAGTCGCTAACGAACTCGTCGAAGAGTAATGCATCGCTCCCGCCGGCATTGCAACAACCGGCACGAAAGTGTGCAACATGTTGTCGGGGATTCCTCGGTTCCATCGAAGGTCTTGAACGAGAGGTGGTACGAAGCCTTTTGGGTATTGGACAGCGTCGAATTCTTCCGGGTAAGTTCTACCCGTCCGAATGGATGTCCCGCTCTTTGATTGTGCTAAGGCTTGTCGCACCTGCTGTTCCACCAAGCTTTTGATATCTTTTTCTGGAATCATACTTTGTGTTGTATCTTTCTTTAGCTGATCATACCCGTTGACGGATGTAATCTCTTTTCCTCCGTCCACAATGTGAATGACCTCTGGGGGTGTCTCTCTTTGGGGTTGTACTTGACTCTGGAGAGTGGCTAGGGCTACAGCCATCTCTTCCATCCTTTTCGCCATTTGGGCGATCGTATCGTCTTTCTCTTGAAGCTGCCTTCTCATCATTTCCGGCTCCTCTCTTTCTGCGGCTGCAGGAGCACCTTGTGAAGCTGATGAAGCCCGTGTTTCGACCATGTTGATTTCTGCATACTCATCGTCCATGAATTCTGAGGAATCAATCTCGTCTCCGAATTTCTCTTCTCTTTCTTTTGCTAGTCGTCGAATATCAGTAATCAATTTTTATATAGCGTCTTCTAGCGGTCTTTTCTGTGCATCTTCACAGTTGTCGTGTGATAGCTGCCGGGTTCCCTTCTCACGAGTCCCCTTTACTGCAGTAGCACTTTCTTCAGATTCAAGTCTCCTGACGAGACTTTCCTTCTCAGGCTGTTGTTTCAATCTCAGTTGTCCAGTAGTGGGACGCCATACCATCCTTCTAGCAGCAGAAGGTCTAGGACCAGATGGTCTGTCAGCCAAATGCTGGAAGGTGGTATCCTCCCTAATCTGCAACCCTGAAACAACGATAGGCGGACTAGCCTTCATCCTTTTATTTGGCTTTTCTGTAACGATGGCAGGTTCAACTCGTGGCCCAAGACGGGATCTGACTGGCACCCGCCCTATCCTTCTTAGAATCTCCGATACGAGGCATTTCTCTTTCTTTGCTAGCTTTTCGATCACAGTCTGTAGTCGGGTAAATGGCGTGATCCTAGCCCTTTTCTTTCTGCTGTCGTCGTAGTATGCTGGTCGAGGTAATGTAGAAACAATCCTGCGGACATTTTCCTCGTCAGCTGCGGCGGAAAGGGGATGGAATCTACTTCCTTCCAAAAAGGGTGTATCTCCAGGCAATGGTATGTATTCAGGTAGTGGTGTGTACTCAGGGATTTCTGGGATTTCCTCCAAGAAAGCAACTTCGGCAGCTCTGGCCTTCCTGGCAATCTTCCTACTTCTATTCCTTCTTTGGGTCCGTGTTAGTGATGGAATTCTTGAGCTGGACCTGATTTCAAAAATAGAGGGTCTTACAGGAAAGTCTGTACCCTCCACGGTAGCAGGTTCACCATAGTTACGGATTTCCTTCCCCTTTAATCTGGCGAGAGCCGGGGTAGGTGCGAGAGACAACTAGACCGGTGGGGGTAGCAAGAACGGTCCTTCGCGGACGAGCAGTACTCCTCTCGAGTTGGGATCTTTTGCGGGGAGGAAACTCTTGGGTTGACCTAAGGTTGAACTCGATCAACGGCTTCTCGGCTTCGGATACTTTGTTTGTCGATGCGAAAAGGAAACGTCGGTGATCTTGACATTTGTGTTCTCGAACCCTTGTCCAAACCGGATGATCCCATTGTCGGGCGACTCATCCTTGTAAACGACGAAAGTCCGAGTCCATTGGTGAAGGAGAAAATTAGCTTTGGGGCTTCCATTTACGCGGGTAGATTATGATTGTCGGTCCCGAGTTATGCTTCTTCTCATCAGGACGAAAAGAAAGGAATCGAAAAGAGTCCGAACACATTCTTGTTCATGTATTTATAAGAAGGAGTTATTTGTTAAAAGAGTCATTCATTAAAGGGTTTGTTTATTAGGAACGGAATGTTCAAAGGTGTAGATAAGATAAGGAATCCGATTTAGAATTGGAAAGGAAAAGAAAGTCTTATGCAAGACTTCTCGACTCGAAGGATTACTCCTAAACTAACACCTATTGGGGGTCCACCCCACCTCAGAAATGAGGTAAAAGGATCTCAGAACCTCTCTGTTTAGGGGTGTTTAAACGGTGGCTCCTAAATGCGAGAGAATGTTGGCTATACTTATTCGAGGTAGAAATGAACATAGTACCCCAACGGAAAGAAGGATAGCTTGATCCACAAGGGACATAGATACACTACCGATTTTTGAAAGCAGAATTGTCTGATTAAAATGGAGAGAGGAATTTTCCCCAGCGGAGTCGCCAAAAGTTGTCGGCTAAATTTTTAGGTTGTGTGTTTTATTTTGGAAAGGGGTCGCCTAACAGAAGTTGTCGGCGAATTTTTAATTTAATTAAATAATTTGAAAAGTAGTATTTGATTTTTTGAAAATAATTTTAAATTTGAAAATTTTAAGATATGAAATCAAACTAATCTCACATCCCAAATAGTTTATATAAACGAGCACCACACCACAAACCATGTATCTATCCCTAAGGATAGACACACTGCTTGACGGTGGGGCTCGATTAAACAAACTAAAAGATTTGTGACATCCGTTTGGTCTGCGAACCAATTTTATAAGCCGACAAATTCCCTCGCTTAATATGAAAGTATTAAACAGGGTTTATATTACTCAGGTTCTTTAAAATTCCCTATAAGGGCAAGCCCCTATAGTTAATTACATCTTAAGTGACGGGAATCACCTAAGAAAACTCTCGATAATAATCAATAATTCCGCTCTCAAGAATTTCAAAGTTTAAGTTTTCGAGGGATTGAATTTTGGAATTTCAATAGGGAGTGGATCAAATTTTGGAAGATTTTGTTTTGGGAATTCAAAGGAAGAAAGGTAGGAGAAATTACGGATCCGAAGCAAACTTCGATAATTTCCTGACTATCCTATTATTTGGCTTGGATTTAGGAAAGTCCTAATGTTTATTTAGTATTTCAATCTTGCCAATTTTAATTAATTTGGACTTATATTTGTATGATAGAATCATACAAATAGCTCGGAAGATGTGAGGGTTTATGTCGTATCGGACGACTACCTCGGAATCCTAAGTCCGGTTAGGGCTTAATTTGCGATGCAAATGCCTAGCGAAGAGGTTGAGGATTTATGTTGCACTAGGCAAACTACCTCGAAATCCTATGGCTTTGTTGTTTAATTCTAGGAAAGTTTTACCGATGTAGATTCGAGTTTCTGTCGACGACGATGGCCGTGCTTTGCCCACCATGCTCCAAGCTCCTTGTTGTTGCGAGAGGTTTGGTTTTAGAAGTCATAAATCAAGAGATGAGAAAAGTGTTTTGGTTTAGAGAAAATCTTAATTTCCAAGTGTTTTTTGTGTTTTAATTAAAACAAATCTTAAAGTTGATTATAACGACACCGGTTAAGATCCCACGGTTCCATCCTTCCGGCATCATTATTTTTATCGGATTCACTTAGTCCGGATGAATTTGCTAAACTCAATTGAATGAGTTCCACACTTTCATTTAGGCCGTGGGAAATCCCGTTAGCAACACGTAGGTTACATCATCCGAGGTATTCCCGATCATCCAACGAGACGTTTTAATTCGGTTGTAATTGTAGTTTTGTGTTACGTTTGTGATTAAATTTTGAGTTGTTTTATATTTTGAAATGTTGTGGCGGTGAATTTTATCTTGCAATGACTTTTAATTTAGTTTTGGTTTCGGTTTTAGGAATTATCCTAAAGGTATGGGTTTTCATGCAACGAGTTGTTTATCATGCAAGAAAGTAAGTGCGATGCGATTAAATAAATTGCGAGAAGGTAAATTGCAATAAAATAAAAGCGTACCTGGAGGGTCTTCCCGTCATCCCAAGCTGCACTTAAAACACAATTAGAATATTTAAGCAAGTTCCTAGGTAAAGCTAAGGGAAGGTTATGGTTTTCTACCAAGTTCCTAATCCTATAGCTAGTCATTTCCTATGACGTCTAAGTTTTTGTGTTTTGGTTTAAGGACGATTTTCTTCATCGAAGAATAATTAAGTTCAATTGTTCTTATGAATATCCTATCATATTGAGGAAGTGCTTAAGACGAATCTTAAACATCTTTTCAATATTGCTAGAATTGTTTTAAGTCCAAATGAATTTAATTATACAAATGAATTAATCGTCCGGGAATTCAATTTCTGTTGTTGTCTTACTCAGTGAACTAGGACATTTGAATATCCTATAAATGGAGTAACATTTCATTTAATGTTTTGTTTAGGAATTATGATAACCAAAGTTTTCGAGGGCAAATTGGTGTTCAAATGGTTTGTGATTTAGTTTAATTTCAGTTATCGGACTTAAATTTGGAATAGTGTTCAAGTTGCTTTATATTTAATTTCTTTCTTGTCTTAGGTGATGTTATTTTTAATTTAATTTAACTTTAATTTAATTTAATTTAATTTTAATTTTAATTTTAATTTAATTTAATTTAATTTAGTTTGATTTGATGTTAAATTAATTTAGTTTAATTTGATTTAATTTCCTTTAATTTAATTTAATTTGATTTAATTTTAATTTAATTTGATTTAATTTAATTTAATTTAATTTAATATGTTTTAATTTAATTTAATTTAATTTAATTTAATTTGTTTTAATTTAATTTAGTCTAATTTAATTTAATTTATTTATTTAATTTAATTTAATTTAATTTATTCATTTAATTTAATTTAATTTGTTAATTTAATTTAATTTAATTTAATCTTTAATTTAATTTTATTTTTAATTTTTAATTTAATTGAAAATTTAAAAAGAGTTTAATAATTTAACCTTTTTATTTAATTTAATGGTTAAGTCCTTTAACATTTTAAAACTTAAATTTGAATTATCCTTTTTTAATTAGGAATTAAATATTATTGAAATGATTAATTTAGGGATTTTTAAATTAAAGAATAAATCTCTTCCTAATAATATCCCTATTTTAATAATTCCAATTTTATTATTCTTCCCAAATTTAATCAATTATTTAATTAAGGTTTATTCCAATTATTTTAAATTTTTTAATGGGTTTCTACCCTTTAATTATTTAAATTTCAATCATCCAAATCAGATTAAGATCAAATATTTTACTTGTTAATTTTATTAAACCTAAAGTTTTAATTAAGGGTTAAAATTTTAATTACCATTTTGCCCTTCAAGCTTAATAATTTCATAACTCACTAAATTGAGCTTAAATGAACTTGAAATTTTTATGTGACTTCACTCATATGCCAATAAAGACATGAGTGGAGAAAATGTGATTTTTCTGTATTTAATTTATTTATATAATTATTTTTGGTGGAAAATAGGAATTTCCAAGGAAAATTTAATAACATGACCAAGGGAGAGTTTCTTTCCTTAAGAAAATTATGGGACATTCTTAATGACCAGAGGACCACTTGGACCAATTTTGGTGATTTTTTAAATTATATTATTTTTATTATAATTATTTTAAGTTTTGGAGTGTTAATTAATTTAAAAATAAAATAAAGGTTGAAAAATGAATTTTATATTTTTCAAAATTCTCTCTGATATCAAGGAAATCAGAGAATCAATTTTTGCAATTTTCTAATTTTTCTTTGATTTATTATAATTATTTTAGTTAAAATGCTAGAAAATACATTTTTTAATTTTAAAATTACCCTAGGGCTTTAAAATTTAATATCTCATTAAATAGACCTAAGAGAAATATGGGGTTTGTTCCTAAGTGATTAAAATTCAAAATGTGATATTTTGGTGAATTTTGTTATTTTTGTGATTTTTATTATTTTTTAATTATTAAAAATATTAAAATAATATTAAAAATCAACTTTTTTAGAAAATTGAAATTTTAATTTTCTTAAATTCCCTAATATCAGAGAGGCTCCAAAACCAATTTGGTGAATTTTTGAAAGGTATTTTGAAAGTTATGAATTTTTAAAGTTCAAATTGACTAAATGGCTTAATCAACCCATTTAGTAGGGCTAACCAAGTCCAATTGACTTCAAATTTTTATGGTGGGTTCCTCTAATCCTAAAGGTCAGTAGAGAATTGATTTCAAATCAATTTGATGTATGGTTAACTCTAATTAATTAGGGATCTATTTTGGGTGTTTAAGCCAATTAGGGTTATTTTAAATGAACTAATTCAAAACTTATTTTTCCTAGGATCCTCTGGTCATAAGAGATATCACCAAATTTTCCTAGAATTTATTTCACAACATGCTAATTATTGGAATTAAAATACTCAAAATAGTAACATAGAGTTGAAAAATCAATAACTCTTGATATGGCTGGCCTCTGAGTTTGGAAAATTCAGGGAATGTTCCCAAATTCAGAGGCTTCAAAAGCCCTATGGTCTCATGCCATGGTGAGTTTCCTATATGCATGGAGAATTAAAATAATGCAGACAGTAAATAAATTATTAAAAATAAAATACTTGATGAAATTAAATGATTTCTTTTCCACATTATTCTCCTCTGTTCACTGAGCAAGAGGGTATTTTTATTTTATTTTTATGATTTTCCTACACAAAGTTATGAATTTTCCAAGTTCAGGGAATTAAATAAATAGGAAAATCCCTAATTTTCTATTTATCCGAGTCGGCGCCGCGTCATCCTCGGCATCTCTGAACGGCCACGCGGCGCGCTCCCATTCGACGCCGCCGCTCGAGTCGGCTGGCCGGGTCCCACCTTCCGCGTATCATCCGTCGATCCGACCTGATCCGAGCCGTCCGTCCGCGCGTGTATTGAATGAACGGCATCCGTTCATCATCCCCAAGCCTCTTAGCCGAGAACCGTCCATCTTCAGGCCTAAGATCTCACTCGATACTTGACCAAATTTAACGTTCTTATGCTCTATGGATTTGTCTCGAGAAGACGAACACATCCATATGGTTTATGTGGCATGAAATTGACTTAATGAAAATGGAGAATGTTCAGAAGCTCGGGAAGAAGAGTGAGGCCATACCTTTGCTCAGAGAAGTGTGGCTTCGATGCGAGGGTTGTTTCACCTTCGATTGGATCCCGGCAAGCTCCGGATGAAGTCTCTCGGTGCAGTGAATTGCCAGGTAGGATTTTGACCACGGTCGATCACAAAGCTTGGAGGGTCGGAGCAGCTGGGTGGCTCGGGGATGGGGCTTTTGCTGGTGGACACCTTCTCTTAGTCCGGTGAAGGTGTAGGACCAATCAATTTGATGATTGATCCATTGTGGAGAAGTGTCCTGGTTTTTGGGCTAAAGTTTGAACTCGAAATTGAGCTCAAGTTGGAGGGAATTGGGGCTGGAATTCGGTGGGGATCAAATGCTCTATGTATGGGGAATAGTCGGAACAATTTTGGCGAGTTTCCTTAAGGTTTGTTTCAGCACCTCTCATGGCCGAGAAGGGGTGGTGTTTAAATAGGAGAGGGTGGAGGGCCTCCGGGGAGAGTTAGGGCTTGGGATCAGTTGCTCTTGGCATGAGAAGAAGCATTACTGATGGCCGCGCTAGGGATGGGGCGGCTCGGCGAGGTAGAATTCCAAAGTTGGCTCACATGTGAGCTCTCGGCCATGGTGTTTTCCGGCGACTCGGTGGCTGGCCGGCCGGGCATTGGTCACCATCTTGTTCGGGTGGGTCGGGGCTGGGGTTTAGTGTAGGCGATTGGCAAATGCCATGTGTAAAAGGCTTGGATTAGAATGGAATGGGAGAGGGCTCATTTTGGCTCAAATTGGTCAACCCCTCCATTTGGGCTAGGTGCACCACCCGAGGCCTGGTTTAGGCTGAATAGAAAGTGATTTAGGTCGGCTTAATCGAGTGGGGAATGGTCACCATCCAAGTACGATTAAGCTTAAGCGAGGTTTAGTGGAATCATGGGAGTGGTTAATCACCTTTAGGAATTAAGGAAAGGGTCTCCTCATTTTGCCCAAAATGGCATGGTGACATGTAAAGAGGCTCTCATGGCTTTCATGTGGCTCATGCATGGCTTCATGGCTCACCTTTGGCTTGGGAAAAGTCAAGTCAATTTCATGGAAATGGATTTAAGAAAAATTTTGGTATTTAGGGGTGATTTGGCATGAGGCTTGATTTGGAATTATTTGATGATGGGATTATAACTTAGGGAATGGCTTTGATTAAATGGATGGCAAATGGAAATGTCATGTGGGTTTTAGGGCCAATTTTGAGCTTTTGTATTTGGTGGAAATGGGCTTTTAAAATGGTTTAGGGAAGTGGGCTTTTGGATTTTAAAATGGATTTTAGGATGGAATTTTGGCAAAGGTTTGGGCCAAATAATTGTTGGGTTTAGCTCATAGATGTTTCATGAGTGACTTGGAGCAAATTGGGAGTGATTTGGGTTTGAATTGGGTTGAATTTGGGCTTCTTTGGTGAATGGGCCAATGTAGGTCAAATTGGGCTAACTTGGGCCAATGTTGGGCTAGGGTTGAAATTGATGTAAAATAAGTGTTGGGAAATGTTTATGGGAGTGTTTCAAAGAGGTTTTGGCCTTGGTTGGGCTTTGATTTTGGGGTTTGGGCTCATTTGGGTTAGGTTTGGGTTTAGGTCAAAATTGGTCCTTTTAGCTTTGGGTTGAATTTGAGTGGGGTTTGGGTCTAAATGTTGGGCAAATAATGTTAGTGTTTTGTTTGTGGGAATGTTAAGGAATATTTGGAAAAGATTTGGGGTTAATTGGAGTTGAATTGGGTGAGTTTGGGTTAGGTTTGGGTTATGGGTCCAAATTGGGCTTTAAGGCCAAAAGTGGAATTGGATTCAAATGTCAATCAAATTGGACTTGGATTTGGTCTAAATTGGTGTTGGGAATGTTGAACTGAAGTTTAGAATTGAATTGGACCAGAATTTGGGTCAATTGGGTAGGTTTGGTTTGACATTGGGTTCACTTAGGGTTAAAATGGGTCAAATTGGGGGTTTTGACAAAATTAGGGTAAATTGACAAAATTGGCCCATGGTGTTGTTGAACAAAATGAAATTAGGAATATTTGGGATTTTCTGGATTTTTCTGGGAATTTTTTGAACTTTTTGGATTTTTAGGTCAAGGGGGGTATTTTGGGTATTTGGAGGGTATTGGGAGGTATTTTTGGAATTTTTGGTATTTTTGGGTATGGATGATCAATTTGAGTAATGTGGAAATGTTTGGGATTGATTTTGGGGAATTTTGGGTGATTTAGGTGATTTTGGAAATTTTGGGTAGTTTCAAGGGCATTTGGTAGGTTAGGCGGGTGTAGGGTCCCGGGGGGTCAAAAATTGAAATTTTGGAAAAAATGAAAATTGGGTAAATGTAAGTGGAATGAAATCATTTTGGTTGAGCCATGAAGCCATATCAAGCCCACATGAGCCATGCAGGGACTCATTTGAGGCATCCACTATGTTGTTCCTAACCCTGCTAGCGAGGGCTTAGGGGTTAAGGACCATCCATGTGAATCACCTACATGAGTCAGGAGGTCAAGTTAGGTATGGGTGTGTTTTTAGGAGGTGTGTGAAAGTGTAGTGTATGAGTGTAGTGTGTGTGTAAGTCAGCCCCTCACCAGACCAGGCCACCCAGGGTAGTCCTAAGGCCAAAGAGTCCTATAGGAACTCATCCTTTAAACTTCCACATTTGATTTCAACCCTCTAGGTGATTAGGGGTCTACGATCGAGTTTGTGGAGTTTTCGGGGAGTTAAGAAGTGGTTTGAGTTTCTAAGTGGTGGGTCCCGATTCTAGTCCTCTAAGACAGGTCGAAGGAAAAGCCTGAGGCTAGATCCTAAGCACTAAGAAGAAGAGAAGACCTCATCAAAAATGAGGTCAACAAAGGTTTGCTTGTTAAGAGAACAACGAGGTGTTACCTTAACGGACAATGATCTATTACTGGGAACAGTAGATCACAACCGACCGTTATACATTTGAGTCACTATTGGAAAGTTTACGCTCTCCAGAGTGTTGGTTGATCCGGGAGCATCAATCAACATAATGAATCTTTGGACGCTAGCATATTTGGAAATTGATGCTCGCGAGCTTGAAGCAAATAAGATGCTATTAAGAGGCTTCAATCAAAAAGGAGAAAGAGCTCTTGAATCGATAACACTACTAATGAAGACCGCTGATTTAGCAAAGACAACCGCAAAATTCCACATAATTGATTCTGAAACATCGTTCAACGCTCTACTGGGTCGACCATGGATCCATGAAAACTGGATGGTACCATCATCTCTGCACCAGTGCATAAAGTATTCTGATTGAGTAGAACAGTGTATCAAAGGTGACTTGCAACCATTCTCCGTACACGAGATTGGAATTCATGAAGATGCGGCCTACTACGTGCCTCCGAAGAAAACAATCTTTTCCAGAAATATCATACCAAATGAAGCAAAAGAAATTCAAGACGATGAAGAACTTGAAGTTTTAGTCCAACAGTTACTCACCACTCTCTTATGGTGAGATGGTGAAGATTTCTCCAGAACTCGCACCCGAGGTCGAGGCCGGGGACGAGGACATGGAAGAAATGTTGGAACAGTTGGACAGAAGAAACCGGTCATTGAGGTTGATTGGGAGAATAACTCTGAAGAAGAAGAAGAAATCAAGAAAGAAGCAGCGACAATAAATCAAAAGAAACCCTAGTTCAAGATTTCTCTTGAAGATGAAAAGAATGAAGAATACAAATCAATGTACGAGAAGATTAACCATTATGTACATGCTATGACCCTGACCCCGATCCATTCTAATAAGATCGAGGGTATGGTGGTCAAGGAAGTGCATGGTAGTGGTGCTAAGGTAATCAAGTTTTACCGTGGTGCTTCTTCTTCCAATAATGAAAAAGATGTATAATTTGAAGATGTTACTTCATCTGAATTAATGGAATTACCTTTTGAGTGGTACTCTCCCTGTGTTCAAAATTTAATTCAATGTGGTGTCTTACCTCGACAATGGACAAAAGGCCGATCACAACACTTTGAAAAATTATGGAATAATGCCGGTCGGCCTCCTAATTCAAAACATGGTCTCGAATTCGGCACAGTAGGATCAGTGGGCGATACGCGATTTTTCTGTGTTGTCACTTGGGAACCTGACGAAGACTGTTTGGAAGCTTCAGAAGATCTTAAAGATCTACCAATCGGTGACGCTCCACCAGAATTCGAAGAAGAAATTAAATCTACAATAGACGAGTTATTGGAAGTTAATGTAGGTACTAGCGAAGAGCCTAGGCCTATCTTTGTTAGCTCTTTACTCAATAGAGAAGATTCTGAGGAAATAATCAAGCTACTAATGGAATTTAAGGACTGTTTTGCTTGGGGTTACGATGAAATGCAAGGATTAGCTCCAGAAGTCGCAGTTCACAAACTAGGAGTAGATCCTACTTCCGTTCCAGTCAGACAAGCTCCCAGAAGAATGCGTCTAGAAATTGAGCAACAAGTAATAGCCGAAGTTAATAAGCTAATAGACGCTAAATTTGTCCTTGAAGAACAATACCCTACTTGGCTAGCCAACGTGGTACCGTTCAGAAAGACGAATGGGCAAATCAGAATCTGTGTTGATTTCAGAGATTTGAATAAAGCATGTCCAAAGGACGAATTCCAGCTACCAATTCTAGAATTGATGATCGACATTGCTTCAACACATGAAATATTTTCTTTCATGGATGGATCATCAGGATACAACCAGATAAAGATGTAACCAGAAGACGAAAAGCTCACGGCATTCAGAATGCCGATCGGAGTGTATTCTTTACACGGTAATGCCATTCGGACTAAAGAACGCAGGAGCAACATACCAAAGAGCGATGACGAAGATTTTTTATGATCTCATTCACAACCAAGTCGAGTGCTATGTAGATGATGTGTTCATCAAAAGCAAACTGAAGGAAGATCACCTGTATGATTTGAGAATTGTTTTCGAGCGACTAAGTCAATACAACCTTAAGATGAATCCCTTAAAATGTTGATGAAGCTTATTCTTTAATTAAAAAAATGACAACTAATAATTTCCAATGGCCTTCTGATAGGATCAATCCTAAAACAGTGGCTAGTATTCAAGAAAATGAAGCCTTTTTTATTTTTGTTTCTCAAGTGGCTACCATATCAAAGAAATTGGATAACTTGTCTCATTTATCACACAAATGATAATTCAGGAAATACTGAAGAATATCCAACTTTAGAAACATTGCAAGCTATTTCTAGCAAAAATAATAACCCATATTCTAATTATTATAATCAAGGTTGGAAGAATCACCCTAATTTTAATTGGAATAATGTAAATCCTCAATGGGCTAACAACTAACCTATCACTACTCGAAACTGGAATAATCAAAATAATTCTAATTATCGACATTCTTATCCTCCTGGCTTTAATAATCAACAATTTAAAGTAAAGAAATTATCGATAGAAGAATTAATTTTACAATGGGGAGTCAATTGCAAAGTCAAAATGCTACAATAAGAAATATTGAAAACTAAATGGGGCAAATTGCAAATGCTATAAATAATAGACCACAAGGAGCATTACCTAGCACTGTTGAAGTAAATCTAAGAGAAAATGGAAAGATCCTGAGCAAATTAAAGCTGTGTTTCTTAGAAGTGGAAAAGAACTAAGGGATGGAAAGAAGAGTAAGTTTCAGAAAGAAACTGAAGTGGTAGAAGTTGAGAAACCTAAAGAAAAACTACCTGAAACAGAGAAACAACTGCCATCTCAAGTTGAATATAAAAAATTTCCAGCTCCATTTCCACAACGACTTAAGCAGCAAAAAATGGATCAACAATTTTCTAAATTTTTTGAGGTATTTAAAAAGCTTACTATTAATATCCTATTCGCTGAAGCTCTGGAACAAATGCCTAAGTATGCAAAGTTTATGAAAGACATTCTTAATAAGAAAGGAAAATTTGAAGCTTTTGAAACTGTAGCACTAAGTGAAGAATGTAGTGCAATTATTCAGAAAAAACTTCCACAAAAACTAAAAGATCCTGGAAGTTTTACAGTACCTTGTGCTATAGGAGATAATTTTCAAGGAAAAGCCTTATGTGATTTAGGAGCTAATATTAATCTCATGCCTTTATCCATCTATAAGAGATTGGATCTAGGATAAATTTTTCCTACAACTGTAACCTTGCAATTAGCAGACCGATCTATTACTCACACTAGAGGAGTAATAGAAGATGTTTTGGTAAAGTTGGATAAATTTATTTTCCTTGTTGACTTTATAATTTTGGATATGGAAGAAGATAAAGATATTCCTATTATCCTAGGAAGACCTTTTCTTTCTACCGGACGTGCTATTATTGATGTGTAAAAAGGGTAGTTAACCATGAGAGTTAATGATCAAGAAGTAACAAATAATGTTCTTAAATCAATGAGGTATCCTAACAAGGAAAAATGTTATAGAATGGACATTTTGGATTATATTATTGAACAACATTTTCAAGAAAAATGTCAGATCATTTTAAAGAAGAAGAATTTATAGACCCTGAAAATTTAAGTGATGAAAGCGATTCTAAAGAAATAGAAGTAATAGAAGTTCATTACATTAATGAAAATTGGGAGATATTAAATACTACTGAAAGTAATGAATTCAAACCATCTATTGAAAAGGCACCATAATTGGAATTAAAAGAATTACCTTCTAATTTGAAATATGTCTTTTTAGGGAATTTATTAACTTTATCTGTTATTATATCTTCTGAATTGACTGCTGATCAAGAAGTAAAACTGATTGACCTGTTAAGAGAATATAAAAGAGCTTTAGGGTGGACCATAGCAGATATTAAAGGAATAATTCCTTTAATTTGTATGCACAGAATATTATTAGAGGATGATTGACCCAGAGTTGATCCTCAAAGAAGATTAAATCCAGTTATGAAAGAAGTTAATAAGAAGGAAAAGCTTAAATGGCTGGATGCTAGTATTATATATCCAATATCAGATAGTCCTTGGGTAAGTCCTATTTAGTGTGTTCCAAAGAAAGGAGGAGTAACTGTTGTTAAAAATGAGAATAATGGATTAATACCTACTAGACAAGTTACTGGTTGGCGGATTTGTATTTATTATAGAAAACTAAATGATGTCACAAGGAAAGATCATTTTCCTCTTCCATTCTTAGATCAAATGCTAGATAGATTAGCTGGAGATTCTTATTTTTGTTTTCTGGGTGGATATTTTGGGTATCATCAAATACCTATTGCTTCTGAAGATCTCGAAAAGACTAGAATTACAAGTCCGTATGGAACTTTTTCTTTTCGAAGAATGTCTTTTTAGTTATTTAATGACCTGCTACTTTTCAAAGGTGTATGATGGCTATTTTTTGTGACTTAATTGAAAAAGGAATTGAAATTTTTATGGATGATTTTTTGGTATTTGGAACTTCTTTTGATTCTTGCTTATACAATTTGTCAAAAGTGTTGAAATGCTGTCAAGAAACAAATTTAGTTCTGATCTGGGAGAAGTGTCAATTTATTGTCACAGAAGGAATTGTACTTGGTTATAAAGTTTCTAAAAATGGTATGGAAGTTGATTAAGCAAAAATTCAAGATTTTGTTGGATTACATCCCCCAACTCCTGTTACTGGTATAAGAAGTTTTCTTGGACATGATGGATTTTATAGGAGATATATTAAAGACTTTTCTAAGATTACAAAATCTCTATGCCATCTTTTAGAAAAAGATATTAAATTCAAATTTGATGAAATTTTCCTAAAAGCCTTTAATTTATTAAAAGAAAAATTAATTACTACACCAATCATTATTACACCTAATTGGGAAAATCCATTTGAATTAATGTGTGATGCAAGTGATTATGCTATTGGGGCCGCTTTAGGACAACAGTATGATAAGATGTTTAAAGTTATGTATTATGCCAGTAAAACTCTTAATGAAGCTCAAATTAATTACACTACTATTGAGAAAGAACTATTGGTCATAGTATATGCTTTTGACAAATTTCGATCATATTTACTTGGGAATAAATGTATAGTGCATATAGATCACTCTACTATTAAATATCTAATGACTAAAAAAGAAGCTAAACCAAGATTGATTAGATGGATTCTTCTGTTGCAAGAATTTGACTTTCAAATAGTCGATAGAAAAAGGTCTGATAATAAAATTGCCTATCATTTATCTAGAATTGAAAATAATGAAATGAATGATAAGGGAGAAATAAATGAATGTTTTCCTGATGAACAACTTTGTACTGTTTCTGCTGGATTATTCTCATGGTATGCTGATATAGTTAATTATTTACCTAGTAACATTATGTCATATGGATTAGATCAATATCAGAAAAAGAAATTCTTACGTGATGTTAAATTTTATTTTTGGGATAATTCATATCTTTTTAAATAATGTAAGGATTCTATTATACGAAGATGTGTTCCTTATAAAGAAACTTATGAGATTATTAAAAAATGCCACAACTCTGAATTTGGTGGACATTTTAGAATTGATAAAACTATTTTCAAAATGTTACAATATGGATTTTATTGGCCTACATTATTCAGGAATGTTAACATTTTTGTTAAATCCTATGATCGATGCCAACGCATATGCAATATTTCTAGAAAAAATGAAATGCCACTAATTTTTACTTTGGAAGTGGAAATTTTTTATGTATGGGGTTTAGATTTCATGGGACCGTTTTTGCCTACTTTAATAAAAATGTATATTTTATCAGTTGTTGATTATGTTTCGAAATGGATTCAGGCAATTGCTTTACCTCAATGTGATGCTAAAAGTGTGGCAAAATTCTTAACTAAAAATATTTTCACTAGATTTGGAATGACACAAATAATCATCACGGATGGGGGAAGTCACTTTAAGAATTTTCTGATTCAAAGATTAGTGAGCAAATTTGGAATCAAGCATAAAATTTCAACAGCCTATCATCCCCAACCTAGTGGATTAGTGGAAATATCAAATCGGGAGATTAATGAATTTTAGAAAAAAATGGTTAATCCAAAGCTAACTAATTGGGCTGATAGACTTGATGATGTGTTATGGGCTTATAGGACTGCTTATAAAACTCCTATTAGAATGTCACCTTATAGGTCATTTATGGAAAACCTTGTCATTTGCCTGTTGAACTAGAACATAAAGCTTATTGGGCAATTAAAGAGTTTAATTATAAATTAAGAGATGCTAGAGATAAAAGATTATTAAAATTAAATGAACTAGATGAAATGAGAAATGATTCTTATGAAAGTGCTTGTATTTATATAGAGAAAATGAAGATTATGCACGATAAAGGAATATTAAGAAAGAATTTTAAACCTGGACAATAGGTTTTATTATACAATTCAAGATTAAAATTATTTCCAGGAAAATTAAAATCCAAATGGATAGGGCCATATGTGGTTGAGAAAGTTTACCCTTATGGAGATGTGGCTGATGCGACTTTTTTATATGTAAGAATTTATGACCTCAGATTTATATTTATAATGATTTTGCAAAGTCACAATTTCAAACGCAAGTATACATATCGTATCAAGTAATACAGGGCTCTAATTGAGTCCCGTTTATCTATCCCACAGGGAAGCGAGGTAAGATGTTCTTAGTCAAATTCTAGTTTACAATTATCAGACTTAGTTTGGAAGGGTGATATAAGTGTTTTTTCTAACAACTACTCCTAAATGCAGACGATTATATGTAAGAATAATAACTACTCCTAAATGCAAATATTAATACTAAAGATAACCATTTTTGACGAAATTGATTTGGTGAATTTTGAGATAATAAAATCTACTATTCTTATGTAATGAATTGGATAAAGTTTAGGAATGAGATGCATTAAATATTGTATGTGCCAAATAGGAGCATAAATGTTTCTTTACCCTCAAAAGAGTACCCCATCTTCCAAGCATGTAAATAATATTGATATATCCTAAGTTTAGTCACTAAATCTAAGGCTAGACTGGGAGGATATCAGCTTTCACTACGGAGCTCCCACTCACCCTTCACCTGAAGGCCAACCTTCGACTTTAGTTACCAATCTTAGGACCAAATTGGGGATCTCAGCCTATCACCCTGAAACCTCTAATCCGACGCTCATGAAACCATATTTCCCTATTTATTTATACTCAATTTACATGAACTACGTAACTCATTCGTGGACATTGAATGTGGTTCCACTTTGTTGAGAATTACACTGCCCTTTTGGAACAATGCAATTACAATGAATTTTAACAATACAACATGCCCTTTTTGTAATGTTAATGATGTGCAAGTAAAAACTATCACATTTATAATTAAAACATCTTTTAGGAAGCATCCTAATATCCTAAACATGAATCCTACTCATTGTAAAAAAAAGTAGAATGGAAACAATGAAATAATCTTCTCATGCCACTATTTTCATAGAAGAAGAAAGAGTAAAAGAAAGACATCACAAAGTACAAAAAAAACACAATGAAAAACTTCATTTCAAAGCCAATCCACAAAATAAGTATTTACAAAATCATAAGATAATGAAGAACACAAAACTTAGCTTTTTCCCCTTGAAAGAAAGATGAAATACTCTCCCACAAATTCTCTCGCAGATCCATACAATGCTAGAACATTCCCTTACAGATTCTCTTAAAATCCCCTCACCAATCTCTCAAAAAAGGTAGAAATCTACATTTCTACTCCTATTCTAAAATCTCTTAAAATTATCCACATTTTTCCTAACTTCTCCTCTTCATTATTGGCTTCAAATTCGGTTTAAAATAGAGTAGGGATGAATTTCCCAAGAGGTGCATGAAGAAACCCTTAAAAAAGCGTTCAGATTTGATGTATTAGGCCAAAAACCACCCAATATCGCATCCAAGCTGTCTCAGGCGACGCCGGCGCTAAATAGGGCACTGTCGGTGCCTGTTTTTGGTGCTCTCAGGTTTCTGGCGTCGTCGGCACCAGTTTGGGCGCCCCCGGCGCCCATCCTGCGCATCTCCACCATTTTGCTTAGTTTGGCTCCGTTTCAGCTCCGATTCGCCCCGTTTCAGTTGCGTTGTGTTCCTAACAGATAGCCCTACAAAATAAGCATAAAATTTTTTTTTTAAAGTATAATCTCATTCAAAAATATACAAGAAGTGTAAAAGAGATTTAGCATAGAAAGACTTATCGAAAGATGTCAAGCCAAAAGTTGCTTTCTTGCTTGTTTTTGCTCGAAATTGCACCGTTTTCTCTTACTTTTACTCCAATCACCATTTTTGTACTTAAAAACAAAAAACATACAAAATAGCTTTCTTATAAAGTGTAATATCACCAAAAATGAGTAAAATCATATAGCAAAAAGCATATATATTTTTGGTCCATCATGGACATTAAAGATTTAAAAACTGATTCAGTGATAAAGGTGAACGGATATAAATTGAAGCCCTATTATGATGAAAGTGTGCCATGTTTTAAAGATGTGTTATTTTTAACCCACTCGAAGTAAAATAGTGTTCAAGTTGGGCTGACGACGATAAACCAAACACTTTATGGGAGGCAACCCGTAGTATGATTTTATTTCGTGATTAATTGTTTGTTGTTTGTGACTACACTTAGTTACATATCTTTGATCTACCTTTTTAAACCTTAATTGAGTTTGGAACTTATGAGAATTTGACAAATGGTGAACCTGTGATTTTCAGGATTCTAGCGCCTAGCATCAGATACTTGCGATCCTGGCACCTAAGAGCCTAAATTGGTGCCTAGGCGCCACATTTTTTGGATCGTGGAAAAACCATCCCAAAGCAGTTTTTGAACATTCTAATCAACCTTAGTCACAAACCTTCAAGCCATCAAAATTTTCAACTGAAACATTCCTTTAGAGAGAAGAAAGAGTTTTGATTGCTTCCATGGAGAGATTAGACATTGGAGTCAATGGGAAGGAGAAGTTTGTGCACAAGGATTCACAAACTTAATTAAATGTCTATCTAGCCATGACTCTTAAGAAGGTATGCAATCAACTTGAGAAGATTGAAGAAGTGTTAATTCTAGTTCGAGGGAGATTGCATGAGATGTTCCACCAAATTGAGCACATTGAATGGCGAATGAAAGTTCAGTCAGATCATTTGGCATGATTTGAAGATTATCAGGTAACAATGTAAGCTAAGAATAAAAGGATTGATGAAAAGATGGCTTCTGAATTTCCTGGAGTCCCTTTCTTTCAATCCTTTGTTCGTAGTGAATTACCTTGAGAAACTAATGAAGGTTCTGATGTTAATCCATGAAATTAAGGAGAAATAGGTGGAGAGATTGAATGTGATTGTTAAGTGTGTTGTGATTTGAAACTGTTTTATGTAGAGATTTTTATGAGTGTTTTATGTGTTTGTGAGATGTGATTGTTTATTGTTGTTGTATTTTCTGTATTTTTTTAGCCTTATATTGAAGATCTAGAATGAATTGAAAGAAGTAAAGTTTGGATTATTGTTTTTTAGATATTTGGAATGTGATCTTTAAAATTTGGAACCTTTTGGATTTTATTTGAATATTATTTTATGGAAGATGTATGATCAAGATTGACAATTGATTTTAGGCTTACAAATGTTAAAATCACTTAAATTAAAAAATATAAAAATATAAAAAAAATTTCGAAATATTTAGTGATCCTAGCGCATAAGCGCCAGATCTGACACCTAAGCATTGGTTAACCTGGATCAAATTTCTTCCTTTAAAATAGACACAACTCCATTTTCATGCTTAAGTTTCATCTTCTTCCTCCATTTTCACGAAAACCAGATCTAGGGTTCCATTTTAAGCAAGATTTGAAGGATTTTGATGCGTTTTAACTTCGGATTTCAACTTCTCGAGGTTAGATCTACGTTTTAATTTAGTTTTTACCATGGATTGTGCTACATTTGCATAGTGCCAAAATTTTGGAAGAAAAAAATTTGATTTTTTGGTGGAAAATCCATGGATTTAAGTTTGATTTAGTGAGGTGAACTTTTATTTAGTGTGATTTTATATTTATTGAGATTTATTTGGAATTATTTGAAAATATTAGGAATGGCTCCTAAATCCAAGTGGAGTAAGGAACATAGCGAATTTAATTAAACGAGGTTTGCTAGTGCGAGTGCACAAGTTCATTATAACGAATTTGCTACTGTTCGCAAGTTTTTATAGTAGAAAGAAGTTTTTATCACCTTGGTTGATCGATCGAGCATATTATTGTTGCCAGATAGTGGGAGCAGTTCTGCTATTTTTTTTTGCTGTAGCGATTATTTCTTTAGCTTGAGAGTTCTATGCAAATTTTCCTGAAACAACTGATTTTGAAGTTTATGTGAGTGGGACAACAGTTGAATTTACTCCGGAAGTGATCAACATGTTTTTATGGACTCTGGAAGTGATCAACATATTTTTATGGCCTGCGTCCAGTGACAGACTATTTCTATGATACTTTTACTCCTTCTGAGGTAGAGCTCGATGAGATTCTGGCTTATTTAACTGATGGAAGAGGAGCTTGGAAGATAAGAAATAATAAACGGGTAAATTTCTCCACTTCAATGCTTAATGCTACTTCTAAAGCCTGGCATTATTTTATTTTTGCTCGTCTCCTTTCATCAAATCACTTGAGTGAGGTGATGAAAGAGAGAGCTATTCTGAACTACTACATTCAAGAAAAGAAGCCAATAGTTGTTGGAGCCAAAATTTATGATGCGATCAGCACTTCTGCTAAAGGAAGTGTTATTTCTGGTTTAGGCTTTCCGGCTCTCATTTTCTCAATTTTCAAGAATGCTGGTGTTTCTTATTCTATTTCTCAAGAGAAGCTTAAGTCGTTAAAGCCAATACAAAAATCTCAGGTTGATATTTATGGGAAGACTAAGAGTCAAAGTACTGGAGCATATCCTTCTTCTGTGCCTTCTACTTCTGCTTCTATGTCATCTACTTCTACATCTGAGCCTCCACCTAATGTGTGGAACACTATTTGTCAGAGATATTTGGAGCATCAAAGTGATCTATTCTTGATTCAATGCAAAGTAGATGAGATGGATTCCTATTTACAGAGGAAAAGTGACTATGACGGGGAGTATAATGATGCACTGGTAAAATTTTTGAAGGGTGATAAAAATATTAAATTTCTTACATGTCCTAAATTCACTCCATGGTCCAACCGCAGAAGTCCTATTCCTGATGATTCTTCTGATGATGAGGAGGCTACTGAGGATGATTAGACTTTATATTTGCTTTGCTTTGCTTTACTGATGTGTCTGTTATGTGTGTTTATTACTTTTTTGAGGACTTGTAGTAACTTAGTTTATTTCTGTTATCAGATTGCTTAGACTTAGTCCTTTTTATGCTCTTATTGTTTCTAATTTAGTACATTTGTTTTTAAATATTAAATTTTTCATGCGTTCTTATTTAGTTACTCTTTTATATATCTATTCCTGCTTATACCAGCACTGATTTAAATAACTTTAAATGTTATACTTCATTCTTCCTACTTAGTTTAAATTTCATATTACAAAAATGTTTTAAAACCTTATTTAAGAACTAACTTTGGGGGAGGGAAATGAACTTAAATTTAATTTTTTTCTTGTCCTTGGTAAACAATATTTTAAAATTTAATAACATAACCTATGGAAGAAAAATTAATTTAAGATAGATATACTATTGTTTTCATGAATGTTATAATAAACTTATAAAAGAATCTTTAAATAACAAGGGATAATACTAAACATTTTAATTATTTAATAAAAAGGGTATTAGAATTTGGATTCAAATATCTAAATTAATAATGTTGCATTTTTTAAAGTATTAAGGAATTTAGATGTATACTTGAGAAGATGGAATTGAAACTCTATGAAAAATATTTTTGCTAAAACACATATTCATTAAGTGAAAAATGTATGAAGTCTTTAAATATAAGTTAAGGATAGTGAAGTTCAAAATCATTAACAGGCTATCCAGATATAGTAATCCTCACTTTAAAAAAAAGGAAGAAAAATAAAAAAAAAAGAAAAAATGATTGTAAACAATCCTTGAAAAAGAAAACAAAATAATATAGGATTGGAAAACAATCCAAATAAGAAAAGAAAAAGAAAAGTGAGGAGAAGCTTGAGGAAAAGCCTAAATCTAAAATTGGCTTCACTTTAATTATCTTGTAGGAAGAGACCTAATGCAATTTTTACTTAAAAGTCTTATGTATAAGCATCCTTACTAGTGGAGTTATCATGAAAATCGTTTTCCTGTAAATTATCTATATGTTCTTAATATGAAAAATTACAATTATTTTTGAAATAGATAGGAGAAGAAAGTTCTTAACACTTGCATATTAACTATTTTACATATTTTGGTTTTACCCTAAGTTATTTAAAAAGCTTTTTAAGTTTCATTATATTATTTATAAAACAAAAAGTTATAGAAGTCTTAAAGAAATTTTTCTCCATAGATTATAATTTTAGTAGTAAAAGGTTACTTGAGGACAAGTAAAGTTTAAGTTTGGGGGAATTGATCCGCCTTAAAATTACTTAGAATTTTATATCAAATTTTTATTAATATTTAAGAATATTACTCTTTAATTAAAGGTATTTCTTATGTTTTGGTTGCAGGTACAACAAAATGAGTTTATGAAGAAAAAGAGTTAAAAAGGAGTAAAAATGAGCCAAAAATGCAAGGAAGCTGATTTTGGCGCCTAGGAGCCAAAACTGGCGCCTAGGCTCCAGACACAGCAGATGGATTCTAGAGATTTCTTGATGGTTATTAGATGGTTATTGACTCTTCCGAACCAATCTAGAAGCCTCTGGATAAAATACCACATGTTATAAACAATATACATTGAATATAGACATAGGAGATCAGTTATGAAATGAAGCAGTGTGACTTAAATGTGAAGGGATGTGTCCATTCGCGCAGTGATCCTGGCCCCTAGGCGCCTAGGCTCCACCGATAAATTCTAGAACATTCAATGAATGTGGACGAATTTTGAAGAGGTGTCTTAAGCAACTCTTAGTCATTTCTGGAGATCTATAAATAGAAGACCATTTCTACATCAAAGGGTGTGTAGTTAGTGTGCTAAGTGGTGTGTGTCGTATGTGTGAGAGAGTGTGAGAATTAATTAGAAAATAATTAAGTGAGAGTTGTGTCTTTCTGTTTTCGTTTTCTTTGTTTTAGTGAGAGTTTAGTGTGAATTCAAGAGTCAAAGTTCTATTAGAGCCTGTGGAGTCAGAGAAACTTCAAAGGATTGCTTAGATTACATTCCAGATAAGTATTTATATCTTGTTTCTTAAGTTTATTGCTTTTGATTTAAGTTATATGAATATGATTTGTGGTGTAATTTCTTTGCTTTCTGAGTAGTCTTCTTTTTTTTCTCTCTACGAATATGAAATGAATTAATAACAAATTTCTTATTTTCTAAAAAATTGTGATGATATTGTACCGAATCTTAATTTACTTTACAAATTGGCCTCTTGTATTATTAAAAACTGTGGAGAATTCTTAAGATCTGACCGTGGGCTAAGAATCCTTAACTGGTATCTATCTCATTTCTCTTAAATGGGAGGTGCAAATAAATAGGGAGATAATCTTTAATGGGCGTAGAATTGATTTCTGTTTTTAGTGTGACAGGCTAAATTCAATCAATTTAGTTTTACAAAAGAGGTGAAGGGTCACTAGTAGGCCATACCATAGGCAACAAATGGGGGGGGGGAGGGGGGTAGGGGGAACCTAGAAGTGAGAGTCTAGAAATTCGTTCCTTTCTACTAATAATACATAGTAATCCAATCTTTAAAAACTAGCTAATGTTCTTTATGACCTGGACCAAAGGGTAAAGGATATATATGCTCATATTTGTCACAATACCACATTTTTAAGTTCTCAACTAATTTTAACTGTTTATTAATCACGGAATATTTTTTATGGGGAAAGAATCATTGTTTATTCTTTTATCACTTGCCAATTTTAGTATTCTAAATATTTTGATTAGTTTTAAATTAAAATATTTTAATTAATAGTTTTCTTTCTTTTAAATTTATTAATCCTTGTGGGATCGATATTTGGGGTTTTTAAAGAAAAGTCTATATTACTTGAAACGATACATATACTTGCGTAGTACCCCTAGTGTACGATTTATATTTATAAAAACTTTAATCTTTAATTATCGTACATTAGCCGCTTAATCTAATTTGGGGTCAAGTTTGGCCATAATTTTATAAGCTATTTTTACTTGCGTAATTGTGGTCGGGTCACCTGGTGAAATGTCTGGACCCAAGTTTGACTAGACTCGATTTCAGGTGTTGATCAAAGTCTATGGTAGAGGCTCTTTGTGATGGGGCTTTGATGGGGGAAATTTTTATCCTGCTCTGGTGATGGTGTAGATCAAGTTAGTTTGGGGTTTTAGGCAGTGGGGGATGCAATTGATTTTATCCTGGTTTCAACTAAAATTTCAGTGGAGAAATTGGCTCTGGACAGTGGGATTCAATGGCTAAGGATGGTGGTCTTGCACTTAGGAAGTCTCAGGGAAGCTTCGCGAGCAATTTGGCAGAGTTTCCCCAAGGAAAATGTTCATCCCCCTATTTAGCCATAAAGAGGGTGGGCTTAATAAGCCATCACTGGGGCGGAACTAAGGACCTCAATTCATGTACATTAGGTCACTTATGTGGAGAGCAGTGGAGCTCTAATGGCCATTCAGGGCTTGACACAACAGGTGGGCTCAATTAGGTGAAGAATCAAGTGGGGTGGCTCTCGATTTTGGCTCCTCCGGTGACTAGGCTTGTCGGCCAAGCCAGGGGACGTGGCCAGAAGTTACGTGAGCCAGAGTTCAGGCCATCATGGTAAGTAATTAAGTTGTTGATGACTTTGGGTAAGAGATCTTCCTTGGTCATAAATGGGGTGAAATCCTCTAATTTAGGGACCTTTGGTCCATGGCTTATATAGGTTGGGCTAAGTGGTCTTAGGGTGGTTCCTAGGGGCTGTGGATGGCTTGGTCTGATCAATTTGGCTAGGTTTGGTCGATTTGGCACATGGATGCAATTTTGGGCCATGTGGGTTAAATCTAGGCTAGGTTGGATTCAAGCTTGGGTTAAGCCCAATTGATTGAGCAAAATGATGTATATGATTGTCATAAAGTGTTTAGAAGAGGATTGGGGTAGTTTTGAATAGGTTTAGGGGATCAATTGGTTTAATTTGGGTATTTGGAAATTTTGGGCATTTTAGGTTAGCTTGGGTTTAGGTTAAGCTAGAGTGGGGTCAAAGGCCAATTGATAGTGTCCAATGGTTTAGGGGGATGTCATAGAGAGTTCCCAATATTAATGGGGTGGAAATTTTAGGGTTGGGGCATTCAATTTGGTGATTTTTCAACATGTGATCAATTTGGGGCAAAATTGGGATTTTTGGATTTGGTTGGACTTAGGTGAGGTTTGGGCTCAAATTAGGGGCCATTGATGGTTCAATTGGGTGTAGGGGAATGTCAGGAAGAGTTTAAGATTCAAAATTGGGGGAAATTAATTAACATTGGGTTCAAAACAAAGTAACTAGGTTAAATTGGGCTTGCAATTTGAGCTCTTGATTTGAGTTGAAATTGAGCTTGCAATTGGGTCAAATTGGACTTGGACTTGGTTTTAATTGGGATTAAGGATGTTTACTTAGTTTGGAATTGAAATTGGGCAAGATTGAGGTCAATTTGGGTGTACATATTGAGGTCAATTTGGGTGTAACTTGGCATTTTAGGCCTTAAGGGGAATTTGGAGCTTTTAGTAAAAAATGGGTCAATTTGGTCAAATTGGGTTAAATAAAGTGGTTTAAATTAAAGATGGGAATATTTGGAGGTTTGTAGGAATTTTTGTAAATTTTTGAAATTTTTGGGCTATGAGGGACATTTTGGTAATTTTGGTTATTTTAGGGGTATTTTAGGAATCTTAACAGATTTGAGGTGTTTTGGGTATTTTAAGTAGTGAAGAATCTATGGGATGATTTTTGAGAGATTTTGGTGAGTTTGAGGATTTTAGGCAAAATTTGGGTTTTAGGGGTAATTTGGTTATTTGGTGGAGTTTAGGGGCAAAGGGGTCAAAAGTTTGGGATTTTTGGTAAAATTTGGAGTTGAGTGAGATTGATATCCTATTTGAGCCATGGACCAACGGAATTCCCCATTTGAATCCTCCATGTGTTGGTACTAATCAAGCCTTAGCCTGGGGCTAAGAGCCTGGGGAAACCACCCACTTGAGTTTCCAAAGGAGTAGGGGATCAAGTGTGGAGAAGTTTGGTTTAGGGTTGTGAGGTAGTGTGTGAGAGTGTAATGTGTAAGTGTGTGTGAGCCTCACCCAGACCACCCAGGGTAAGTCCTAAGGCTTAACCATCCTATAGGGAACTCCCCTTGTGCTTTCTTATGCTTGGTCTCATCCTCTTAAGTACTTAGAGGTTAGACTTTAAACATTTGAAAACATCCAAGTGAAGCAAAGAAGTGTTTTGATTTTCTATGGGGTGAGGGTTCCATTGCTAGTCTTCTAAGATAGTCACCAGAAAAGTTCTATGGCTAGACCCCTGGCTATTCTAAAGAGAGACTAGACCTCAACAAAAGTGAGGTCAACAAATGGACCCCTAATAGGTGTGGTGTGCCGGACAAGCACATTGAACGTATTGGCGTTGACCGTTGAGATCAACAAAACCAACATAACTGTCTCAGTCAAAACTTGAGACAAAACATAGAATTTAACACGAAAGTTTCAGCTGGGGATTATCTAGGTAGAGAGCTTTCAAGCAAAAAAACTCTCACTATGGAAGGAAAACGGAATACCTTCAATAGGGAGCTATGAATTTCAAGCCTCCAAACTTTGAAGGAGTCCGACTGATTTGATTTGAAAATGAAACATGAATTTGGAGTTTGATTTCAAAATTTTAATTGATTTTGAGTTTTGAATTTAAGGGAATTTGAGGTTTATGAAATTTTTGGAAAGTTGTGGAATTTAGGATTTGTAGAAATTTTTATTTTGTTTTGATTTGAGAATTTTAGTTTTGTGGTAGTCTTCGAACTTAAGTGAGTGCAGAGAGGAGAGTCGAAATTGAGGTACCGACCCCAGAAGAAGGGAGTCAGAATTTAGGTACTAATATGGAATTTAGGTACCGATCTCAAAAATGAGAATCAGCATTTGGGTACCGATCTCAAAATATCATGAATGCAGAAAATATCTTGGAAGGGAAGTGGAAATATAAGGAAAATTTGGAGATCGGACGAGAATGCTCTAATTCATAAATATCGTGGAAGGGAAAAATATCTCGGAAAGGATGTAGAAATATATGGAAATTAAGGGAATCAGACAACAAAGCTCCGACTTGAAAATAACGCAGAAGGCAGAAAATATCTCGAAAAGGATGCAGAAATATATGGAAATTAAGGGAACCGGACGATAATGCTCCAGTTCAAAAATATCGTGGAAGGCGGAAAATATCTCGGAAAGGATGCAGAGGTATATGGAAATAAAGGGAATCAAATAATAAGGCTATGACCCGGAAATATCATGGAAGGCGGACAATATCTTGAAAATGATGCATAAATTTATGGAAATTTTGGGAATCAGATGACAAAGCTCCGATCCGGAAATACTATGGAAGGCGGATAATATCTCAGAAAGGATGCAGAAATATATGGAAATTAAGGGAATCGGATGACAATGCTCTGACTTGAAAATATCATGGAAGGCGGAAAATATCTCGAAAAGGATGCAGAAATATATGTAAATTAAGGGAATTTGACGACAATGCTCCGATCCAGAAATATCGTAGAAGGTGGAAAATATCAGGAAAAGAATGCAGAAATATATGGAAATTAAGGGAAATGGATGACAAAGCTCAGACCTGGAAATATCGTGGAAGGCGGAAAATATCTCAGAAAGGATGCAGAAATATATTGAAATTTAGGGAATGAGACGACAAGGCTCCGATCCAGAAATATCATGGAAGGCGGAAAATAACTTGGTAAGGATGCAGAAATATATGGAAATTTTGGGAATCGGACGATAAGGCTCCGACCCGGAAATATTATGGAAGGCTGAAAATATCTCGGAGAGGATGCAGAAATTTGTGGAAATTTTTGGAAGGAAAGCTCAAGGACTTACATCCGGCCCAAGAGGTGATAGGAGGGAATCATATTTTAGGTATTGATCCCAAAATTTCAAGTAAAAAGATTTAGAGAAAATTTTATATTGACTTTCAAAGAAAGCAGAATTGGTGCAATTCGGCCAAGACTGGTAGCCATTACAAGATTTGTAGAATTTCATGACATTTCGAATTTGTGGGAAGTGACGTTGTGTAAAGTACCAAATTCGAGGAGTGCTTTTGGAAAAGAAAATTTTAAGGATAAGTGCAAGGACTCAGAATCTCGAGAGAGACAATTAACTTATCATTTGTTTTCAATTTATCTTTAACTTTCAATTTGTTTCATTTCATTTGATTTATTTTTGTTTTCATTTCATTTAACTTGGGGAGTATTTGATTTCATATTCAATTTTTTTTCATTTCGTTTCATTTTAATTTTGCATTATTCCTTTTTCATTTTAATTAGGGCCAACGTATGTTCCTGCGGCTTTCGACCATTGCGCTAACAGAAACATTTCTGAAAAAATCGGTGAGCTGAAATAAAATTCTTCATTAATTCTGCTGAAAGCAGCAGTACAACTGATCACATGCTGAAAAGCATCCAAAAGTTGATCGAGCATACATAGCTGAACAAAATTATCACATCATATCATGCTGGTACAAAAGTGGTGACAACTGATATGACCCAATGTAGGAGGTGGTAGATTCTTGCTGTCTGATGCTGCTCCATGGACAAACCAACCTACCAAGGTTACGCTCTAGAATCTTAGTCCCCTCGCAAACACCCAGAATACTGCTGTCACAATGGCAAGGAACGAAGGTTTTCTAATTCTAGATCTGGCTTGTAGTGAAACGACGCCTTGTCCTGTCCATTCTTCTGAAGGTAACTGACACCTTTTATCATGTAACTCTTGGGATGCATGCTTAGGAAGATTTTCCCCATTTCTTTTTAGCACAAGAACTGACCCAACTGGTAGAGGGATCTCGACCGAACCTCAAAAATCTGCTGGTCTGACAATCTGAATTTCTCGACCGAAAATGTTACTCTCACTTATAAATGAGACCGTGAACAAAGGCCTCACAAAGTCGTGGTGGTCAATATGAGGCAAGATACAATCCCCATCCTAATAGATATTTATAATGCAGCTGTTGGGAATACAGTATACAGGCAGTACATGCTACTCGACTATCCTCTTTATCATCTTCTTTATCTATGGCGGCATCGGATCCACCTCATTGTGCTGTAGAATCCCTGGAGGATTTCCCTGTAGATCCTTGGCAAAGTTAAAGCAAACCCACATTAAATGGTGACCCTGCCCTTTCCTCTTTTCCATTTTGTCGGCTCTGTGTACATCCTCTCCCTCAGACGACCTACTCTGCTCAAGTTCTGGAGGGTGAAAATGCAATCTAGAATCTTCTTATGATCATTCCTCAAAGACACATCTGTCTATAGCTCGAGACCTTACAGAATATTGACAAATCTTCCTTGAACTTCTTCATAGTGTTAGAATTCCTACTTTCTAGCCCTTCTGATCTTTGCCATCAGATAGTCTGGAACTCCTCACTGCGGCGTCGGCAGAACGAACTGTGGTATGTATGGCTCTACATTAGGATGTTCCCTGCTTCCGAGTAGCATTGAGGCGGCTGCATATGCCTTGAATGTGCCATATTCCTTTAACTGTAGAACATGAAATTGTGGCTATTCTGAAAATGTCGCTGTCATTGAAGGCTATCTGGGTAGACTCGAGTTGCAAGTTGAGGACTCGGTAAAAATTTCTTTCATCAAATCCCATGTCAGCGCGAGGTCCTCAGCAGTTTCCGGCTCAATATCTGTATGTGGTGAGCTGTTGTCAGTTTCTTTCATTTCCAGCTCATAGAATTCTTTTGGAATGGGTGGTAACTCAACGACTAACTCCCGCTCCATTTTGTCCAAGAGGTGATGCTTGCAGCGATTTGAATTTCTTCTTTTTGTGCACGCCAATGGTGAGTCTGGAACTCTCTCAGTTGTAGAAGCAACAATACCACCGTATGGAGTAGTGATCATGGACGAAATCTGACTATGTCTACTAGCGGGAAGGTATAGTCAACAAAACGTCAAGTGTCGCCATGTCCTGACGTCTGTCTTGTCTCTCTACGACCAATCTTCTTCATCGATTTCATATTTGCAGCCCTCTTGTATGTATTCTATCTTTTTCGGAGTGTAACGTCCAAGCCGTCTTTGAAAGCAAACACCAACTTTCAACCTGATATTTCCTACATAAGCAAACAAAGGAAAATGTCAGTAGTTGGTGATTTGCACGAATAAGAATAATAACAAACTTATTATTATTTTTCTAATGATCTTTTTTTATAATCATTATAATGCAATTAACTTATTTAATGTGGTTTTATAAAATTTTAGAATTAGAAATTTAACAAGCGTATTTTGTTTTGTGAGAAAATTTTATTTTATTTTGTTTTATTACAAAATTTAGACCCAATCACAGACACTGGCCATATGGCTATATCGGAATGAATATCCTTCTTCAGATTTATACCTTGCGTAGTATTTCTTTAGATATCATTTATTTATCAACAACATGGGTCTATCCCTTGAAAAATTCACCAGCTGGTATGGCCCTCCTGAGTAAACTTGTTCCACCACAAATGACCCTTCCTAGGTCAGTTTAAGTTTTCCACCTATCTTGTGGTGCGCAAGAATAGGTCTTCTAAGAATGAGCACGAGATCACCAATTTTGAACGACCTCGGGCGGACCAATTTAATGTGGGCTTGAATCATCTTTGCCTCATAGAGTTCTAAATTCTCTTGTGCGAGCAATCTCTTCCTTCAAGGTTTTTGAACTCTGCAAGTTGGAGCTTAGCATTCTCTTCTGTGGTAATTTGATTGGTGACGGTGAATCTGAGCGATGAGAGCTGAACCTCTAACGGGAGCACTGCCTTTGACCTATACACAAGTACGTAAGGCGTAGACTGTGTTGGCGTTATGACTGTCGTCCTGTATGCCCACAAAGCCTCTAGTAACTTCTTGTGACATCTCTTTTATTGTTATCGAGCGTGTTCTTTAAGATTTGAACAAACATCTTTTTGAAGATTCGCTCTAGGGTAATAGATCATTGAGTAACGCCTATCTATTACGTGATGTCTAACGAAGTTGTTAATTTTCCTTCTCTTGAAAGCAGACCAATTATCTGAAATAATTCTGCGTGGCACACCGAAGCAGTAGACGATCTGATTCTTGAAAAGCTACAGAACTTGTTATGCTGTGACTTCCCGTAGCAGCATTGCCTCTGCCCATTTAGAGAAGTAGTCTGTAACTGCTAGAATGAACCGATGTCCTTTCAAAGATGGAGGGTCTATCGGGCCCACTATATCCTTGCCCCAACCCTCAAATAGCCACAAAGGAATCGTGGGGTGTAGAAAATTTGGAGGTAACACTCCATGCACTTGGCATTGATAACATTTCTTTGCTATGAACATGCAGTTAGTCATCATTACCGACAAATAGAATCCAAATAATTTGATTTTCATTTTTATGTTTGGCCTTGACTGGTGAGCTCCACACAATCCGACATGTACCTCTTTGAAAATTTTTTGTGCTTCTACATTCTAAGACATCTGAGCCACATCTGATCGAAAGATCTTATGTACAGAACATTATCGATTAAGGCATATGAAAGAGCCCTCTTCTGAATCTAATACACTGCTGACTTGTCTTCTAGCCACTTTCCCGTTGGCAAATATTCTGCTATCGGTTGATACCAGTCTTCTGTATCATCCGACATTGTAGTTGCCATCTCTTCTTTTCTAATCTTGTGCAAACTATCAAGGTCAATCTGCGACAAAATATGACATCCTTGCACTGTAATGTCTATATAATCCTTGGGTGAACAAGAAAATTCTTTAACAAGCTTAGCTAAAGCGTCCGCATGGGCATTGTCTGCTTGAAGAATTCTATAGAATATTACACTTGGATTATGCTCTAGCAATTTCATTGTATATCAGTGGTATTCTTCCAATCTCTGCTTCAGAATCTTATATTATCCTGCCACCTGCTGTATGACGAGTTGCAAGTCGCCATAAATGGCAATGTTTGTTAGTTCCATTAGTATTCTGAATTCCATGCTGGTGATTAGTGCTTCATATTCTGCTTCATTATTAGTGCAAGTCTCTGTCAAGTAGTAAGAAAATCTTAGCATGGTCTGATCTGGTGTCACAAAGATTAGACTAATCCCTGCTTTGCCTGGTATTACTGTCTGCTATCTTTTGTCTTTTTTGGCTGACGACACTCTTCTGGAAGTTCTTCATTCAGCAGGGACTAAGCTGGCACTAGGTGCACTGCGAGAAAGTCTGCAAGAATCTACCCTTTTGATAGAGAGAAGGGGCCTAAAAGTTATGTTGAATTGCAATAATATCATTGACTACCTCGCTAAACATCTGAAAAGCGTTGGTCGGGTCATAAAATATTGCAATGTACTAATTTGTGAAATCAGGTTAACCTTATGAGACAACATGTAGTGTCTAAGCTTATAAGCAGCAAAAACCAAAGCTAGATAATGTTTCTCAATAGGAGGATACTTTACCTCCATGGGTATTAGACATTGACTCAAGTAGTAGAGTGTGTTCTCTTTACCCTCATCCTTCACTTGGGCAAGTAAGGCTCCAAGGGATTCGTCTAAGGCCGTAGTATAAAGTATCAAAGGTCTACTCGGGATAGGAGCTGCCATAATAGGAGGTGTCGTCAGGTATCTTTTAATATCTTCAAAAGCCCGTTGACATGGCTCTCCCCAAATGAATTTGACATCTTTTCGAAGTTCGAAAAGGGTAGATGATCTACCTAAAAAATACCCATTTTTATGCCTTATTTATGATTCAATTCTTAAGAATATCATGCTTTAATGAAAGGTATTTTAATGTGTTTGGATGTAGATGATTAAAAAAGAGTCCAAGAAATAAAAATAATGAAAAAGGAGCAAAATGGAGCAAAATGGAGCTTATGGAGCAAAATATTGGAATTATTAGCCTGGCGCCTAGGCGCCAGAATCCGACGCTTAAGCGCCAGCTAGATACAGTCATTGTTAAAATTTTTTGATGACTTTAATGAGTTATTTTGATGGAGTTAAGCATTTATTAAAACTTCTAAAAGACTGGAAGTTACTCCTAATATATAGGACATGTGATACAATGAATTTGGACACAAGGAAACGGTTTTAATCGCGAAGATGTGTGATCCAAAATGAAGAGGTGCAATGACCTGGTCACGGAGTCGGCGCCTAGGCGCCAGATTCCGGTGCCTAGGAATCTGGTGCCTAGGTGCGACACTTACCTTCTAGAAGATACATTGAATTTGGATGAATTTTGAAGAGGTGCCTTAAGCAATTCCTGGTCAAATTTAGAGCTCTATAAAAAAGAGCCCGTTCTACAGAGAAAATGGCACCCTTTAGTACCTTTCACCCCTTCTGACATCTTTAGCCCTACTTAGTTTTTTTTAGTCTCTTCCATACTTAGGGAGCCACTTTACTTTGTATTTAGCGAGTTTATTTTGAGTATTTATTCCGTGTTGTTGCAGTTGGAGTCTTTCATCATTGCTTTGGAGTCAGTAGAAGTCAGCAGATTACTTGAAGGAACACTTCAGATAAGTATTTGTACCTTAGTTCAAAGTTTTATAAATATATTTTGTTGTGTGATTTCAATGTGTTCTGAGTAGTTAGTTATCTTTCTCCTTTCAACTATGAAAAGATAATAAATTAATTAAATTTGTAAGAGAATTAAATTTAAAATATTTAAAACATTGTGATGATATTAATATCTAACCTTAGTTTACTTTTTAAATTGGTCATTTAAATTGTTAAAACCTGTTGAAAAATTTTGCGACCTATCCGGAGATAAATTCTTAACTAGTAGATATCACATCAATCCTTGTGTAGTCGAAGGCTTTATGCGGGCTATTCAAGGTGAAGTGCAAATAAATAGGAAGATATGATTTATTGGGCGTAAAATTAATTAGTTTTTAGAGTAACAGACTAAATTCTAATAATTTGGTTTATAGAAAGAGAACGGGTCACTGGTAGGGCCGACCATAGCCACCCTTGGACATCTAGTAGTGTGAGCCTAGATTAACCCATTCTACTAATAAAATATCGTGAACCGATCCATAGATTAGTCAATGTTCTTTGCACCTGGACTAAGGGGTAAAGATTAGGAATGCTTCTATTTAGCACAATACCATAATCTAAATTCCTCACAAAAGATAATTATTCTAAAAATCATGAATTAGTTGAAAAGGAGAAAGTCATTTTTATACTTACATTGAATTTTAATTACTCCTTCCTTTACTTTATTACTGCTTACTGCTTACTTGCTTATAGTAAAAATTGTTAGTAAATTAAATTCCAAAATTAAAAAAAATTTATATACATAAATTAATTTTAATTTGAAAAATTCCAAAATATTTCTTACATTTCTTAATTTTTATAAAAACACTATCACTGTGGGATCGATAATCAGGACTCCACTATAGCCCTGTATTACTTGAACCATACGTATACTTGCATTTAAAATTGTGACTTTTACAATAATTATAATAAAATCTAAATATAAATTCATAAGTAAAAGTAAACATCGCACATCAAGTTTTTGAAGTCATTTGCCTGGAATTAAATATTCTAAAAAGTGGTATCAAATTCTTGTATTTAAAAGCATATATATAGTCGCATCGCATCAAGTTTTTGGCGCCGTTGCCGGGGATATAATAGAATAAAAATTAAAAATAAAGATAAAAATAAAAAAATTAAATAAAACTTAAAAACAACAAAACAAAAACAAAACAAAAATATTTTAAATTTTATGTGTAGTTATGGATCTGAAGGATTACTACCTTTCGATTCTGAATTAGAAAGAACAATTACAAGAATTCAAAAAAGGAAAACAAATTTCAAAACATCAAGAAATGGCTAACTTACATAACAATAATCAAAATCCAATCGAAATTAAGGAACAAAATATTTATAAACCATTAAGGGAATATGCAAACCCTACATTTGATGAACTTCATGTTAGTATTCAAATGCTAGCTGTAGATGCTAATTCTTTTGAGCTTAAACCTTCTATTATTCAAATGGTTCAAAATAATCAATTTGGAGGAACGCCTAATGAGGATTCAAATTTACACCTTGCTAGTTTTTTAGAACTTTGTGCTACCTTTAAATATGATAATGTTTCTGATGATGCTATTGGGCTTAGACTTATTCCTTTTTCCTTAAAAGATAAAGAAAAGATGTGGGTTAATTCATTAGCAACTTATTCTATTAAAACTTGGTCAAATATGGAACAAAAATTCCTTGCGAAATATTTTCCTCCTTCTAAAACTGCTAAATTGAGAAATGATATTACTTCATTTACGCAATTTGATGGATCAACAATTTATGAAGCTTGGGAAAGATTTAAAGAACTATTAAGAAAATGTCCTCATCATGCTTTACCGGATTGGTTAAAAATTTAAATATTTTATAATGGACTTATTGAATCACTTGGATCTATTATTGATGCTACTGCTAGTGGTTCTTTAATGGCTAAGACATTTGAAGAAGCCTACACTTTAATTGAAGAAATGACTAATAATAATTTTCAATGGCCTTCTGAAAGGGTTAATCATAAAAGAATGACCAGTATTCAAGATAATGAAGCCTTTTCTATTTTAGCTTCACAAGTGGCTGCGATATCTAAGAAATTAGATAATTTTGCTATTAATATATCGCATGTAAGTAATGATAATTCTTCAAATTCTGGTGATTCCCAAACAACGGAAACATTGCAAGTTATTGCTAGTAAAACTAATAATCCTTATTCTAATTATTATAATCCTGGTTGGAAAAATCATCCAATTATATTTGGAGTAATGGACATCAACAATGAAATAATAATCAAGTTAATCCAAACTCGAACAATCAAGGAAATTCAAACTATAGATCAACTTACCCTCCTGGTTAAAACAATCAGCAGAAAAAGTTGTCTGTAGAAGAATTGATCTTGCAGTTAAGCAATCAGCTACAAAGTCAAAACTCTGCTATTCATAATATTGACAATCAGATGGGTCAAATCGCTAATTTCATTAATTACATACCTCAAGGAACACTGTCTAGCAATGTCAAAATTAATCCTAAAGAATCTGGAAAAGAAAATGAACAAGCAAAAGCTGTACAACTTAAAAGTAGAAAGGAATTAAAAGAGAAAACAAGGAATGAGATTGAAAAAGAGAAAGAAGTTGAAGAGATTGAAAAACCTAAAGATAACCTTTCTCCAAGCAAAGATCAGACTGTAGTACCTATTAAAGTGGAAGTTGAAAGACCACCACAACCTTTTCCTCAATTACTAGAACAACAGAAGCTTGACCATCAATTTTCTATGTTCTTTGAAATTTTTAAGAAACTTACCATCAACATTCCTTTTCCTGATGCTTTGGAGAAAATGCCAAGCTATGCAAAATTTATGAAGGATATTTTAAGCAAGAAGAGAAAATTTCAAGCTTATGAAACTGTTGCATTAAGTGAAGAATGTAGTGCCATAATTGAGACGAAATTACCTCAGAAACTTAAAGATCCTGGAAGTTTCACTATACCATGTGCTATTGGAGAAAAATTCTGTGGAAAAGTCTTATGTGATTTAGGAGCTAGTATTAATCTAATGGCATTTTCAATCTTTCGAAGGTTAGATTTAGGAGTGATTTTCTTACCACTGTAATTCTTCAGTTAGTTGATTGATCGATCACTTATCCTAAAGGAGTTTTAGAGGATATTCTTGTTAAGGTAGATAAATTTATCATTCCTATGGATTTCATTGTTCTAGATATGGAAGAAGATAAATAAATACCTATCATTTTAGGGAGACCTTTTCTAGCTACCGGACAAGCTATGATTGATGTGAAAAAAGAAGAATTAACGATGAGAGTTAATGATCAAGAGATAACATTTAATGTTTTGAAATCAATGAGGTATCCTGATAAAGAAAAATGTTATCGGATGGATATTTTTGATTATATAATTGAAAAGCATTATCAAGAAAAATGTAAGGTCATTTCTGATGATAAAGATAAAGAATCTATGTTATATAATGAGTCATTAAATGAAGAAATTGAAAAATTAAATGAGTTCTTGGAAATTCATTAACTTTACCTGTAATTATATCTTCAGAATTAAGCAAAGATCAAGAAGAAAAATTAATAGGAGTTCTGATGAATTATAAGAAAGCTTTTGGTTGGACTATTGCAGATATAGAAGGAATAAGGCCTTCAATCTGTATGCATAGGATTTTAATGGAAGAAAATTGTAAACCCACTATTGAACCCCAAAGAAGATTAAACCCAAATATCAAAGAGGTTGTTAAGAAAGAGATTTTGAAATGGTTAGATACTGGAATTATTTATCCTATTTTGGATAGCCAATGGGTAAGTCCTATTCATTGTGTTTCAAAGAAAGGAGGAGTAACTATCATTGCTATTGAAAAAAATGAATTAATCCCAATAAGACAAGTTACTTGTTGGCAAATTTGCATTGACTATCAAAAAATTAAACAACGCCACTAGAAAGGATCATTTTCCTTTACCTTTCTTGGATCAAATGCTGGATAAACTAGCTGGACACTCAAATTTCTATTTTCTGGATGGATATTTTAGTTATCATCAATTACTCGTTGCTCCTGAGGATCAAGAGAAGACAACATTTACAAGTCCTTATGGATCATTTGCCTTTAGAAGAATGCCTTTCGGTTTATGCAATGCACCTGCAACTTTTCAAAGATGTATGATGTCAATATTCTGTGATTTGATTGATAAAGGAATTGAAGTATTTATGGACGACTTTTTAGTTTTTGGAACTTCTTTTGAATCTTGCTTAGAAAATATAATGAAAGTTTTGAAGAGATGTGAAGAAACAAATTTAGTTCTAAACTGAGAAAAATGTCAATTTATGGTCACAGAAGGAATTGTACTTGGACATAAAGTTTCACAAATAGAAATAAAAGTTGATCGGGAAAAAGTGAAAATTATTACTAAACTTTAACCACCTACTACCGTTACTGATGTGAGAAGTTTTCTGGGTCATGTTGGATTTTATAGAAGATATATAAAGGATTTTTCTAAAATTGCTAAACCTCTTTGCCATTTATTAGAAAAAGAAGCTAAATTTGAATTAAATAAAGATTGTCTAAATGCGATCAATATTTAAAAAAAATTAATCACTGCACTTATCATTGTTGCACCTGATTGGAATAAACCTTTTGATTTAATGTGTGATGCAAGTGATTATGCAATCGGAGCTGTATTAGGACAAAAATATGAGAAAATTTTCAAAGTTATATATTATGCTAGCAAAACTTTAAATGAAACTCAAATAAATTACACTACTACTGAAAAGGAGCTGTTAGCAATAGTATATGCCTTTGATAAATTTAGACCATATCTTCTTGGAACGAAATGTATCGTACATACCAATCATTCTGCAATTAAATATTTATTGTCTCAAAAAGATGCTAAACCTAGATTGATCAGATGGGTTTTACTTTTACAAGAATTTGATTTTGAAATAGTAAACAGAAAAGGAACTGACAACCAAATTGCTGATCATTTATCAAGAATTAAAAATAATAAAGAAAAGAATTATGAAGAAAATATAAATGAGAAATTCCCTAATGAACAGTTTTATGACATTCAAGGATTAGAAATGCCCTGGTATGCTGATATAGTTAACTATTTGGTTAGCAATATTTTACCTTATGGGATGAATAACAAATATATTAAGAAATTCAAGAATGATTGTAAATCATATATTTTGGAAGATCCTCATTTATTTAAAATAGGAAGAGATTCTGTGATTCGAAGATGTGTACCATATGAAGAAACTTTTACAACAATTTAAAAATGTCACGATTCTGAATTTGGAGGACACTTTGGAGTAGATAAAACCGCATTTAAAATTTTAAATTCAGGATTTTATTGGCCTACCTTATTTAAAGATGTTGGACATTATGTGAAAACTTGTGATCGATGTCAAAGAATGGAAAATATATCCAGAAAAGATGAAATGCCTCTAAACTTTATGTTAGAAATCAAAATTTTTGATGTATGGGGTTTAAACTTTATAGGACCTTTAGTACCATCATCTGGAAAAATTTATATTTTATTAGCAGTTGATTATGTTTCAAAGTGGATCGAAGCTGTAGCTTTACTTAACTGTGATTCCAAAAGTATTTTGAAATTTTTAAAGAAAATGATTTTTATAAGATTTGGAATGCCTAGGATAATTATCACAGATGGGGGAAGTCATTTCAGATATATAAGAATTCAATCATTGCTGGAAAAATTCAGAATTAAACGTAGAATTGCAACTGCTTATCATCCTCAAACAAGTGGAATGGCTGAAGTATCAAACAGAGAGATTAAAAAAATATTAGAAAAGACTGTTAATCCTAAAAGAACTAACTGGGTTGATTAACTTGATTCTGCATTATGGGCTTATAGAACAGCTTATAAGACACCTATCAGAATGTCACCTTATCTGTTAGTTTATGGTAAACATTGTCACTTACCTGTTGAACTTGAACATAAATCTTATTGGTCAATAAAGGAGTTCAATTATAATTTGAATACTGCAGGAGAAAAATGATTATTACAACTGAATGAAATGGAAGAGATAAGAAATGAGTCTTATGAAAATGCAAGAATTTATAAGGAAAGAATGAAGAAATTTCATGACAAAAAGATTTCAAGGAAAATATTTGAGCCTGGATAAGAAGTATTATTATTTAATGCTTGTTTAAAACTTTTTCCTGGAAAATTAAAATCTAAATGGATGGGACCATTTATAATTGAGAAAGTATACCCTTATGGAGCTGTGGATATCAAAGATCCCAAAACTGGAAAAGTATTTAAAGTTAACAGATTAAGACTGAAGCCTTATATGGGAAAAATGAAATTAAATTATAAAGAGGCTTATGAGCTGAGTCTACCCGATTAATTCAATTAATTAGGTCGGACTGATGACGTTAAACCAAGCGCTTTGTGGGAGGCAACCCATATTTATTACTGTGAGTTTAAATATTGTTGTAAGGTTATGCCTTGGTATTGACTAAATTTGTATATAACTTCTGGAAATAGAAGGCTAACAAGTCTGTATTGGCTTAAGCTAAACATTATCTTGAAGTATATAGAATTGGGACTTGGACCACTCCATGTCAAAGTGAGTAAAAACGAGATCAATTTAACCTTTGTTTGTGATTGTCTGTGATTTGAATTTTTTCGTAATTGTGTTTTTGTGTTGATCATACCCGTTTATTAGACCTATTTTTACGACCGAAACTTTGCAAAATTTGACGATAGGCGAATCGGAGTCGATCGAGGTTCCGGCGCCTAGGCGCCAAAAGTTGGTGCCTAAGCACCAGAATGGTCTACGTATCGATGATCCAGCGCCTAGGCGCCAGATTCCGGCTCCTAAGCTCCACGGTCACAAATCATGTAAAAACTGAAATTCTTCAGTTTTTCATACGAAATCTCTTTATATATAGCCTTGTATTCGTCCCCAATCCCATAGAAACCTTAATTTTTACCAGAGCAATCCATTTTGGAGGAGTTAAGAAAGATTTGGAGGTGATGGATAAGGGAAATCATGGAAATGAGGTAAAAGACAAATCTCCCAAAGATCCTCAGCCTTATTTTAATGGTTTTATTGCTGTTAGTATGGATAAATTGTTTAGTTGATTGGAGAAGATTGAAGTGGAACTTCAAAGTATTGGTAATCGCCTCATGAGATGTACCACCAATACGAACACTTGGAATGGCAAACCAAATTTCAATCTGATCATATGACGGCCTATCATGACGCTCCAGTAGAAATGTACCTGAAGAACAAGTGGATCGATGAAAAGATGGCTTTGGAATTTCCAAGTGCGTTGGTGCTCTATCTCTTCAGTCTTAGCGAACTTCATTGCGAAAGAGATGGTAATTGAAGATCGGTGTTAAATAGATCTTATATGTGTTTTAGGTGTGATCGAGTCATGTGTTAGTGTGTTGAATATCGAATTTATATGTTTGCTTAATAGTTCAATGTGTATTGTTGAATTTGAATATTTGCTTTGAATATGTTGTTATTTGATTTATTTATAAAACGATGATCCTTGATACAGTCTTGTACTAAATTTTATTGAATTTGAATGGAAGTTATGGATTGGAATTAAAGAATTTGGGTACATTTTTGTGGATCTATACTATCATTTTAAATTGATTGTGAAAATATTTGGAGATATAAATTGGATTAATACTCTCATAAGAGTAATTAGGAGTCAAATTTGATAAGATTTTGTGGAAAATATAAAATTTAAATTGAATTTTTGGAAAGGCGAGTCTGGCGCCTAGGCGCCGATTCGGCCTGAACCCAAAAACTCATCTTCTTAAAAACTCCCACACCATTTTGATGCCTAAGCTTCCTTCTTCACTAGTTTTCACGAAAATACCCCCTATAGATACCATTTAAAGCCAGATTTTCAAGTTTTTGAGCTTGAAATCACCCGATTTCTTCATCCCGATGTCAGATCTACATTCTAAACTCATTATTTTTTATTTTCACCATGGATTTTACTCTCATTTAGAAAAACTGAAATATTGAGAAAAATTTTGATTGTTAAGGTTAAATCCATGAATTTTTAAGCTATTTCAAATTTGAAAAGCTTAAATTAGTTTATTTTCCTTGATCCGTTGAATTTATTTTGCATTTTTATTTCACGTTTAGATGGCACCCAAATATAAACGAGGAAAGGAACTAGAAAATTTTGATCGTAGAAAGTTCGTCACTGCTGCTGCACACTTCCGATACAATGATTTTGCTATGACTCGAAAATTTATCTCGGAGTGAAGTTTTTACAATCCTGGAGGAAGAATTGAGGATACAATCGTTGCACTCAACTGGCAACGATTCTGCTATTTCACTGCTGTTGCTGTTATCTCGATTGTTAGAGAGATTTATGTTAATTTTGTGGATGCTGATGAATACGAGATTTTTGTCAGAGGAGTTGGAGTAGGATTCACTCCTGAACGTATCAACATTTTCTATGGCCTGCCGCCAAACATTGAGTGCTATTACTCTAGATTATCTCCATCTGAGGGAGATTTGGATATGATCATTGCCTACCTGACTGATAGTACTGGAGCCTGAAAGACTTGGAACGGAAAAAAGGTAAATTTTTCATCTTCTAACCTTATTGGTGTTTCAAAGGCATGGCACTACTTTATTTCTGCTCGTCTCCTTCCATCCAATCATCTGAGCGAGGTTACCGAAGATAGAGCTATCCTCAACTACTGCATTCAAGAGAGGAAGCCTATTGATGTAGGGAGCATTATTTATGATTTTGTAGAGGCTACTGCTCATTCTAGCACTTCTATTGGACTTGGTTTTCCATCTTTGATCTATTCTCTATGTCAAAGTGCTGGAGTAGTTGCTGAGCTTTATGAGGAAAAACTCAAATTGACAAAGCCTATAGGAAGAGAGAGTGTCAGCATCTATGATCGACTTTGAGTTAAGAGTTCTACTGCACCTTCTCGTTCATTACCTACTTCAAGTAGAGCTTCTACTTCTAGACCATCTACTTCTGCTGAGCCACCATCTACTTTTTGGGAATCCATGCATGATAAGCTTATAGAGTAGCAGAATGAGTTATTCCTAAATCACTATAGAGTAGATACGATCGATAAGAAGATCAATCATCTTTCTGAGTATACACAATGAAAGAGTGATTAAGATGCTGAGTATTCTGAGTCTTTAGTGATATTTCTGAAGGGTGAGCACGATGTTCAGTTCCATATTTGTCCCAGATATTCACCATATGTTGATCCGAAGGATATGGAGTTTTCTTTTGGTGATGATGATGATGAAGCTACAGATAGTGATTAGTAGCTTGACCTACCTCTGGAGATGTGTTGATTCTGTTTTTAGTGTGTTTCTTGTTTCTTTTGCTGTTTAGTGTGATGATATTTTTTAGTGTTGATGTGAATTTCTTTTTATGTCGAAACTGTTTTTAGATTATCTGATGTGTGTTTAAGACTGAAATATGAATGAATTTTTATAAAAGTTTATTTTTGTTTCAGCCTGTTTAGTGATCATGAATAGTTAGTAATTTTGCATGTCAAAAAATAAAAAAAATAAATATAATAATAATAATAATAAAAGAGATTTTTAAGAAATTAACTCCTGCTCTGCAAAACTTTTCTATATATGCTTAATCATTTCTGTTATATTGTTGACCTCATTTTTGATGAGGTCTTCTCTTCTTCTTTCTAGTACTTAGGATCTAGCCTTAGGCTTTTCCTTTGACTATCCTAGAGGATTAGAATTGGGACCCACCACTTATAAATTCAAACCACTTCTTAAATCCTTGCAAACTCCACAAACTTGATTGTAGACCCCTAATCACCTAGAGGGTTGAAATCAAATGTGGAAGTTTAAATGATGAGTTCCTATAGAGCTCTTTGGCCTTAGGACTGCCCTTGGTGGCCTGGTCTGGTGAAGGGCTGACTTACACACACACTACACTCATACACTATACTTTCACACACCTCCTAAAACCACACCCATACCCAACTTAACCTCCTGACTCATGGAGGTGATTCACATGGATGGTCCTTAACCCCTAAGCCCTTGGGCAAGAGGGTTAGGAACAGCATAGTGAATGCCTCAAATGAGTCCCTTCATGGCTCATGTGGGCTTGATATGGCTTCATGGCTCAACCAAAATGATCTCATTTCACTTACATTTACCCAATCTTCAATTTTCCAAATTTTTCAATTTTTGACCCCGGGGACCCTACACCCGCCTAGCGTACCCAAGACCCTTGAAATTACCCAAATTTTTCAAAAACAAATCTCCAAATCACCCAAAATTTCTCAAGACCAATCCCAAACATTCCCACATTACTCAAATTGATCATCCATAGCCAAAAATACCAAAAATTCCAAAAATACCTCCCAATGCCCTCGAAATACCCAAAATGCCCCTCTTGACCCAAAAATCCAAAAATTCAGAAAATTCCCAGAAAATTTCAAAAAATCTAAAATATTCCCAATTTCATTTTGTTCAACTATACCATGAGCCAATTTTGTCAATTTACCCCACTTTTGTCAAAATCCCCAATTTGACCCATTTTAACCCAAAATGAACCCAATGTCAAACCAAACCTACCCAATTGACCAAAATTCTGATCCAATTCAATTCTAAACTTCACTTAAACATCCCCAACACCAATCTATACCAAATCCAAGCCCAATTTGATTGGCATTTGAATCCAATTTCACTTTTGACCTTAAAGCCCAATTTGGACCCATGACCCAAACTTAGCCCAAACTAACCCAATTCAACTCCAATTAACCCCAAACCTTTTCTAAACCTTCCCTAACATCCCCACAAACAAAACACTAACATAATTTGCCCAAAATTTGGACCCAAACCCCACTCAAATTCAACCCAAAACCAAAAAACCCAATTTCGATCTAAACCCAAACCTAACCCAAATAAGCCCAAACCCCAAAATCAAAACCCAACCAAAGTCAAAACATTTTTGAAACACTCCCATAAACATTTCCCAACATTAATTTTACATCAATTTCAACCCTAGCCCAACATTGGCCCAAGTTAGCCCAATTTGACCTACATTGGCCCATTTACTAAAGAGGCCCAAATCCAACCCAATTCAAACCCAAATCACTCCAAAGTCATTTCAAATCACTCATGACATATCTCTAAACCAAACCCAACAATTATTTGGCCCAAACTTCTACAAAATTCTCATCCATGAATCCATTCTTAAACCTAAAGGCCCATCCCCTTTAGCCTTCCTAAAAGCCCATCAAAAATGACTTCAAAAGGCCCAAAATTCATCCAAAGCCCACATGACACTTCCCCTCATCATCCATTTAATCAAAATCACACCTAAGTTTCAAGATCATCATTAAACCATTCCAAATCAAGCTTCATGAAAATTCTCCACCAAAGTACCAAAATTTCTAAATCCTACTTCCATGAAATCAAGCCAAGCCATCCTAAGCCATAGGCAAGCCATGAAGCCATGCATGAGCCACATGGAAGCCATGAGAGCCTCTTTACATGTCACCATGCCATTTTGGGCAAAAGGAGGAGACTCTTTCCTTAATCTCCTAAAGTCATTAGCCTTAACCATGATTCCCCTTAACCCAAATTTAATTTAAATATTCTTAGAAAGAGACCTCACCACCTTTGACCAGCTGACCTAACTTATTCTCTCGGCCTTAAAACCAGGTCATGGGGAGGTGAACCCAACCCAAACACATGGGTTGACCCAAACCAAGCCAAAATGGCCTCTTCCCCATTCCATTCCAAGCCACCCCCTTTACACATGGCGAGGCCCACTGATCGCACAAACCTCCAGCCCTGACCCACCTGGACCTGAGGGTGACCCATGTCTGCAGGCCAGCCGCCTGGATCGCCGGAAAACACCACACCCGAGAGCTCACATGTGAGCCAACATTGAAATTCTCCCTTGCTGAGTTGTCCCATGCCCAGTGGCCATTACAGCTGTTCTTCCCTTGCCAAGAGCAGCTGATCCCAGTCCCTAACTCCCCCTGGGAAGCCCTCCAGCCTCTCCTATTTAAACCCCACCACTCTCGGCCATGGAAGGTGTGTTGAACCAACCTTAAGGAAACTCTGCCAAAATCATTCCAGACTACTCCCCACACATAGAGAACTTGATCCCCACTGAAATCCCCCTGCCATTTCCTCTCGCGAGCTCAATTTCGGAGTTCGAATCCAAGCCCAAAACCAGGACACTTCTCCACAGGTGAGTCAATCCCCAAATTGATTGATCCTACACCTTCACCAGACCAAGAGAAGAAGTTTACCAGCAAAAGCCCCTTCTCCGGGCCACCCATCTGTTCCAGACTCCAAGCTTTGTAATCGGCCGTGGTCGAAATCATACCTGGACAATTCACCAGGCCAAGGGACTTCATCTGGAGCTTGCTTGGACCCAATCGAAGGTGGCACAACTCTCAGATCGAAGCTTCACTTCTCTGAGCAAAGGTATGGACCCACTCTTCTTCCCGAGCTTACAGAGATTCTCTATTTAATTTGAGTCAATTTCAATACATGTTTACCGTATGGATGTGTTCGTCACCTTAAGACGAATCCATAGAGCATAAGAACACGAAAATCCTTTGAGAATCGAGTGAGAAATAAGGGTTAGAAGGTTAACGGTCACGGGTGCACACCAGTCGTAGACGATGACTGGGAGCCATCGGATCGAGCGTGTATCGAGCGAACGGTCTGGATTGAGCCGGACAGCGCGATGGTACGAGAACCGCGGGGCCCTGGAGCTCTGAGTCGGATGGCAGCGCCGAATCAGAAGACGACACGCGGCGTTTCAGAGATGCCTAGGTTGAGCTGGTGTCGCGTCACTTAAGTAGAAAAATAGGGATTTTCTTATTTATTTAATTCCCTAAACTTCAAAAATGCATAATTTTGTGTAGGAAAATCAAAAAAATAAAATAAAAATACCCTCTTGCTCAGTGAACAGAGGAGAATAATGTGGAAAAGAAATCATGTAATTTCATCAAGTATTTTATTTTTAATTATTTATTTACTCTCTGCACTATTTCAATTCTTCATGCATATATACAATTCACCATGGCATGAGGCCATAGGGCTTTTGAAGCCTCTGAATTTGGAAACATTCCCTGAATTTTCCAAAGTCAGAGGCCATCCCTATGAAGAGTTATTGATTTTTCAATTCTAGGTCACTATTCTGAGTATTTTAATTCTAATAATTAGCATGTTGTGAAATAAATTCTAGGAAAATTTGATGATGTTTCTTATGACCAGAGGAGCCTAGAAAAAATGGTTTTTGAGTTAACTCACTTGTAATAACCCTAATTGGCTTAAACACCCAAAATAGAGCTTTAATTAATTAGAGCTAATCATACATCAAATTGACTTGAAATCAATTCTCCACTGATCTTTAGGATCAGAGGAACCCACCATAAAAGTTTGAAGTCAATTGGACTTGGTTAGCCCTATCAAATGGGTTGACTAAGCCATTTAGTCAAAATTAAACTTCAAAAATTCATAACTTTCAAAATACTTTTTAAAAATTCACTAAATTGGTTTTGGAGCCTCTCTGATATTAGGAAAATTTAAAAAAATTAAAATTATAATTTTCCAAAAAAGTTGATTTTTTGCATTATTTTAATATTTTTAATAATTAAAAAATAATAAAAATCACAAAAATAATAAAATTCACCAAAATGTCACATTTTGAATTTTAATCACTTAGGAACAAACCCCATATTTTTCTTAAGTCTCTATGATGAGATATTAAATTTTAAAGCCCTAAGGTAATTTTAAAATTAAAAAATGTATTTTCTAGCATTTCCACTAAAATAATTCTAATAAATCAAAGAAAAATCAGAAAATTATAAAAATTGGTTATCTGGTTTCCTTGTTATGAGAGAGATTTTTGAAAAATATAAAATTCATTTTTCAAGCTTTATCTTATTTTTAAATTAATTAATACTCCAAAACTCAAAATACTTATAATAAAATTAATATAATTCAAAAAATCACCAAAATTGGTCCAAGTGGTCCTCTGGTCATTAGGAATGTCCCATAATTTTCTTAAGGACAGAAACTTTCCCTTGTCATGTTATTAAAGTTTCCTTGAAAATTCTTATTTTCCACCAAAAATAATTATATAAATAAATTAAATACAGAAAAATCACATTTTCTCCTCTAATGTCTTGATTGACATATGAGTGAAGTTACATAAAAATTTCAAATTCATTTAAGCTCAATTTAGTGAGTTATGAAATTAGTAAGTTTAAAGGGCAAAATAGTAATTAAAATTTTAACCTATAATTAAAAATTTTAGGTTTAATTAAAAGGGTGGGTAAAATATTTGATATTAAGTTGATTTTGGATGTTTGAAACTTAGGTAATTAAAGGGTAGGAACCTCCCAAATAATTTGAAAGTAATTAAAATAAACCTTAATTAAATAATTGTTTAAACTTGGAAGAATAATAAAAAAAATTTTAGAATTATTAAAATAGGGATATTATTAGGAAGAAATTTATTCTTTAATCTAAGAATCCCTAAATTAATCACCTCAATAATATTTAATTCCTAAATAAAATGATAATCCAAATTCAAGAAATTTATTCTTTAATCTAAGAATCCCTAAATTAATCACCTCAATAATATTTAATTCCTAATTAAAATGATAATCCAAATTCAAAACTTAAAATTCTTAATAATTAAATTAAATTAAAATTAAAACATTTAAATTAAATCCTTTTAAAATTTCAATTAAATCAATACTTTAACAATTAAAATTAAATCATCGCTAAAGCATAAAAATAAAATATTAAATTAAAATTAAAAAAAATAATAAAATTAAATTAAAATTAAAATTAAAAATAAAACCAAATTAAGATTTAAATTAAAATTAAAATAAAATAAAATAAAATTAAATTAAATTAAAAATTAAATTAAATTAAATCAAATCACATTAAATTAAATCAAAACATATTAAATTAAATTAAATTAAATTAAATTAAAAAAATCAAGTTAAAATAAAATTAAAATTAAATAAAATAAATAAAATTAAATTAAAACTAAAACTAAACCAAATTAAATTAAATTAAAATTAAATTAAATTGAATTGAATTAAATATAACATCACTTAAGACATAAAGAATTCAAAATAAATCTAAAACAACTTGAACACTATTCCAAACTTAGACCATTAATTGAAATTAAATTAAAATCACAAATCATTTGAACATCGGTTTGCTCTCCAGAGCTCTTATTGTCATAACTCCTAAATGGAGTGTTAAGTGAAGTATTACTTCACCCATAGGATATTCAAATGTCCTAGTTCACTGAGCAAGATAACAAAACTTGAACTCCTGGATGATTGATTCATTGTATAATTAAATTCTCTTGGACTTAAAATAATCCTAGAAGTATTGAAAAGATTTTTAAGATTCGTCTTAAGCACTTCCTCAGTACGATAGGATGTTTATAAGAATAATTGAACTTAATTGTTCTTTGATGAAGAAAATCGTCCTCAAACCAAAACACAAGAACCTAGACGTCATAGGAGATGACTAGCTATAGGATTAGGAACTTGGTAGAAAACCATAACCCTTCCCTTAGCTTTTCCTAGGAACTTGCTTTAAATGCTTAAATATTCTAATTGTGTTTAAGTGTAGCTTAGGATGACGGGAAGACCCTCCAGGTACGCTTTTATTGTAATTTACTTTCTTGCAATTTACTTTATTGCAAATGCACTTACTTTTCTTGCATGATAAACAACTGTTGCATGAAAACCCACACCTTTAGGATAGTCCCTAAAACTGAAACCAAAACTAAATTAAAAGTCATTACAAGATAAAATTCACCGCCACAACATTTCAAAATATAAAACAACTCAAAATTTAATCACAAACGGAATACAAAACTACAATTACAACTAAATTAAAACGTCTTGTTGGATGATCGGGAATACCTCGGATGATGTAACCTACGTGTTGCTAACGGGATTTCCCACGGCCTAAATGAAAGTGTGGAACTCATTTAGTGGAGTTTAGCAAATTCATCTAGACTAAGTGAATCCGATAAAAATAACGATGCCGGAAGGATGGAACCGTGGAATCTTAATCGGTGTTGTTATAATCAACTTTAAGATTTGTTTTAATTAAAACATAAAAAACACTTGGACTTTAAGATTTCTAAAACTAAACTCCTCTCTTCCCATTTGGTTACAATCTTCTGCAACAACAAGGAGCTCGGAGCATGGTGGGCAGCACGGCCATCGTCATCAGCAAAACCTGAGTCTACTTCAGCAAAACTTTCTTAGAATTAAATAACCAAGCCATAGGATTTCGAGGTAGTTTGCCTAGTGCAACATAAATCCTTAACCTTTTGTTAGGCATTTGCATTGCAAATTAAGCCCTGACCGGTCTTAGGACTCCGAGGTAGTCGTTCGATACGACATAAACCCTCACATCTTTGAGGCTATTTGTATGATCATGTCATACGAACATAAGTCCTAATTAATTAAAATTGGCAAGATCAAAACATTAAATAAACATTAGGACTTTCCTAAATTGAAGCCAAACCATAGGATAGTGTGGGAAGTTGCCAAGATTCTTCTTGGATCCTCAGCTTCTCCTATTTCTCTTCCTTTTGGACTCCTGAAAACAAAATGTTCCAAATTTGATCCATTCCCTATTGATATTCTAAAATTCAATCCCTTGAAAAACTTAAACTTTGAGATTTTTGAGAGCAGAACTACTGATTATTATCGAGAGTTTTCTTAGGTGATTCTCGTCACTTAAGATGTAATTAACTATAGGGGCTTGCCCTTATAGGGAATTTTAAGAACCCAAGTAATATAAACCCTGTTTAATGCTTTCATATTAAGCAGGGGAACTTGTCGGCCTATAAAATTGGTTCGCAGACCAAACAGATGTCGCAAATCTTCTAGTTTATTTAATTGAGCCCCATCACCAAACAGTGTGTCTATTCTTCGGGATAGATACACGGTTTGCGGTGCGATTGCTCGTTTATATAAACTATTCGGGATGTGAGATCAGTTTGATTTCATATCTTAAAATATTTAAATTTAAAAAAAAATTAATTATTTTCAAAACCAAATACTACTTTTTCAAATTATTTATTTAAATTAAATTAAAAATTCACCGACAATTTCTGTTAGGCGACCCCCTTTTTAAAATAGTACACATAACTTAAAAATATACCGACATATATTCATATTAAAGCATGTGTAGAAGTAGAAGTAGAAGTTAGTTTTTCCTTACTACATCATTATTGTACTTAGATTAATTCATGTTTATTTCTTTCACTCATGCTTTAGAAAATTTCATGATTCATATTTATACTAAAGTTGAAGTTTGGGGGAAGGGAAAACATTTATCAAATTTAAATATTATTTGTCCCTAATGAACTAATATTTTCTTTAAAATATATTAACATAACATAAGGAATGAAAATTCTTTTTAAGATTACCTAAATTTTTGAATTTATAAATAATTTAGTAAACTTAACTAAAATTTCAAAAATTTTGATTGATTTTAAGAATAGAATTATTTAACTTAAAGAATAATAAGATTAAAAATTTTCTATTTATAGTAAAGAGAATTGTATTTTTTAAATACTAAGGAATCAAGATTATTGCTTGAAAAAGAAAATATTGAAATAAGTTTTGAAAAATAATAAATTATTAAAAATGTCATATTTATTAAGTAAGAATGAATAAGTTTTTGAAAATAAGTTAAGGATAGTGAAGTTCAAAATCATTAACTAGCTATCCAAAAATAGTAATCCTCACGTGAAAAAAAGGATTGAAAAACAATCCAAAAGAAAAAAAAAGAGAATGTGAGGAAAAGCACGAGGAAATGTCTAATAAAAAATGGGTTTCACTTGAATTATCTTATAGAAAAAAAACTGATTACATTTTTAACTTAATTTTTATATTCAAATATTTTTACTAGAAAAATATTTCATGAAAATATTTTTCTAGTAAATATTCTATGTGACCTTAATATGATAAACTTCAATTTTTCTTGAAATAAATGAAAAATTGGAAGTCTTAGGATTTGGTAGTTAAATGTTTTTTAATTCTTAAAATTAAACTTAATTAGTGAAATTTAGTTAAAGATTTGCTAAAACATTTATAAAACCAAATATTATAAGAAATCTTAAATATTTTAACTTCATTCCAAATGTTATCTATTTTATGTAATTAAAAGGGTTACTTGAGGACAAGCAACGTTTAAGTTTGGGGGAATTTGATCTACCTAAAAAATACCCATTTTTATGCCTTATTTATGATTCAATTCTTAAGGATATTATGATTTAATGAAAGGTATTTTCATGTTTTTGGATATAGATGATTAAAAAAGAGTCCAAGAAAGAAAAAGAAGGAAAAAGGAGCAAAAAACAGCAAAATGGAGCTTATGGAACATAATATTGGAATTATTGGCCTGGCGCTTAGGTGCCCGAATCTGGCGCCTAAGCGCCAGCTCGAAACAGTCGTCGTTAAGATGTTTTGATGACTTTAGGGAGTTATTTTGACGGAGTTAAGCGGTTATTAGAACTTCTTGAAGACTGGAAGTTACTCCTAATATATAGGACATGTGATACAATGCATTTGAACACAAGGAAAAAGTTTTAATCGCGAAGAGGTGTGATCCAAAGTGAAGAAGTGCGACACAGAGTCCGGTGCCTAGGCGCGACAGTTACCTTCTAGAAGATGCATTGAATTTGGACGAATTTTGAAGAGGTGTCTTCAGCAACCCCTGGTCAAATTCAGAGATCTATAAATAGGAGCCCATTCTACAGAGAAAATGATACCCTTTAGTACCTTTCACCCCTTCTTGCCTCTTTAGCCCAACTTAGTTTTTTTTTATTCTTTTCCATACTTAGGGAGCTACTTTACTTTTTATCTAGTGAGTTTATTTTAAGTATTTATTGTGTGTTGTTGCTTTTGGAGTCTTTCATCATTACTTTGAAGCAGTAGAAGTCAGTGGATCACTTGAAGGAACACTTTAGATAAGTATTTGTACCTTGGTTCAAAATTTTATAAAAATGTTTTGTTGTGTGATTTCAATGTGTTCTGAGTAGTTAGTTATCTTTCCCATTTCAACTATGAAAAGATAATAAATTAATTAAATTTTGTAGGAGAATTAAATTTAAAATATTTAAAACATTATGATGATATTAATACTTGATCTTAGTTTACTTTTTAAATTGGCCATTTAAATTGTTAAAACCTGTTGAAGAATTTTGAGACCTATCCAGAGATAAATTCTTAAATAGTAGATATCACATCAATCCTTGTGTAGTTGAAGGCTTTATGCGGGTTATTCAAGGTGAAGTGCAAATAAATAGGAAGATATGATTTATTGGATGTAAAATTAATTAGTTTTTAGAGTGACAGACTAAATTCTAATAATTTGGTTTATAGAAAGGGAACGAGTCATTGGTAGGGCCGACCATAGCCACCCTTGGACATCTAGTAGTGTGAGCCTAGATTAACCCATTCTACTAATAAAACATCCTGAACTAATCTATATATTAGTCAATGTTCTTTGCATCTGGACCAAAGGGTAAAGAATAGGAATGCTTCTAGTTGGCAAAATACCATAATCTAAATTCCCCACAAAAGATAATTATTCTAAAAATCTTAGATTAGTTGAAAAGGAGAAAGTTGTTTTTATACTTGCATTGAATTTTAATTACTGCTTGCTTTACTTTATTAATGCTTACTTGCTTATAGTAAAAATTGTTAGTAAATTAAATTCGAAAATAAAAAAAATAAAATAAAATAAAAATTTATATACATAAATGACTTTTAATTTGAAAATTTTCAAAATATTTCTTACATTTCTTACTTTTTATAAAAACACTATCCCTATGGGATCAATAACCAGGACTCCACTAGAGCCCTGTATTACTTGAACGATACGTATACTTGCATTTAAAATTGTGACTTTTACAATAATTATTTTAAAATCTAAATATAAAATCATAAGTAAAAGTAAACATCGCACATCAAGTTTTTGAAGCCATTTGACAGGAATTAAATATTCGAAAAAGTGGTATCAATTTCTTATATTTAAAAGCATATATAAAGTCGCATCGCATCTGTAGACACCTTCCTGATAGATTGGATATAAAGCGTCTTAGGTATGCTAATTTACCTTGGAAAGAACGTATTTATTTCTACACTTAAGGAGGAAGCATATCTAATGGGTCGATCTCGATTCCCTAATGACGAACAACGAATCCTAGAAATTTCTCGGAGGTAACACCGAAGGCGCACTTTAAGAGATTCATCTTGAGATTGTATTTTCATAATCATTTAAATACGATCCTCAAATCCTATAGGTCATTTTCCTTCACTTTTCTCTTTGGTATGTAGCACCGGCGTTCTTCAATCCAAACGACATCATGGTGTAGCAGTAAATCCCAGTGGGAGTTTTGAATGTTGTAAGTGTTGCATCTTCTGGAGCCATCTTAATTTTATTTTAACCTGACGATCCATCCATGAATGAGAAGATCTCATGTGCCGAAACAATGTCCACCATTAGTTCCCATATTGGTAACGGGAATTCATCCTTTGGACATGCCTTATTTAATTCCTTGAAGTCGACACATACCCAAATCTGTCAATTCTTTTTCTTCACTGTCACGACATTAGCTAACCATGTTCGATACTGATCTTCTAAAGGAAAGTTGGCGTCTATTAATTTTTTTTATTTTAGCTGTGACTTGTTTTATTTCGAGGCACATCCTTCTAGGATCTTGCTTCACTGGTGTTGTATTTTGATCCACTCCGAGTCGGTATACTGCAACTTCTGGGGATAATCCTGGCATTTCATTGTAACTCCAAGCAAATCAATCCAAGAATTCTGATAATAACTTGATCAAATCTGCAGACTCTTCTTTACTGAGTAACAAACTTATAAAAGTTGGTTGGGGCTGCTCCTCGGTCCTGAGGTTGATTTTCTTTAATTTTTCAAGTGTCAATTTGATCTCTTCTTCAAACTCTGGCGGAGCGTCATCTGTTGATCTTCAAACTCATCTTGAATGTCAAGGAAATCTTCTTCTTACTGACTAGTAACAACCATGCAAAATCCTGAGTCATCGACTGGTCCAATCGTTTCAAACCCAAGATCTTGTTTTAAATTGAGTTTCTTTCCATTTGTATTCCATAATTTTCAAATAATTATAATTTATCTTTTGGCATTTGCTTCAGCACATATCCTTGTTGAATTAATGTTTGTGCACATGGTGAAAAGTAACCAAAAGGTAATTCCATTAATTCATAAAAATCATTTTCCTCGAGAATTATACAAGGTTCAGAAGTAGAAGGAGAAGCTCAATAAAACTTAATTGATTTAAAACCATCATTATGAACTTTTTTGACCTCCTTACTCTCTATCTTTTGAGGATGGATTAGAGTTAGGGTCATGTCTTTAACATAGTGGTTAATCTGAATGTACATTGATTCATATTCATTCTTTTCTATGTCTTCTAGAGAGATCTTTAATTGAGGCTTCTTCTGACTTATCATCATTATTTATTTAATTGATTCATCTTCTTTGGAGCTTCCTTCTATGTCGATGTTGATCGTCTGCTTTTTCCGTTCAACAATCTGGTGAGTTCTTCATCGCCAATATCCCCAGCCTCGACCTTGAATGTGTGGCTTAAAAGAACCTCCACCAACTCATTGTGAAATAGTGGTGGGAGGATGTTGAAGCGGGGGTGAATTGTCCCTTTCCTGTAGTTCTTCTAGATATTCAACTTTGCTTGTCACAACTTCTCTTGAAAAGACTGTTTTCTTCAAGGGAGCGTAGTAGGCGACATCTTAGTGAATGCCCACTTCATGTATTGAGAACAGTTGTATATCTCCCATAATGCAATATTCTTGTCCATCTTTGTAGTATTTGATGCATTGGTGAAGCGACGAAGGGGCCATATTGTACTTGTGAAGCCACAGTCGACCAAGTAGGGTGTTAAATAAAGTATCTACATCGATAATATGGAATTTTGAAGTTGTTACTAGATTTCCAACTTTCATTTGCAGTGTTATAGATCTGAGGGCTCTTTCTCCTTTCTGGTTGAATCCTCTTAACATCATCTTATCTGTGGAGAGCTCTCGTGCATCGATATCCAAGTAGGCCAACGTCCGTAGACTCATTATGTTGAGCGATGCTCCCGGATCTACTAACACTAGAGAGTATAAACCTATCGATGATGATGGAAATGTAGAGCGGATGGTTGTGATCGGCTTTACTGAGTAGCAAATCTTCATCGGTGAAGGTTACGCCAAGTTTTTCTTTCAAAGCAGAAACTCCATCTAAGGTTGTACTAGCCAACTATGCTAAGCAACTATCTGGATCAAGCAGAGCATTGATCAGATTCTCTGTCATCTCCTTTGACAGGATCAAAGCGTCGTAAATGCTTAGTTTGGCTGCAATTTCCTGAGATGAGCTAATATATTATAATCCACCTTGTTTAAACTTTTATACTCATTTCAAATTTGTACTTCTTCCGTTGCTGGATGCACTTCTTCTTGATTCATTATCTACTTTCCTTTCTCCACTAGAGATCTCCTTGGTTGTAGTACCTTGCCACTTCTTAAATGTACTTCTATTATTTCTTCCTCCTCTAGATCCAGAGGTTCTCTTATCACTGTAGATAGCTCTTCTAGTACTATTTATGTATCTGAAAGGTCCAAGTCAATTACAAGCAGAGTTTCATTACACTCTAAGACTGGTTCCTCACTGCTCGCGTTATCGTAACTAGTGTTGTTGATAACTCGTTCATTTTCATAGACGTTCTCATCGAGAAATAATATGATTTGAGGATCATCTTGGGAATCAAAATTAGGGTTAGATGGGTTGTAATTAGTTACGTCATCACTAGAGACAGTAAGAACGTAGCCAAAATCATTTCTATTACCATTATGAGACCCTGAAGGGGCATAAAGATAATCATAATAAGTCAAAGGTTCGAGGGGTTTCACCCCCGAATCTGAGACAACCAATCTAACAGGGGCGTTCCCTATCCTACCCTTAGTGCTATTTTTCTTAACTTCATTCGTGATCTCCTTCTTCTTTCTTTCCCACTGTGACAATTTCCTTGGTGAAATTTCTATCTTAGGCTGGGCTGGTGGTAGCTTCCGAGCAGCGGTTCTCCTTGAAGTGGATTGGATCTGATTCAGGACTCTCTTGAGCTTGTTCCAAATTTTACTCCATCCACCCTTACTAGCATATGGGTTAATTGAAGAGATTAGCTCGGCCAAAAACATATTTATAGAACCTCTTTCAGGTTCTTTCAAATATTCTTTCGGTATCGTTATATTTCCTTCCTTGTAATCCTTCTTGAGCTAATCCTTGAAACTGTAGCATCCTTCTATCTTGTGTCCAAGCAACCTGTGGTAGGGACAAAAGTTGAGTTGATCCTTCTTGTTCATTTCTTTTGATTTCTTCAGTTTGGGCAACCTGAACTCGGGCTTCTTCATCAAGTATTTGAACATCTTTTCTACAACATCGTTCTTAAAGGAGTAGTTCATGCAGAACCATTCTGATATTGTTGGACCTTGTCGTCCGTCTGCCCTGTATGACCTCTGATGCTGACCAGACTGGTTCCTATGCTGTGAACGAGGCTGACCATACTGTTAAGACTGAATGTACTGTAGAGGCTGACTGTACTGTTGCGGAGACTGCTTGGCCTAAATCCTTATCGACTGTTTCCCTTTGTCGACCATTGCCACTACACCAGATCTCATCTCATATGCTTTGACTGGTCTCGTTTTCTCTATTTTCTCTTGAGGATCCATATGCTTAACTTCATCTTGTAAGCTACTGGCTTTGCTAAGTAGCTTCTCGAAGGACTTAATGGTCAGACCCTTAAGCATGAAAGCCACTGGACCCTAGATACTCTTGAGTAGTATTTTGGTTGCATGTTGTTCCTACAGCTGAGACTCAAATTTCATGGTATGGTTTCTCCATCTCAGAATGTAGTCGAATAGAGTCTCATCGAGTTTCTGTCGTTCCACTATGAGACCACCTATAGTGACATGGTGTTGCACACTGGCGAATCTCTTCATGAACATGTTCTGCATTTCTACAAAAGTCTTTACAAATTCATTAGGAAGCTCAACATAGTAATCAAATGCAATCCCTGACAAGTTGTTGACAAACTGTCGGAACAACAATGCTTCATTCCCTTCTATGTTGCAATAACTGGCTCTGAAGTGTGTGATATGTTGTTGAGGATTTCCCGTCCCGTCGAACGTCTTTAAAGTCGGGGGAACGAAGCCTTTGGGGTAAGGCACAACATCAAACTACTCTGGGTAGGGTCTCCCCTTGAAATTGATGCTCCACCTTTGGATTGGACCAAGGCCTCCTGAACTTGCTGCTCGATCATTTGTTTGATATCCATTTTTGGTGGACTCAGAGCTGAATCCTTATTTGGAGGTTCATCCTCGTTAGTAGAAACAACTTCTCTTCTCTCATCCGTGATGTATACAATTTATGGCTGGTTAACTTCTGGAGATGCCACTGGTCATGACTGTGATTGTCCGTATAGTGCATTCATGGCAGTCATGGCGGCAGTTATCTCCTCCATCCTCTTCTCCAAACGACTAATCTGTTCATCTCTTATCAATATGGCCCTTTGAAGCTCATTCACGGGGTTCTCCTCATTAGGAGCATTGCACACATATTCTGTGGACCTTGTCTCGATGACATTAATTTCAATGAACTCTATGTAATCTGACATCTCGTAATATTCATTTTCAATATCTAGTCCCCGTTCTCTCGCTAATTCTGAAATTTGTGCTCAGAGCTTTCAGACTTTATCATCAATTCCTTTCTATCTAAACACCTTCAAATCCGTAGGTTTCCCTTGACTGTCACTCCTTTTTGCAATTGATTCAGAGGCAACGACGGTAGTCGCAACGGGAACATCAGACTCATGATACATCTTGTAATCCATAGGCTTCTCAGAGCGTACTGGTGCAATGACCTTCGGTAACCACACTTTCCTCTTAAAATTCAACATCTCGAGAGGGGGTGTTTCGGCGGAGACATCAGAGTGGTGAGAGGAAGTGTGCTCCCTAGGGTGTAGACCATGTACAGAGGGAAACAATCCTCTCTTATTCTGCCTTTTTTAGGATTCCTTATAATTGTCAGTAGACGATACTTTCAAACCTAGTCGGGACTTGACCGATTTGTGCACGGCAGTTGTCAGAACGGTGACAATAGCATCTAAAGTAGTGGTGGAAACCTCAACTCGTCTTTTCAAATGGTGTCTAACAGAAAACCAGACGAGTCGTTCCAACTTCAGAATTTCACTCTTTATTTTAGGGGATATTGGAAATCCCATTTTACTCAGGAGTTTGGCAATGGAACACCCTTTTGTTTCCGCCAATCTTCGAAGAAGGGTTTGAACTCGGGTGATGGGTGTGGGCCTCTCCCTTATCTCATCATAACCATGTGGTGATGGAAGCATAGCAGAAATCTTGTGGAGGCTTTCATCCCCAGTGGTATCAACCAACGGGTGAAACCTACTCCCTTGAAGGAGAAGAGAGGTATCTGGTAAATAGAGTTCCTCCTGTTGAGGAATCTCATCAGTTACTGGCAGACCTGCAGCTTGTGTCGGCTTTGAGAATCTTATGATTGTGGTTCCTTCTTTGAGATCTAGTTGTCAGGGGAATTCTAGAACTAGAACCAATCTCAAAGACTGACGCCATAGCAATAAAAGCATTATCAGAATCTTTTTAATGCAAAATTTCCTTCCCTTCGGCAGACGGGAAAGTAAGTGTGGTGACGGCAAAATTGGTTGCGGCAGGGGTGACAACTCTCCTAGGCACAGAGACGACTGACTTGATGGGGGCATTAGAAACATTCACCTTCTTAGTAGAAGTGAAATTTTTGTGGGAGTTCAGGTCGACCTCGGCAGACGACTCTTGGACTTCGGGGTAGCAACTTTTACGACAATGAATAGGGCTTTTCAAAGTATGACTTAGAACTCACTGTAGCTGGTCCAGAACTGGATCATTGGAGTTGTAAGATGGGCCTCACAGGAGGTGGGCAAGTTGCAAGAGAAAGTCAGTGTAGGGGCCGACATTGTGATTGTCAAAGGGAGAAGAATTTTGAAAGTTAGAGAAGGCTTAAACCCTTTAATCATAGTGCATCACTATGAAAAAGGTTGCTCTGTGAATTGGGCACAATTTCACTTCATTTTGAATTTTAGTATTTTATCTTATTTTAGATCTTCATATATTTTTAAAAAGGAGTTTAAGATTCAAGAGGGACATGGTTTGATTTACCGGTAGCAAGCTCGAACCCAGGAGGCACAAAGAAAAAAGTGAAGTGTGGGACCCCATCCAGGATCCCCTTCACAATGCACAATGCCTTGGTGAAACTTATTCACCAACACACCTATTGAAAATCAAGAAGAAACCTAAAGACTCTTGAACCCCTCTATTTAAGGATGGTCAAACAGATGGTCCTGAAATCGAGGAAAGTTGATCATACATTCCCAAGAAAGAAATGGGTAAATCATATCAATGGAAGAATGGTAATCTAGTCTCTGAAGGACATCAACACATTACCGATATATGAATATATATTTCCTTATCTTTATGAAGAGAGAAACAACTACTCATCGGGTCTCCAACAAATTGTCGACCGTTAAGTTCCATCTATGTTTGTTTCTAAGAAAATATAGAATATATATAAAATATGGTTTAAGTTTAACTAAATATACATATATATATTGATAGTATTTTAAATTTTAAAAATGAGATGGAGGGATCTCATTTATTTAGTATTTTAGATAAACAATCACAATATCACAAGCAATGCACCTATCCCGAGAGACAGACACACTACTTGATGATAAGCTCGATCAAATAAACTACAAAACTAATAACATCTATTTGTTCTGCAAATCATTTATATTGATCGACAATTTCCCGTACCTAGTATGAAACAACTAGATAGGGTTTATATTAATCTGCGGTCTTTAAGTTTTCTACAAGGGTAAGCTCCTATAGTTAATTACATCTTAGATAACCGAAGTCACCTAAGAAAACTTTTGATAAAGATCAAGATATATTTATATTCATGACTTCCAAAAGATAGGGTTCTTTAAGAAAATGTGATAATAGGAAATATAATAGGTGAGTAGCTCAAATTTCAAAAAAATTATTATAGGAATCCAAAAGAAAAGAAGACTAGGGCAAAAATGTAAATTTAAGACGAATCTTTGTGTTTTCCCAACTATCCTATGGTTTGGCTTTGATTTGAGATTATTATTTGATGTTTTATCCTGTCAATATTATTAATTAGGGCTTACATTCACTTGATACTGATCATGTGAATAGCTTGGAAGATGGGATGATTTATATCATATTTGATGACAACCTTGGAATCTAAGATGAGTTAGGGCTTATATTGCACAACATGTCATGCAAAGGCCTAATGAGATAAGTGAGGTTTTTTGCTGCACCAAGCAAGCTACCTCAGAGTCTGATAGCTTGTTGTTTATTTCTAAGGAGTTTTGCTATTGAAGATGGTCGTGCTGCCCACTATGCATGCTCAAAGCTCATTGTCATAGCAGGTTTTGTTTATAGAAGTGTCAATTGTAAGAGAAAAGAGAAGTTTCATGTTTTAGAAATATTTAAATTGAGGTGCCTTAATGTCTTATTAGGAGAATATTTAAATTGATTATGTCGACACCGGTTAGGATCCCACGGTTCCCTCATTCCGACACCACCATTTTCTTTGGATTCACTTAGTCTAAATGAATTTACTAAATTCAACTTAATGAGTTCGGTATTTTCATTTAGACCGTGGGAAAGCTCATTAGCAGCCATAGGTTGCATCCTCTGAGGTATTCCCGATCATCTGATAGTGATAATTTAATTTAGTTGCAATTCTAATTTTGTTTTGTTTGTGATTAAATTTTGAGTTGTCTTATATTTTGATTGTTGTGACTGTGAATTTTACCTCATTTTATTTTAATTTTGTTTTGTTTCAATTCTATGGCTATTCTAAAAGTTTTGCTTTTCATGCAGGGTGACATTGTTGTTTAACATGCAAACTTATAGGCAAGAAATATACAGTAAAGGAAGTACTGAAAAGAAGATGTTGTAAGCTTATAAAAGTGTACCTGGCGAGTCTTCTCCTTCCTCCACCTAAAATTTTAGTATCTTTTGCAGTAAACATTTATAATTTGCAGAAAAGTAAAAGTCTATAGATAGGTTCGTCATAGCCCTACCAAATATTATGTCATAACTTGGTGGGTCCTATTTATTTCATTTGGGAGAAGTTTTCCTTTAATAAGTATGATAAATTCAGTTGTCCTACAAAGTGTCCAAAAGACTTGTAAGAAGATCTAGAGGATACTTATGTATTTCACAACCCTTTTGAACTTTCTTGAGTTCACTTGGACTTAACATAAGTATCAAATGATTCACCTATTTCAAACCCTTATGTCATTGAGCTAATGTTTTAATTGTCCTAAAAGGTGGGGTAGATATCACTTGATATTTAATTTCAGAATTATGTAAGTGGGGCATTTAGAGGAAAATTAATTTATGAAAGAATTCAACCAATTTTTATGGGCTTGTAGTGCTTCAAATTTATCTTAAAATTAATTATTTTTTTCTTTTCTAAACCTCATTAGTCAAATTTCAATTAAACCTAGCTCACTACTACGCCCTTAAGACTTTAGTGGATATATGTGAGAGTTTTTTTAGAAAATTTAAGTCATATAATTATCATTATTGTCAAATTAATGAAACAACAAATAGGGGTATATAATTGATGAATTATTAACTTCAAAATTAAAACCCCTAAACTTAAGAATCTTTTAGTTTAACTTTCTTCCAAATTAATGTGGTTAACACAATCATAACCTTATCTTTTAATGTGACATAAATGAGATGGGTTTCTATCATTTATCCCTTATGTATCAATCCTTCCAATATGTTTGTTAAGATCATACATTACCAATTTCCCTCTTAAATTAAGCCTAAATATTGATTAAGGCAAAATTCTTCAAAATTACAATTTTGCCTCGAAAGCCTAAACACTCAATAAATAATCAAATTTAATTCAAATGACTTCAAAATGTTTATATTACCCTACTTATGAGTCAATTAAAGCATTAAAGGAGATAATGTGATTTTTCTTAACTTAATTTAATTTATATAATTATATTTATGCAAAATAGGGATTTTCAAAGAAAATTCATTAACTTAATAAAAATGAAACATATGTCCCAAGAAAATTACTGGAGGTTTACATAGACCAGAGAATCATTTGGACCAAATTTCATGATTTTTTTAATTTTAATTTAATTATTATAATTATTTTAATTTTTTGATTATTAATAAAATAAAAAATAATTTTAATTTGAAAATTATGTTTTATATTTTTCAAAAATCTCTTTGAGTTCAGGGAATTCAGAGGACCAAATTTTATATTTTTATTATTTATATTTTAATTATTAGAGTTATTTTAGTGAGAAATTAAGGAAATTCAATTTTTAGCCTTCAAAAATAATTTTAATCCTTTAAAATTTAATAACTTTATTTAGAGAATTAGAAAAATTATTCTAATTGTTCTTGCATGATTAGGAGGCAATTTAGAACATTTCCATCAATTTTATTAATTCTGTGAATTTTATTAATTTTTAATTATTTAAAAAATAAAATAATGGATAAAAATGAAAAAATTTTTTAATTACAATTTTATTTTTACAAAATTTCCCTAGTCATAAGGAACTCCCAAAACCAATTTCATAATTTTCTAACTTGGATTTTACTTATTATAGTTATTTTAATGACAAAGATGATATTTAACGTAGAAAATGAATTTAGGTGATCAAATCAATTCCAAATGACTTCAAATTTTTTATGAAAGTCCCTCTGACCTTAAACCACAGTGAAAAGATTTTTAGGTTATTTTCATTTATACTTAGTCCAATTTATTTTTCTTTAGAGTTTATTGTTTAATTAAAATTAAGGTTTGTTGACCTCACTTTTGGTTGAGGTCTAGTCTCTCTTTAGAATAGCCTAGGGTCTAGCCGTAGGACTCTCGTGGTGACTTTCTTAGAAGACTAGTCATGGAACCCTCCCCATAGAAATTCAAACCTTTTTTAGCTTCACTAGGAGTTTTCATATGCTTGAGTCCTAACCTCCACCTTTTGGTAGGAATAAGGCAAGCATAAGGAAGCCTATGGGAAGTCTCTTATAGATGGTCTAACCATAGGATTTACCCTGAGTGAGGTCTGGAGCTCACCACTCACATGCACTCATTCCCCTAAACCTTTGGAAACTCATGTAGATGGTTATTCTCAACTCTTGGCATCATGCTAGGGTTTGACTAGTACCAATACATAGAGGACCAAATGTGAGTGACCCTTGTTCCATAGCTCAATTTAAACCATCTCATGACATTCATCTCAAACCAACCTTCAATTTTCCAAAATTTCAATTTTTTGGCCCCTAGCCTCCCAAAATGCCCAAAATTACCCAAAATTCTTCAAATTCACCAAAATTCCCCAAAAATCATTCCAAGATATTCCTTACCACTCAAATGGACCATCCATGACCAAAAATTCCAAAATTTCCAAAAATACCCCCCAATACCATCAAAATACCCAAAATACCCTTTTAGACAAAAAATCCAAAAATTCCAAAAAATTCTCACAAAATTCCAGAAAATCCTAAAAATTCCCAATTTTATTTTGTTCAACTACACCATAAGAAAATTTTGTCAATTTAGTCCAATTTAATCAAACAAACCCCAATTTGGCCCATGTAGCCCGAAAATGCCCAAATCAAACCCAATATTGACCCAATTGACCAAAATCTTGGTCAAATTCAATTTCAAACTTCAATTAGACATCCTCAATATCAATCTAAACCAAATTTAAGCCCAATGTGACCCACATTTGAATCCAATTCTACTTGAAATCCAAAATCCCCAATTTTACCTAAATAATCCAAAATCCCCTAAATAAACCCAATGTCAATCAATTCCTCCCAAATTTCAATCCCAAACTCTTTATAAAACCTCCTTAAACTGAATTGAATCATCAATTGTCCACAATTTGGGCTCAAGTTTTACCCAAATCCATTTTGGTCCAAAACCCCCAATTTTGACCCAAATTGAGCACAGGTCCTAAATTCACCAAATTGACCCTCTAAACTTTATCAAATCCATTTTATGTCTTCATGAAAAATCTTTGAGACAACCATATCTACATTATTGTTGATGGCCTCTGGACCTCATTCCCACTCAAACTCAAGATAACTTGACCCAAACCCAAATGAACCTAATTGAACTAATAATTCAAATCAAACCAAATTAAACCAAAATTAATCAAATTGGCCTCATGGAAGCCCTAATATATATATATATATATATATATATATATTTTTTAAAAAGAAGGGGCTCAGGGCTCCTTACATGTTAAAATGAAGAAATCATTACAAAATTTTTGGGGGGTGAGTCCCAAACAGCACCCAATGGAAGAAAGCAAAATGAGACAAAGAAAATACAAAAAACAAAAGCCCCCACTGAAGCAAAAAGTAACAGGGGGAAGGGCCAAGAAGACCATAGGAGGAAAAACAACAGAATAGAAAGAAGAGGAATCCATCACTGCAGAAGTGTCACCCAAACAAAGCAAAAACCAAACAGAAGTGCAGTCCCTCAGATGTTCGAACTTCGAGATGATATATATATATATATATATATATATATATATATATATATATATATATATATATAAAATAAAATAAATACATAAAATAAATAAAATAAAAAATGTCCCTCCTCCATATCTCTCCTCCATGCCTCTTCCCTTACCTCTCCCTCACCCTACCCGCCACCCTAAAGCCCACCTCACCTCCACCACACCTTCTCCTTACCTTCACCATGCCTCCACCTCACCACTCCCTTACCCCCTCCTTAACTCCAAAAAAATTGTCAGCCCCCCACTTAACCCTCTCATCATCCCATTTTTACCCACTTCATTCACTTCATCACCATAACTCCTCATCCCCCCCCCCAAATTCCTCTCCTAGCCGTGAGCCTCCCTCCTCTTCCACTTTTTCTTCCAAGCAAGCCACACCCTACGCAAAACCCTCCTAGCCGTGAGCTTCAACAAGGGCTTCTCCAAGGGTACTTCCATCACCTCCTCCAAGCTAAGGTAATTCATCCCCCTCCCTTTTATTTTGTGAATATTTAAGCTTCAAAAAAAAATTCTTCACCCTACTCATGCTTAGCCTAAGATCCCACACATACATGCATCTTGTTTAGGTTTTTTTTTTTTCCCTTACATAGATTTTCAAATTTATGTGCAAGTTGTTTAACTTTTCACAAATCTTCATGTATCCTATTTCTAAATTTTTCCATGTTTAGCCTTAAAGTTATCTTTCATGAACATGTTCAAATCTTTATATGTTTAGCCATAGGAAATCTTGCATGCAAATTATTTAGTTTTTCACAAGTTTCTTTTCATGAAAATTATTTAAACCTTTTCATGCAAATTATCTAATTATTTAACTAGCTTAAATATTTACAAATCTACCACCTAATTTTTACTAACTTGAAAAATGAATTTTAAAATTTAAAAAAAGAAATAATATATCATAAAGGAAATAAAATAAAAGATAAAAGAGAAATAATCATAAGGATAAAATAAAAATAAAACAAAAGAAAATGAAATAAAAATCTAAAATATTAAATAACAAATGTAAAAATATAAGTGATATAATAATTGTAAATTTAAATAAATTAAATAATAACTTTACTAAATTTTAAATAAAGCAACTATACTAAATTAAATTAATTAAATTAAATTAAATAATAAAATAAATTAAAATAAAACCGAAAATAATAATTCAAATCAATAAATATTAAGTAATTATAAATTAAAGTGAAATAAAATAAATAAATAACAATTAATTAAATAATATATATATATATATATATATATATATATATATATAACAATCAATTAATTAAATAAATTAATAATAATTAATTAAATGAATAAATGATAATGAAGTAAATAAATCCCAATGAATTAAATATGATAATAAATTAAATAAATAATAAAGATAACAATAATTTTAATTACAAATAAAGGATAATAATTTTAAATAACACATAGTTAAAATAACAAAAAACATAAATAATAAATAACGATAATAACATAAAATGATAACACATAACAAAATAAACAATAATAAAATAATAAATAAATACAACAATAAAATAACATATAATAATAACATAACACATAAATAAATAATAACAATAACATAAGACAAAAACAAAATAAAACAATAACATATAACAATAACTCAACACAACCATCACAAATCACAACAATCATAACATACAACAACAATTCCGACCACAATACAATACCAACACGATAGCAATCAAACCTAGGATAGGCCTCCTGAGGCATGGTTTATTTTTCCCTTTATAAAGACCCCTTGGAAATTACAACTTGGTGTAGAAAACATAATAAGAATACCCTTATGCTTAGTGAATGCATGGAGTAACCCAAATTTTACCCGATGTCCACACAACCTTCCCAATTCACATTCCAAACTCAAAGTTCCTAGCTCCAAAAACAAACCAAAAAAAAAAAAACAAAACCAAAACCCAAAACTAGATTAAAATCAATACAAGATAAAATTCACCGCCACAACATTCAAAAGATAAAACAACTCAAAATTTAATCACAAACAGAACAACAAAAATATAATTACAACTAAATTAAAACGTCTCGTTGGATGATCGGGAATACATCGGATGATGTAACCCACGTGTTGCTAACGGGATTTCCCACGGTCTAAATAAAAGTGTGGAACTCATCCAGTTGAGTTTAGCAAATTCATCTGGACTAATTGAATCCGATGAAAATAACGGTGTCGGGATGACGGAACCGTGGGATCTTAATCGGTTCTGTTTAATCAACTTTAAGATTTTTTTTTAATTAAAACACTAAAACACTTGGACTCTAAGAATTTTCTAAACCAAAACACATCTCTCACCTCCTGATTTTCACCTTCTAAAACCAAATCTCAACAACAACGACAAAGAAGCTTGGAACATAGTGGGCTGCACGGCCATCTTCTTTAGCAAAACCTGAGTCTACTTCAGCTAAACTGTTCTTAGCATTAAAAAACTAGCCATAGGACTTCGAGGTAGTTCGCCTAGTGCGACATAAATCCTCACCTGTTCTTTTGGGTCTTTGTATAGCTCTTCTGTACAATATAACCCTAACTCATTTTAGGATTCCGAGGTTGTCGTTCGTTACGACATAAATCCTCACATCTTCCAGGCTATTCGTGTGATTGTTTCACACAAATGTAAGCCTTAATTTAATAAAATTGGTAGGATTGAAATCCAAACTAATTCTTTTCCAAAATTTAAAGCCCAACATTAGGATAGTCTGGGATGTCATCGAGGTTCTCCTCGAGATCTGTGACATCCCCTACCTTTCTTTTCTCTGACTTTGGAAATAATTGTTCCACATTACACCTTTCACCTATTGGATTTCCTACTACCAAACTTCATTGAAAACCCTACCTTTTGATTTCATGAAGATAGAAACCCCTAATCTAAATCGAGAGTTCTCTTAGGTGACTTCGGTCATTTGAGGGGTAATTAGCTATAGGGGCTTGCCTCTATAGGGAGCTTTAAAGACCCTACGTAATATAAACCCTATTTAATTCTTTCGTATTAAATAGGGGAATTTATCGGTCTACATAAAAGTTCGCAGACCAGAAAGGATGTCATGAATTTTGTAGTTTATTTGATCGAGTGATATCATCAAGTAGGGTGTCTATTCTTCGGAATAGATGCGTTACTTACAATATGATACTCGTTCATTCAAACTGTTAAATGAATGAGATTTGTCCATTCTCATTTTTAAAATTTAAAGTTCTATTTTCAAAACTAATATATATATATACATTAAATTAAATCTTAAGCTTTCAGCGGCCAACAACTTCTGGCGACTCCACTGGGGATTGTAGCTCTACTCTCCATCATGATCAGGGGTTTCTATCTTCATATATCGGCAATGTGTCCACGCCCTTCATGGTCCAGATTGTCATTCTTCCGTTGGCATGCTTCGCTCAGTTCTTTCTTGGGCAAGTACGGTCAACTCTCTTGATTTCATAACCATATGTTTGATCATCTCCAAACAGAGTGGTTCAGGAATCTTTAGAGTTTTCTTTTTGTGTGGGGTCGGACCCCCAATAGGTGTGTTAGTGCGCGAGGTGCGTTGTGAATTCAGCCAAGGACTGGGTCCTGAATTTCACTTTTACTCCGTGTCTCTCGGGTTTGGTTTGCTATCGGCAAATTAAACCAAATCTCTACTTTCATACCTTTCACTCAAATTTTGAAATTAAATGAACAATGTTAACAAATATAAAAGCCAAAAAATAAAAAGATAAATAAGGTGAAAACACCAAACAGAATAAGAGAGTTACCCAGTTTGCAGTACAAGTGCGGTAGCTTGAGTGCTTCCTTTGAAACTACAAGGCACGGACGTTACTGACTTCCAGAAATTATTTAAATGCCCGGATCGATGTCTTCACCAAAGTTGATCTTTTCTTTCGCCTCCGGAGTAGAGTTCACCGTTAATAGAGATGAGCTGTCTGATCTCGCAATCATTAAGTTTGGGTAAGTGTTCGATGATGTTGAAGTTAAGTTCGGGGATGTGACTATTGAAATGATGAAGCCTGAAATGATCAAGTCCGTTAAGCCTATTGTAATGTTCAACCTGAAGTCTGTTGAGGAACTCCCCATGCGAAAGAAGGAATGGATTGAAAAGAACTCTGTTGTCGTTACAAGCTTTGGGACGTCTCCTAAGGTTATTTCTGCTCCTACTGTTGGATTCACTACCGTTGTACCAGTCGCTTCGCTAACTAGAGAAAAAGATATTCTACATGAGGAAGAATCAGTCGATGCTTGTGTTCTACCATCTGCTAAGTTCAAGATTGAGTCCGATTTGAAGTCCGTACAAATGACAAAGGCACAGGAAAGGAAGCGCGATCAGGGAATTCTGAAGATCAAGCAGCCGCGACAGCAACCGCAACGGTCTGAAGAATAGTCGTTCCAGTTGAGACCATACCAGATAAATGGGAGACAGGGTCTGACACTGAATCAACGATTAAGCAAGTTATACCCATTCAAAGAGGAGTCGGTGTCACAGATATTCTATTACTTGATAAAGAGGCCAGAATTCAGACTACCGGAGCCAAAGAAACCAGAGGAGGCCGGCAAGAAAAATCATCTCTAGTACTGCCCATACCACCGAATGCTCGACCATACCATAGAAAACTCCTTCAGCTTCAAGGACTGGCTCGAGAAGAATTTCAGGAGCAGAAACTTAGCGTTCCCGAATGAGTACTTAAAAGAATTTGAAAAAGGATCTATAAATATGATTTTAGGTGATTCAACTGACTTATACACGACGACGCCGCTGCTCGAGGAAATAAGTGATGTTTCTTGAAAACCTCCAACTGATCTTAAATTTATCAAAGGAAAGTAAATTGAGTCTACCTTGGAAAAGCTTCGAGCTGGCATTGCACAACTGTCTAAAGATTAGAAAGAAGACTTCGAAGATGAAGATTACAACTTAACAGATTACATGGAGAGTGAATTCGCAGAAATCAACATCATCGAGACTCAAGCCATGTTAGCTGCGAGCGACACTCCCCTTTGTGAGGAGAACGCCGCGGATGAGTGGCAGAGGGCAGTCCAACAAAGAGATGAACATATCATCCTTCTCGAGAAGAAAATAAAAAAAATGACGACCGCTATGGCTGCAATGCAAGGACAGTCTCACTTATAGCAAGTGGCATCCCCGGAGATGAAATAGCCGGAGATTGTCCATATTACCGACAAACGAAGGGAGGTCGCTGCTGCAAACCGAGATGAACCGCCAAAGAAAGATTCAACTCAGAATATGGTACCAAAAAAAGACATTAAGCAGCTGATCGAACAACAGGTAAAGGAAGCCTTAGCCTAATCGAAAGGGGGCGCATCAATTTCAAAGGGTAGACCCTACTCGGAGGAGTTCGATGCCATCCCATATCCCAAGGGTTTCGTACCACCTTTGTTCAGGACTTTCGACGGGACTGGAAACCCTCGACAGCACGTTGCACACTTTCGAGTAAGTTGCTGCAACGCGGGGGGTAGTGATGTGCTACTGTTCTGACAGTTTATGAGCATTCTTTAAGGATCGCCTTCGACTAGTACGCAGACTTATCGAACGGTTCAATGAAGACTTTCGCAGAAATGGAGAATCTTTTTGTCAAGCATTTTGTCGGGGTTCGACACCATGTCACTATAGGCAGTCTTGTGGAAGAGAAGCAAAAGCCAGATGAAACTTTGGTGGAGTACATCCTACGGTGGAGAAACTTAAGTATGAAGTGCGAGCCTCAATTGCAGGAACAACATGCGATTGAGATCTTACTCAAGAGTATTCATGGGCCGATAGCTTTCATGCTTAAAGGACTTACATTAAGTCGTTTGAAAAGTTACTCAACAAAGCCAGCAGTCTGCAAGAAGAGATCGAGCATGCAGAGCCGCAAGAGAAGATTGAAAGCCCGAACCAGTGAAAGTTTTTGAGAAAAGATTTGGAACAGTAGCAACGATCGACAAAGGAAAGCAACTGATAGACATACAGACTGAGCAGTCACCTCGATACAGTCAGCAGCAGCGATCACCTCGATACGGTCGGCTTCCACATCGCAGTACGGTCGGCGGCTTCTTCGGCTTCGATCGACCACCTCAGTGGTATGTTCCACACCCACAGTAGTACGTTCAGCCACCAGAGCAGTACGATCAACAACCACCACAGTATATTCAGCATGTCCAACAGTACGGTCAGCGGTACAATCAGCCTAGTCAGCAGCCTTCTCAGCAGAGGTCATACAAAGCGGGTGGAAGACAGGTTCCAACAATATCAGATCGGTTACACATAAACTATTCCTTCAAGGATGATTCTGCGGTGAAGATCTTCAAGAATCTGATCAAGAAACCAGAGTTCACGTTGCCTGAGCCGAAGAAGCCGGAGGAAATGAACAAGGAGGACCACCCCAACTATTGCCCTTACCACAGGTTCGTTGGACACACTATAAAGGAGTACTTCGGCTTCAAAGAATGGCTTTAGGAGAACTTCAAGAATGGAAGCATAACAATCCCTGATGAATATTTGAAAGGAACTTAAAAGAGGTTCTATCAATATGATTTCGGTGATTTGTTTGCTTTAATTGATTCCTACGCAGTTGAGAATGGACGGGACACTTTTTTATTATTATTGTACTACTTTTGTTGCTTAGCATGATCAGTGTTGGTCTGTACCATTCCTCCTACTGCAATGAAAGAAAAGGAGTTTGTTTTTGTCTAGAATTGCTCAATATTTGGAAAGCTCAAAATTAGATATTTCGCTAAGACTTCGACTTCCAGAAAGAATGAAATTAATGTCTTAATGACTGGGTCCTTCATTTTAAGGAATTCGGACCGGGTCCTGAGTAAATTTCAAAATTAAATAGTGTGGTTGAAATACGAGTAATTGACTAGGGATATCACGAGCCTTTTAATTTCCTGCCATGTGGCTGGGTCCGGACTTTCGAATAAGTTATAATATCCCAAGATTCATATTAAGAAACATTTCAGAATTATTAATTAGGGGAGTTTCAACATTCAAAATCTTTAACAAAATATGTCTTGCCAGATACAGTAATTTTTAGAAAACAAAAGGAGCAAAAGAAAGATAATAAGAAAAAATTGAAGAGCTCCCTGAGAAGAAACTTGAGGTGAGGATAAATAAAAAATTGGTGTATGAGTTTGGACATTCAAAATCATTAAAGTGTGTTTCACCAGATATAATAATTCTCAGTGAAAAAAAAGAGGTTTCTCTAAGAAGAAGCTTGAGGTGGACATACAATCAAAAATTGGTGTTCGAATTCAAACATTCAAAATCTTTAAAGTATGCTTCACTAGATATAGTGATTCTCAGTAAAAGTGGAGCAAGAATAAAAAAAGGAAAGAAGGCTCTCTGAGAAGAAGCTTGAGGCAAACATATAATCAAAAATTGGTGTCTTAATCCTCCCCTGATTAATGAAACTTTAAAGACTACCTTAAGAAAATTCTTTCGATATTATGCTTTGAAAAGAGTCAAGTGATTATATGCCTTTATGTCAGTCATTAATTAGCTCAGAAATATCTTTGGACAGTGAAAAATATTTTGATCACATGAACAAAAATTTTGGGATCTGCTTAGGCCCAGGAAGAAGGAATTAAAGAAAAGACCACGTTATTAGCAATTAACGGAAATTCAACCCTGAAGTCATATCCTTCAGCGTCCAGCAAATACGACTCCATTGTCAATTCGAAGAACATCAGAGCAATTTCTTAAAGACAGTGTGGACAACTTCTAAGAATCGGTGACAAAGCAAATGATGACCACTACAAGCGAAGCAACGAAGTTGCAGCCTCCTCAGCTGCGACGTCCTTAGAAATAACACATCTTTATAGGTGCTTGAAAGGATATAATTCTGATAGCACCTTAAAAGGAGTTATTCTCTACAGTCGCCTTCAGTCAGTGTACGATACCTCAAAAAGTACTGCGCATCGCGATGTTTCAAAGATAAAGCTTTGTCCTACGAAACACCGATGCTGCACTTGTCTAAAACTGGGTACAAATCCTAAAACAAATGCAACAAAATAAAACTCTACATAAAAAAAAGGAAAGAAAGAAAGCATTTCCTTCTCAATCCCGAGTACCTCACTCTCTTTTGCATTACTTTCCGTTACTTTAGGGGTCGTCCCCCTTTTGCATTACCCTTTGTCGCTTTAGGGACCGCCCCCTATTACATTCCTTTCTGTTGCATTAGGGTCCGCCCACTATTGCGTCCTTTGTTCGTTGCTTTAGGATCTCCTCCTATCGCAACCTTTCAAGTATTAAATTCTGGGGATTGAGGATTCCACATCCGACTCTGTGGTGCTTTAGGGGCCGCCCCTATCGCATTCTTTGTTCGTTGCTTTAGGATCTTCTCCTATCGCAATCATTCAAGTATTAAATTCTGGAAGTTGAGGATTCCACATCCGATTCCATGTCCCTTTAGGGGCTGTCCCCCTCTTACATACCTTTCTGGTGCTTTAGAGACCGCCCTCTACTGCATCCTTGTCATCACTTTAGGGGCTATCCCCCTCTTACATACCTTTCCGATGCTTTAGAGGCCGCCCTCTACTGCAACCTTGTCGTCACTTTAGGGGTTGTACCTCTCTTACATACCTTTCCGGTGCTTTAGAGGTCACCCTCTACTGCACTATTGTCGTCACTTTAGGGGCCGTTCCCCTCTTATATTCTTTTCTGATGCTTTAGAGGCCGCCCTCTACTGCATTCTTGCCATCGCTTTAGGGGTCGTCCCCTATTGCACTCTTTGTCATTGCTTTAGGGCCGCCCCCTATTGCGCTCTTTACCGTCGCTTTAGGGGCCGCCCCCTATTGTGCTCTTTGTCGTTGCTTTAGGGGCCGCTCCCTATTACGCTCTTTGTCGTTGCTTTAGGGGCCGCCCACTATTGCGCTCTTCGCCATCGCTTTAGTAGCTGCCCCCTATTGCGCTCTTTTCCATCGCTTTAGGGGCTGCCACCTATTGCGCTCTCTATTGTCGCTTTAGGGGCCGCCCCCTATTGCGCTCTCTGCCATCGCTTTAGGGGCCGCCCCCTATTGCGCTCTCTGCCGTCGCTTTAGGGGCCGCCCCCTATTGCGCTCTTTGCCGTTTGTCACTTTAGGGGCCGCCTCCTATTGCGTTATTTGTTCGTTGCTTTAGGGGTCGCCTCCTATTGCGTTATTTGTCCGTCGTTTTAAGGGGCTGCTCCTTATTGCGTTCTTTGTCGTTGCTTTAGGGCCGATCCCTATTGCGTTCTCTTTCGTCACCTCTTGGGTTGGAAGTGAGTCCTTGCGCTTTCCTTCCCAATGCTTTAAATTTTTTCGATCAGTCTTTGAGTTGGATGTGAGTCCTTGCACTTTCCATCTCAACCGGTCTTGTCATTTTTCTAAATTTAAAACTTTTACTAAATCAAAGTCCAAAATTGAAATTGACATTGCAACTGAAATTAAAATTGAAATTAAATCCAAATTTGAAATTTGAAATTTGAAAATTAAAATTTTGTCAATCCTAAATTGACGGTTCACCATTTCCTTTATCGAGCGGAAACAACAACTCTCTCTTAATTCTACGTTCGGTCCTAAGTATTTACTTAGGCAGCTTTGTGTTGGTTTATTGATCTTTTCGGTCAATACCAATACACGCGGCGTGCCTGTCCGGCACACCCACCTATTGGGGGTTCATTTGTTGACCACACTTTTGTTTGAGGTCTAGTCTCTCTTTAGAATAGCCTAGGGTCTAGCTGTAGGACTCTCCTGGTAACTTCCTTAGAAGACTTGTCATGGAACCCTCCCCATAGAAATTCAAACCTTTTTTAGCTTTACTAGGATTTTTCATATGCCTGAGGCCTAACCTCCACCTTTTTGTAGGAATAAGTCAAGCATAAGGAAGCCTAGTGGCAGTCTCATATAGGTGGTCTAACCTTAGGATTTATCCTGAGTGAGGTCTAGAGCTCACCACTCACATGCGCACATTCCCCTAAACCTTTGGATACTCATGTAGATGGTTCTTCTCAACTCTTGGCATCAGGCTAGGCTTTGACTAGTATCAATACATAGAGGACCAAATGTGAGTGACCCTTGGTCCATAGCTCAATTTAAACCATCTGATGACATTCATCTCAAACAAAGCTTCAATTTTCTAAAATTTCAATTTTTTGGCCCCTGACCTCCCAAAATGCCCTAAATTACCCAAAATTCTTCAAATTCACCAAAATTCTCCAAAAATCATTCTAAGATATTCCTTACCTCTCAAATTGACCATCCATGACCAAAAATTCTAAAATTTCCAAAAATACCCCCCAATACCCTCAAAATACCCAAAATACCCTTTTAGCCAAAAAATCTAAAAATTCCAAAAAAATTCTCACAAAATTCTCAAAAATTCTACAAATTCCCAATTTTATTTTGCTCAACTACATCATAAACAAATTTTGTCAATTTAATCCAATTTAATCAAAAAAACCCTAATTTGGCCCATGTAGCCCAAAAGTGCCCAAATCAAACCCAATCTTGACGCAATTGACCAAAATCTTGGCCAATTTCAATTTCAAACTTCAAGAAGACATCCCCAATATCAATATAACCAAATTCAAGCCCAATGTGACCCACATTTGAATCCAATTCCACTTGAAATCCAAAATCCCCAATTTTGCCTAAATAATCCAAAATCCCCTAAATAAACCCAATGTCAATCAATTCCTCTCAAATTTCAATCCCGAACTCTTTATAACACATCCTTAAACTGAATTGAATCATCAATTGTCCACAATTTAAGCTCAAGTTTTACCCAAATTGAACACATGTCCTAAATTCACCAAATTGACCCTCTAAACTTTGTCAAATCCATTTCATGTATTCATGAAAAATCTTCGAGACAACCATATTTACATTATTGTTGAAGGCTTCTGGACCACATTCTCACTCAAACTCAAGATAACTTGACCCAAACCCAAATGAACCTAATTGAACTAATAATTCAAATCAAACCAATTTAAATAAAAATTAATCAAATTGGCCTCCTCGGCAGCCCTAAATATATATATATATATATATATATATATATATATATATATATATATATATATATATATATATATATATATATATATATATATATAATAAAAAAATACATAAAATAAATAAAATAAAAAAATATCCCTCCTCCATATCTTTCCTCCATGCATCTTCCCTCACCTCTCCCTCACCTCTCCCTCACCCTACCCGCCACGCTAAAGCCCACCTCACCTCCGCTTTGCCTTCTCCTTACCTTCACCATGCCTCCACCTCACCACTCCCTTACCCCCTCCTTAACTCCAAAAAAACCGTGAGCCCCCCCACTTAATCCTCTCATCATCCCATTTTTACCCACTTCATTCACTTCATCACCATACCTCCTCTTCCCCCCCCCAAAATCCCTCTCCTATCCGTTAGCCTCCCTCCTCTTCCTCTTCTTCTTCCAAGCAAGCCACACCCTACCCAAAACCCTCCTAGCCGTGAGCTTCAACAAGGGCTTCTCCAAGGGTTCTTCCATCACCTCCTCCAAGCTAAGGTAAGTTTCTTCCCCCTCCCTTTTATTTTGTGAATATTTAAGCTTCAAAAAAAAAAAAATCTTCACCCTACTCATGCTTAGCCTAAGATCCCACACATACATGCATCTTGTTTAGTTTTTTTTTCTTCCCTTACATAGATTTTCAAATTTATGTGCAAGTTGTTTAATTTTTCACAAATCTTCTTGTATGCCTATTTCTAAATTTTTCCATGTTTAGCCTTAAAGTTATCTTTCATGAACATTTTCAAATCTTTATATGTTTAGCCTTAGGAAATCTTGCATGCAAATTATTTAGTTTTTCACAAGTTTCTTTTCATGTAAATTATTTAAACCTTTTCATGCAAATTATCTAATTATTTAACTAGCTTAAATATTTACAAATCTACCACCTAATTTTTACTAACTTGAAAAATGAATTTTAAAATTTAAAAAAAGAAATAATATATCATAAAGGAAATAAAATAAAAGAGAAAAGAGAAATAAACATAAGAATAAAATAAAAATAAAACAAAAGAAAATGAAATAAAAATCTAGAATAATAAATAACAAATGTAAAAATATATGTGACATAATAATTGTAAATATAAATAAATTAAATAATAACTTTACTAAATTTTAAATAAAGCAACTATACTAAATTAAATTAATTAAATTAAATTAAATAATAAAATAAATTAAAATAAAACCGAAAATAATAATTAAAATAAATAAATATTAAGTAATTATAAATTAAAGTGAAATAAAAGAAATAAATAACAATTAATTAAATAAATATATATATATATATAGCAATCAATTAATTAAATAAAATTAATAATAATTAATTAAATAAATAAATGATAATAAAGTAAATAAATCACAATGAATTAAATAAGATAATAAATTAAATAAATAATAAAGATAACAATAATTTTAATTACAAATTAAGGATAATAATTCTAAATAACACATAATAAAAATAACAAAACACATAAATAATAAATAACGATAATAACATAAACTGATAACACATAACAAAATAAATAATAATAAAATAATAAATAAATACAATAATAAAATAACATATAATAATAACATAACACATAAATAAATAATAACAATAACACAAGACAAAAACAAAATAAAACAATAACATACAACAATAACACAACACAACCATCACAAATCACAACAATCATAACATACAGCAACAATCCCGACCACAATACAATACCAACACGATAGCAATCAAAACTAGGATAGACCTCCTGAGGCATGGTTTATTTTTCCCTTTACAAAGACACCTAGGAAATTACAACTTGGTGTAGAAAACATAATAAGAATACCCTTATGCTTAGTGAATGCATGGAGTAACCCAAATTTTACCCGATGTCCACACAACCTTCCCAATTCACATTCCAAACTCAAAGTTCCTAGCTCCAAAAACAAACCAAAAAAAAAAAAAAACAAAACCAAAAACAAAAACTAGATTAAAATCAATACAAGATAAAATTCACCGCCACAACATTCAAAAAATAAAACAACTCAAAATTTAATCACAAATAGAACAATAAAACTACAACTAAATTAAAATGTCTCGTTGGATGATCGGGAATACATCGGATGATGTAACCCACGTGTTGCTAATGGGATTTCCCACGGTTTAAATGAAAGTGTGGAACGCATTCAGTTGAGTTTAGCAAATTCATCTGGACTAAATGAATCCAATGAAAATAACGGTGTCGGGATGACAGAAACGTGTGATCTTAATCGGTTCTTTTTAATCAACTTTAAGATTTGTTTTAATTAAAACACTAAAACACTTGAACTCTGAGACTTTTCTAAACCAAAACACTTCTCTCACCTCCTGATTTTCACCTTCTAAAACCAAACATCAACAACAACGACAAAGGAGCTTGGAGCATAGTGGGCAGCACGGCCATCTTCTTCAGCAAAACCTGAGTCTACTTCAGCTAAACCGTTCTTAGCATTAACCAACTAGCCATAGGACTTCGAGGTAGTTCGCCTAGTGCGACATAAATCCTCACCTGTTCTTTTGGGCCTCTGTATAGCTCTGTTGTACAATATAAACCCCAACTCGTTTTAGGATTCTGAGGTTGTCATTCGTTACGACCTAAATCCTCACATCTTCCACGCTATTCATGTGATTGTTTCACATAAATTTAAGCCCTAATTTAATAAAATTGCCAGGATTGAAATCCAAACTAATTCTTTTAAAAAATTTAAAGCCTAACAATAGGATAGTCTGGGATGTCATCGAGGTTCTCCTCGAAATCTGTGACATCCCCTACCTTTCTTTTCTCTGACTTTGGAAATAACTGTTCCACATTGCGCCTTTCACCTATTGGATTTCCTACCACCACACTTCGTTGAAAACCCTACCTTTTGATTTCATGAAGATAGAAACCCCTGATCTAAATAGAGAATTCTCTCAGGTGACTTCGTTCATTTGAGGGGTAATTGACTATAGGGGCTTGCCTCTATAGAGAGCTTTAAAGAGCCCAGGTAATATAAACCCTTATTAATTCTTTCGTATTAAATAGGGGAATTTATCGGTCCACATAAAGATTCGCAGACCAGAACGGATGTCATGAATTCTGTAGTTTATTTGATCAAGCGATATCATCAAGTAGGGTGTCTATTCTTCGGAATAGATGCGTTACTTGCAATATAACACTTGTTCATTCAAACTGCTAAACGAATGAGATTCGTCCATTCTCATTTTTAAAATTTAAAGTTCTATTTTCAAAACTAATATATATATACATTAAATTAAATCTTAAACTTTCAGCGGCCGACAAGGTTATAATTAATGAGTTAAACCAAGTTTATATTTTTTCTGTGTTCCTCTAGTCACAGTAAACCTACCAAACTTTACTTTTTATTTTTCTGATAAATATTTTAATTAATTTAATTTTTATACCCAAACAGGCACCTACAACTTGAAAAATAGGGATCTCTTCATTGGGAACTTCTCTTATCTTGGAAAAATCAGGGAAGATCCCCCATGATAGAGAGAACAAATGCCCTAAGTTTCAAGAAATGGGGAAATGTACATGCATATGAAGAATCAAAAGATTCCATACTGTATTTAATTAATTAAAAATAAAATAATTATCAAGTAAACTTCAAACAATTCCACATTTCACTAAGCAAGAGGTTATTTTTTATATTTTTCTGATTTTTCTACCCAAATTATGGATTTTTGTAGTTAGACTAATTTAATGGAATTAATTAAATCTTGATTTTGCTACTTAAGTGATGAGGCCCCATGGCATCATGGGCAGCTTTGAAAGACCATGCGGCGCACTCCCATTCGATGCCGCCATCTAACTAGACATTCATGCGGCTGCGCTTTATGCAATGTGCTCCCATCTGACTCCATCTAGACCGTTCAAGTGAAACATGTGTGATCCAACGGTTGTGGGTCATCATCTTCACCTGGTTCATCCCAAGCACCGTCCACCTTCTAGCCTTAAGAACTCAAGCTAGACTCAACCAAATCACATGGGTTTTGTTTCTATGGACTCATCTGACTTAGACAAACCTATTTATATAGCTAACTTAGCCTGAAATTAACCAAATGTACATAGCGAATCAAAACAAGCTCGAGAGGGGGAGAAAGTTCATTACGTTTGTCTGAGAGGGGAGGCCTCAATCAGATGGTTGTAGTAGCTTCGAATTGTCACAACGAGCCTCCAGATGAAGACATTTGCCATGGTGAAATGTCTGAACCCAAGTTTGACCAGACTCGATTTTAGGTATTGATCGAAGTCTATGGTAGAGGCTCTCTGTGATGGGGCTTTGATTGAGGAACTTCTTCTCCTACTCTGATGATGGTATAGAGCAAGTTGGTTTGGGGTTTCTGGTAGTGGGGAGATGTAATTGAATTTATCCTAGTTTTGGCTGAAATTTTAGTGGAGAAATTGGCTCTGGACAGTGGGATTCAATCGCTAAGGATGGTGTGATTGCACTCAAGAAGTCTCAGGGAAGCTTTGGGAGCCATTTGGTAGAGTTTCCCCAAGGTAAATGCTCATCCTCTATTTGGCCATGAAGAGGGTGGGCTTAAACAGTCATGGCTAGGGCAGAGCTCAAGGCCTCAATTTAAGTGCATTAGGCCGCTTATATTGAGGACTGTAAGGCTCTAATGGTCATCTGAGCTTGACAAATCAGGTGGGCTCAATTGGGCAAATAATCAAGTGGAGTGGCTCTCAATTTTGGTTCCTCTCGAGACCAGGTTGGCTGTCCAGGCCAAGGGAGCTGGCCAGAGGTAAGGTGAGCCAAAGGTCAGGCCATCATGGTGAGTAATTAAGCTGGTTATGGCTTTAGGTAAGAGATCTTCCTTGTTTTAGCCATAAATGGGGTGAAATCCCCTAGTGTAGGGGACCTTTGGTCCATGGCTCATGTATGTTGGGCTACGTGGTCCCAAGGTGGTTACTAGGGTCAATTTGGTGATTGTGGATGGCTTGGTTTGATCAATTTGGCTTATGGATGCAATTTTGGGCCACGTGGGTTCATGTTAGGCTTGGTTGGGATCAAGATTGGGTTAGGCCCAATTCATTGAGCAAAATGATGTATATGGTTGTCATAAAGTGTTTAGAAGAGTATTGGGGTAGTTTTGAATAGGTTTAGGGGATCAATTCGTTTGATTTGAGTATTTGGTCAATTTTTGGCATGTTGGGTTAGCTTGGGTTTAGGTTAGGCTAGAGTGGGGCAAAGGCCAATTGATGGTTTAAAATTGTCTAGGGGGATGTCATAGAGAGTTACCAACATTAATTGGTGTAAATTTTAGGGTTAGGACATTCAATTTGGTGGTTTTTGGACATGTGTTCATATTGGGGCAAAATTAGGATTTTTGAATTTGGTTGGACTTAGGTGAGGTTTGGGCTCAAAATGGGGGCCATTTATGGTTCAATTGGGTGTAGGGGAATGTCATTAAGAGTTTAGGATTCAAAATTGGGGGAAATTGAATGGTATTGGGTTCAATTGGGGGAATTAGGCCATAGGGTCAAAATTAGGGCTTTTGATTTGAGTTGAAATTGAGCTTGCAATTGGGTCAAATTGGACTTAGACTTGATTTTAATTAGGATTGGGGATGTTGAATTAAAGTTTGGAAATGACATTGGGCAAGATTGAGGTCAATTTGGGGGGACATTTGAGGTAATTTGGGCATTTTAGGCCTTAAAGGGCAATTTGGGGCTTTTGGTAAAAAAATGGGTCAATTTGATCAAATTAGGTCAAATAAAGTGGTTTAAATTGAAATTAGGAATATTTGGAGGATTTTGGAAATTTTTGGAATTTTTGTGCTGGGAGGGCATTTTGGTAAATTTGGGTATTTTGGGAGTCTATAAGGAATCTTGGTTGATTTGAGGTGTTTTGGGTATTTTGAGTCGTGAGGAATGTTTTTGAATGGTATTTGGGAGATTTTGGTATTTTGGGTGATTTTGGGGATTTTAGACAAAATTTGGGTTTTAGAGTTAATTTGGTCATTTGGTGGAGTTTAGGGGCAAAGGGGTCAAAATTTTGGGATTTTTTGTAAAATTTAGAGTTGAGTGAGATTGATAACCCATTTGAGGCATGGAATAAGGGAATTCCCCATTTGGATCCTCCATGTGCTGGTACTAGTCAAGCCTTAGTTTGGGGCTAAGAGCTTGGGGGAAACCACCCACAAGAGTTTCCAAAGGAGTAGGGGATCAAGTGTGGAGAAGTTTGGTTCAGGGTTGTGAGGAAGTGTGTGAGAGTGTAATGTGTAAGTGTGTGTAAGCCTCACCCAGACCACTCAGGGTAAGTCCTAAGGCTTGATCATTCTATAGGGAACTCACCTTGAGCTATCTTATGCTTGGTCTTGTCCTCCTAAGTACTTAGAGGTTGGAATTTTAACATTTGAAAGCTCCAAGTGAAGCAAAGAAGTGTTTTGATTTTCTATGGGGTGAGGGTTCCATTGCTATTCTTCTAAGATAGTCACCAGAAAAGTCCTATGGCTAGACCCTAGGCTATTCTAAATAGAGACTAGACCATAACAAAAGTGGGGTCAACATTAATTAGTTTTCATTTTAAGGAAATAGATAAAGAAGTTTACTTAGAATCCATGAAGAAAACAAAACAAAAAGTAGTTTTAAAACTATAAATCATGTAGAAAACACAAGAAGTCTCAATTAAAACCAAATGAAGTACAAAGATAAAAACTTTTCTCAAATTCCTCTCCACCAAACTCTTGAAGTTCATTTGAATATCTTCCTTTCACTATACAAGACTTCTTAGAACTAGTTGCCCAACCCAACAGGGATTAAATCACTTTAAAACAATGGATTTTTAATTAGAGATCTCTACTCACCTTCCCTTTTACTAGGAATGAGATAAGTGTGATGAAACCCAAAGTAAGAATGCTACAACTTCTTACTATAACTACTCTTTAAACTCTGTAAAAACTAACTCTAAAACTCTTTCTACGGCCTCTCCTTCTCTTCTTCAGGTCCATTCTTTTATACTTTCTCAAAAGTTTCCTTGGTTTTTTTTCAAAGTGTGTCCATATTCAATGAAACTACATAAGAGGTGCATCCATTCAAGTGAAATTTTAATGTCTTTTAGCACCCTTGATCAGTTACCCACGTTTTTAACAAAGGGTTCCTCAAAAACCTCTTCAAAATTCAACAAAAATTCCTTGAAATTACAAAGTAACTACACTGCGCTTAAGTACGGGGTCTTTGGTGCTTAGGCGCGTCCTTATTTGTCTGTTGGTGCATAGGCACCAGATCATGGCGCTTAGGCACCACAGTTCATTTTAACACCTTCATTTTGTTCCAAATTTTATCCTTTTTCACTCCTTTTGACATAATTAGTCCATTTAATTGTACGTGAAAGAAAAACACACAAATACCTTCCATTAAAGTGCAATATCATCAAAAATAGGTATAAAAATGTGTATAAAATATTATTTATTTTAGGTATATCAGTGACCCAAAATGAACACAAAATGAAATCGAACTTCAATAAAAGTTAACCTAAATTGAAAAATGAACAATTAATCCAATAAAATCAACTAAACAATCCAACTCAAAATCCATGAATTTTCTCTTTCTGAGGGGTTCGACCCTCCTTGACTTGCAACATCTTAACATGGGGGCTTATTTGATCAAAACTACTTGCACCACAAAATTTCTACTTTTTTTCTTTATAAAATGAGCATGATTCAAACTTTTGGTTATAACTACCATTACCATTATGTAACCACTTTGTTACCATGCTTGCAGTTTAATTTATTATAACTTGAGCTAGACACTTCTTTTTTCAAAATGGAAATGGGCATTGGATTCCTTACTTCATTAAAAATGGTATATACTTATGTTTTTCCATAACTACCCTTACTACCATGAAAATTACTTAAATTCTTATCCGATTTACTAAAGTCCCCTCCATATCTTCTTAAATCTAGCCCTCCATTCCTCTCCTTAACTCCCTCCATATGACCCATCCACCTCATCAATCCACCCATTTATTTTCATTGGTCCACTTCACATAATATTTACCCCCCCCCCAACACACACACAACCACACACACACTCCTTCAAAACACGACTTCAACCCTCTCCCCATTCATCTCCTGTCCTTTCCCATTCAATCTCCCTATTTCCTTCCCCTCCTCTCCAAACTAAGCCCCTCCTCCTTTCTCTCTCCACATCCTGTTCTCTCCACTTGACAAATTGAAGCCATCATCAAGGAAAGCTTAGAATAAAAGATACCAAATCAAAGATGAACATAAACAAAGGGAAGGAAATCCTACACACTTATATGTTCTTCCCTTTCCAATTTTGCATGAAGTGAACTATGACATTGTATTTTGTTCCCTTTCCATTTTTGCATGAAGTGAATAATGAATCTTGCACGTTCTCCCTTTCTAATTTTGCATGAAGTGAAACATGAAATTTATGTTCTTCCCTTTCTTATTTTGATCGAAGTGAATTGCAAAATTTGTGTTCTTTCCTTTCTAATTTTACATTAACTGAACTATGAAATTTATGTTCCTTCCATTCAAATTCCCTTGTTTCATGAAGTAAGCCATAATGTTTGTCTTCTTTCTTTTTAAATCTTGTTGTATGTAAGCCATAATGCTTGCGTTAAGTGTGTGTTGACTTTGTCTTTCTTTTTCATATTTTTGACATGGAAGAATTCCTCATTTCACTCTTTCAACACGAATCTCATTTTCTTTTCCCATTTCTTCCACTCACACACCATAGCCAAAACTCTAACCCACTAAAATCACCCTACCTGAAACTCCAAGCTCATTAATCCAACTAAGTAAAAAATATAGGCCACTAAACTCACCCTACCCAAAACCCAAAACCCCAAACCTAATAATTAACCTAAATCAAAAACATAAGTCACCAAACTAACACTAACCAAAACCCTAAATCCATTAACCCATCTAAAAAAAGTATAGACACCAATCCACTTCTTTTCCCTTCTACTCGAAACCCTAAACTTACTAAATTGACCCATAAACCCATTAAACCTTCCCATCAACACATTAACATTAAATTATTCTGCTAACCCACTTAAACTAAAACTTACTTGACCAAACTCACTTAAATTGAGACCTACATGACCCTAGTGGAACTAGCTGTAACCTACATAATTATAGACCCGCTTCAAAATTAACTAGTTCTTCTACTTGAAACCTAAAGCCATACCAAAACAATATGGAGAAGAGGGAGGGGAGGGAAATATGATATTTATGTGTAGTGTAATATGTAGTGTAGTTTATGTACTAATGTGTTAGGTGTGTGAGTGTTAAAGTGTAGGTGTACTAATGTGTTTTAATGTGTGTGTGTGTGTATGCTAAAGTTTTTATGTGTAAAGTGTTAATGTGTTAATTTGTAAAGTGTGTTTGTGATATGGTGTAAGTGAATATGTGTGTAAGTATGTTTTAACATGTATGACTAGGAACATGTGTGTGCGTGAACACGGATGTGTGTATTGGAATATAAGTGAATGTGTGTGCATTGAAGTGAATAACCTGCGAGTTTATGAGATGTTTAATCTATTATTAACACTATCATACCATTTGCTAACATGCTTAGTTTTAAATCTTATGATTAAAAAAATGCATGTTTTATAATATGACTCATGCTAGAAGAGAAAAAAAAAAGAAATTCATGGTATCAATTCTCTTATATTAATCAACCATGAAAAACCACCCTTACGTAGATTATGTTTTAAATATCCATGCATGTTGGGACACAATATATTTTCAAGCATATTGGATGATATTTTATTTCAAATATACCAGTTGTATGAGCTTTAATTTCAAATTTATAAGTTGGAGAGCCTTATTTTCGTGCAGATTGGATGAGTTTTTGTTTCTTATGGAAAAAGGCAAGTTGCATGATTTCATGTGTAAATTATAACCTTATGATAAGTGTAAACTTAGAGTAAAATAAAATCTATGGTTGATGTGTTATAAGAAAAGAAATTTAACTCTTTAGCTTAAGTAAGAAAGACGGTCCAGTAAAACTTGAAAAATAAAATAATATGTTTATATAGTTACATATATGATATATGTGGTTTGGGATGCTGTTCTCATCGGCTAGGTTCTATGTCGTTCATGGCATCCTCTTCGTGTTGTTTCTCTTGGGCTGGTGAAATCTTTCCTCTCTACATTTTCTTCTTCTCTTTCCTTTTTTTCTTCTTTTGTTTCCTCGGTTTGCTCTTTTTGGGTTTGGATGGAGCAGATTTGTGTCACGGCCATCTCTGCAGGTACTGACCTTGGGATTAGTAAATCTTGCATGTTTCCTCAAGCATTTCATGACTCTCTTGAAGTTGGTAGTGATTATACTTTTATAAAGAATCTTGGAAGAAAGAATGGGAAACCTACTCTGTTTCTCTTAGAGGTCAAAACTTGTATTCCCGCTTCGTCTTGTAGATTTTTTTCTCTGGTGGGTAAATTCTTATATGGTCGTCCTAAGCTTGAAATTATTTGTAAAGAATTTCACTATGAAAATTACAGGTAGTTATAAGGTTGGCTTGTTTGATGTTCATCATATTCATATTCAACTAAATAATGATGTTGACTATATGAGCATATTTGCCCAAAATTTTATCAAGATTGATAATAAATTTATGAAAATTCTGAAATAGACAGTTGATTTTAATCTGAAACTAGAGTCCCCAATCATACCATAATGAATTAGATTCTCAAGATTAAAACTACATCTTTTCAATTATGAAACCTTCTTCTCACTTGTAATTTCCTATGGTAAGCCACTTAAGGTTAATAATCCCATGCTGGCTCTTTCCAGACCTTCAGAGGCTTCTATTCTAGTTGAACAAAATATCACACAACCCTTCCTGGATGAGATTTGGATTGGATCCACTCATAAGGGTTACTGGAAAAAAATTGAAATGGAATCACATCCTCATTATTGCTCTCATTGTAGTATTTTTTGCCTTAGTTCTACATATTGCTATTGATTGCATCCCCATTTCAGGCCGGGCATTGAAAAGGTTCAGCATCCAGTTAAACAACCCATTACCAATAATGAGGGGTTAGTTGCGGCTCAACAGGGAAACTTCTGATAGCTTTGGGTGTTGAACCTGTTGCTGAGTTACCTTCTACTAATTCACCTGATGATGTCCATACCATCTCCCAGCCCTATACTGATCTTTTAGCTGGTGAAATAATTCTTGATGATAACCCTCCTACTCTGTCCAATGTTTTGTCTATTGAAGAACACACTACACGCGCTGGCCATAATGTTTTGCTGAATGGTCTTGGAGAATCTCATGCTACCATTACTCGTGCTCTTTTTTTTGTAAAGGAAGGGAATGTAAAACTTTAGGTGACACTTTGCATGATGATTTACAGTTTGTTGATACTCCACGAGCATCTACTCAAAATTTAATCACTTTTTCACAGATAGAGAAGGAAGGGAATATTCACAGGGCAAACTTACATCTCAAGGTGAGAATGTGTTACCTGATGCTGTTGTTATGGCAGCTACTAATGCACTAGAAGAGGAATGGATGGTTCAAAAAGCAAGCAAAAAGAAAGGAAAAATGAACTCATGCATCTTAATGGAAAAAATATCATTAATCATGGGAAGTATTTCTCTGATGGAGAATAGTTGAGCACGTTTCGTAGGTCTTATCGAAGGGTTAGCTTGAGACACAATGTTTAATATTATGATTTAAAATATTAGGGGAGCGGTTGACCCTTACTCCCTTGATCGACTGAAAAATATATGTAGGGTCCAAAACTATCTATTTTTTCACTCTTGGAGCCTCTTATTTCTCTTAATAAAGAACTTATTTTCAGAAAATTTAAGCAGCATAAGAATTTTTGCAATAACAAGATATGGATATTCTGGAAGTATAACATTAATCTTAGCATCATCGATGATGATGAACAATTTGTTCTTGTTTTTTCTTTAAACTTGATAGCTTTTATGCTTGGGCTACCATTGTCTATGCCAGCTCTCTTCTTCAATATAAATACCTTCTTTGGCACAAGCTTACTCAAATGGGAGATACTATCAAATAAAACTAGATTGTGAGGGGAGATTTCAACATGGTTATGAAATCTACTGAGCAAAGAGGAGGGAGGAGATGTGATCTTTCATTTATCAATCATTTTTGTGACAAATTTTTTTAGGTTAGCCTCTATGATTTGGGGCACACGGGTCCTTCTTTTACTTGGAGAAGGGGGCTTCTTACCCAGTGCCTGGATTATTTTTTCGAAAATCACTACTTCCTTAACTATTTTCATATCTCAAAAGTACAACATCTACATCATGATGTCTCTAATCACAATCCCATTATGCTTTCTCTTGCTTTCACCACTAAACCTTCTACATATCATTTTAACTTTCTAAATATCTGACCACTCATGATACGTTTTGAGTCTTATTAAGTAGGCTTGACAATTTAATGAGGGTGACAATCCATGGTTCATTCTATGACAATTACATAAAAATGTAGCTGCGTAGTTATGAAATGTAATTATCATGTTTTTGGTAATTTCCACACTAAAGTTCATGAGGCATTAAAGGTAGTGGACAGACTTGAGGCGCAGGTGATTTGTTCACCGCAGCTTGTAAATGAGTCGGCTAATGCTCATACAAACCGTCTTGAGGCTATTTCATTAGAGGATTTTTTTTTGAAACAGAAACTAACAATGTTTACTTTACTTGTGCGGATCAGAATACTAAATTTTTCCTCGCCTCTATTAAGCATAGAAAAAATGTGAACACCATCCTTAAAATTAAAACCCTAAATTTGGTGTTGCTTACTGAAGATGAGGATATTGGTAATAGTGCTTTTGATTACTTTTTTGATCTTTATCTATCTAGTTTGCAGATGCTTCCTACTGATTCTGATCTTTTTGTGGGGGAAGGAGATTATGTTTCTATTATATCTCTCTCAGATGTCCCTTCGGAGCAAGAAATTTTATTGGTTCTTATGGAAATAAATTTGAACAAGGCACCTGGTCTGGATGGATTCACTTTAGCTTTCTATATTACTTATTGGGACATCATCAAAAATGAGATAACTCTAGATATTTAGATTTTTTTCCTTGGTGATGATCATGGGAAGTTTTTCACCTCCTCCTTGATTGTGCTCGTTCTGAAGGGTGTTGATAAAACTAGTTGGGATAAATTTAGACCCATGTCCCTCACATCTGTCATTTCTAATGTTCTAAGCAAATTACTTGTTCCCAAATTACAACCACTTCTGACCAACATTATTTCTCCCTGGCAATCTGCTTTTTTCAAGGGGCATGAGATCACTGATAATATTCTACTTGCGCAGAAACTTCTAGAGGAAGTAGATAAGAAATGTCGTGGAAGCAACATGGTGCTTAAACTTGATATTAAAAAAGCATTTGATACTATTAGTTGGGATCTCATTATAAATATACTACAGGTCACGGTTTTCAAAATAGTTTTTGCTTTTTGATTCAAAAATGACTGGCACATAACCATTACAGTGTTTTAGTTAATGGCAACTCTTATGATTTCTTCTCTGCACAAAGGGGCATTAAACAAGATGTCCCCTTATCCCTTACTATTTTTATCATAGTCGTTTAGTTAATAAAATGCATATGCATAAACCATATACGTAATTCTCCCATAAATCAACGCTTTTGGTTAGTCACTTGGCATATGCGGATGGCTCAATCTTTTTCTCTATTGCTAGTAAATTTTCCATCAAATCTCTCATGCAGCTTCTTGATGTCTTTCAAGTAACTTCCGGCTTAAATTTCAAAAAATAAAAATGCAATCTATATTTTGGGAAAAATATTAACAGATCTACTGCTAGTTGGGCAATTTCTTAAATTGGTTGCCATTCTGCTTCTCTCCCTCTCAAATACCTTGGTGTTAATCTATTGAGGAGTCTTTCGAAACAAATGCAATTGGATGAGGTGGTAGATAAAATCAAATAAAAAATTGATGACTGGAGGAATATTTTCCTCTCTAATGGTGGTCACCTTAACTTGCTTAAAAGTGTTCTACTAAGCATCCTCTTGTATGCCTTGCAAATCCTTAATCTTAAAAAGAGTACTCAAAACTCTTTGGAAACACTTTTGAATCGTTTTCTTTGGTTGGGCAGTCACTACAGAAAACATTGGACTTCATTTAACAAGGTTTGTTAGCCTAAAACTGCTGGTGTTTTAGGTTTTAAGAGCCTAAATCAAATCTCTGACATAAATATGTGCAAACTTTTGTTTAAATTTGTGCTAATGACTCTCAATGGGATAAATTCCTTTTACAAAAATAATGCTCTCATTTTAACTCGGCCATTATACAATGGAAAGCTGGTGACTCAAAGCTTTGGAAAGCCATTCTTAAAGCAAGAAAGGTGGCTCACAACTTCAAGTATTGGGACATTGGTGAGGGTAACATTTCTTTCTGGCATGACCAATGGGCTTTGAGTATTTGGATGTTTATCCACAATCTTCGCTAAATAACAATTTGCTTATTTATGGTTGTTGGCTTGATGGTAAATGAGATGTTAACAAATTGAGTGATCTTATTGGGGTCCATTCAGCGCATGTTTCTAAAATTCATATACAAAATCGTATAAAAGTACTCCGCTATGGAAAACCACCTCGCTTGTCTTCCCTACTAGATTGCTTTATTCCAACCTATATTACTATCGTAATTGGTGGTAGGGGCACTTTATCTAGAATGCTCTTGTTTCTCCATTTATTTCCTTTTTCTTATAGAGGTATTTCCTCAATATGTTGCTTTTTGATGATATTTTAAAGCTTAAAGGTTTGAAGTTGGCCCTCAATGTTATCTATGTATGAAACGACCAGGCATCTTTTCTTTCTTTGTCCTTTTGCCAGAGAAATATGGTCTGCACTTGGACAACATTTTCATATGAATTGGTTAAATCAGCTTTTTAATTATGATTATCTCTTCATTTGGAAATCTGGTGCCAGGTTGATAAAAAATTGGAATGTTTTCCTTTTTTTGTGCTTTGGGTTGCAAGGAATGACTATAAATACGAGAAATATAGTTTATCTCCTTCTCTTACAGTTTCTCATATAATTGCTCATATTCATAAAGCTTGCTTATCCCCCGATATTTCTTCTTCTCTTGATATGATCTATATATATTTATGATATAATATTCTATTCTCCTTCAATAAAATGTCTTTCTTTACAATGACACTAAAAACTTGATTTCGATGTAAATAAGAATGCAACAGTTATATTTAAATTTAGGAATTCTACGCAAGTATACGTATCAATATCAAGTAATATATGACTTTCTGATTATGCCCCGAAATATCGAACCCACAAGGAATTTAGAAAATTTATAATAAATAATTAGGATCACAAAATCTATTTAAAAAACGGAAGTCACTTAAACAGTTTAAGATATCATAAGATTGAAAATGCAATTCTTTTGAGTAAATTTTTTTTGAAATAAAGTAAATAATTAACTAACTATAACAAGATTTTTGTAAGATAAAAGAAGTATAAATAAAATATCTTTTACCTTAACATGAACAAGAAATAAGTATATGAGTTTTGTTGTGGAAGGATTCAAAATGTGTTGTGCCAAATATGAACAATATTATTTTATACCCTTACTAGAGATATTATAAAAAACATTGGCTAGTTTAAAGTTTGAATAGTTTTGAAGATGAGATAGATAGGGAAGATAATAAATTTCACTCTAGAGTTCCCCCTTTCCCTCTAATTTAGGGCTAACATATTGTATCGAAACCTAAAATAATAAACCAAATTGAGGGCTTTAGTTTGTCACCCTAAAGTCCTCTAATTCTACACCCATCAAAAAATATTTCCCTATTTATTTGCATAAAATTATATGAATTACTTTCTCATCCATACAATCTCATGTGATTTCTACCAATAGTTGACTGAGACAATAACGTCACGGATCATACATGTTCTCACAAAAAATGTTAACATCTCAATTGACAAAATCAAAAAATAAATGAAGTGCAAGGATTAAATCATCACAACTTATTCCAACATTAAATATCAATACTTCCACAACTTCCATCCAACACTTAATTACTTTTCATTTTAAGAAAAAAAAAAGAAAACTACTCATAATCAATGGAGAAAACACAACAAAAATTAATTTCAAAAGTAGAAATCATGTAGAAACACAAGAAGACTCAATTAAAACCAAATGAAGTACAAAGATAAAAACTTACCTCAAGTTCATTTACAACAAACTTTTGAAGTTCCTTTGAATCTCATCCTTTCTCTTACAAGCCTCCCTAGGACTAGTCTCCTAACCCTAGAGGGTTAAATTCTCTCTAAAACAATGGATTTTTACTTAGAAATCTCTACCCACCTTCCCTTTCACTAGGAATGAGATAAGTATGAAAAACCCCTTAGTAATAATCCAACAACTTCTTACTACTACCCTTTTTTAACTCACTCTACACACACCTTTTAGCGTCCTTAAATTCTCTTCAAGTCTTTACTTTTATATTTTCTCAAAAGGTGCCTTGGTTTCATTTCAAAATGTGTTAATTTTTAATGAATCTTCTTATAAATGCATCATTTCAATAGATATTTGAATGTCTCTTGGTGCTTTTATCAGTTACCCACATTTGTACCAAGGTTGCCTAATATAACATTTAAAAATTTGCCAAAAATTCTTTGAATTTGCATAGTAACTACCTTGCTCATAAGCGTGTGGCCTTTGACGCTTAGGCGTGACCTTCTCTGTGTGCTAGTACTTAGGCGCCAGATTTGGGCACTTAGGCACCCCAGTTCAATTTAACACGTTCTTCAGTTTTTCTCTAAATTTGATAATTCTTCACTCCTTTTGAAATATTTAGTACATTTAATTGTTCTAAACGAAAAATACACAAATATTTTCCATTAAAGTGCAATATCATCACAAATAGGTATAAAAATGTGTACAAAATATTATATATTATAGGTATATCACTTGCTATAGTTTTAAGCTTGATGGATCCTTACCTCAACTAAGTATGGGTAGGAAGGCCACTTTATTAAGGTGGCAACCCCCTCTTTTGGACTAGATTAAGATGAATATTGATGGAAGTTGGACCTCTGGTGCTAGTGCTGGTGGTGTATTCAAAATCATTTGGGACATTATATTTGTTATTTTCTTCTCCTATATATGCCTCTACTCCTTCAGAGGCAAAAAGCTGGGTGGTTTTGCTTGCTTTGCAGGTGGTGGTATGATGTAGGCTACCCAAGTTAATTATTAAAACTGATTCCCATATCTTCTATGATGAGTTCAATAAGGCCTCTAGACCCAAATGGATTTTTCTTGGCACTATGAACAGGATTTGGGCTCTTATAACTAAGCATCAACCAACAATTCATATGTATTTCAATTAAAGAGAGGGAAATTTCCCTGCGGATTGGTTGGCAAGGAAGGGTCCAGCTAGTCTGTTCTTTGGTGTTACTCCCTAACAGCATTTAAATGGAGGTCTACTTGATATACCCTACACTAAAATCAAACAATTAACTAACTATAAAGAGATTTTTGTAATATAAAAGAAGTATAAATAAAATAACTTTTTCTTTATCATGAATAAGTAATAAGTATAAGAGTTATGTTGTAGAAGGATTTAAAATGTATTGTGCCAAACTGGAACAATATTATTCTTTTCCCTTACTAGAGATGCTATAAAGAACATTGGAAAGTTTAAAAGTTTGAATAGTTTTGAAGACGGGTTAGGTAGGGAGGATACTAGCTCTCACTCTAGAGTTCACTCTTTTCCCTCCACTTGGGGGCTAACATCTCGTATTAAAATATGAAACAATAAACCAAAATTGGGGGCTTTAGTCTGCACCTTACAGTCCTCTAATTCTACAACTATTAAAGTATATTTCCTTTTTTATTTGCAAAAAATTGTATGAATCACTTTCTTATTCATACAATCTCATGTGATTTCTACCAATTGTTGACTGAGACAATATCATCATGGATCTTACATGCTCTCACCAAAAAATGGTAACATCTTAACTGGCTAAATCAAAAAGTAAATGCAGTGCAAGGATTAAATCATTACAACTTATTCTAGCATTAACGATCAATACTTCCACAATTTCGATCTAAAAAGTAATTAGTTTTCATGTTAAGGAAGAAGATAAAGAAAACTACTCAGAATCTATGAAGAAAACACAACAACAATTAATTTCAAAAGTAGAAATCATGTAGAAACACAAGAAGTCTTAATTAAAACCAAATGAAGTACAAAGACAAAAAACTTATCTCAAGTTCCTCTCCACCAAACTCTTAAAGTTCCTTTGAATCTCTTCCTTTCTCTTACAAGCTTCATTATGACCGGCTGCCTAACCCTAGAGGGTTAAAATCTCTCTAAAATAATGGATTTCTACTTAAAAATCTCTACCCACCTTCCCTTTCACTAAGAAGGAGATAAATATGAAGAAACTCTATGTAATAATTCTACAACCTCTCACTACAACTACTCTTTTCTAACTCACTCTACACACACTTTTCAGCCTCCTTAAATTCCATTGAAGTCCTTCCTTCTATATTTTCTCAAAGGTGCCTTGGTGTCTCTTCAAAATGTGTCTATATTCAATGAATCTTCCCAAACGATGCATCATTTCAAGAGCTTTTTGAATGTCTTTTAGCGCCCTTTATCAATTACCTACATTTGTACTAAAGGTTGCCTCAAACATCCCTTCAAAATTCACCAAAAATTCTTTAAAATTACATAGTAAATACCCTACGCTTAAGCATGGGGCCTTTGGCACCTAGGCGCGACATTCTCTGTCTACTGGTGCTAAGGAGCCATATCTGGGCACTTAGGCGCCCCATTTCAATTTAATTCCTTCTTCATTTTTGCTTAAAATTTGATCCTTTTTCACTTCTTTTGACATATTTAGTCCATTTAGGATTTGGATGGCACAGCTGCAGCTTCTCAGCTTTTCAGCTGCAGTTGTGCTACCCCATAAAGCTACTGCGGCGAAGTAGCTGCGGGAAGTTGGCTGCATGTTGTGTGTAGCTTCCTGAAAACAGATTTGGAGCAGTTGTTTCAAGAAAAATGACCATGCCCTTATTTTGTAAATTTTTTTAAAATAGAACTGTTATAATAATATGTTAGACACTTTTGAAGCAAAATTTCACTTCGAAACAGTTCAAAAATTCAGATGGATAACTAACTCAACAGCGACTATTGAAAGTAATAAAAGAAAAGGAAAAATACAACAATTCGTGAAATTCATAGCCAAAATTTTGTAAATTATCTTTCCAATAGATGATTTTTGATTAATTACATCTTTTGTTATTATTATTTCTTTTAGCTCATGGCCTAAAAACAGAAGTAATTCATACTTATTCGAGTAATTCAAAATATTTGAGCTCACTTTTATATTTGAGAAGTTTCATTGATCAATGATTGTAAAACATCATAAACTATGTTCTCATTTGTAACACAAGTGTGAGGTGAATTCATGAACAGTTTCTTAAAAATTCCCCCTACACCAGCCACACACTTCCTCCTTCGTCACGACAAATCAGGAAATACCAAGTGCACCGGAGACATTTCACCTCCACCATGAGTAAAAGCAATATCTAGTTAACCACACAAGAACACACGTCGAAAAGATCAAAATTCACATCCCAACAACTTTCGCTCATGCAAAGTTAAAGATAGTGAAAATATAAATGCCATCCATTATTTTTTCAAGTGCTATGTTGAAACTAGCTTGTTTCAAGTGCTATGTATATAGTTGCCCCAAAAATACATTAGGCCATCTGTTAAAAATGTCAATAACAATTATCATTCCACCAACTCAAATCTCTAACATTGCAAGTCCGCTAAAACAAAAAAAACAAAATACCAAACTTCCCAAATATTAATGGTTCATCTGATATATGTTTCAAGGGGAATCGAGGAAGAGTTCAATTAAGCAAGGAAAGAAACAGTCACATGCTCCCGCACCTCTCCATTAAACCAATCCTCCAATACTTGTATTGCAGATTTGAGATCAAACCTGCATGGAGAATATGGAAAGAATCAAACCTACACAGAAGCTGCCTAAATTAGGGAACAAAAATATTTATTTGAGCTATGCAGGCGAGCAGGGTGGTAGGATGGCATGAGTGTATATATCTTAAGTTCCTTCCTTAATTATAATGTAACTGCCACTCCCCATCTCCCCAACATAGAAACAGAAAATAGAACGTACCCATATCTAGTTCACAAGACTAGCGGGTAGTGTGAGAACTGCAGTAAGTTATACACGATTAAATTCTACCATAACTATTACAAAAAAGTAAGCAACAAAATTTGAATTTTATGAAGGGAAAGTTTCACACATACCGCAATTCTTATGAATTTACAAATCTTACATCCAAAGTATGATATATACACTTATAACACCTTGATGTCATAAAACTATGCATGGAAATGTGTATTTCACTTTTAAAAAGAAAATAATGGTTATATTTTTTATGTGAAGCTAAAGATTTGAGTGGAATGAATGTAAATATGAATATTTAGGTGTTAGGTATGTAAATACAGTAAGAATGTGAGGTATGTATAAAAATAACTGATGCAACTCTCCGAAACTGATGCAGCCTTCCTGGAGCTGGGTGCACTTCTCTGGACAGTAATACTGGGGTTTCTATCATATATCTATATATACATTGTTATATAGTTACATATACTCTATAATATGTTAACCACAATATGTGCAATATTCCAGCATCACACATTAAGATTTGTAAGCACAATCACATCTAAACAGAATTGCTAATGTTCCGTAGGCTTCCAAATAAATTGGGACATTTGCATCAAAACCTTCAAGTTCCTATGTTGACATCTACAACCAATTAGCAACAAAATGCCACCTCTAACATAAAAAACAAGAAAAAAATATAATAAATAGCATTCCGGAATGTAGCAAGTAGCATAACTGTCATTCACAAGGCATTAACAATCAAGCCGCATTGCTTTTGGCAAGTTTTAATGATCAGAATTTTTCCCTTAAGACCATCATCTCAGAATTAAAGGTCATGGTAAACATGAGGTTTGTACATAAGCTGACTAAACAACTTTGAAATCAGTACCAGAGTTCATATATTTACAATTACTGCAAACAACAAAACAAAACCATTCATAATTCTCATGCACGAGCATCACAAAACTCAAAACTAACATGATTAGATACTTACATAACACACATCATGTCTGCAAAGGAAAAGGTAACTAGAATATTAACACAAAAACAGAAGAGGAAACAAAATGCAGAATATTGTGTTCGTTTTGGTGTTATATAAGTAAATACATAGGAATTGACTGGCATGTATGTATATCTTGGTAAAAAAATTAAAATTTAGGTGTTAGATATGTAAATACATAAGAGTTGAGTGGAAATACATAGGCTTGGAATTTCAACTTTTCTCACTCATTGGAATTTTATTTAAAGTAAAAGGGAGAAGAATACTTTGCAATTTTAAAAAAGTAGACCATAAGGAAGAAATAAGAGGCAACAGTTACAACCTTGCAAATTAGGCCAGCTGGTGAGCCAAAACAACAAATAACCATCCATTTTATGGTTCCAATTAGATGCCTAAAATTATAGAAAAGAGAAAACAAAATGCAGATTTCTGTATGTTTTAAGATTTTGTAGGGCTTACACCCTTCTATGAAATTTAGACAAGCTCTTCAAATTTATGTATGGTTTAAGATTTTCAAGCACATTCCCATCTATGTCAGAATCGACAAGCTCTTCAAATAACCCGCCACGTAACGATGAATGTTGTTTATTAAACATTTATTTTCTGTCTTGTGTAAGATTGCTTGCACGTGAGAAATCAGGTTTATGTGTATTCATTTACTTTAAATCTATTCCCAGTATTTGGATCTTCAATTTCAACAGCTTCGTAAGTATAAACTTGAGTCACAGTAAAGGGTCCTAACCAACGAGACTTCAATTTCCTAGGGAATAACTTCAACCTTGTATTGTAAAGCAAAACTTTGTGTCCTGGTTCAAAGTTCTTCTGATTAATCTTCTGATCATGCCTTAACTTCAGTTTCTCCTTATAAATTTTGTCATTATCATATGATTCATTTCTTAATTCTTCCAGTTCATTCATTTGTAACAATCTCTTCTCACCAAAATTTTTCAAATTATAATTAAATTCTTTAATCGCCCAATATGCTTTATGCTCCAATTCTACTGGTAAGTGGCAAGTCTTTCCAAAAATGAGTCTGTAAGGAGTCATTTTAATAGGAGTGTTATAAGCAGTCCTATCTGCCCATGATGTAGTATTCAGTCTCATAGACTAATCTAATCTACTAGGGTTTATAGTCTTTTCAAGAATTTGTTTAATCTATTGATTCAAAACTTCAGCTAAACCACTGGTCTGAGGATGATAAGTAGTAGATAATCTATGAATAATATTAAACTTTTCTACGAATCTCTGAATATATTTATTCTTGAAATGGGATCCCCCGTCAATGATAATCACTCTCGTCATTTTGTATCTTGTGAAAATGTTTTTCATAAAGAATCTTAAAACACTTTTAACATCACAATGAGGTAAAGCTTGTGCTTCAATCCACTTTGATACATAATCAACTGCAACCAATATATATAAGTTCCCAAATGAAGGAATAAATGGTCCCATGAAATCTAATCCCCAAACATCAAAGATCTCAACTTCTAAAATGAAATTCAGAAGCACTTCATTTCTTCTAGATATATTGCCTACTCGTTGGCATTTATCACAAGTTTAGATATATCTGTAAATATCTCTAAAGAGAGTAGGCCAATAAAATCCAGCTTGTAAAATTTTATGCACAGTTTTGTCAGTCCCAAAATGTCTTCCAAATTCAGAATCATGGCATTTTTAAATAATAAGTTAAGTTTCTTCATGAAGCACACATCTCCTAATAATAAGATCCTTATATTACTTATATAAATATGGTTCATCCCAAAAATATGCTTTTACATCATAAATAAATTTTTTCTGTTGCTACAGTGTTAGCATAGGTGGCAAAATATCACTTAAAATATTATTAACTATATCAGCATACCAAAGTATTTTCCACTCATTAATATTATAAAGTTGTTCATCAGGGAAACTGTCTATAATTTCATTATTGGTGTCAGATAATTCATGTTATTCTAATCTCGACAAATGATCAGCAATTTGATTATCAGCTCCCTTTCTATCAATTACCACAAAATTAAATTCTTGCATCAAAAGTACCCAACTGATTAATCTTGGTTTGGTATCCTTCTTCTGCATCAGATATTTAATAGCAGAGTGATCAGTATGCACAATACATTTAGTCCTAAATAAATAAGATCTGAATTTGTAAAAAAAAATACACAATAGCCAGTAACTCTTTTTTAGTAATCATATAGTTAATTTGAACATCGTTAAGAGTTCTACTAGCGTAGTATATAACTTTAAATATCTTATCATATATTTGTCAAAGAACATCTCCAATAGCATAATCACTAGCATCGCACATTAATTTGAATGGTTTCTCCCAATCAGGTGAAACTATTATAGGTATTGTGATTAGTTTATCCTTTAATAACTCCAAGGCATTCAAGCAGTCTTCAGTAAATTTAAATTTCTTATCCTTTTCTAAAATTTGGCATAGAGGTTTGGTAATTTTTAAAAAATCTTTAATATAATTCCTGTAAAAATCAACATGTCCAAGAAAACTTTTTACCCCTCTCACTGTAGTAGGAGGTGGTAGTTTAATTATAACTTAAATTTTTGCAGGGTCTACTTCCATGCCATTTTCTGAAATTTTTATGCCCTAATACAATTCCTCCTGCAAGCATAACTTTACATTTCTCCCAATTTCGAACTAAATTAGTTCTTTCGCATAACTCCAAAATTTTTTCAAGATGATTTAAGAATGCATCAAATGATGTTCCAAATATAGAGAAATCATCCATAAACACTTCTATTCCATCATCAATTAACTTACTAAATATAGACATCATACATCTCTGGAATGTTGCAGGTGCATTACACAATCCGAAAGCCATTCTTCGAAAAGCAAAAGTTCCATAAGGACTAGTAAATGTAATTTTCTCTTGATCCTCAGGAGCAATAGAAATTTGATGATAACTGGTATATTCATCCAAAAAGCAATAATACTTGTGTCCAGCAAATCTGTCTAGCATTTGGTCTAGAAATGGTAAAGGGAAGTGATCTTTCCTAGTGGCTAAATTTAATTCTTTATAATCAATACAAATTCGCCACCCAGTAACTTGCCTGATAGGTATTAATTCATTATTCTCATTTGCTTCAACAGTCACTCCCCCTTTCTTAGGAACACAATGAATTGGGCTTACCCAAGCACTGTCCGAAATAGGATAAATAATTTCAGCATCTAACCATTTTAAAATCTTTTTTTTAACTACTTCTTTCATAATAAGGTTCAGTCTCCTTTGTGGATTAATTCTTTGTTTATGTTCATCGTTCAATAAAATTTTGTGCAAACAAATAGAAGGGCTAATTCCCTTTATATCAGCCAGAGTCCAACCAAAAGCTCTTTTGTATTTTTTCAATGTATCCATTAATATGTGTTCTTGAATTTCATTTAAGTCTGAGGATACTATCACTGGTAATGTTGATAACTCCCCTAAAAATGCATACTTCAAATGATTTAAAAGAGTCTTCAATTCAAGTTTAAGTGGTTGCACAAAAGATGGAATTAAGATTTCGTTCTCTGGTACTGTTGAATCGACCGTTTCAAATTGTTTCTTAACATAATCAGCTTCTTTGTTATCAATTTCATCATAATTATCGTTTTCCATATCTTCATGTTCTTCAAATTTTTCTTTAAAATATTTTTTTTCTCAAATAATCGCATGACTCCATTCTAAAACATTCATCATCTCTTTCTATTGAAGGATATTTCATTGACTTTGAGATGTTAAAGGTCACTTCCTGATCATTTACTCTCATAGTCCACTCTCCTTTTTGAACATTTATCATGGCTCTTCCTGTAGCTAGGAATGGTCTTCCTAAAATGATAGGTATTTCCTTGTCTTCTTCCATATCTAAAATGATAAAGTCTACATGAGAGATAAATTTATCAACCTTAACCAGAACATCTTCAACAATTCCCTTAGGATGTGTAATAGATCGATCAGCTAACTATAGAGTTACAGAAGTTGGTGCAATCTCTCCTATTCCCAATCTCTTAAAAGTTGATAGAGGCATCAAATTTATGCTAGCTCCCAAATCACATAATGCTCGTCCATAAATTTTTTCACCAATAGCACACAGAATAGTAAAACTACCAGGATCTTTAAGTTTTTTAGGAAGCATTTTCTGAATTCTAGCATTACACTCTTCACTGAGTGCAACAGTCTCATGATCTAGTAACTTCCTCTTTTTGTTGAGTATATCATTCATAAATTTAGCATAATCAGGCATTTGTTCCAAAGCTTCAACAAAAGGAATATTTATTGACAATTTTTTTTAAAATGTCTAAGAATTTAGCAAATCTTTTTCCCTTGTCTTGTTGCTTCAGTCTTTGAGGAAATGGTGGTGGTGGTCTTTCAACAGTAATTTTCATAGGTTTCAGAGGATAATCAGGATATAAACTTTCATTTTCTCTTTCATTTTCCACTTTTTCCTTTTCAACTATAGTTTCTTTCTGGCCCCTTGTTTCCAACTCTTTTCCACTTCTTAATTGAATAGCCTTGATCTTTACGATTTACTTCAACATTGCTAGGTAAAGCTCCAACGGGTCTATTGCTCAATGCAGTAGCAATATGCCCCAATTGGTTTTCTATGTTTTTAATAGCAGCTCCTTGATTTTGTAATTGATTTCCCATATTCAAAACTAGTTCTTCCATAGACAGCTTCTTCTCCTTAAATTGTGAATTATTATAAAAACTTGGTGGATTAGAAGGTCTATAATATGGATTACCCTGATTGTTTGCATTTTCTAATGGGTTTACAGGATTGTTCCCCCATTGAGAATTAACAAGATTAGCATTACCATGGTTATTCCAATTAAAGTTTGGATGATTCTTCCAACCTGGATTATAGTAGTTTAAATAAGGGTTATTTTGTCTATTATTTATCAAATTTAAAGTTTCATATGAAGATTGAACATCTACAATTTGTCCTAATGAATTTTCTTCTAACATTGGAGGCGTTTGAGAACAATTCATTTCGTATTGATCTATTTTCTTTGATAGAGTAGCAATTTGAGAAACTATCATAGTTAAAGCATCTGAATCATGAATACTTGCTACTTTCTTAGGATTTACCCTTTCAGCGGGCCATTGAAAATTATTGGTAGCCATTTCTTTGATTAAAGCATAAGCTTCTTCAAAAGGTTTAGACATTAGTGATCCACCAGAGACGCAGCATCAATGATGGATCGAAGAGATCCTACTAATCCATTATAAAAAGTTTGAATAACTAACCAATCTGGTAAAGCATGATGTGGACATCTCCTAAGAAGATCTTTAAATCTTTCCCAAGATTCGTATATCGATTCTCTCTCATACTGACTGAAAGATGTGATATCGTTTCTAAGCTTCGCAGTCTTAGATGGTGGAAAATACTTTGATAAGATTTTTGTGAAAGTTCCCCCCAAGTTCTAATAGATCGCGGTGCTAATGAATTTAACCAAACCTTAGCCTTGTCCCTTAGTGAAAAAGGAACAAGTCTAAGTTTGACAGCATCATCAGATACTCTATCATATTTAAAAGTAGCACAAATTTCTAGAAAAGTCCCTAGATGTAAATTAGGATCTTCATTAGAAGTTCTGCCAAATTTATTGTTTTGTACTATTTGGATAATTGCGGGTTTAAGCTCAAATGAATTAGCAGCTACATCAGGGTTTTGGATAGTTAAGTGAATTTCATCTAATGTAGGGTTAGCGTAATCTCTTAAAGGTCTAGATTGATGTTCATTTTCTATTCTTTGGTTGTTTACATTGTTTTCCATTGTGTCAGGATTTCTAGGTTCTTTTCTCAGTTTTCTAATTTTCCTAATAGTGCGTTCTAATTTCGAATCGTATGGTATAAGATTTTCATATCTAAATTTACGCATACAATCGAAATTAGTACACAGAAAAACAGTTGACTAAATATGAAAATAAGTTGCAATTCTATTAAAAGTTTTCTAATGGTCCTAAATTGTCTATTACTCTAGTTATGTTATACTCCCCGGCAACGGTGCCAAAAACTTGATCTGATACACTTTGTGTAAGCTTAATATTGAAAGAATTTAATATCGCTACTAAAAGAGTTGAATCCCCGGCAACGGCGGTAAAAAATTGATCCGGCACACTTTGCGTAAACCTAATATTGCAAGAATTTAATATTGCTACTAAAAGGGTTGAATCTCTAGCAATGGCACCAAAACATTGACCAAGATTATAAATTTAATAAAAAAATTGTATAAAATATTCAATAATCGCAAAGTTACTCTTATCAACGCAAGTATACGTATCGCTCAAGTAATACAGGGCTCTAGTGGAGTCCTGGTTATCGATCCCACAGGGAATATATTAGAGGCTACGAACTAGGATTTTAAAAACCAATACAGAATCACAACCTTGTAGTTCAAATTGCCTATTTGTCACTAATATGCAATCATAAATAAGATGTAATTTTAATAAACTAATTCTAATGATAATTAACTAATTTTAGTAATAAAGTTTGTAATGTAAGGTTCAATGTGTAAGCAAGCATCCTTCTCCTTGTCAAGAAATTTAAGTGAATGGATAAATTGAATTAGTTCAAATTGTGTTGTGCCAAATAGGATCATACCTATTTTTTACCCTTTGGTCCAGGCATAAAGAACATTGACTAATCCTATGCTTGGTTACTGAATCTGCTGCTAGGCTGGGAGGATACCAGATCTCATTTCGGAGCTCCCATGTTTCCCTCTCCTGAGGGCTAACAACTACACTTCAGTACCCAAATAATAGGACTGAATTGAGGATTTTAGTCTGTCACTCTAAAATCTCCAATTCTAACCTGATAAATAATATTTCCCTATTTATTTGCACAATACTTTCAAGGTCTTTGACCTCCCTGAATCTTCGATGTAAAACTCAACATAATTTAACAAACCAATTGGTCAGATTAAAATTAAATTAAGATTGAAGTGAAAAGATCATCACAACTTCTTTAACATTCTTTTGGCACAACTAATTCAAATCACCATTTCACAAAATCTTAAAACAAGGAGAAAGACAGAGAAACTACTCAGATCCCAAGCAGAAGATACGATAAAACTTGGATTTCATATATAAAAGCAAAGTTATACAAACTACAATAAGTAAATACAACTTATCTCGAATTCCTCCCCAAGAAAACTCCTTAAAGTTCCTCTAAATTTCTTCCTTTCTTTACAGCACACAGAATTCTCCTTTGAAGCGGCAAAGAGGAAGAGATCTCTCACTTTCCTTCCACTCTTACAATCTCACCAGTGAATCCCTCACAATTCTTACACTAAAAACTCACTATTTACGACAATTAAACTCACTATAAATGACCAAGACTGAAGAAGACTCCTTTCTTCTTCCATAATTTCGGCCCCAAAATGTCTTTTTTAAAGTTATAGAAGTGTTTCCAATAGTTGCCCAAGCATCCCTTCAAAAATCGTCCACATTCATTGAATCTGTGAAGGAACAGACATACGCGTTGTCGGCGACCTCGATGGCGCCGTCGGCGGCCTTCTAGAATACTAGGTTTTGGCACTATTGAGAAAACCTCACCGTCGGCGGGGTCAATCTCACTGTCGGCGGCCTTCTTTTCTTTTTAATTTCTGAACTCTCGAAAAAAATCCGTTGTCGGCGCTGTCAGCGTCCAAGGTCAAATCTTCATATTTTGGTCATTTTTGCTCCAAATTTGCTCCTTTTTTATCTTTTTGCTCCAATGACCATAAATCAACATTCCTGGAACAAAACATCAAAAATACCTTTCTTTAAAGTGTAATATCATCAAAATCCGTGTAAAATAGGTATGAAAATCTCAACATATTTTTCTTTGGTCAAATACAGAGACCGCAAAATATTATTTTGATGTCTTTTTCCCATAGTGTAGGTGTAGCAACCTCTTTAAATTTATTATTCATTTTATTACAATCACAGAACAAAGCCATGAAACACAACATTAAAAACAATTAGAAATTAGAAAGTTATATAAAAGAAGAATGCAAAACAATTCAAAAAGTAATGTTATAGCAAAAAAATTTATAGATAAATTTTAAAAAGTAGCATCTAAGGTAAGCAAATTTGTTTACAAATGTGATGGCTTGAAAATGATCAAGTCAACATTATAAAATTAAAATTCAATTGAATGTTAAGAAGTGTTAAATAAGCTATATTAATTTGATTAAAAATAGTTCTTTTGTGACTAAATTACTTTAAATCTAATTTTGAATCGAATGATCTAACCTTAAGCTCAAAATAAAATTTCAAATGCATTCTCCAAGTTTTTTTAGAAGACCCCTTCTTGTTATCCACTTCCTTGTGAAGCCCCATGCTAGTAAAATTATTGGATTCACTAGTTCTTATTAGCTCCTCAATTCATATGTTTCTTGTGCATTGATCAAGAGAAAGGAAACACACTTTCATTTTTGCCGCTCAAATTTTAGGAAATAAGAATGCAATGATAAAACTAGTCCGCTAAATTTATTGTCAGCCAAACATCAATCAAATAAAAAATTAACGAAAAGCAAATATCTTCCAAAGAACAATAACTTTTATCGCAAATCTATCCACATTCCCAATACATCTATAGGAAAAAATATTACGGTTGTTTGCTTCGTAAAGGATCAATGGAGACGGGTTAAAGATAATTAACCGACAAACAGTCACAAAAGATAGAAAAGAACTATGTATGGTGTGAATTACCCTAAACTGGTTATAGAAAGGAATGAAGCAAAAAAAAATTCACTTCATTCTGGTTTTATGAAAATCACAGGAAGATATACAAGAATTTAGAAAGTGAAGGGATGATTTTTAAAGAACCTAGAAAAACAACCCTTACCACTCACAAGGCTAAAAAAAAAAGACAGTACTTTGGCTCTAGGCAAATACAAAACTTTGGCTTCAACTTTAGAAAAAAATAGCGAGGATGCAAGAAGAGTCGTGTATGTGAATCAAATGTAGCACCGCAACTAAGAAGAGCCACATACCTCCAGATGACGAGATGGCGAGAACATCAGGCGAGATGGCGAGACAGGGATCGGGGTTAGGAACAACATACGATTTTGCGAGATCAGGATGCTAGGGCTGCTTGGGGTCAATTCCTGGACATAGGGCGGGAAGAAGAAGGTGTAGAAGGCACGAGAAGAAGAGGCACGGGACGTAAAAGGCACGGAAGAAGAGGCGTAGGATGTAGAAGGTGCGGGAAGAAGAGGCACGGGACGGAGGGTATTTCGCTAGTGGCAATTTCGTATACATGAGAGGCGAAAGCTGGTGCAGCGGGGTCGATCCCGCAGCCCTCTTTTTGCCAGCTTAAGCTTCGCTTCACCGCGAAGTTGTGTGTCAAATGCAATTTTCTCGACATCTGGGGCCGCACCGCGTGAAAAAACCGGCCCCAAACAAAGCCTTAATTATACCTAAAGGAAAAAAATACACAAATACCTTCCATTAAAGTGAAATATCCTCACAAGCAGGTATAAAAATGTGTACAAAAATAGTATATATTATAGGTATATCAAATTCCCCCAAACATAAAATGTTGCTTGTCCTCAAGTGACACTACAATCTTTCAAAACCAAAGTAAGAAAATTATGTGAATGATTTGTTTAGGATATTTTAAAATTTTATTCTAGAAATGCAGTATTCGAATTTAGAAAATTATTTAGTAAATAAGACCACTTTTAAAGTTTAGAAATCTTTTAAAGTGAAAATGTATGATAATATGAGCTCCTATCTAATTCAGAAATACTCATAGAATTTTTAAATATAGAGCTTTGGCCTTCTACCTTCTTTACTTAAAAGTTTTTATTAAAAATAATTATACTTACTACATTATATCATTAAGCTTATGAGTTTCTCAAATCATATGCATCTATATATTTTTTTTTCGCATAATATACTTCACCTTTTCTTTATTTTTTTCTTTTCTTTTCTTTTCTTTTTTTATTTTTTCTTTTTCTGATAATGCCTAGATAGACCTTTAATGATTTTCAATTCCACTTTTCCTTTTTTATAGCAAAGGTTTATTTTATATCCTTTACTTAATAATATAATAATAGCTTTGAAAATTACTTTTAATAAAAGAAATTTAAGTATTGCAATTAAATGTCTAATTCTTTATAATTTTCAAAAATACAACCTCTCCTGCTAAAGATAGTTACACTATATTTAACATCTCTTTACTAAAAAATTTTTTTAATTCAAAATTTTCATCATCACTATAGATTTTAACTAAATTCTCTTAATCATTTCTATATTCAAAATTTTATTACCCTAATAGAACTTCAAACACATAATCATTTTTCATTCAAAATCAAATTTATTTGTAGCATATTTGAGAACAAATAAATCTCAAGTTTTGAAAATTGATTTTTCATCCCTCCCAAACTTAAATTTTTAATAAAATTAAACATTTTATCATATCATATATATATACAAGAATGAAAATTTAAAACATTATGCTTAAAGGAATTCTCTTATCCTAAATATACAAGTACAAAAAAATTAAAAACTGGAGTAAGAAAATGATCAAAATTTATTTTGATTTTAATATATATGAGACTCAAAAGACTTCTATGCAGTGGAGGATAACATAGAAGCAAATCACACAAACTAACATAATATCACAACCACAATAGAAAGAATATATATGGTAGTAAATTGAAATTTAAATATAAAAGTTTAAATGAAAGTTAGCTCTATTCTAAACTTTCCTAAAACAGTATGGATAAGTTCAACACAAACCAACAAAATACACTTAAAATAACAGAGTTCACACAACTAATACCACATAAAAAAAAAGATAACTACACATCACAACATCACCACATACAACAATGTTATCACAACAAATATTAAAACAATAGTCGAAACAACAATAGAAAATAGTAGTTCAAACATAGCACAACAAAATCTAGTCACTCCTCATCCTTGTCACCATCATCATCATCTTCATCATCATCATCATCCCAGAAACTTGTAGAATCATAACGAGGGTATTGTGGATATGAAGGAAATACTACAGTTTGAATACCTCGAATGAGTTTCTCCATAGATGTGTTGTATTTCTCTTCATGATCACAATGCCTTCTCATGTAAGTATCAATATGATCTACATAATTTTCTAAGTTTAATACATTATTCGTAGTATAATTGATGTTGTCCATCATCATTTGTATTAATTGTGTCTGCGAATTGTCGGCATATTTTTAGGTTGTGTGTTTTATTTTGAAAAGGGGGTCGCCTAACAGAAGTTGTCGGCGAATTTTTAATTTAATTTAAATAAATAATTTTGAAAAGTAGTATTTGATTTTGAAAATAATTTTAAATTTGAAGGTTTTAAGATATGAGATTAAACCGATCTCACATCCCAAATAGTTTATATAAACGAGCACCGCACCACAACCGTGTATCTATCCCTAAGGATAGACACATCGCTTGACGGTGGGGCTCGATTAAATAAACTAGAAGATTTTGACATCCATTTGGTCCGCGAACCAATTTTATAAGCCGACAAATTCCTCGCTTAATATGAAAGTATTAAACAGGGTTTATATTACTCGGTTTCTTTAAAATTCCCTATAAGGGCAAGCCCCTATAGTTAATTACATCTTAAGTGATGGGAATCACCTAAGAAAACTCTCGATAATAATCAATAATTCGCTCTCAAGGATTTCAAAGTTTAAGTTTTCAAGGGATTGAATTTTGGAATTTCAATAGGAATGGATCAAATTTGGAACATTTTGTTTTGGGAATCCAAAAGAAGAAAAGTAGGAGAAATCACGGATTCGAAGCGAACTTCGGTAATTTCCCGACTATCCTATTGTTTGGCTTGAGTTTAGGAAAGTTCTAATATTTATTTAAATGTTTTGATCTTGCCAATTTTAATTAATTAGGGCTTATATTTGTATGATAAAATCAAACAAATAGCCTCGAAGATGTGAGGGTTTATTGTCGTACGGACGACCACCTCGGAATCCTAAGACAGGTTAGGGCTTAATTTGCAATGCAAGTGCCTAACGAAGAGTTGAGGATTTATGTTGCACTAGGCAAACTACCTCGAAGTCCTATGGCTTTGTTATTTAATTCTAGGAAAGTTTTGTTGAAGTAGACTCGAGTTTCGTTGATGACGATGGCCTTGCTCGCCCACCATGCTCCGAGCTCCTTGTTGTTGCAGAGGTTCAATTTTAGAAGTCATAAATCAGGGGATGAGAAAAGTGTTTTGGTTTAGAGAAAATCTTAATTTCCGAGTGTTTTCAATACTTTAATTAAAACAAATCTTAAAGTTGATTATAACGACACCGGTTAAGATCTCACGGTTCCATCCTTCCGGCATCATTATTTTTATCGGATTCACTTAGTCCAAATGAATTTGCTAAACTCAACTGAATGAGTTCCACACTTTCATTTAGACCGTGGGAAATCCCGTTAGCAACACGTAGGTTACATCATCCAAGGTATTCCCGATCATCCAACGAGGACGTTTTAATTTAATTGTAATTGTAGTTTTGTGTTACGTTTGTGATTAAATTTTGAGTTGTTTTATATTTTGAAATGTTGTGGCGGTGAATTTTATCTTGCAATGACTTTTAACTTAGTTTTGGTTTCAGCTTTTAGGGACTATCCTAAAGGTGTGGGTTTTCATGCAATGATTGTTTATCATGCAAGAAAAGTAAGTGCGATGCGATTAATGAAATTGCAATAATGTAAATTGCAAGAAAGTAAATTGCAATAAAATAAAAGCGTACTCGGAGGGTCTTCCCGTCATCCCAAGCCGCACTTAAAACACAATTAGAATATTTAAGCAAGTTCCTAGTAAAGCTAAGGGAAGGGTTATGGTTTTCTACCAAATTCCTAATCCTATAGCTAGTCATTTCCTATGACGTCTAGGTTCCTTGTGTTTTGGTTTGAAGACAATTTTCTTCATCAAAGAACAATCGAGTTCAATTGTTCTTATAAACATCCTATCATATTGAGAAAGTGTTTAAGAAGAATCTTAAACATCTTTTCAATATTGCTAGAATTGTTTTAAGTCCAAATGGATTCAATTACACAAATGAATTAATCGTCCAAGAATCTCAAGTTTTGTTATCTTGCTCAGTGAACTAGGACATTTGAATATCCTATAGGTGAAGTAACATTTCATTTAATATTCTGTTTAGGAGTTATGATAACTAAAGCTTTTGAGGGTAAATTGGTGTTCAAATGGTTTGTGATTTAGTTTAATTTCCATTAATGGGCTTAAATTTGGGATAGTGTTCAAGTTATTTTAGATTTATTTTGAATACTTTATGTCTTTCGTGATGTTATATTTAATTCAACTTAATTTAATTTAATTTAATTTAATCTTTAATTTAATTTAACTCAATTTAATTCAATTTAGTTTGATTTGATGTTAAATTAAATTAATTTGATTTGATTTAATTTTAATTTAATTTGATTTGATTTAATTTAATTCAATTTAATTTAATTTAATTTAATTTAATTTAATTTAATTTAATTTGTTCATTTAATTTAATTTTAATTTGTTTATTTAATTTAATTTTATTTTATTTTATTTTATTTATTTAATTTAATTTAATTTTTAATTTAATTCAACTTTTAATTTTAATTTAATTTAATTTAATTTAATTTAATTTACTTAATTTAATTTAATTTTTAATTTAATTTTATTTTTAATTTTAATTGAAATTTTAAAAGAGTTTAATAATTTAATTTTAGTTTAATGACTAAGTCTTTTAATGTTTTGAATTTGAGTATCATTTTAATTAAGAATTGAATATTAATGAGATAATTAATTTAGGGATTTTTAAATTAAAGAATAAATCTCTTCCTAATAATATCCCTATTTTAATAATTCTATTTTTATTATTCTTCCAAATTTAATCAATTATTTAATTAAGGTTTAATCATTTTAAATTGCTTAATGGGTTTCTACCCTTTAATTATTTAAATTTCAATCATCCAAATTAGATTAGGATCAAATATTTTACTTATTAATTTTTTTATTAAACCTAAAGTTTTAATTAAGGATTAAAATTTTAATTACCACTTTACCCTTTAAGCTTAATAATTTCATAACTCACTAAATTGAACTCAAATGAACTTGAAATTTTTATGTAACTTCACTCATATGTCAATAAAGACATGAGAGGAGAAAATGTGATTTTTCTGTATTTAATTTATTTATATAATTATTTTTGGTAGAAAATAGAGATTTCCAAGGAAAATTTAATAACATGACCAAGGGAAGTTTCTGTCCTTAAGAAAATTAGGAGACATTCCTAATGACCAGAGAACCACTTGGACCAATTTTGGTGATTTTTTGAATTATATTATTTTTATTATAATTATTTTAAGTTTTGGAGTGTTAATTAATTTAAAAATAAAATAAATGTTGAAAAATAAATTTTATATTTTTTAAAAAGTTCTCTGATATCAAGAAAATTAGAGAATCAAATTTTACAATTTTCTGATTTTTCTATGATTTATTATAATTATTTTAGTGAAAATGCTAGAAAATACATTTTTTTTAATTTTAAAATTACCCTAGAGCTTTAAAATTTAATATCTCACTAATTAGACCTAAGAAAAATATGGGGTTTGTTCCTAAGTGATTAAAATTTAAAATGTGACATTTTGGTGAATTTTATTATTTTTGTGATTTTTATTATTTTTTAATTATTAAAATTATTAAAATAATATTAAAAATTAACTTTTTTAGAAAATTGAAATTTTAATTTTCTTAAATTCCCCTGATATCAGAGAGGCTCCAAAACCAATTTGGTGAATTTTTGAAAGGTATTTTGAAAGTTATGAATTTTTAAAGTTCAAAATGACTAAGTAGCTTAATCAACCCATTTAGTAGGGCTAACCAAGTCCAATTGACCTCAAAATTTTATGGTGGGTTCCTCTGATCCTAAAGGTCAGTGGAGAATTGATTTCAAGTCAATTTGATGTATGGTTAGCTCTAATTAATTAGAGATCCATTTTGGGTGTTTAAGCCAATTAGGGTTGTTTTAAATGAACTAACTCAAAACCTATTTTTCCTGGGGTCCTCTCGGTCATAAGGAACATCACCAAATTTTCCTAGAATTTATTTCACAACATGCTATTTATTGGAATTAAAATACTCAAAACAGTAACATGAATTTGAAAAATCAATAACTCTTCATAGGGATGGCCTCTGACTTTGGAAAATTCAGGGAATGTTTCCAAATTCAGAGGCTTCAAAAGCTCTATGGTCTCATGCCATGGTGAATTGTACACATGCATGGAGAATTAAAAATATGCAGAGAGTAAATAAATTATTAAAAATAAAATACTTGATGAAATTAAATAATTTCTTTTCCACATTATTCTCCTCTCGTTCACTCGAGCAAGAGGGTATTTTTATTTTATTTTTCTGATTTTTCTACACAAAGTTATGAATTTTTGAAGTTTAGGGAATTAAATAAATCGAAAAATCCCTAATTTTCTATTTATCCACGCGGCGCCGCGTCAACCTCGGTAGCTCCGAACGCACACGCGTCGCGCTCCCATTCGACGCCGCCATCTGAGTCAGCAGTTCGGGCCCCGCGGTTCTCGTACCGTCTCCTGATCCGACGCGATCCTGGTCGTCCGTCCGCACGTGTATTGAATGGACGACATCCGTTCATCGTCCCCAAGTGTCCTCACCCGAGAGCCGTCCACACTAAATCCCTAATATCTCACTCGATACTCAATGAATTTTCATGTTCTTATGCTCTATGGATTCGTCTTGAAGAGACGAACACATCCATACGGTGATCATGCATTGAAATTAAAGCATTTGAAATGGAGAATCTCCAGAAGCTCGGGATGAAGAATTAGCTCATACCTTTGCTCAGAGAAGTGTGGCTTCAATCCGAGGATTGTTGCACCTTCGATTGGATCCCGCAAGCTCCGGATGAAGTCTCCCGGTCCGGTGAATTGTCTAGGTGGGATTTCGACCAAGCCCGATCACAAAGCTTGGAGGCTGGAGCAACCGGGTGGCTCGGAGATGGGGCTTTTCGCGTGGACACCTTCCCTTGGTCCGGTGAAGGTGTAGAACCAATCAATTTGGGGATTGGCTCACCGTGGAGAAGTGTCCTCGGTTTTGGGCCTAGATTTCAACTCTGAAATTGAGCTCACAGAGAAGAAATGGCAAGGGGATCTCAATGGGGATTAAGTGCTCTGTGTATGGGGAGGAGTCTGGAACAATTTTGGCAGAGTTTTCTTAAGGTTTATTTCAGCACCTCTCATGGCCGAGAGGGGTGGTGTTTAAATAGGAGAGGGTGGAGGGCCTCCCAGGGAGAGTTAGGGCTTGGGATCAACTGCTCTTGGCAAGAGAAGAACAGCTCCAATGGCCACCGAGGATGGGGCGGCTCGACGAGTGAGAATTCCAAGTTGGGCTCACATGTGAGCTCTCGGCCATGGTGTTTTCCGGCGATCCAGGCGGTCGGCCGTGAGCATGGGTCACCCTCGGGTCCGGTGGGTCGGGATCTAGAGGTTTGTGCGATCAATTGGCCATGGACATGTGTAAAGGGTTTGAATCGAAATGGAATGGGAAAGGGCTAGTTTTGGGTCTAAATGGGTCAACCCTTGGTTTTGGGTTAGGTTCACCCTCCAAGGTCAATTTGGGCTGAAGGGAAAGTCACTTGGATCAGCTTGATTAGTGGGGTCAAGTCACAATCCAAGTACAATTAAGTCTAAGCATGGTTTAGTGGAGTCTTGGAAGTGGTTAATCACTCTTAAGAGAATATGGAAAGGGCCTCCTCCTCTTGCCATCTTGGGTATGGTGAGGTGGAAAGTAGATTCCATGGCTCTCATGGCTCCCATGTGGCTCATGCATGGCTTCATGGCTCACCTTTGGCTTGGGAAAAGTGAAGTCAATTTCATGGAAATGGATTTAAGGAAAATTTTGGTATTTAGGGGTGATTTGGCATGAGGCTTGATTTGGAATTATTTGATGATGAATTTAGGACTTAGGTAATGGCTTTAATTAAGTGGATGGCAAATGGAGATGTCATGTGGGCTTTAGGGTGGATTTTGGGCTTTTTGAAATGGTTTTAGATGGGCTTTTAAGATGGTTTAGGAAAGTGGGCTTTTGAATTTTAAAATGGAATTTGGAATGAAATTTTGTAAAGAGATTGGGCCAAATAATTGTTGGGTTTAGCTCATGGATGTATCATGAGTGACTTGAAGCAAATTGGGGGTGATTTGGGTTTGAATTGGGTTGAATTTGGGCTCTTTTGGTGAATGGGCCAATATAGGTCTAAGTTGGCCAAGTTGGGCCAATGTTGGGCTAGGGTTGAAATTGATGTAAAATTAATGTTGAGAAATGTTTATGGGAGTGTTTCAAAGAAGTTTTGACTTTTGTTGGGCTTTGATTTTGGGGTTTGGGCTCATTTGGGTTAGGTTTGAGTTTAGGTCAAAATTGGGCCTTAATGCTTTGGGTTGAATTTGAGTGGGGTTTAGGTCCAAATTTTTGGACAAATCATGTTAGGTTTTTGCTTGTGGGGTTGCTAAGGAAGATTTAGAAAATATTTGGGATTAATTGGAGTTGAATTGGGTGAGTTTGAGTTATGTTTGGGTCATGGGTCTAAATTGGGCTTTAATGCCAAAAGTGAAATTGGATTCAAATGTCAATCAAATTGGACTTGGATTTGGTCTATATTGGTGTTGGGAATGTTGAATTGAAGTTTAGAATTGAATTGGACCAGAATTTGGGTCAATTGGATAGGTTTGGTTTGACATCGGGTTCACTTTGGGTTAAAATGGGTCAAATCGGGGGTTTTGACAAAAGTGGGGTAAATTGACAAAATTGGCCCATGGTGTAGTTGAACAAAATGAAATTGGGAATATTTGGGATTTTCTGGAATTTTCTGGGAATTTCCTGAATTTTTGGATTTTTGGGTCAAGGGGGGTATTTTGGGTATTTGGAGGGTATTGGGAGGTTTTCTTGGAATTTTTGATATTTTTGGGTATGGATGATCAATTTGAGTGATGTGGAAATCTTTGGTATTGATTTTGGGGAATTTTGGGTTATTTGGAAATTTTTGAGAAATTTGGGTAATTTTAAGGGTTTTGGGTAGTTAAGCGGGTGTAGGGTCCCGGGGTCAAAATTCGAAAATTTGGAAAATTGAAGATCGGGTAAATTTGAGTGGAATGAAATCATTTTGGTTGAGCCATGAAGCCACATCAAGCCCACATGAGCCATGAAGGGACTCATTTGAGGCATCCACTATGTTGTTCCTAACCTCTAGCCAAGGGCTTGAGGTTAAGGACCATCCATGTGAATCACCTACATACGAGTCGGAGGCCAAGTTAGGTATAGGTGTGTGAAAGTGTAGTGTATAGGTATAGTGTAGTGTATAGGTATAGTGTGTGTGTAAGTCGCCCCTTCACTGCACCAAGGCCACCAGTGCAGGTCCCAAGGCCAAAGAGTCCTATGAGAACTCATCCTTTAAACTTCCACATTCGATTTCAACCCTCTAGGTGATTAGGGTCTACGGATAAGTTTGTGGAGTTTGCAGGAGTTAAGCAGTGGTTTGAATTTCTAAAAGGTGGGTCCCAATTCTAGTCCTCTAAGATAGTCAAAGGAAAAGCCTAAGGCTAGATCCTAAGTACTAAAGGGAAGAAGAGAAGACCTCATCAAAAATGAGGTCAACACAAATCTAGACTAACAGATCTGCAAATCTTTTAGAAAATCCTCCACTCCAGCCAAAAATAGAATGCTCAAAAGAGGACTGCACATTCACACTACTAATGGGCTTTAGAGGTTGTAGAATCTCCTCCCAATTATCAAATCTCACACCAGCTTACTCACAAAAGATTACGAATGCGAATCCCAAACTTGCAGTAGTGGCAGCTCTGGCAGAACTGGTGATGACTTGATAAATCAAAGAACCAATATCAAACGACTTGTACTACTGAATCCAATAGTTCAAAGTAACTCTTTCTCTGATCACTTCACTAAGATGGTTCGTAGGGAGTAGATGAGCAGAAATAAAATAGCGACATGCTTTCGTCGTGGTCTCCATTTTTGATGTAGGAAAATTTATTCTTCTTCCACTAATAATTTTCCATAATCCTCTTCCCGCAGTTAATGAAGATATGAGTTAATCTAACTCCTCCTCTGAAGGATTGTATTTAGCATAAAAAAACTTAGTATCTAAAGATAAGTGGTAAAATGAATTTATTATCTCATGTGAAAACGTCATTGATTTTCCTCTTGCCATCACCTGATCATCATGCTTCAGAGAGAATGGCATAGAACCTTCGAACTACAGAAATCACAGCAACAACAGATAAATAACATAACTGATCCCACTGTTGGCGAACAACCAAGTCTTCCACTTCTCTGCCATGATTCTTAAAATAACGCTCAGGAATTAATTTCCTCGACTGCATCGCATCCATGTAACTATCTTGAGCTTTTGAACTTACGAACTTGCTCAAATCAAAAGTAACTTTCCCCTTGCTCCTCTTCATCCTTGGTAACATTTCTAAAAATAACATAAAATTAACAATAAATTCCAAAATCAACCCTAACTCACAGATCTAACTTCTAAAAGCTTAAAATCAGTTTTCCATGTAAAATCCATCAATTTTCATCAAATTTTCACCATGAATAGTAAATTTTAGATTTTCTATAATGCACTCCAAATCTATGGTGAAAATTAAAAACTTTTACAAAAAAGATAAGCTCTAACCTTGAAAAAAAGAAATCTGGCAAATTTGGCTCAATTCCACCAAGTTTTCTTCACGTTTGGAGACGCCCTGAGTCAAAAATAGTGAAAGCCTGAGGAAGAAGAATTCTCATTCAGTAAAAATGGTATTTTTGGCTCAAAGTTTCACTTAAAACCGTTTGCAAAACTGTTTTCATGAATCAGCGCTTAAGCGCGACAGGTTCGGCGCTTAGGTGCCTATCTCTTGAGTTTGCTTGCACTTAAGTGCGAGGTATTGGCGCTTAGGCAAAATTGCACAATTTCTGATATATTTAAATTTTGATTTAAATGCACGTCTTCTTAAGTTAACCACCCCTAAATTGTCTTTATAAATCCTAATAACAATTTTCTTCCCCTTTAATTCTCCTCTTTCTAAACAATTCTCAATTTTCCATAACTTGAAATTTTCACAAAAACAAAACACTTTGATACACATATTCAACAAATATAAACAAAATTCACACATCTAATTTACACTCCAAAAGATTTTGGATGAGATAGAATCTAAATACGTCACAACACAAGACAAATTAAATAGCAAACACTTATAACAAACAAACACTAACAACAAACAAACAAGACTCTCAAACTTAATTCCATTCTCCATTAAGTGCAAAATATCCCTAGCCTTCATTTGCTCGTTCTAAATCATTTGGTACATAGATTTGATAGAACAAAGCATGTGAAGATCTCTTTTTGAATCCTCCTCAATCCACTTGTTTTTCAGATACATCGCCTTATCCACTTCTTTAATATAACTTGTATGATTGAATTACATTTTGAGTTGTCATCCAGTATGTGCTAAGTGTGCATTAGTTTCATTTACCTTTGCCTCAATTGAAGACACATCAGCCTCAATTTTTGCAATCTTCTACACTACTCCTTCCATACTGATGGTTAGGAATCTGTTGTATAACTCTTGCGCATTTTGACTTGCAAACTTCTTCTTAATGGCCTCATCCTTTTTCTTCAATTCACTCTCCCAAGAAGACATTTTACTAGCTTAATATCCTCTTTCAACTCAAATCTCTCTTCACTTAGACTTTAGAATGTAAATTTGGAGAGGGGCAAAAATTCTCTTCATTTTCATGCCATCTATATAGTTTAGAGGAGCCTATACCCACTCCCCACGTTTAAAAACTACCAAATAATGTTCAAGACCACTTTACCATGTTTAATTCTTCTAGAACATTATTTAGGCACATTTTTTAACACCTGCACTTAAGCGTCAAATATGGGCGCTTAAGCATCAATGCTCATTTAAGCACATGTCAGCTTAACGTGCAAAAACTCATTCTAACACATCTAAGACAACAATAAAGGTCTTAAAATTATCACAACATATTGAAATTACTACCATTATTCTCTAAAACAAACACAACCACATAATATTAAAAATAAAAGCATACCAATAACTATGTGTTGCCTCCTACATAGCGCTTGGTTTTACGTCGTCAAACTGACATACCCAGTGCATATTCTGGGTGACCCAACATCAAAACATCATTAAATTCAGTTTGATCCCCTAAGAGATAAGGTTTCAATATATGACCATTAATTTTAAATATTTTCTGGGTTTTAGGATCTTTGATATCCACAGCTTCATAGGGATAAACTTTTATCATAATAAATGGGTCATTCATCTAAACTTATGTATTCTTGAAAATAACCTCAATCTTGCATTATAAAGCAAGACTTGTTGTCTTGACTCAATATTTTTAGTAAGAATCTTCTGATCATGCCACTTTTTCATCTTATCGTTATAAATCTTAGCATTCTCATAAGATTCATTCCTTATTTCTTCTAGTTCTTTTAATTACAATAATCTATTTTCACCACCATCCTTTAAATTATAATTAAATTCCTTAATAGCCCAATATGCTTTATGCTCAAGTTCAACTAGTAAATGACAAGCTTTCTAATATATTAACCTGAATGGGGACACTCTTATAGGATTTCTATATGCAGTCCTATAAGCCCACAAAGCATAATCAAGTTTGACTGACCAATCCATTTTTTTAGGTTTATAGATTTTTCTAAAATTCTTTTAATTTCTCGATTGGAAACTTCAGCCAAACCGCTTGTCTGGGGATGATAGGCAGTAGAATTTGATGATTGATACGATATTTCTTTTCTAATTTCCCTATTATCGCAGTTTTGAAGTGACTTCCCCCATCAGTTGTGATCACTCTCGACATTCCAAATCTACAAAATATATTCTTTCTTAAAAACTTTACAACACTTTTAGCATCACGTCGAGGTAAAGAAACAACTTCTATCCATTTAGACACATAGTTTACTGCTAAAAATATATATAAATTTCTGAATGATGGTTTAAATGGTCCCATGAAATCTAATCCCCAAACGACAAATATTTCAACTTCCAAAATATAATTGAGGGGCATTTCATTTCTTCTATAAATATTTCCTACACGTTGACAACTATCAAAATTTTTAATATAAGCATTAACATCTCTAAAGATTAAAGGCCAATAAAATTCATATTGCAAAATTTTGTATGATTTTTATCAACACCAAAATATCCCCCAAAATAAGAATCATGACATTTTTGGATAATTTAAAAAGTTTCTTCTAAAAGGCACACATCTTCAAATAATTATATACTTTCCCTATTTATATAAAAATGGGTCATCCTAAAAATAAGTCTTAGCTTCAGATAAAAATTTACTCTTTTGTTTGTGTGTCAAACTATAAGGTATAATGTTACTAACAATAAAGTTCACAATGTCTGCATACCATGGAACATGCAACTCATTAATATTGAACAATTTTTCATGTGGAAAATGTTCATTAATTCCTTTTTCAGAGCAAAGTGATTTTTCAGATTCAAGCCTTGATAGATGATTAGCAATTTGATTATCAGCCCCCTTTCTATCAACTATTTCAAAATCAATTTCTTGAAAAAGAAGAATCCATCTTATCAGTCTAGGGTTTGTATCCTTCTTTTTCATTAAATACTTAATAATAGAATGATCTGTATCCACCATACATTTGGTTCCAATTAAATATGATTTGATTTTATCAAAGGCAAACAAAATTGTTAATAACTCTTTCTTAGTTATGGTATAATTAATTTGAGCTTCATTAAGAGTTTTACTAGCATAATAAATTACTTTGAAAATCTTATCATGTTTCTGTCTCAAAACAGCTGCAATAGCATAATCACTTGCATTACACATTAGTTCAAATGATCTTTTCTAATCTGGTGAAACAATAACTGGTGCAGTAACTAATATTTCTTTTAAAAGCTCAAAAGCTTTTTGGCAATCCTTATCAAAATTAAAAATTACAACTTTTTTGAGTAAATAGCATAGTGTCATAGCAATTTTTGAGAATTCTTTAATATATCGCTTGAAGAATCTATCAGGTCCTAAAAAAACTCATAATTTCGCTCACATTTGTTGGGTGAGATAAATTAGCAATCATTTGAATTTTTGTAGGATCTACCTCCATACCTTTCTCTGAAATATGATGTCCCAAAACAATTCTTCATGCTACCATAAGTTGACATTTTTCCCAATTAAGGACTAAATTTGTTTCTCAATTGAAGGACAAAAATATTTTTCTTTTTCTATCATGTCCAAGACATCAAAACTTTCTTAAACAAAATTTGAATTTTCTTCAATAAAATCATTAAATTGTTCTAATTCCTCTTCTTGCTCGTGTTCCAATTCTTTTATTATGGATTTCTCTTCACAAGTTGTTTTGAAATGGCATTCCTACGGTATCTCATTACATCCATCGTGAAACATTCATTATCTTTACCTTTTGCAAGATATTTCATTGACTTTGAAATATTAAAAGTAATTGTTTAGTCATTGACGCGCATAATTAATTCTCTTTTTTGCACATCTATCATTGCTCTTCCTGCAGTTAGGAAAAGTCTCCTCAAAATGATACGTATCTTTTTATCTTCCTCAACAGAAAAGATAAATCGATCCACTTTTACCAAAACATCTTCTATAACTCCCTTAGAATATGTTATAGAACAATCTGCTAATTGCAAAGTTACAGTAGGAGGGGATATTTCTGTTAATCACAGTATTTTAAATATAGATAATGACATAAGGTTAATGCTTGCACCTAAATCACATAAAGTTTTCTCAAAAAATCTGTGTTTTATCGCACATGAAATTGTGAAGCTTCAGGGATCATTAAGCTTTTCAGGATGTTTTTTCTGAATTATAGCACTGCACTCCTCACTAAGTGAAACGTCTCGTTATCTTCAAATTTCATTTTTCTGTTAAGAATATCTTTCATAAACTTAACATAGTTTGATATTTTTTCTAAGGCTTCAGCAAAAGAAATATTAATAGTAAGCTTTTTAAAGATTTCCAAAAAATTTGAAAATTATTTATCCAACTTTTATTAACGAAGTCTCTGAGAAAATGAAGTGGTGGTGGTTTTTCTAAGTCAATTTAAAGTGGAGAAATAGATCTCTCAAAACCTTTTGGAGTGTTCTCCTTAATTGTTCAATTTCTTCTTTCTCTACTTCAATTCTTTTTTAACTCTACCTTCCAACTCTCTTTTACTTCTAAGTTGAACAACCTTTAACTGATCTTTATTGTGGTCTTTTGGATTTACTTCTGTATTACTAGGAAGTATTTCTTAGGTTTTATTACGTAATGAATTTGCAATTTGTCCTAATTCGTTAACTCTGTAACTGATTTCCCATTTGTAATACCACTTTTTCGGTAGACAACTTCTTATCCTTAAATTGTGGATTATTGTTAAAACATGGAGGATAAGTATGTCTATATTTACTATTACCTTGATTGTTCCAATTTTCAAATGGTTTACTTGATTATTCCCTCATTGCTGATTAATACCACAAGAATTATTATTATTCCAATTAAAGTTGGGATGATTTTTCCAACCTAGGTTAGAATATTTTAAATAGAGGTTATTAGACTTATTTTTTATAACATTTAAATTTTCTACTGATGTTTAAGAATCTACCATTTGGCCTAACGAATTCTCTTCAGTCATTGGAATTGGTTGAGAAAAATTCATTCCAAATTTATCTATCTTCCTTGAAATTATAACAACTTAATTTGCTAACATTGCAAAATCACCAAACTCATGAATATTGGTTACCTTCTTAGGTTGTACTCTCTCAGAAGGCCACTGAAAATTATTACTATCAATTTTTCAATTACAGCATAAGCATCATGAAATGGTTTTGACATCAATGAACCACCAGCAACGTCATCGATAATAGATCTAAGAGAACCAGCTAATCCATTATAATAAAATTTGAATAATTAACCAATCTAGCACAGCATGGAGTGGACACTTTTTCAGGAGTTCTTTAAATAGTTCCCAAGCTTCATAAATAGATTCTCCTTCACACTTGCAAAAAGATGTAATATTATTTCTAAGTTTCGCAGTTTTTTATGGTGGAAATTATTTAATAAGGATTTTTTGTGCTAAATCACCCCAAGTTTTGATAGATCCAGGTGCTAAGGAATTCAACCATATCTTAGTCTTATCCCTAAGTGAGAATGGAAAAATCCTAAGTCTAATAGTGTCATCAGAAACACCATCATATTTAATTGTAGTACACAATTCTAGAAAATTAACAAGAAGTAAGTTTGGATCTTCAGTTGGTGCACCCCCAAAATAATTATTTGATACTATTTGGATAATACTACCATGAAGTTCATCCACTGTAGGGTTTGCATAATATCTTAAATGTCTAAATTCTGATGAATTTTAGTATATTGATTATTTTGGTTTGTCATTTCTTGAAAATTTTGAATTTTTCTGTATTTTAATTTTCATAAAATTTTCTAATAATACTTTCTAATTCATAATCGGATGTCACTAGTCCTTCAGAACTTGAACTACGCATATACTATTACCAAACAACAATGAAAATAAAATACACCACACATAAACATATAAAAATAACAACACTGAAATATTCTATACAAATTTTAAATAAGACATTCTAAAAATATAAATTTTGTTTTTCTAAGAATTCTTTTTAATTTTTCTTTTCAATTCAATTCAATTCCCCTGCAACGGCTCCAAAAACGTAATCCCCCGATATTTCTACTTGTGCTGATATGATTTATATATATTTATGATATAATATTTTATTCTTCTTAATAAAATTTTCATCTTTAAAATGACACCAAAAACTTGATTCTGATGTAAATAAGAATGCAATAGTTATATTTAATTTTGGGGATTCTACGGAAGTACAAGTATGTTTATCAAGTAATATAAGACATTCTGATTAAGCTCTGAAATATCGAACCCACGCGGAATTTAGAAATTTTATAACAAGGAATTAGATCAGAAAATTTATTTAGTAAAAGGTAGTTACTTAAACAGTTTAATATATCATAAGATTGAAAAATGCGATACTTTTTGGTATTTTTTTTTAATTTTGAAATAAATAAATTGATTAACTAACAATAACTACATTTTTGTAAGATAAATGAAGTATAAATAAAATATTTTTTCTTTATTATAAATAAGTAATAAGTATATGAGTTTTGTTGTGGAAGGATTCAAAATGTGTTGTGCCAAATAGGAACAATGTTATTCTTTACCCTTACTAGAGATGCTATAAAGAGCATTGACTAGTTTAAATTTTGAATAGTTTTGAAGACGAGTTAGGTATGAAAGATACTAGCTCTCACTCTAAAGTTCCTTCATTTCCCTCCACTTAGGGGCTAATATCTCGTATCAAAACCTAAAATAATTAACCAAATTGAGGGCTTTAACTTGTCACCCTAAATTCATCTAATTCTACACCCATTAAAGAATATTTCCCTATTTATTTGCACAAAATTATATGAATTACTTTCTCATCCATACAATCTCATGTGATTTCTACCAATAGTTGACTGAGACAATAGCATCATGGATCATACATGTTCTCACAACAAATGTTAACAGCTCAATTGGCCAAATCAATAAATAAATGAAGTGCATGGATTAAATCATCACAACTTATTCCAACAGTAAAGATTAATACTTCCACAACTTCCATCCAACACTTGATTACTTTTCATTCTAAGAAAAAAGATAAAGAATACTACTCAAAATCCATGGAGAAAACACAACAACAATTAATTTCAAAAGTAGAAATCATGTAGTAACACAAGTAGGCTCAATTAAAACCAAATGAAGTACAAAGATAAAAACTTATCTCAAATTCCTCTACACCAAATCTTAAAGTTCCTTTGAATCTCTTCCTTTCTCTTACAATCCTCCCTAGCCTAACCCTAGAGGGTTAAAATCTCTCTAAAACAATGGATTTTTACTTAAAAATCTCTACCCACCTTCCATTTCTCTAGGAATGAGATAAGTATGAAGAAACCCTAAGAAATAATCCTACAACTTCCTACTACTACTCTTTTCTAACTCTTTCTACACATACTTTTCTGCCTACTTAAATTCTCTTCAAGTCATTTCTTTTATATTTTCTCAAAAGGTATCCTGGTGTCTCTTCAAAATGTTTTCGTATTCAATGAATCTTCCCAAAAGATACATCCTTTCAAGAGCTTTTTGAACTTTATTAGTTACCACGTTTGTACCAAATGTTACCTCAAACAACACTTCAAAATTAGTCAAAAATTCTTTGAAGTTACATAGTAACTACCCTGCTCTTAAGCGAGGGGCTTTTAGCGCTTAGGCGCGGCCTTCTCTGTCTGCTGGCGTTTAGGCGCCTCGGTTCAATTTAACATCTTCATTTTTGCTCTCAATTTAATCATTTTTCGCTCCTTTTGATATATTTAGTCCATTTAATTGTACCTAAAAGAAAAACATACAAATACTTTCCATTAAAGTACAATATCATCAAAAATAGGTATAAAAATGTGTACAAAAATATTATATATTTTAGGTATATCACTTGCCATAGTTTTAAGCTAGATGGATCATTTCCTTAGCCAAGGATGGGTAGGACGGCCACTTTATTAAGGTGGCAACCCCCTCCTTTGGACTGGATTAAGATCAATATTGATGGAAGCTGGACCTCCACTGCGGCTGGTGCTGGTGCTAGTGGCGTATTTTGAAATCATTTGTGACATTATATTTGTTATTTGCTTCTCCATATATGCCTCTACTCCTCCGGAGGCCAAAAGCTGGGCAGTTTTGCTTGTTTTGCAGGTGGCAATATGCTGTAGGCTGCCCAAGTTAATTATTGAAACAAATTCCCATATCTTTTATGATGAGTTCAATAAAGCCTCTAAACCCAAATGGATTTTGCTTGGCACTATGAACATGATTCAGGATCTCGTAACTAAGCACCAACCAACAATTCAAATGTTTTTCATTTAAAGAGAGGGAAATTCTCTGCTGATTGGTTGGCAAGGAAGGGTGCAGCTAGCCTATTCTTTAGTGTTACACCCTAGCAGCATTTAAGAAGACTTTTGAATGGAGATCTACTTGATATACCCTATATTAGAATCTAACATGTCTTGATGCAAGTTTACCCCCTTTTTGGTTCTCTTTTTCGTTGATATATCTCTTACTATCGTGGTTCTCTTCTTCCTTTCTGTTATCAGGTTCGATGCTATTAGTACTTGCGATGTTGTTGCTTCGTTTTTCTTCTTGCCTTTTTTAGTTACTGCTACAACAAGCTATTGGGATCCGTATAGTGGTTTTCAGCCTTTTTTGGGATTTCTATAGACAAAGCTATACGGAGTATTTCTTTGGTATTTTTGTTTTAGCGCTTAGGTATATTTGTTTGTATTTTGGAGATCCTTTTTTTGTTTGGAGTTGTTCTGCGGGTGGTGGAGTCCCTCTGTGTGCGTTTTTCTAATTTTCTTTTTGGGTTGTGGAGATTTCCACCTCCCTCCCAATATGTACTCCTTTTCTTGGTGATTAATATATACAGTTCTTTCCCCGTGTGTGTGTATGCGTGTGTGTGTGCGCGCGCTCATTTTCCTACGCATTAATAAAATAAAAAGATTACAAAAAACGGGGAGGCGAGATGGATCCCTATAATAAAAAGACAAAAATATAATTATACACACTTAAGAGTTCCTCCTCCCACAGTACAACTCGACATAAAATAAAAAGATAGATACACATGTAAAGGTATACTCAAAGCAAAAAGAAACCTAAAAAAAGAGCACCTAAATTCTAATTAAAAGAAAGTAAACATAGTTATGAAAAAAATGAAAATTAAACATGCAACAAAAGACTTTTAGGCAAAGTGAATGCAGGACATCAAAACTGTTCTTCTAAATCAAGCGTGTGTTTGTCTCAGCTAATTATTGGATCTGGTCCATACTTTAGCTCAGGAAGGTGTTCGACTCTTTGCGTGATTTTCAGTATTCCGGTGCCCAGCCGCATCAGAATGCCCATTATGATGCACTCACTCACACCATCAATGTGATCATCCCGGCCACTATACGACCCCTTGAATAGATTCTCGAACATTTTCTCTTTCCCAACTATATATATATATATATATATATATATATATATATATATATTAAAAAAAGGAGCAACTCATGACTCCCTACACGTTAATAAAATAAAAAGATTACATAAAACGGAGGGCAGACGGATCCCTATTGTCAAAAGGCAAAAAAATACAATTATACGCACACCTAAAAGTTCCTCCTCCTACAGTACAACTTGACGCAAAGTAAAAAGATAGATACACATGTACAGGTATACTCAAAGCAGAAAGAAACCTCAAAAAAGAGGACCTAAATTCTAATTATCTAAATCAAGCGTGCGCTTGTCTCAGCTAATTATTGGATCTGGGCCATACTTTAGCTCAGGAAGGAGTTCGACTCTTTGCCTGACTTTCAGTATTCCGGTGCCCAGCCGCATCGGAATGCCCATTATGATGCACTCACTCACACCATCGATGTGATCATCCCGGCCACTATACGACCCGTTGAATAGATGCTCGGACGTTTTCTCAAATGAAGCCAACATCAAAACACTGCTTTTCATTTTGGTGAGCCCATATCTCGTCATTCCGAGCACCTCACCTTTGTAGGTCATTAAATCAGCAAGAAGCTTCATATGGCGGATGTCAATGCTCATTCCATGTCCTTCCATTGTAAATTTAATTTCATTTATAATAGTCTGCCTTGCAGCTTCAATACCAAGAGTTTGACGTACTTCAATAACATGATTGCTCGTAGTTTTGCTTGCATCAACACCAGGAGTGCCCATAACTGCAAGATAATTTGTACCTTCCACAAACAAGCTGTACAATCCTTTATCATTCTTAATGACCGCACGTTTCACAGTTGGGATCCCCTTCACAATAACCTTAGGAAGCAACGTCATCAGAGAATGCAGCGGAAGCTGAATTTTGTTTTTGTCCGCAGCTGGGGAATAAATTCTTAACTTTTTGGAGCCCACTGTCTGAACATGATTAGATTTTAAGCCAATCTTTGGGTGATTCAAAATTGATTTTCGCACTGATTCAGAAGAAATTTTCATCTGCAAGGCTTCGATTCTCTCCATGTCAAGTACCACCGATATATATGATTGACTAGGTTTTAGCACCATCTTTATACACATAGCGACCTCACCCAATGCAGTTTTCTCAAGGCAGCCTTTAACAGTTCTTGCTGATAGAGCCTCATTGTTTAAAAGAAGCTGGGTTTTAATCATAGGTGTACTAATATTCTTGGAAGCATTTATAATTTCCTTGATACGAGGAACCCCAAGAGTAATATTCATGCTAGCAACTCCAGCAAAGTGAAAGGTTTTAAGTGTCATTTGTGTCCCTGGTTCTCCTATACTTTGAGCTCCAATGACACCGATTGCAGCTCCTGCCTCAAGCTTTTTTAAATTATAACGAGAAATGCAAGTTTCAAGAAAAACCTCTAATTGTTTAGCAGAAATTCCAGATATGCGAGTTGCAACATTTTCTATTTTGCAGCAACCTCCATTAATGGAATTTTCATCAAGCTGTAGTGCCTGCCTCGTTTTCTGATGTCTATTAATACACTTATGTATAAAATCTGACAACTTCTGCTTGAACTCTAAAGAGCAACAACCCTCTGAAGCCATATCACATCGGGCGAGCCTTCTATGCAATGTTTGTAATATCTCTGCTGGTGACAAAATATCATTATCTCTATGAGGACATGTAGCCATCACTTTCATGTACAACTGATCAAAATTTAATGGGCTCCCTTCTTTTCCCTCCATTTTTGCAGGATCCAAGCCATCATCTCCATATAGCAGTTGAACTATACCCCCGCTAGCATCCCGAACAGTAATATCATATTGAAGTGAAACATCTTCCATTCCCTTTACCAATCTACGAGACATATATCCAGTTTCTGCTGTTTTAACAGCAGTATCAACAAGACCTTCTCGTCCAGCCATTGTGTGGAAGAAAAACTCCGTAGCTGTCAAACCAGTGTAAAATGAATTTGCAACAAAGCCTTTGGCAGAAGGAGTCTTTGAATTTATTGGGAAATGTGGAAGAGTTCGATCTATAAATCCATTGGGGGCTCGACGACCACCAACAGACTGCTGTCCCACAAGAGCAATCATCTGGCTAATATTTATCGGAGAACCCTTTGATCCGCATTGTGACATTATCAAAGGACTGTTCCTCCAATGGAGCTCATCCATACAAACATTTCCTGCAGCTGACCGAATTTTATTCAGCACATTATAAATTTCCAGTTCCAAAGTTTGAGCTGCATCGCACCCTGTCTGCAAAGTAAGCTCCCCTACGTTATATTTGGTAATAAAATCCCGGCATTCTCGATTTCCATCATCAATTGTTCTCTTTTTCTGCCGATTAAGACGTTCTCCCGGTTGGACGTCATCAATACCAATAGAAAATCCATGGTTTCCAATCCACCTAGCACTCAATTTTGCCAGTCTGTTCATGCAATTTACAGCAGCATATGCATTGTAGTCCCTCAACAGAACAGAAAAAAGTCCATCCTTGCTGCCATTTCCTAAAGTAGCCTTCCCAAGTTGACCACTGATGAGTTCACTGTTTCTGAAGTAAACAAAACCATCACGAGGACACATAGTTCCACATAAATTTTGAGGTTTGCTGAAACCTTTCTCTATCACTGTTAAATTTAAAAAAACTCTGGTGCTTGCATTTGGGCGCACGAGCACATTAAATAGCTGTTTCCCAGTCCAAAGCTCGACGGGCTTTATCAAGGCAGGTGCAGGCAAATCGATAGATTCCATCCCATCACCCATGTAAGAGCACATAAGCGCAAAGTTTGCTCGATCATAAAAGGTGTCCTTTCTTGTAATCAAAAAGGAGGAAGTCAAGAAGTCTTGCGTAGAAGCAACCAAGATTTCACCATTCTTTGGCGTGCACAAATTGTTTTGCACCCCCAAAAGCATGAGTGCCTCAGTACGAGCTTCTTCTGTTTGAGGGACGTGCAAGTTCATTTCATCACCGTCAAAATCAGCATTATATGGATTGCAAACAGACTCATTAAATCTCAGTGTTCTCCACGGCATGATTTTTGCCCTGTGACACATAAGAGACATGCGATGCAAACTTGGTTGCCTATTAAAAAGAACAACATCACCATCTTCCAAGTGTCTTTGCACTATATCACCATATTTCAGGTTATTAGCAATATTTTTCCTCGCTCCATACTTCAAATCCATTGTTGATCCACTTGATAATGCAACAAAATTAGCTCCTGGATATTTAGATCTTCCATTACGAACACACTGTCTTAGTTTCTCTATGTTGTGACTAGAAACCCTTTCAGGATACGTCAATATCTGAGCCATTAAAGTCGGAATGCCAACCTCTGTTATTCTTAAATTTGGATCTGGAGAAATCACAGTGCGTCCTGTAAATTCAACACGCTTCCCAGATAAGTTACCCCGGAATCTCCCCTGCTTACCTTTGAGCCGTTGGATTAGCCCACGATTTTTGTTATCAGGAACACTAGGAGCTTCACTATTAATATATTCAGCCACTCGAACTTGGAGGAGATCCCAGCACTCCAAACATTTAAACGTGGGAGCAGAGCCTTCAAGATCCTCTCTGAGAATAGAATTCGTGTTGATTATACCCTTAAGGATGGCAGTAATGTCATCTTCATTACTCATTTCAGAGTCCATTAAAGCAGAAGGGCGGATGGGAGATGGTGGCACAGCAATGTCAGTAATAATAAACTTCTCAGGCCTATCATTCATATTAAGTAATTCACAATCCTCATCAAGCATTCTTTTAAACAGAGCAAGAACTTTAAGGGGACGAAGAGCATTAATTGCCTGGAAAGAGGCACCATCCTTCATGTGGGATAATGCAACACGGATTTCATATCCCCTTCCAGCAATCATTTTAGTTAAATCTTCAACTATTGTAAGAGAAGAACCTAATTTTTTCACCACACCATTTATGCAGCCACAATAAAAGCAATGAAAACTACATTTTTCTCTAATTTTCTTAAGTAAATGGTCTTTCTGAGTTGGATCTGCTCGAGGCTTTCGGATTGTCCTCAAGAAGACTTTCCGTTCTTTATCCGAAAGAAGTATTCTACCACAAACCTTACAGATGCACTTCAGAATATTCAATATAGAATTAAAATAGCCAATATTAAAAACTGGAAGTGCAAGCTTCAGGCATCCAAAATGTCCAGGGCACTCGGCAAAAGTCCCATGACATGTAGCACACGTAAAATTACGATTTGGAGGGCCCATTCTAAGGTCGAGCAATCCATTGGGCACAGGCTTAATATTTACATCGTAAATGCTGTCCTTCCAAACCTGAACCTCTGCATGTCTTCTTATTTCGTCCCCGGAATGTACACTGAAATGAATGTTTTCAATTTTATGGTGGCCTGTGACCTCTATATATGGTTCCTTGGTGCATCTCAGCTTCTCCGGGCACTGCTTCATTTACGTGGCTTGACCAATCCACAAACCCTAGATAGAGTGCAAGCAAGAAACGCTATGAAACAACACCTGTCTGGGAACTCTTCTCGATGGTTTCGGGTAGGAGCGGGGCGGAAGGAGGAGAAAGATCGATCGATGTATATGATCCGGCGATCTCGTCCTTGCGCGGGACGGTGTCGCGATGGTTCAGTCACCAACGCGATAGTTCTGGGCAAATCCGACGTGGGTCGGAAGCCGGCGGCAATCCCTTCGCTGCCTTGCAGCAGTTAGCTCTAAAACCAACCGTTTAGGGCAAATATGAGGAGGGCCGGCGGAGGCAAGCTAGGGTTAGGCAAAATATATATATATATATATATATATATATATATATATATATATATATATATATATATATATATATATATATATATATATATAAATAAAGAGAATTGAAGGCTCTCATTTTATTTCATAAAGATCAAAAGTATAATATCGGGAAAGAGGTCTCACACACATACCCTACGATCCAAGAAAAAAAGAGGGTTATCTCTCCAAAAAAGAAAAAATACAACACCGCACACCCAAGACTCAACACAAACTACAGATCCAAAGATACTAAATAAGATAAATTCTCAAGTAAAACTTTAGACACAACAGGAGCCTACAAAAGAGATCCAACTTTAGCAATTCAATCAGCAACGTGATTCCCCTCTGTTCTGGTATGAGACCAAATAATATTAAGGTCATCAGCAAGAGACTGAATTTTTTTAACCTACAACATAATACTCCAATGACAATTTATATTAGTCCTACAAACAATCCAATAAATAAAGGAATCAATCTCCATCACAATGTTAAACCATCCCAACTTCCTAGCAATACGTAAAGCAAAAACAATAGCATCGGCCTCAACTACAAGAGGGGACACAGCCAACAAAGGAGCAGCAAACCAGTATAAGACAACACCATTCCAATCTCTACAAATACCACCAACCCCTGCTGAATTTGTCTTCCAAGAACCATCAGTATTTATTTTAATAAAAGGTATAACAGGTTTACTATCTGACCTGACCAAAATAAGCATTAGTAACAGGAATGATAATTTTAAGCTTATTAACAATAGAATGCATATAATGATTGTTATTCTGCTTGAATACATTAACAGAAATACTCTTATATAGATAAGAGTAAATCTAACAAATAGTATGCTTAGCAGTAATAAATAGATTATCAAATTTGATAGAATGTCCGAACATCCAAATAAACCAAATTACTATAGCAGGGAGAGAATTTAAGAAAGGATGTCCTTTAGAATTCCAATCAGCAAATATATCATCAATAGTAGTATAACCATAGAAAGCTTCCACTCTTCCGCATAAAGCATAAATACTCCTCCATATATCCAAGGAGTAATTACAAGTACAAAAAAGATGAAAAACAGATTCTTCCTTTTCCTAACACAGATAACACTTAGAAACAAATCTAAGACCTTTAAGCTTTAGGATGTCATCAGTAGGAATACAATTATGAAAAAGCTGCCAGATAAAAAAATAGATAGATGGTTTAAGCCATCTATTACAAATCCAAGCAAGGTCAATCCCAGGGGAAACCACCTCCTTAGAGGCTAAAGTCTTAGTAACAGATTCCCCGAGCTTTCCTTTAATTATAGGCACATCTTTTTTATTAGCCATAATAGGTATAGAAGAAATAAAAAGAGCATATGTCTGATTAACCATATCAAACAACTTAGGTGTATTCCCATTATAATTCAGCCACAAGTCATTAACCTTAATGTTAATATCATGAGGACCACCATAAAAATCCCCAAGGGATCCACCTCCCAGCATAATAAACTTTCCACATGTGAAGAAAACTTAAGCATTTCTTTCCACACAAATGAATCAGACTTAGAAAGGGATATAATAAGGAAATGAGAAGAGCCACAAGTACTTAGCCTTAAGTAAAGAAGCCTATAAAGAATTATTCTTACGAAAGTGCACCACAACTTCATATAATTAAACTTGATGGAATCAGAGATCTTTCGAAAACCTAAACCACCACAGTTAACAGGCTTATATAGCTTTTCCAAGCTTTTCCAGTGCATGCTCTTCTTACCACAGTCATCTCAAAGAAAACTATTGAATAAAATCTCCAACTTCTTAATAATAGTTTGAGGCATATTCATTACTTGAAGAATATACAAAGGAAGAGAGGTGAGTATACTCTTAAGAAGAGTAATACGACCTCCAAAAGATAAAAATTTATTTTCCCAAGTATGAAGCCTCAATCTAACCTTATCCAACATCTTAGAGAAAAGAGCAGTCTTTTTAGATTTCTTATCAAGAATAAAGCCTAATTACTTAATAGGTAAAGCAACATTTTACATTGAGTATAGTTAGCAATCCACTGAATTTGAGTACTAGAAACAAACTTAGAGAAATAGAAGGAGCATTTATAAGTGTTGAAACTCAAACCTGAAACCTTCTGAAGATGTAAAAGAATTTGCCAAATTCTTTTAATGGCCCTTTTATTAGCATTGGTAAACAAAATGAGATCATCAGCAAATCATAAATGAGAAATACTTATACCTCCTTTATGATTATATTTAAGGCTAGGATACTTATCAAAAAGTTGATTTAGATATCAAAACAAGTAATCAAAAACAAGTATAAACAGATAAGGAGAAAGAGGATCTCCCTGCATAACGCTTTTATTAGCTCTAAAATGACCATGAGAATTACCATTAATAATTAAAGAATAAATTATTGTCAAGAATCTTGTAAATTAGCTTACAGAATTCATCACTAAAGCCATTAGCCTTCAAAACATTCATCAGGAATTCCCACTTAATGGAATCAAATGCCCTCTTAATATCCATTTTAAAGATCACATTACCACCTCTTTTACTCCTATCAATATCAAGCAACAATTCCTGCACAGTGAGGGCATTATGCCCAATATATCTTTCCTTAAGAAAAGCAGTTTGATTAAGGGAAATAATCTTACTTAAAATAGGTTGAATTCTTTTAACCAGAATTTTAGAAATAATTTTAGATACTATAGTATTAATGCTAATAGGCTTGAAAGAGTCCCAGGAATTAGCTCCACTCTCTTTAGGAATTAACATAATATTAGAAGTCTTAGAGTACTTAGGTAAATCATTACCCCTAAAAAAATCTTGAATAGTATCAACATGCTCAGCATTAATAATATCCCAACTTCCTCTATAGAATTCCACAGTAAAGCCATCTGGCCCAGCAGCTTTACCATTCTCTATGCTGTCTATAGTATCTTTAATCTCAATAACAGAAGTAGTATAAGTAAGATTAAGAGTCTGCATATTAGTATTCATAGAATAAAGATCAACATTAATCTGATCAAAGGCACTTCCATCATTTGAAAATAATTTGCAGAAAAATTAACCCCATCCATAATATATATTTATTTATTTATTTATCTATGTGTCAATGTGTGTGTGTTTCACTGTGTATGTGTGTGTTTTATGCAGAGATGGTGGCAGTGGAGGCTCTGTTAGGGTTTTCGTGGAATGGTGTTTCTGTCGTGACCTTCAGTGGTGGTGGTTATGGAAGTCTTTTGCGGAGGTTACTGCTTCAGGTGGAGTAGTTTCTAACAAACTTGTATTTCCACAAGCATTTCATGATTCTCTCACTGGCACGAATGGTTAAAAATTTATCAGGAAAGCATGAATAAAGAAAGTAAGCCAGCAATTTTCATAACTGAATCTGAAAATGAGCATTTGGCATACACATGTCGGCTTGCTTTAGTTGGCAAATTGATACACCTAAAATATGTAGTATTTTTATGCACATTTTATACCTATTTTTAATGATATTGCACTTTAATGGAAGGTATTTTGTGTTTTTGTTGCAGGTATGATGAAAATGGATGGTCATGATGAAAGGAGCAAAATTGGATCAAATTTGGAGCAAAAAATGAAAAATGAAAATTTGGGCACTGGCGGCTAAGCGCCACTGGGTCGACGCTTAGCCGCCACAGTTAAAAATTGAAATCTAAAGGAATTTGCACCAATTTCAAAGGGGATGGGATGCAACTCTTGGTGGTAACTTCCATAACTTCCTTTAGGTGGCAAGTTTGAATGAAGGGGTGCATTCTTTGGTGGATACATTGAATCTAGATACATTTTGAAGAGACACCAAGGCACCTTTTGGTTTAATTTTTAAAGAGAGTCTTATGAATGACTAAGTGCTCTTCCACTTATATTTTGAAGAGAGTTTTTACAGTATTTTACTTTTATTTTGTGAGAGTTTTTATTAAGAGTAGGAGTAGAGAGTAGAAAGGAGAAAAGGGTCGAAGCGAAGTCTTCCTCTTCCCACTTCTTTTCTTTCTTTTAGTTTAGTTTCTATTGAAGTCTGAAGTTTATTCTGAGTCATTGGAGTTGGGAGATCCTCTTTGAGGAGTATTTTATTGAAGAGTTAAAGTTTCAGAAGAACTTCCTGAGTCTTGTGGAGAGAATTTTCAGATAAGTGTTTACTTTTGTTCTTACATTTAGTTTTTTAATTAATACTTGTTTTTGTTTGTTGTTCTTCTTATGGTTTTTAATTTCAAATCAATGTATTTTGTATTTTCTCAATGCATTCTGAGTAGTTTACTTTATCTTTTTCTTTCTTAAATGGAGAAGTAATTAGTTTATAGAGAATTGTTTTGAAAAGTATAAGTGTTTAAAGTTGGAAGAAGTTGTGAAGATTGATTCTGTAAAACTTTGTTTACTTCTTAATTTGGTCTGTTAAGTTGTAGAATTTCTTGAGATTATGTAAGATCCAATGCGATATTGTCTCATAAAAGTTAGTAAGAATCACATGCAATTATATGGGTGAGAACTGTAGTCCATATAATTGAATGTAATATTAGAAGATATTTTTTTGGAAGGGAGTAAAATTAGAGGATTTTAGAGTGACAGGCTAAAACCTCCTAATTTGGTTTGAAGTCTTGAGTTTTGTTATGAGAAGTTAGCCCCCAGTTGGTGGGAATCGAGGGAACTCTAGAGTGAGAGACTGGTATCTTCCCATGTTCAAAATGATAAAAATTTCAAATTAACCTATGTTCTTTATAGAACCAAGTAAGGGTAAAGAACACATTTGCTTCTATCTTTCAACAAATTTAAATACTTCCACAACAATACTTTAATAATTATTACTACTTCATAAAAGGAAAGAAAAATATATTCTAGTTAATAGTGTTTTACATACAGTGTTATTAGTTAGTAAAATTTTAATTTCTTACTTAACATTTTATTAAGGAAATTTCAAAAGACAAATCAACTTTCAAAACTTTTCAAAATCAAGACATACTTTAGAAAGCCATTAAAAAAAAAAGTAAAAAGATAATTTTCTGATTCTTTTAAAGATTTTCATATTTTCCCTGTGGGTTCGATATCTTGGGGCTTAATCAGAAAGTCATATATTACTTGATAAACGATACATATACTTGTGTAGTATCCCATATTATAAAATCATAATTTTCATATCTAAATCATCAGAATATATATATATCGGTGCGGGACCAAGTTTTTTTGCACACATATATTTATCGGGGATCAAACGTACAGTCAACAAACAGCTGCCCAAGCAAATACATTGTCGTTAGATGCAGAATATCAAAACCACTGAGTGGTAAGGACTTCAATCTGAAACACTAAATGATTGTGCTCAGATCCACACTAAATTACTAGTTTCAAACAAACAGGTCTTAAGCCTTTGCATCTCATTCCTATACATTATCCATTTCATTACATAAGAATAGTAGTTTGTAGTATCTCAAAATTCTCCAAATCAATTCATCCAAAAAGAGTATTCTTTAGAATTAATATTTGCAGTTAGTTATAGTTACTATCTTTACATTTAACACTTGCATTTAGGAGCAGTTGCTAGATAAAACATCATTTTAATAGACATTCCAAACTAAGGAGTTATTGTAGTAAACTAGAATTTGACTAAGGACCTTTTATCTTGCTTCTCTGTGGGATCGATAACTAGGACTCCACTAGAGCCCTGTATTACTTGAGCGATATGTATACTTGCGTTGATATAAGTGACATTATTATTAATCAATTGTACTCATTTTTATAACTATAAAAAGTCGCAGTCATGTTTTTGGCGCTGTTGCCGGGAAAGCTTTGGTAAGAACTTTAGGAGAATTTTAGTTGAAGTAATTAGGCTTAGACTTGAAAAACTATTTTTGTGTGAAAAGTGTTTTTATATGACAAAGTGTTGTGAAAAAAAGAAAAAAAAAATTTGTGTGAAAAATAAGGTGTTCGTGAAAATGTTTTGTTGTGTTGAATATATTTCATCTATTATTTGTTTAATTGTTAATGTATTGTTTATTGTGTCATGTATGCGAAACAGGATCTGCAGGGCTTGTTCCTTACGATCCCGAGTTTGAAAAAATAAAAAATAAAAATACAGAAAAGACTCGGAAAACTAGAAATGGAAATGGAAAACTTTCAAGATAATAAATTGGAAAATAATCATACTTCATTGAGGGATTACATAAATCCTACGACAGATGAAATTCACTCAAGTATATAAACTCCTATCATAGAAACTGATTCGTTTGAAATAAATCTGGAGATTATCCAACTACTGCAGAACAATCAGTTTGGGGGAACTCCTTTAGAGAATCCCTATTTACACTTATCAAAATTTTTAGAACTTTGCGCTACATTTTGTTATAATGGTATGTCAGACGATGCTATTAGACTAAGGCTTTTTCCTTTCTCACTAAGTGATAAGGATAAAATGTGGTTATACACATTAGCACCCGGCTCTATTAAAAATTGGGAGGATTTAACTCAGAAATTCTTAGCTAAGTATTTTCCATCTTCAAGGACTAATAAACTTAGAAATGATATTATCTCATTTTGTTAATATGAAGGAGAATCAATATACGAAGCCTGGGAAAGATTTAAGGAACTCCTAAGAAAGTGTCCACATCATGCTCTGCCAGATTGGTTAATCGTTCAAACTTTTTATAATGGGTTAGTAGGATCCCATAGGTCTATAATTGATGCTGTCGTTGGTGGATCATTAATGTCAAAACCATTTGATGAAGCGTATGAGTTAATTAAAAAAATGGATACAAATGAATTTCAATGGCCATCTGCAATGGTAAATCCTAAGAACGTAGCCAGTATTTATGATACTGATGCGATTGCAATTCCTGCATCTCACGTTGCTGCAATATCAATGAAGTTTGACCAATTTAGAATGAACCAGCCTCAATTTACTCCAACAAGTGAGGAAAGTTCATTAGGGCCTGTGATTGATTCTAAATTATCATATGAGACTTTAAAAATCATAAACAACTCGTACTCTAACTTTTACAACTCAGGTTGGGAGAATCATCCTAATTTTAACTGGAATCATACTACTGATGATGGAAACCAAAAATGGGAAAATAATCATGCAAATCCTAATGGAAGTTTGAATAATCAGGGGAACACAAACTATAGACCTTCATATCCACTGGACTCTAACAATGATCAACAATTTGAGGATAAGAAGATGTCTATGGAAGAAATGGCATTGCAAATGGGAAACCAGTTACAAAGTCAAAATGATGTGATTAGAAACATAGAGAATTAACTGGGACAAATTGCTAATTCACTTGGCAATAAACCCCAAGGAACACTTCCTAGCAACATTGAGATCAATCCTAAAGAGAACACTAATGAACAAATAGAAGATATCCAATTAAAATGTGGAAGAGAGATAAAGGATGTGGTTAGAAAAGAGAAAGATGTGAGAGAAACAAAGGAAATTAAAAGCCCTGAAGAACATGTTTCTAAGGATCTGAAGAAATTAATATCTCCAACTAAAATTAGTTTGGAAAGACCACCACCTCCTCAATTTCCTCAAAGACTTAGACAGCATGAGTTGGATAAAAAATTTTCAAAGTTCATGGAAGTACTTAAGAAGTTAACGATAAATATTCCTTTCACTGAAGCTTTGGAATATGCCAAGTTATGCAAAGTTTATGAAGGAGATATTAAAAAGAAAAGGAAATTTGGGGATTACGAGACAGTTGCACCAAGTGAGGAGTGCAACACTATACTTCAGAAAAATTTTCCTCAGAAACTTAAAGATCTTTCTAGCTTTACAATTCCTTTAGCAGTTAGAAAAGATTATGTGGAAAAGCTTTATGTGATTTAGGAGTGAGCATTAATGCGATGCTTCTATCTATATTTAGAAGGTTAGGTTTAGTCGATATTTCTCCCACTACTGTAACCCTTCTGTTAGCTGATTGATCTATCATTTATCCAAAAGGAGTTATAGAAGACGTGCTTGTTAAAGTGGATAAATTTATCTTTCATTTGGACTTTATTGTATTAGATATGGAGGAAGATAAAGAAATTCCAATTATTTTAGGGAGACCTTTCCTTGTTACTAGATAAGCTATGATAGATGTACAAAAAGGAGAGTTGGCTATGAATATTAATGACCATGAAGTCACTTTTGAAGTATTAAAGACTATGAAATATCCAGCTGAGAGAAAAGATGATGATTATTTTTTGATAGATAAAATTGATTATCTAAGTAAAGATCATTTCTAAGAAATTTTTTAGAGTAAGTTACAGATGAGTGTTGACCTCATTTTTGATGAGGTCTTCTCTTCCCTCTTTAGTGCTTAGGATCTAGCCTTAGGCTTTTCCTTTGACTATCTTAGAGGACTAGAATTGGGACCCATCCTTTAGAAATTTAAACCACTTCTTGTCTCCCTGCAAACCCCACAAGCTTGATTGTAGACCCCTAATCACCTAGAGGGTTGAGATCAAATGTGGAGGTTTAAAGGATGAGTTCCTATATGACTCTTTGGTCTTAAGACTACCACAGGTGGCACTGGTGCAGTGAGGGTTGACTTACACACTCACTACACTCATACTCTACACTCTCACACACACAATCCAAATCCTAAAACCACACCCATACCCAACTTGACTCCTTGACTCATGTAGGTAATTCATATGGATGGACCTTAACCCCTAAGCCCCTGGCTAAGAGGGTTAGGAACAACATAGTGAATGCCTCAAATAAGTCCTCTCATGGCTCATATAGGCTTAACATGGCTTCATGGCTCAATCAAAATGATTCTGTTTTGCTCAAATTTGATCAATCTTCATTCTTCCAAAATTTTAATTTTTGGCCCCGGGGCCCCGGCCCCACCAAACCTACCAAATGCCCTTCGAACTACCCAAAATTTGCAAAATCACCTAAATTACCCAAAATTCCCCAAAACCATTCCTAAACATTTCCCTCAACTCAAATTGATCATCCATAGCCAAAAATACCAAAAATTCCAAAAGTACCCCCCAATACCCTCCAAATACCCAAAATACCCCTCTTGACCCAAAAATCCAAAAATTCAGAAAATTCCCAAAAAATTCCAGAAAATCCCAAATATTCCAAATTTCATTTTTTCCAACTATACCATGGTCCAATTTTGTCAATTTACCCCACTTTTACCAAAACCCCCAATTTAGCTCATTCTTAACCCAAATAAACCCAATGTCAAACCAAATCTACTCAATTGACCCCAATTTTGGTCCAATTCAATTCTAAACTTCAAATTAATATCCAAAATATCAATCTATACCAAATCCAAGTCCAATTTGATTGACATTTGGGTCCAATTTCACTTTTGAGCTTAAAGCCCAATTTGGACCCATAACCCAAGCTTAGCCCAAACCAACCCAATTCAACTCCAATTAACCCCAAACCTTTTCTAAACCTTCCCTAACATCCCCAAAAACAAAATACTAACATGATTTGCCCAAAATTTGGACCCAAACCCCACTCAAATTCAACCCAAAACCAAAAAACCCAATTTTGACCTAAACCCAAACCTAACCCAAATAAGCCCAAATCCCAAAACCAAAACTCAACCAAAGTTGAAACCTCTTTGAAACACTCCCATAAATATTTCCCAACATTAATTTTACATCAATTTCAACCCTAGCCAAACATTGGCCCAAATTAGCCCAATTTGACCTACATTTGCCCATGTACCAAATCAACCCAAATTCAACCCAATTCAATTCCAAACCACCTCAAATTTATTTCAAATCACTCATGACACACCCCTAAACCAAACCCAACAATTATTTGGCCCAAACTTCTACAAAATTCCAATCCATGAATTCATTCTTAAACCTAAAGGCTCATTCCCTTAAGCCTTCCTAAAGCCTATCCAAAGCAAGTTCAAAAGCCAAAAATCCATCTCAAAGCCCACATGACAATCCTCTATCATCATCCATTTGATAAAACCATCCCCTAAGTTCTAAATCCATAATTAAATAATTCCAAATCAAGCCATATGCCAAATCCCATCAAATCACCCCTAAATTACCAAAATTTCTAAAAACCTTTTTCATGAAGTTGACTTAACTTTTCCCAAACCAAAGGTGAGCCATGAAGCCATGCATGAGCCACATGTGAGCCATGAAGCCATGCATGAGCCACATGTGAGCCATGAAAGCCTTGAAAACTTCACCATACCCAAAATGGCAAGAAGAGGGGACCCTTTAATGATGCTCTTAAGAGTGATTAACCACTCCCATGTCTCCCCTAAACCTTGCTTAAAATTAATTGTACTTGGATGGTGACCCTTCCCCACTAATTAAGCTGACCTAAACCACTTTCTCTTCAGCCCAAACTAGCCATGGGAAGGTGCACCTAGCCCAATCCATGCATTTGACCAAACTTAGCCAAAATGCACCCTTACCCCATTCCACTTTGATTCAAACCCTTTACACATGACAAAGCTCAATTGCCTGCACAAACCTCCAGCCCTGACCCACCTGAACCTGAGGGTGACCCATGCCTGCCGGCCAGCCGCCTGGATTGCCGGAAAACACCACACCCGAGAGCTCCCATGTGAGCCAACATTGAAATCCCCCCTTGCTGAGCTGTCCCAAGTCCAGTGGCCACCATGGCTGTTCTTCTCTTGCATAGAGCAGCTGATCCCAAGCCCTAACTCCCCCTGAAAGGCCCTCCAGCCTCTCCTATTTAAACACCACCTCCTCTCGACCAAAGGAGTTGCTTGAACCAAACCTTACCGAAACCCTACCAAAATCATCCCGGATCACTCTCTACACATAGAGAACTTGATCCCCACCGAAGTCCCCCTGCCATTTCCTCTCGCGAGCTCAATTTCGGAGTTGAAATTCAAGCCCAAAACCAGGACACTTCACCACAGTGAGCCAATCTCCAAATTGATTGGTCCTACACCTTCACCAGACCAAGAGGAGAAGTTTCCCAGCAAAAGCCCTCTCACCAGGCCAGCCATTGCTTCCAGCCTCCAAGCTTTGTGATCAGGCTTGGTCGAAATCATACCTAGAGAATTCACGAGGCCAAGGGACTTCATCTGGAGCTTGCTTGGACCCAATCAAACGTGACACAACTCTCAGATTGAAGCTTCACTTCTCTGAGCAAAGGTATGGACTCACTCTTCCTCCCGAGCTTCCAGAGATTCTCCATTTAGTTTGGGTCAATTTCAATGCATGTTTACCGTATGGATGTGTTCGTCTCTTCAAGACGAATCCATAGAGCATAAGAACTCAAAAATCCGTTAAGAATTGAGTGAGAAATTAGGGTTAGAAGGTTGACGGTCAGGGGTTCACACCAGTTGTAGACGATGACTGGGAACCGTTGGATCGCGCGTGTATTGAGCGGACGACCAGGATCGCGCCGGATGGAGCAACGGGACATGAACCGTGGGCCCCTAGAGCGCTGAGTCGGATGGCGATGCAGAATCAGAGCGCGCTGCGTGGCCTTTCGGAGCTGCCTAGAATGGCGTGGCGGCGCGTGGATAAGTAGAAAAATAGGCTATTTTTCTACTTATTTAATTCCCAGAACGTCAAAAATTCATAACTTTGTGTAGAAAAATCCTAAAAATAAAATAAAAATACCCTCTTGCTCAGTGAACAGAGAAGAATAATGTGGAAAAGAAATCAAGTAATTTCATTAAGTATTTTATTTTTAATGATTTATTTACTCTCTGCACTATTTCAATTCTCCATGCATATAGGAAATTCACCATGACATGAGACCATAGGGCTTTTGAAGCCTCTGAACTTGGGAACATTCCCTGAATTTTCCAAGGTCAGAGGTCATCCCTATGAGAAGTTATTGATTTTTCAAGTGCATGTTACTGTTTTGAGTGTTTTAATTCCAATAATTAGCATGTTAAGAGATAAATTCTAGGAAAATTTGGTCATGTTTCTTATGACTAGAGGGACCTAGGAAAAATAATTTTTGAGCTAATTCACTTTGAACAACCCTAATTAGCCTAAACACCCAAAATTGAACTTTAATTAATTAGGGTTAACCATTCATCAAATTAACTTAAAAACAATTCTCCACTATCCTCTAGGGATAGGAGAACACTACATAAAAATTTGAGATCAATTGGACTTGGTTAGCCCCACCAAATTGGTTAATTAAGCCCCATGAATGAAATCAAACTTTAAAAATTCATAACTCACAAAATACTTTTAAAAAATTTACAAAAAATGATTTTGGAGCTTCTGTGATATCAGAGGAACTTAGGAAAATTAAAATTATAATTTTCTAAAAAAGTTGATTTTTATCATTATTTTAATATTTTTAATAATTAAAAAATAATAAAAATCACAAAAAGATTAAAAATCACCAAAATGTCATATTTTGAATTCTAAACACTTAGGAACAAACCAAATATTTCTCTTAAGTCCCTAGGATAAGATATTGAATTTTAAAGGTTTAATGTAATTTTTAATATTAAAAATGTATTTTTCAACCTTTTCACTAAAATAATTCTAATAAAACAAAGAAAAATCAGAAAATTATAAAAATTGGTTTTCTGGTTTCTCTGATATCAGAGAGATTTTTGAAAAATATAAAATTCATTTTTCAACCTTTATTTTATTTTAAAATTAATTAATGCTCCAAAACTCAAAGTAATTCTAATAAATAAAATATAATTCAAAAAATCACCAAGATTAGTCCAAATGGTCTTCTGGTCATTAGGAATGCCCCATAATTTTCTTAAGGATAGAAAATTTTCCTTGGTCATCTTATTGAATTTTCCTTGAAAATCCCTATTTTCCACAAAAAATAATTATATAAATAAATTAAATAAAGAAAAATTACATTTTCTCCTCTAATGTCTTAATTGACATGTAAGTGAGGTCACATAAAAATTTCAAGTTCATTTGAGCTTAATTTAGTGAGTTATAGAATTATTAAGCTTGAAGGGCAAAATGGTAATTAAAATTTTCAACCTTTAATTAAAATTTTAGGATTAATCAAAAAGTGAAAAGGTTGAAAAATTAAATTAAAATTTTAAACTGATTTTGGATGATTGAAACTTAAATGGTTAAGGGTAGAAACCCACCAATCATTTTAAGAATAATTAAAGTAAACCTTAATTAATTAATTAATTAAATTTGGAAGATTAATGGAAAATTGAAATTATTAAAGTTGGGATATTATTTAAGAAGATATTTATTCTTTAATTTAAAAATCCCTAAATAAATCACTTCAATAATACTTAAAAAGAAAATTAAAAGAATAATCTAAATTAAATTAAAATTAAAATTAAATTAAAATTAAATTAAAATTAAATTAAATTAAATTAAATTAAAATTAAATTAAATTGAATTGAATTAAAATTAAATTGAATTAAATTGGAATTAAATTAAAATTAAATTAAATTAAAATAAAATTAAATGAATTAAATTAAATTAAATTAAAATGAAATTAAATTAAATTAAATTAAATTAAATTAAATTAAATTAAATTAAATCAAAAATTAAATTAAATTGAATTAAATTAAATTAAAATCATTTAATAACAAACCTAAATGAAATCGTTAAGAATTAAACCTAAAATAACTTGGACACTATTCCAAACTTAAACTAATTTTTTTATAATTAAGTCAAAATTGAAATTAAATCATTAAGTTTAAAGCATCAAAATATTTAATAATTTGATTTGCCCTTTTTAAGCTCTTATTATTATAACTCTTAAATGAGGTATCAAGTGAAGTGTTATCTCACTTATAGGATATTCAAATGTCCTAGTTCACTGAGCAAAAGAACAAAGCTTAAACTCCCAGATGATTAATTCACTTGTATAATTAAATTCTCTTGGACTTAAAACAATCCTAGGGGTATTGAAAAGATGTTTAAGACTCGTCTTAAGCACTTCCTCAATATGATAGGATGTTTATAAGAACAATTGAACTTAATTGTTCTTTGATGAAGAAAATTGTCCTTAAAACAAAATTGGAAACCTAGACGTCATAGGAATGACTAGCTATAGGATTAGGATCTTGGTAGAAAACCAGAAACCTTGCCCTTAGCTTTACCTAGGTAATTGCTACAAATACTTAAAATGCTCTAACATGTGTTTCAAGTGCAGCATGGAATGACGGGAATACCCTCCAGGTACGCTTTTATTTTATTGCAATTTACCTTCTTGTAATTAATCGCATTGCACTTTCTTTTCTTGCATGATAAACAACAGTTGCATGAGAACCAAAACCTTTAGGATAGTCCCTCAACTGAAACCAAAACTAAATTAAAATTCATTACAAGATAAAAATCACTGCCACAACATTTCAAAATATAAAACAACTCAAAATTTAATCACAAACAGAACACAAAACTACAATTGCAACTAAATTAAAACGTCTCGTTGAATGATCGGGAATACCTCGGATGATGTAACCCACGTGTTGCTAACGGGATTTCCCACGGTCTAAATGAAGGTGTGGAACTCATTCCGTTGAGTTTAGCAAATTCATCTGGACTAAGTGAATTCGATGAAAATAACGGTGCCGGGATGACGGAACCGTGGGATCTTAATCGGTTATGTTTAAACAACTTTAAAATTTGTTTTAATTAAAATATTAAAAAACACTCGTATTTTAAGATTTTCTCTAAACCAAAACACTTCTCTCATCTCCTGATTCATGACTTCTAAAACTAAACCTCTGCAACAACAAGGAGCTTGGAGCACATTGAGCAGCACGACCATCGTCATCAGTAAAACTCGGATCTACTTCAACAAAACTTTCTTAGAATTAAATAACCAAGCCATAGGACTTTGAGGTAGTTTGCCTAGTGCAACATAAATCCTCAACTCTTCGTTAGGCATTTGCATGATCATGTCATGTAAATTAAGCCCTAACCGGTCTTAGGACTCCGAGGTAGTCATTTAGTACGACACAAACCCTCATATCTTTGAGGCTATTTGTATGATTTTATCATACAAATATAAGTCCAAATTAATTAAAATTGGCAAGATTGAAATATCAGATAATATTAGGATTTTCTTAAATCCGAGCCAAGCAATAGGATAGTTTGGGAAGTTGCCAAGATTCTTCTTGGATCCTCAGCTTCTCCTAATTCTCTTCCTTTTGGACTCCTGAAAATAAATGTTCCAAATTTGAGCTAATCCCTTTTAAAATTTCAAAAATCCAATCCTTTGAAAACCTTAAAATTTGAAATTCTTGAGAGCAAAACCACTGATCATTATTGAGAGTTTTCTTAGATGATTCCCGTCATTTAAGATGTAATTAACTATAGGGGCTTGCCCTTATAGGGAACTTTAAAAACCTGTGTAATATAAACCCCGCTTAATTCATTTATATTAAGCAGGGGAATTTGTCGGCTTATAAAATTGGTTTGCAGACCAAACGGATGTCACAAATCTCCTAGTTTATTTAACCGAGCCCAATCATCAAGTAGTGTGTCTATTCTTCGGGATAGATACACGGTTTGTGATGCGGTGCTCGTTTATATAAACTATTTGGGATGTGAGATCGGTTTGATTTCATATCTTAAAATTATTTTCAAAATCAAATACTACTTTCTAAACCATATATACATATTTAAATTAAATTTAAAATCTAAAATTCGCCGACAATTTATGTTAGGCGACCCCTTTTCAAAATAAAACACATAAACTAAAAATATGCCGACAACTTCTGGCGACTCCGCTGGGGATTAGTTCCTCTCTCCATTTTGGTCAGATGGTTCTGCTTTCATAAATCGGTAGTGAGCCCATGCCCCTAGTGGACCAAACTACCATTCTTCCATTGGGATACCTCGTTCATTTCTGTCTTGAACAAGTATAGCCAACTCCTCTCAGATTTAGGAGCCACTGTTTAGACACCCCTAAACGGAGAGGTTCCGAGATCCTTTTACCTCTTTTCTGAGGTGGGGTGGACCCCCAATAGGTGTTAGTTTAGGAGCGGTCCTTCGAGTCGAGAAGTCTTGCATAAGACTTTCTCTTCCTTTCCAATTCTGAATCAGATTCCTTACCCTCTCTACACCTTTGAACATTTCGTTCCTAATAAACAAATCCTCTAATGAATGACTCTTTTAACAAATAACTCCTTTTTATAAATACATGAACAAAAATGTGCTCGGACTTTTTTCGATTCCTTTCTTTTCGTCCCGATGAGAAGAAGCATAACTTGGGATCGACAATCGAATCTACCTTGCGGAAAATTTACGCCCCAAAGCTGATTTTCTCCTTTACCAACGGACTTGACCTAGTCGTCTACAAGGAGGAGCTTCACGACAATGGAATCATCCGTTTCGGGCAAGGATTCGAGAATACAGATGTCAAGATCACTGACGTCACCCTTTTCACGCTTGCAGACAAAGTACCTGAAACTAAAAAACCTTTGATCGAGTTCAACCTCAAGTTAACTCAAGAGTTCCCTCCTCTGCAAAGGGTTCCAGTTGAGAAGAGTACCACTGTTCGCAGGAGGACTGTTGTTTCTACCCCCGCTGGTCTAGTCATCTCTGCACCTACCCCAGCTTCCACCAAACTGAAGGGGAAGGAAATTCAAATTTGTGATGAGCATGTTATCGTTGAGGGTACAGATCTCCACGCGAGACCTTCTGTTTCGAAATTGGGTCCAGATCAAGGGTTCCACCCCTAACACGAACTCAAAGGAGAAACAGGAGTAGAAAGATTGTAAGGAAAGCCAGAGCTGATGAAGTTGCTTTCTTGGAAGAACTACCTGAGTACACACCACTACCTGAGTACACACCATCGCCTGAGTACGCACCACTTTTGGAAGGAAGTAGGTTCTATCCCCTCTCCTCCGCGCTGATGAGGAAAATATTCGAAAAGTTGTCTCTACGTTACCTCAACCCATATACTACAGCGATAGCCGAAAGGATAGGGATAGAGAAGTTAGCGAGAAAAGAGAAATGTCCTGTGTCAGAGATTTTAAGAAGGATAGGGCGGGTGCCAGCCAAATCCCGCCTTAGGCCACGAATAGAACCCGTCAGTGATACAAAAAAGCCGAATAAGAAGATGAAGGCTAGTCCACCTGTCGTTGTTTCAGGTCTACAGATTAGGGAGGATACCACCTTTCAACATTTAGCCGACAGACCATCCGGTCCTAGGTCTTCTGCTGCTAGAAGGATGGTATGGAAACCTACTACTGGCCAGTTAAGACCGAGACAACGCCTTGAAAAGGAAAGTCTAGCGAGGAGACTCGAGTCCGAAGAGAGTGCTACCGCAATGAAAGAAATTCCCGAAAAGGAAATCCAACAACCATCGCACGACAACTGTGAAACCACGCGAAAAAGGCCGACAGAAGAGGCCATGGAAAAGCTAAGAACCGACATTCAACGATTAGCAAGAGAAAGAAAAGAAAAGTTTGGAGATGAAGTCGATTCGTCGGAATTCATGGATGACGAATATGTGGAGATCAACATGGTTGAGACACGAGCATCGTCAGCTTCGCAAGGTGCTCCGGCAGCTATGGAAAGAGATGAACCGGAAATGTTAAGAGCACAACTTCGAGAAAAAGATGATACAATCTTTCAAACGGCGAAAAGGATGGAAGACATGGCTATAGCCCTAGCCACTCTTCAGAGTTAGGTTCAACCCCCAAGAGAAACGCCTCCAGAAGTTATTCATATTGCAGACGGAGGAAAAGAGATTACATCCGTTAACGGAGACGATCAACCGAAGCAAGATCCTACCCAGAATATGATTTCAGAGAAAGACATCAAGAGCATGGTAGAACAGCAAGTGCGAGAAGCCTTAGCACTGTCTAAGAGCGGAGCATCTATTTAGACGGGTAGACCTTACCCCGAAGAATTTGATGCAGTACAATACCCAAAAGGCTTCGTACCACCTCTGTTCAAGACTTTTGATGGTACCGGAAACTCTCGACAGCATGTTGCGCACTTTCGTGCTAGTTGTTGCAATGCCGGTGGGAGTGATGCCTTACTTTTCCGACAGTTCGTCAGTAGCCTATCAGGGATCGCCTTCGATTGGTACGCAGAGTTACCAAACAGTTTGGTTAAGACATTTTCAGAGTTAGAGAACCTCTTCGTGAAACGGTTTGCCAGAGCTCAGCACCATATCACCATCGGTGATCTAGTGGTGGAGAAATAGAAACCGAACGAAACTCTAGCAGACTACATACTTCGATGGAGGAATCTAAGCATGAAGTGTCAACCGCAGCTACAAGAGCAGCATGCCGTCGTTATCTTGCTTAAAAGCATTCACGGCACGATAGCACTTCTCCTTAAAGGATTCACTATTAAGACTTTCGAGAAGTTATTAAGCAAGGCCGGAAGCTTGTAAGAGGAAGCGAAGCAACTAAGTTTCATCGACAAAACAGACAAACAGAATCCTGTGAAGACATTTGAAAAGAAATCTGGGATCGTCGCTGCAGTCGATAAGGGCAAGCAGCTAATGCAAATACAGTCGGAGCAGCAGCAGCCCAGCTATCAACAACCTCAGCAGAACTACCAACAACCTCAACCCGATTATCAGCCAACTCAACAAAACCCAATAAGCTTATAAATAGAGAATATCCATTCAAGAATGAGGCAGTGCCAAAGATGTTCCGCCGTTTGATGAAGACTTCGGATTTTCGACTGCCAGAACCCAAGAAGCCAGAAGAAGTCAACAAGAAAGACCATCCCAACTACTGTTCTTACCACCAGATGCTTGGACATAAGATAGAGGATTACATCACCTTCAAAAGTTGGCTTGACAACAATCTCCGAAAAGGGAACATAACGATCCCAAAGGAATACATGAAAGAACCCCAGAAAGGAGGTTCCATCGATGTTATTTCAACGGATCTCATTGTTCGATAGACCCTTACACGACCGATGATGGATGGAGTACCGCTTGGACGAAGTCATCGAAGAAAATTTCGGATCGCATTCAAACCGCTTCGGCGCATGCTTCGACTCAGAGTTTGAAACCTGTCAAGCCTGCACTATCGCTTGCAATTGAAGAACCGCCCCAGGAATAAAAGATCATAGAAAAGAAGGAGATCGTAGAAGAAGAAAGGACCGATGCTCCTAAGGCTAGACTAAGGGCTGCTTATCCTAGGATGGTTGTTTCCGATTCGGGGGAAAAATTCCTCGAACCTCTGACTCTGTATGATTATTTGCTCGCTCCGGCTGGATCTCATAATGATAAGAGTTATGGCGTTGGCAACATTTTGATTGTTTCTAACGATTACGTAACTAACGACAATCAATCTAATCCAGATCTCGATTCTGATACCAATAACAATTCTCAAATCATACACGACCTAAACAATCACGATGACAAAGAAGGCATTCACCAAGAAGGCTACGAAAGTTCAACAAGCAATGAATCTATTTGTGAATTCCAAGGAACTCCAATCACAATAGAGTTAGAGCTTTTAGATTTCGAAGCGACTCTAGAAGAACCTGTCATGCCGATTCAAAAGGAGACACCTGTAAACTCAGTACCAGATTCAGAAGAAATCATAGAAGTCAACTTAAGGAGCGGAAAGGTTCTACCTCCGAGAATGGGTCCAAAAGACAAAGGAAAGCAGGTGGTTGTTCAGGAAGAATCAACCCCAGCAGAAGAATTGCCCATTCGAGAAGAAATTGAAACACATGGTAATAAAGTGGACAATAACATGCTAGCCCATCTCAGGAAACTACCAGCCAAACTGAGCATCTACGACGCTCTCATCTTTTCAAAACAGATGAGGGAAGCTCTGATCAAGGCCTTACTTGATCCAGAGATTTGTTTAGCTCAGATGGTCGGAGACTCCTTAGACGAGGTTTGCTCGTTAAAGGAACGAGCGAGGTGTTACCTTCATCGACGGTGATCGGCCGATCACGACCGACCATCGTACATTTCGATCACAATCGAAAGTTTACGCTCTCCGCAGTATTGGTGTATCCGGGAGCGTCAATCGACATAATGAACCTTCGGACGCTAGCATACTTGGAAATTGATGCTCGCGAGCTTGAAGCGGACAAGATGTTACTAAGAGGATTCAACCGGAAAGGAGAAAGAGCCCTTGGATCAATAACACTGTTGATGAAGACCGGTGACTTAGCAAAGACAACCGCAAAATTCCACATAATTGACTCTGAGACATCGTTCAACGCTCTACTAGGCCGACCAGTGGATCCATGAAAATTGGATGGTACCATCGTCTCTCGCATCGATTGCATAAAATACTACGAAGGAGGAGAACGAGTGCATTAAAGGTGATTTGCAACCTTTCTCCGTACATGAGATTAGAATCCATGAAGATGCGACTTATTACGCATCTCCGAAGAAAACAATCTTCTCCGAAACACCGTGCTAAATGAAGCAAAAGAAATTCGAGACGATGAAGAACCTGAAGTTCTAGTCCAACAGTCACTCACCACTCCCTTACGGCGAGATGGTGAAGGTTTCTCCAGAACTCGCATCCGAGGTCGAGGTCGGGGACGAGGTCGGGGACGAGGTCGTGGAAGAGACACTGGGATAGTTGGACAGAAAAAGCCGATGATCAACATTGATTGGGAAGACAGCTCTGAGGAAGAAGAAAAAATCAAGAAAGAAGCAGCTACAATAAACCGGAAGAAACCACAATTCAAGATTTCTCTCGAAGATGAGAAGAATTAAGAATACAAATCGATGTACGAGAAGATTAATCACTATGTACACACTATGACCCCGACCTCGATCCGATCCTAATAAGATCGAGGGTATGGTGGTCAAAGAAGTACATAGCAGCGGTGCAAAGCCAATCAAATTTTACTATGGCACTTCTTCTTCCAATACTAAAAGCAATGTACAATTTGAAGATGTCACTTCTTCCGAATTAATGGAATTACCTTTTGAGTGGTACTCTCCCCGTGTTCAAAATTTAATTCGACGTGGTGTCTTACCTCGACAATGGACAAAAGGTCGATCACAACACTTCGAAAAATTATGGAATAATGTCGGTCGGCCTCCCAATTCAAAACATGGTCTCGGATTCGGCACAGTAGGTTCAGTTGACGATACGGAATTTTGTTTGGTTGTCACTTGCAAACCTAATGAGGACTGTTTGGAAACTACAGAAGATCTTGAAGATCTACAAATTGGAGACGCTCTACCAGAATTCGAAGAAGAAATCAAATCTACAATAGATGAGTTAATGGAAGTTAACTTAGGTACTAACGAAAAGCCTAGACCAACCTTTGTTAGCTCCTTACTGAATAAAGAAGATTTCGAGGAAGTGATCAAGCTATTAATGGAATTCAAGGATCTGTTTTGCTTGGAGTTACGACGAAATGCCGAGATTAGCTCCGAAGTTGCGGTTCGCGGGCTAGGAGTGGATCCTACTTCCGTTCCGGTCGGACAAGCTTCCGGAAGAATGTGTTTGGAAATTGAACAACAAGTAATAGCTGAAGTTAAGAAGCTAATAGATGCTAAATTTGTCCAGTGAAGAACAATACCCGACTTGGCTAGCCAATGTGGTACCAGTCAGGAAAAAGAATGGTCAGATCAGAATACGCGTGGATTTTAGAGACTTGAACAAAGCATGTCCGAAGGATGAATTTCCACTACCAATCCCAGAGTTAATGATCGACATCGCTTCGACACATGAAATATTCTCTTTCATGGATGGATCTTCAGGATACAACCAGATAAAGATGGCACCAGAAGACGAAAAGCTCACGGCATTCAGAACACCAATCGGAGTGTATTGCTACACAGTAATGTCATTCGGACTAAAGAACGCAGGAGCAACATACCAAAGAGCAATGACAAAGATTTTTGATGAGCTCATTTACAACAAAGTTGAGTGCTATGTGGATGATGCGGTCATCAAAAGCAAACGAAGGAAGATCACCTGTATGATTTGAGAATTGTCTTCGAGCGACTAAGGCAATACAACCTTAAGATGAATCCCTTAAAATGCGCCTTCGGCGTCACCTCCGGGGAATTCTTAGGATTTGTTGTCCGACATTGCGGGATCAAAATTGATCCGGGAAAGATTAAAGCTATCTTAGAAATGCCGCCTCCCAAAACCTTAAAACAGCTACGATCCTTTCAAGGGAAGCTGGCATATCTTCGACGCTTTATTTCGAACTTGTCAGGTAGGTGTCAGCCCTTCTCGGCATTACTTAAAAAGGACGCCAAATTCGATTGGGAAGAAAAATGCCAACGGGCCTTCGAGGACATTAAACAATACTTAATGACACCTCCCGTCTTAGCGACCCCCGATCTCGGGTAGACCGTTGATACTTTATACCATGACTCTATACGACTCCCTTGGAGCCCTGCTAGCCCAGGTCAATGATGAGGGAAAAGAAAATGCTATCTACTACTTAAGCCGTCGTTTGATTCCGATGGAAGTGAAATATCCTCCAATTGAGAAGCATTGTTTGGCCCTAATCTTCGCCGCTCAAAAGCTCAGGCATTACATGCTCTCTCATAAGGTCAACCTTATCTCGAAAGTTAATCCATTGCAATATTTGATGACCCATCCAACACTTTCTGGCAGACTTTCCAGGTGGTCGATGATACTATTGCAATTCGACATAACTTTCGTTCCTCTTCGTGTCGTAAAGGGACAAGTTATAGCTGACTTCCTTGCAGCACACCCTTTACCGGCAGATTCGCCTCTCGACGACAATTTACCTGACTAGCAGATAATGAGCCTAGAAGACACTGATGATCGACGTTGGGAACTATATTTCGACGGAGCGTCCTCATCACAGAAAGACAAAGAATTGCAAACGATAGTGCCCGTGAAGCGGAATCAGACTAATCTTTATAACACCGGAGCGGGGGATGTTAAGATACTCCTACCACTTAACAAAGCCGTGCACAAACAACGAGGCAGAATATGAAGCCCTCATAACAGGACTAGAACTAACCATTCAAATGGGAATAACGGACATCAACATCTACGGAGATTCTCAGTTGATCATTCAACGAGTCGCGAGGACAATACGGAATCTTAAAGCCAAGACTCGAGCAATACTTTCGGTATGCCATGAAGCTGTTGGAACAAATTCCGAATGTAACAATCTACAAGATCCCCGAAGAGAAAATGCTCTCGCGGATGTGCTAGCTCGCCTTGCAAAAGAATTTGCCGCTTACAAGATGAGTCGGTTGAAATGTTAGTTCAAGGAAGACGAGGACCTATCACGGCTCGACATGGATATGATACGGAAATCGGGAAAAGCGAGAGGAATCGGTTGCGGCGGTGACGGAAAACACGGAAGATTGGCGTCGACCGTTAATGGATTACTCGCAAACGGGGAGATTACCGGATGATAAGTCATTAGCACATCAAATCAAGAAAGAACTCGTCTTACGCATTAATAAACAATACATTATACGGAAGGTCTTTTGATCGGATGTGGTTAAGATGCCCGAGCGGGTCCGAGGCTCGTGAAATTGTCGAAGAAGTGCATTCGGGACTTTGTGGCGCTCATCGATCGGGTCCGAAAATGAAAATGAAAATTAAAAGACTAGGGTATTATCGGCCCTCGATGATGACCGATTGCATGAAGATTGCCAAAAGTTGTCACCAGTGCCAAGTGCACGGAGTGGTTCTACACCAACCTCCAAAAGTGCTACATTCGACAATTGAGTCGTGGCCATTTGAGTGTTGGGGCACAGATATAGTGGGTCCGATAGAACCACCTTCTTCAAGAGGACATCGCTTCATCGTTGCAGCTACAGACTACTTTTCTAAATGGGCGGAAGCGGTTCCACTCAGAGAAGTAAAGGCACACCACGTGCTACAATTTTTCAAGAATCAAGTTGTCTACCGTTTCGGAGTACCGCGCAGAATCATTTCAGATAATGAGTTCGCATTCAAAAGCACAAAAATCAATAATTTTGTCAGAAGACATGGAATCGATTGGCGATATTCAACAATCTACTACCCAAGAGCAAACGGCTTGGCCGAGGCTTTTAATAAAATTTTCGTTCAGATTTTAAAGAAAACTTTGGATGACAACAAGAGAAATTGGCACGAGAAGTTGTTAGAAGCCTTATGGGCCTACAGGATGACTTTCAGGACTCCTACTCAGTCTACACATTACACTTTGGTGTACGGGTCTGAGGCAGTTTTACCTTTAGAGGTTCAAGTTCCATAACTCAGGATTGCAGTTGCAAATAAAATTACTACAGAAGAAAATGTCAGATTACGGCTGGAAGAAGCGGAAAACTTGGAAGGAAAAAGACTTGCGGCACAACGGAATTTGGAAGCTGTACCAAGCTAAGATGATCCGGGCCCATGATAAGCCAGGTCCGCCCAAGAACATTCAAAGTTAGTGACTTAGTTCTTGTTCTCAGAAGACCTCTTCTTGCACATCGCAAGATAGGAGGCAAATTCGAGCCAACTTGGGAAGGGCTGTTTGTAGTTGAGGCAGTCTACTCAGGAGGCTCCTACCAACTTGTGAATTGCCAAGGAGAACGACAAATGCTTCCAATCAACGGACAATATTTGAAGAAGTATTACGCAACCTGATGTTTCGAAGGGTGGCCTCTAAAATAGAGACTTATCCCTAGAAACACGGGTAAAGTAATCACTTTGTGATAGGGTCCGAACCCAAAAACATAAAAAATGGATAAAAAATATATGTGCTAAAAATAAAATATGTGAAAATCATAATAATAAAGTTTTACCCTTCCTTTCAAATTAAATCTTATTCCTGATCTTTCTTCATCTTTTCCTACTTTCCTTAAAAATTAAAATTGGAATAAGTGAATAAGAATCTTCAGTGATAAATACTTTCTTAATGTTCTTGTTCTTAGTACAGCCCCTGATCCTTTCCTTGTCTTCTTTGCAGGGAAATGTCGAATGGGCGGTTGGTCCTAAACTTTAAAAATGGCGTGAGTCTCGCACTCGATGAAAAGAGGGTGAAGGATGGAGCGATGATAGAAATTGATTCGACTTCACACCGACCGGCCTACGAGTATGAAGAAAATGATTGGGTCCCCGTGGACCGAGAAGAGCTTCATAGCCGGACGAGTGATGAAGATGGGTGGCCCAAGCCACCAATCCAGGCAACAAGAAAAGAAAGACAAACACCGAGGAAAGCAAGAAAATCAAGTCGGTAGTTGCCGCGGCGAGAGGGCGAGCTCGTCGGCGCGCGCCGTAGAAATTCAAGAAGTGAGGAGAGCTACACTCACTGCTACTCAAAGAAGGAATAAAAATCGCTGTATCCGCAAGATGTTGACTAAACTAGCAGCAGATCAACACGAGGAAACAACCACCTTCGCCAACACACACTTTTCAAAGATGCCGGTTCATCAGGAACCTGAAAAGAGAGAACAGGTTCCAAGAACAACAGAAAGGATAAACGAAACTCTAAGAAGACCAGAGGTAGAGAGATTACCGCGACGCCAGACAGAGTCATCAGTGGTAAGAAACCTTGTTGCGAGAGCAACCCCGGAGGATGTCCCGACAGAGACAATCCCTGAGGAGCCAAGGTATTCAGGAGAACGTGACGAGATTGAGCCATACATCCCGCAATACGTTACTAGGCCTCGTCACTTGCGGATCATCCCGAATATGAACTAGAAAGAATGCAAAATGTTGAGAAGAAAACCTTCGAATACTTTGAGAGGATTAGAGGCAAAAGAATCAACATTTTGGAAGGCCTCGAGTTACACACAGGTGTATTCTCAGAGTACGAGCAACAACAGATTGTGGATAGCATTTTAGAACTTCAGAAGATGGGTTAAGCAGGTCGTTTGAGAGAAAAGACTTATTCGGAACCCCGAAAATGGATGCCAGGGAAAGGAAGAGTCATAATACAATGCGGATGTTGCTATAACTTCGCAGAGGACAGAAAAGGAAATCCACCAGGGATACTCCATCACGGTGAGGTGGATCCAATGCCGAGAATAATTAAAAGAATGGTGAAAAGAATGATAACGTGGAGAGTACTGCCGGCGGATCGCATACCCAACAGGTTGCATCATCAACATTTATCGAAGAGCGATCGCATACCTCCACACATAGACCACCATGACTTTGTCAGACCTTTCTGCACAATTTCGTTTGTCAACCAATGCAATATCATGTTCGGATCTGACCTCCGGATAGCAGGCCCGGGTAAGTTCCGAGGGCCGGTGGAAATACCACTTTCGGTAAGTTCCGTCATGATATTACAAGGAAATGGAGCAGCCATTGCAAAACATTGTATACCAGGAGTACCAATGGAGCGGATCTCCTTCACTTTTAGAATGATAGATGACAGAAAGGCGCCTTACCACTTCCAGCCAGATCCAGAATTGGAGAGTCTCCGGCCCTACGAGCTGTGAGTTACACGGGAAATAGTACACCTCCAATGCACATCCATGCGGCATTCCTGCCAAGGATGGCTTGGAAGGTGATGTTATTGACTGTGTATCTCATTACTCAGACATGGATTTCTAACAGATACTTTTTGGATGGATCAATAAGAATCATACATAGTCCGTTTTGAGTCATGGATTGTATGAGAAATATTTTAGATCGAGTTGTACGATGTATCTTCAACAAGATTGGAATGAAAGTGACCATGTCACATTTTGCCTTCACCTCTTTTTGTGCAAATTGACTGGGAAAGGCCATTAAAGTTAAATGAACTTCGAACAAAGAACAAAAAAGAAAAGGAGAATAAATAAGAAACTCTCTTTCATAAAAATCCAAACATTAAAAAGAACTTCAAATCTACATAAACTCCTACAAACATTCTCTGCACTTTACAATATGTTTTCACAATCTCTGCATTTGTAAATCCCAGCAATATGTCCAGTCTCTGCATTCATAAAACTCTGCATTCCCAAATATCAACAAAATCTTTCACAACCACTGCATAAAATGAATCTCAGCAAAAATTCCCCATGGACCTCAGCAAAATTTCCCTCAATCTCCGCATAAATAAGTTTCGACAAAATCCAGCAATCTCAGCATTCGGGATAGGCTTCCGCCCTACTCCCATCTCAGTAATCTCAGCATTCGGGATAGGCTTCCGCCCTACTCCCATCCAGCAATCTCAGCATTCGGGAAAGGCTTCCGCTGTACTCCCATCTCAGCAATCTCAGCATTCGGGATAGGCTTCCGCCCTACTCCCATCTCAGCAATTCTCAGCATATTCTCAGCATTTCTCAGCATATTCTCAGCATTCTCAATATTCTCAGCAATTCTCAGCACTCGGGATAGGCACAGTCCTACTCCTTTCTCAGCAATCTCAAAATTTGACCCTCTCAGCAAGAAATTGAAATTAAAACACTCTGCATTTCAGATAGGCTTTGTTATATTCTTCCTCAGCATTTGGAATAGGTTCAGTCCCACTTCCTTCTCAGCATACAAATGCATTCGGGTGGGCCTTAGCCCTACTCTTTTCTCCGCATAAAATCAAAATTGAAACTCGAATCGAAATTCAAACTCAAAATTAAAACTTCAAATAAAAAAAATGAAATGAATCTATGATCCAATCTCTTGAAATCTTTTGATATGAAATTCACCTCCCCTTTCCCCAGCGAGAGTTCTGGAATCTTCAGTCTTGGAGATTTGCCTGATACTCCCCAGTGGAAATTTCTTACACTTCGTCCTAAGTTTGTCACTTGGACATCTGTTTTGGTTCTTTTGATCTCTTCGGACAACGCCAATACGCGCGGTGTGCTTGGTTAGCACACCACACATATTGGGGGTCCATTTGTTGACCTCATTTTTGATGAGGTCTTCTCTTCCCTCTTTAGTGCTTAGGATCTAGCCTTAGGCTTTTCCTTTGACTATCTTAGAGGACTAGAATTGGGACCCATCCTTTAGAAATTTAAACCACTTCTTGTCTACCTGCAAACCCCACAAGCTTGATTGTAGACCCCTAATCACCTAGAGGGTTGAGATCAAATGTGGAGGTTTAAAGGATGAGTTCCCTATAGGACTCTTTGGCCTTAAGACTACCACAGGTGGCACAGTGCGGTGAGGGTTGACTTACACACTCACTACACTCATACTCTACACTCTCACACACACAATCCAAATCCTAAAACCACACCCATACCCAACTTGACTCCTTGACTCATGTAGGCGATTCATATGGATGGACCTTAACCCACTAAGCCCACTGGCTAAGAGGGTTAGGAACAACATAGTGAATGCCTCAAATAAGTCCTCTCATGGCTCATATAGGCTTAACATGGCTTCATGGCTCAATCAAAGTGATTCTGTTTTGCTCAAATTTGATCAATCTTCATTCTTCCAAAATTTTAATTTTTGGCCCTGGGGCCCCGGCCCCACCAAACCTACCAAATGCCCTTCGAACTACCCAAAATTTGCAAAATCACCTAAATTACCCAAAATTCCCCAAAACTATTCCTAAACATTTTCCTCCACTCAAATTGATCATCCATAGCCAAAAATACCAAAAATTCCAAAAGTACCACCCAATACCCTCCAAATACCCAAAATACCCCTCTTGACCCAAAAATCCAAAAATTTAGAAAATTCCCAGAAAATTCCAGAAAATCCCAAATATTCTCAATTTCATTTTGTCCAACTACACTATGGTCCAATTTTGTCAATTTACCCCACTTTTACCAAAACCCCCAATTTAGCTCATTCTTAACCCCAATGAACCCAATGTCAAACCAAATCTACCCAATTGACCCCAATTTTGGTCCAATTCAATTCTAAACTTCAAATTAATATCCACAATATCAATTTATACCAAATACAAGTCCAATTTGATTGACATTTGGGTCCAATTTCACTTTTGAGCTTAAAGCCTAATTTGGACCCATAACCCAAGCTTAGCCCAAACCAACCCAATTCAACTCCAATTAACCCCAAACCTTTTCTAAACTTTCCCTAACATCCCCAAAAAGAAAATACTAACATGATTTGCCCAAAATTTGGACCCAAACCCCACTCAAATTCAACCCAAAACCAAAAAGCCCAATTTTGACCTAAACCCAAACCTAACCCAAATAAGCCCAAATCCCAAAACCAAAGCCCAACCAAAGTTGAAACCTCTTTGAAACACTCCCATAAAAATTTCTCAACATTAATTTTACATCAATTTCAACACTAGCCCAACATTGGCCCAAATTAGCCCAATTTGACCTACATTGGCCCATGTACCAAATGAATCCAAATTCAACCCAATTCAATTCCAAACCACCTCAAATTTATTTCAAATAACTCATGACACACCCCTAAACCAAACCCAACAATTATTTGGCCCAAACTTCTACAAAATTCCCATCCATGAATTCATTCTTAAACCTAAAGGCTCATTCCCTTAAGCCTTCCTAAAGCCTATCCAAAGCAAGTTCAAAAGCACAAAATCCATCTCAAAGCCCACATGACAATCCTCTATCATCATCCATTTGAGAAAACTATCCCTAAGTTCTAAATCCATAATTAAATAATTCCAAATCAAGCCATATGCCAAATCCCATCAAATCACCCCTAAATTACCAAAATTTCTAAAACCCTTTTTTCATGAAGTTGACTTAACTTTTCCCAAACCAAAGGTGAGCCATGAAGCCATGCATGAGCCACATGTGAGCCATGAAAGCCTTGAAAACTTCACCATACCCAAAATGGCAAGAAGAGGGGACCCTTTAATGATGCTCTTAAGAGTGATTAACCACTCCCATGTCTCCCCTAAACCTTGCTTAAACTTAATTGTACTTGGATGGTGACCCTTCCTCACTAATTAAGCTGACCTAAACCACTTTCTCTTCAGCCAAACTAGCCATGGGGAGGTGCACCTAGCCCAATCCATGCATTTGACCAAACTTAGCCAAAATGCACCCTTACCCCATTCCACTTTGATTCAAACCCTTTACACATGGCAAAGCTCAATTGCCTGCACAAACCTCCAGCCCTGACCCACCTGAACCTGAGAGTGACCTATGCCTGCCGGCCAGCCGCCTGGATAGCCGGAAAACACCACACCCGAGAGCTCCCATGTGAGCCAACATTGAAATTCCCCCTTGCTGAGCTGCCCCAAGTCCAGTGGCCACCATGGTTGTTCTTCTCTTGCATAGAGCAGCTGATCCCAAGCCCTAACTCCCCCTGGGAGGCCCTCCAGCCTCTCCTATTTAAACACCACCTCCTCTCGGCCAAAGGAGGTGCTGAACCAAACCTTACTGAAACCCTGCCAAAATCATCCCACATCACTCTCCACACATAAAGAACTTGATCCCCACTGAAATCCCCCTGCCATTTCCTCTCTGTGAGCTCAATTTCAGAGTTGAAATTCAAACCCAAAACCAGGACACTTCACCACAGTGAGCCAATCTCCAAAGTGATTGGTCCTACACCTTCACCAGACCAAGAGGAGAAGTTTCCCAGCAAAAGCCCCCTCACCAGGCCAGCCATTGCTTCCAGCCTCCAAGCTTTGTGATCGGGCTTGGTCGAAATCATACCTAGACAATTCACCAGGCCAAGGGACTTCATCTGGAGCTTGCTTGGACCCAATCGAACGTGACACAACTCTTAGATTGAAGCTTCACTTCTCTAAGCAAAGGTATGGACTCACTCTTCCTCCCGAGCTTCCAGAGATTCTCCATTTAATTTGGGTCAATTTCAATGCATGTTTACCGTATGGATGTGTTCGTCTCTTCAAGACGAATCCATAGAGCATAAGAACTCAAAAATCCATTGATAATTGAGTGAGAAATTAGGGTTAGAAGGTTGACGGTCACGGGTTCACACCAGTCGTAGACGATGACTGGAACCATTGGATCACACGTGTATTGAGCAGACGGCCAGGATCGCGCCGGATGGAGCAACAGGACATGAACCGCGGGCCCCTAGAGCACTGAGTCGGATGGCAGTGCTGAATCAAAGCGCGCCGCGTGGCCTTTCGGAGCTGCCGAAGATGGCGTGGCGCCGCGTGGATAAGTAGAAAAATAGGCTATTTTTCTATTTATTTAATTCCTAGAACTTCAAAAATTCATAACTTTGTGTAGAAAAATGCTAAAAATAAAATAAAAATACTCTCTTGCTCAGTGAACAGAGGAGAATAATGTGGAAAAGAAACCAAGTAATTTCATTAAGTATTTTATTTTTAATGATTTATTTACTCTCTGCACTATTTCAATTCTCCATGCATATAGGAAATTCACCATGGCATGAGACCATAGGGCTTTTGAAGCCTCTAAATTTGGGAACATTCCCTAAATTCTAGGAAAATTTGGTGATGTTTCTTATGACTAGAGGGACCTAGGTAAAATAATTTTTGAGCTAATTCACTTTGAACAACCCTAATTGGCCTAAACACCTAAAATTGAACTTTAATTAATTAGGCTTAACCATTCATCAAATTAACTTAAAAAAAATTCTCCACTGTCCTCTAGGGATAGGAGAACACCACATAAAAATTTGAGATCAATTGGACTTGGTTAGCCCCATCAAATGGGTTAATTAAGCCCCATGAATGAAATCAAACTTTAAAAATTCATAACTCACAAAATACTTTTCAAAAATTCACAAAAAATGGTTTGGAACTTCTCTGATATCAGTGGAACTTAGGAAAATTAAAATTATAATTTTCTAAAAAGGTTGATTTTTATCATTATTTTAATATTTTTAATAATTAAAAAATAATAAAAATCACAAAAACATTAAAAATCACTAAAATGTCATATTTTGAATTCTAAACACTTAGGAACAAACCAAATATTTTTCTTAAGTCCCTAGGATAAGATATTGAATTTTAAAGGTTTAATGTAATTTTTAATATTAAAAATGTATTTTTCAACCTTTTCACTAAAATAATTCTAATAAAACAAATAAAAATCAAAAAATTATAAAAATTGGTTTTCTGGTTTCTCTGATATCAAAGAGATGTTTGAAAAATATAAAATTCATTTTTCAACCTTTATTTTATTTTAAAATTAATTAATGCTCCAAAACTCAAAATAATTCTAATAAATAAAATATAATTCAAAAAATCACCAAGATTAGTCCAAATGGTCTACTGGTCATTAGGAATGCCCCATAATTTTCTTAAGGATAGAAAATTTTCCTTGGTCATCTTATTGAATTTTCCTTGAAAATCCCTATTTTCCACAAAAAAATAATTATATAAATAAATTAAATACAGAAAAATCACATTTTCTCCTCTAATGTCTTAATTGATATGTAAGTGAGGTCACATAAAAATTTCAAGTTCATTTGAGCTTAATTTAGTGAGTTATAGAATTATTAAGCTTGAAGGGCAAAATGGTAATTAAAATTTTCAACCTATAATTAAAATTTTATGATTAATAAAAAAGGGGAGGGTAAAATATTTGATTTAAACTAATTTTGGATGATTGAAAATTAAATGGTTAAGGGTAGAAACCAACCAATCATTTTAAGAATAATTAAAGTAAACGTTAATTAATTAATTAATTAAATTTGGAAGATTAATGGAAAATTGAAATTATTAAAGTAGAGATATTATTTAAGAAGATATTTATTCTTTAATTTAAAAATCCCTAAATAAATCACTTTAATAATACTAAAAAAGAAATTATAAGAATAATCTAAATTAAATTAAAATTGAAATTAAATTAAAATTAAATTAAAATTAAATTAAAATTAAATTAAAATTAAATTAAATTAAATTAAATTAAAATGAAATTGAATTAAATTAAAATTAAATTGAAATTAAAATTAAATTGAATTAAATTGAAATTAAATTAAAATTAAATTAAATTAAATTAAAATTAAATTGAATTAAATTAAATTAAATTAAATTAAAATTAAATTAAATTAAATTAAAATTAAATTGAAATTAAATTAAATTAAATTAAATTAAATTAAATTAAATCAAAAATTAAATTAAATTAAATTAAATTAAATTAAAATCATTTAATAACAAACCTAAATGAAATCGTTAAGAATTAAACCTAAAATAACTTGCACACTATTCCAAACTTAAACTAATTTTTTTATAATTAAGTCAAAATTGAAATTAAATCATTAAGTTTAAATCATCAAAATATTTAATAATTTGATTTGCCCTTTTTAAGCTCTTATTATTATAACTCTTAAATGAGGTATCAAGTGAAGTGTTATCTCACTTATAGAATATTCAAATGTCCTAGTTCACTGAGCAAAAAAACAAAGCTTAAACTCCCGGATGATTAATTCACTTGTATAATTAAATTCTCTTGGACTTAAAACAATCCTAGGGGTATTGAAAAGATGTTTAAGACTCGTCTTAAGCACTTCCTCAATATGATAGGATGTTTATAAGAACAATTGAACTTAATTGTTCTTTGATGAAGAAAATCGTCCTTAAAAACAAATTGGAAACCTAGACGTCATAGGAATGACTAGCTATAGGATTAGGATCTTGGTAGAAAACCAGAAACATTGCCCTTAGCTTTACCTAGGTAATTGCTACAAATACTTAAAATGCTCTAACATGTGTTTTAAGTGCAGCTTGGAATGACGGGAATACCCTCCAGGTACGTTTTTATTTTATTGCAATTTACCTTCTTGTAATTAATCGCATTGCACTTTCTTTTCTTGCATGATAAACAACAGTTGCATGAGAACCAAAACCTTTAGGATAGTCCCTCAACTGAAACCAAAACTAAATTAAAAGTCATTACAAGATAAAAATTACCGCCACAACATTTCAAAATATAAAACAACTCAAAATTTAATCACAAACAGAACACAAAACTACAATTGTAACTAAATTAAAACGTCTCTTTGAATGATCGGGAATACCTCGGATGATGCAACCCACGTGTTGCTAACGGGATTTCCCATGGTCTAAAAGAAGGTGTGGAACTCATTCAGTTGAGTTTAGCAAATTCATCTGGACTAAGTGAATTCGATGAAAATAACGGTGCCGGGATGACGGAACCGTGGGATCTTAATCGGTTATGTTTAAACAACTTTAAAATTTGTTTTAATTAAAATATTAAAAAACACTCAGATTTTAATATTTTCTCTAAACCAAAACACTTCTCTCATCTCCTGATTCATGACTTCTAAAACTAAACTTCTGCAACAACAAGGAGCTTAGAGCACAGTGAGCAGCACGACCATCGTCATCAGTAAAACTCGGATCTACTTCAGCAAAACTTTCTTAGAATTAAATAACCAAGCCATAGGACTTCGAGGTAGTTTGCCTAGTGCAACATAAATGCTCAACTCTTCGTTAGGCATTTGCATGATCATGTCATGTAAATTAAGCCCTAACCGGTCTTAAGACTCCGAGGTAGTCGTTTAGTACGACATAAACCCTCATATCTTCGAGGCTATTTGTATGATTTTATCATACAAATATAAGTCCAAATTAATTAAAATTGGCAAGATTGAAATATCAAATAATATTAGGATTTTCTTAAATCCGAGCCAAACAATAGGATAGTTTGGGAAGTTGCCAAGATTCTTCTTGGATCCTCAGCTTCTCCTAGTTCTCTTCTTTTTGGACTCCTGCAAATAATGTTCCAAATTTGAGCTAATCCCTTTTGAAATTTCAAAAATCCAATCCTTTGAAAACCTTAAAATTTGAAATTCTTGAGAGCAAAACCACTGATCATTATCGAGAGTTTTCTTAGATGATTCCTGTCATTTAAGATGTAATTAACTATAGGGGCTTACCCTTATAAGGAACTTTAAGAACCCAGGTAATATAAACCCTGCTTAATTCATTTATATTAATCAGGGGAATTTGTCGGCTTATAAAATTGGTTAGCAGACCAAACGGATGTCACAAATCTCCTAGTTTATTTAACTGAGCCACATCATCAAGTAGTGTGTCTATTCTTCAGGATAGATACACGGTTTGTGATGCGGTGCTCGTTTATATAAACTATTTGGGATGTGAGATCGGTTTGATTTCATATCTTAAAATTATTTTCAAAATCAAATACTACTTTCTAAACCATATATACATATTTAAATTAAATTTAAAATCTAAAATTCACCGACAATTTCTGTTAGGCGAACCCTTTTCAAAATAAAACACATAACCTAAAAATATGCCGATAATGAGATTGAAATAGATTTTCATGATGATTCAAAAATGATATTTAAAAAAGATTGTATATATGTTCAGGAGAGGTGTTAAATGATGGACACTACCAAAAATAGTAAACTTTTAATTCCATTTGTTGAAAAATCTCATGAACTTAAGATGGATGTACCCCATACAATTTTAAAGCCGACCTATTTAGGGAATTCATCTACATTATCAGTCTTTATATCTTCATATTCAACTTAATTACAAGAAAAACCTGAATTGAATGATGATCAAGATAAAATTATTAAACTAGGACTTGGAAGAGAATTTGAGGATATATTTCAAAAGAACTTTGATTTGAGAAAAGAGGATAAGGATATTGGAAGACCATTGGAAGAAATTCCTAAGGAATTAGAAAAACCTATTTCCTCAACTAAGATAGATCCTCCATCATTTAATAATTATAAAGGGGAAAAAGTGGAAGATATTTTGAAGCAGAAGAGTAACATAGAAGATATTGATCCAGAATCTGAATTATCTAAAGAGAATCTGATCCAAATTTGAGAGATATTAAAATATCTTACAAAGATCCATTTCTTATAAATTTCAAGGATGATATTAATATGCAATTTCAAAAAATTAATAGAATACTATTGGATCTAGAAAGAAATATGAGGAATTATGATATAAATCAAACTGAAAATGAAGAGTTGAATGGAAATTAAAATTTGAGGATTTTATACGAATCCCTGGATCTGGAAATGATTGTGCGATTGATCGAGGATTACTTAATTAGAATTTTCATCACCAGGTGGAATCATTTGTTGGGCCCGCAACGTTAAACCAAGCGCTTTATGGGAGGCAACCCATAGTTATCAGTGTGCTTTGATTTAGTGTACTTGAGAGTCATGATTATTAGTGTTGTATTGTGTTTGCTTTATAGTGGATTGATCAGTTTGATTGATGGTTGGTTGATGTTTGGATTATTAGTGCTTTGATCTAATCTCTGTCTGTGTCTTGAGGGAGGTGATTCCTTAACTTCTTATTATGCCTAGACTTGATCTCTTGTAGTAGTTGGAATAACGAGTCCACTCTGACTTGGGTCTCACCCAGATTTGGGTTTTACAAAAGAAATCATGAATTTCGAACATTGATAGTTCCATCTTAATTTTGTTACTTCCTTTCTCTAACTTTATTTTTATTAGGTAGGAGTCTCGAACCTATTTGATGAATACCATGTGGATGATCTTACACTATCTTTGTAACTGTTAGAGGTGCTTAATTATAAGGATTAGATGATGCCTGAGATTGGTGCCTGGGAGCCAATATATCAGGGGTAATCTTATCTTTCGGATTATAATCGATAAAATCATTTGAAAGTACCTAATTTACTAGTGTTGTTATTTCGTTAGAAAATGGAGGTAAGATAGTAAGATTGGATGAGTTAATGGAAGAATTAACCTCATTTATCTTATGTATCTTTATGTTTGTGTTACAACTTTATTTAGGTCTTGAAGAACATTTTTATATTCCCTTGCTGATCCTGCTATGTTAGTTAAACTTTTATTTAATGAATTTCATTCTAGCATGATTAGTTTAGATTTACTTTATGCTAAATGATTTTTATCCTGATTAATAATTGTAGATCTTTCGATAGACATGTGTGGTAGAGAAAATTTACGAGCTCGTTTTCTTCTCCGCTTATATTTTCTGTAATGAATGTTATACATGTTAAAAATCAAGTTTGGGGGTAGGAAGAAAAATAAAATTTTAATGTGAAAATACTTCCTTTTAGTGTAATTTTATTACAAGCATGTTTTATGTTAGATTTACTTTCTCCTATAGTCATTCTATCTTGATTATGCATGTATATGAATTTGATAGGATATTGTAGTAGTTAGTAGATTCAGTTTTTACTTTTTCTTCCTGCAACATTTTATGAAATTAATTGCAAAATATTTTAAAATTTAAGTTTGGGGGGAAGAAAAATTTTTTAAATATAACTTTATTTGTCCTTTAGTAGCCTGTATTTAATTTGATATCACTTTTAAAATGACTTGTGGTATGTGGTGTTACCTTTAGGTTACTATAATTTCAATTTTAAGAATGTTAGAAAAATAATCTAGTTGAAATCCTTAGTGAAGAAACTGTTCTAGAGTTAAGATATTTTGTAGGAAACATTGGAAAAATGATTTTTCTATTTATGGTAGAAAGAGTTGAATATTTGAAAAACTAAAATTCTTAGATTTATGCTTAATGAGAATTGAGCCTTTATTGAAAACCTTTTTCGAACTAATACTTACACTTATAAAAAGTGAGGGAAAGTTTTGAGTTTTGGATTTTAGAGAGAGGATAGTGAAATTCAAAATTTTTAAAGGCTTGTCCAGATATAGTAATCCTCACATTAAAAAAAAGTAAAAAAAATGGGGGTTGTAAATGATCCCGAAAAAAAAAGAAGAGAAAATAAGTGAGGAGAAGCTTGAGGAGAAGCCTAATCAAAAATTGGTTTCACTTGAAGCTTTTTAAAATGAAAAGACTTAAAAAAAATCCTAAACCTATTCTTATTTCAAAAGGAATTGGTTAAATTAGTATAGAAAAGGTGCTTAAATTCTGTTTTTATACTTTCTATGAATCTTTAGTTTGAAAATTTTCAATAACTTTTGAAGTAAATAGAAAATCAGGATTCCTTAGTTTAATTTGAGATATTCTTACACTCTAATCCTAGATTGATTTGCTATAATTTCTCCAATGTTATACTATAACATTTCTGAGATGAAATTATATGAAACTCTATTGAAACCCACAACCACAAATCAATATATTTGGTTTTTAAAGTTATTGTGTTACTTGATGACAAGTAACAGTTAAGTTTGGGGGATTTTGACACGCCTAAAATATATACACTTTTTGTTATATAATTTTACTCATTTTTTATGATATTACACTTTAAAAGGAAATTATTTGTATGTTTTTGGTTTTAGGTACAAGAAATGACTTTTGGAGAAAAAGAAACAAAAACGGTGCAATTTGGAGCAAAAACGAGCAAGAAAGCAATTTTTGGCTTGACACCTTTCGATAAGGCTATCTGTTAGGAATGCAACGCAACTAAAACGGGGCAAATCGAAGCTAAAACGGAGCGTAACAGAGTAAAAAGGTGGAGTTGTGCAGCAGTCTGCTAGCCGATGAAGCCTTCGTGCTCGCCGACAGTAAGATTTTTCCGAGAACACCAAGAAACGACAGAAAAGCTTGCCAACAGGGTCCGAGACTACTATGAACCCACTTTTTGGCGGTTCTGGGCCAAAATTCAATGTATTTGGACACTTTTTTGAAGGTGTGCTTAAAGGAACTCTTTGAAATTATTTCATACTCTTTAAATTAGTGATTTTATGTTAGAAAATAGATGAGGAATGTTAGAAAAAAAGAAGAGGAATGTTAGGAAAAACTTGGAGAATGTTTAGGATTCTTAGATTAAGAGTAGAAATGTTGATTTCTATCCTTTTGGAGAGATTGGAGAGGAGATTTTGAGAGAATTTGTAAGGGATTACACTAGCATTGCATGGATCGACGGGAGACTTTGTGGGAGAGATCTTCCTCTTTCTTTCAAAGGTAAAAGCTAAGTATTGTTCTTCATTATCTTATGATTTCGTAAACACTTACCTAGTGGATTTGCTTTGGTTAAATGAAGTTTTTATTGTATTTTCTTTATGCTTTGTGACGTATCTCTCTTACTCTTTCTTCTTCTTTGGAAATAGTGGCGTGAGAAGATTATGTCATTCTTTTCCTTTTACTTTTCTTTTGTAATGAGTAGAATTCATGTGTAGGATGTTGAGATACATGCTAAACGAAGATTTATATATAAATGTGATGGTTTTTACTTGCACTTCAATTACATTGCAATTAAGGCCTATTGTAATGTTAAAATTCGTTATGGAAACATACGATCCGAGAGGGTCATGCTTTCTACAACTAAGCACGGACCACATTCAAATTCCATGGATGGTGAAGTTCATGGGGATTGAATGCAAATAAATTGGGAAAAATAATTATTGGACGTAGAAGTGGAGATTTTAGAGTGACAACTAAAATCCTCAATTCAATCCTATTGTTTGAGTACTGAAGCGGAGATGTTATCCCTCAGGCGAGGGGAACGTGGGAGCTCCGAAGTGAGAGCCGGTATCCTCCCAGCCTAGCCACATATTCAGTAAACAAGCATAGGATTAGTCAATGTTCTTTATGCCTGGACCAAGGGGTAAAGAATATGATTGCTCCTATTTGGCGCGTACAATATTTAATGCATCTCATTCATATACATTATCTATTTCATTAAATAAGAATAGTAGTTTTTAGTATCTCAAAATTCTCCAAACCAATTCATCCAAAAAGTTATTCTTTAGAATTAATATTTGCATTTAGTTATAGTTACTATCTTTACATTTAACACTTGCATTTAGGAGTAGTTGCTCAATAAAACATCATTTTAATCGACATTCCAAACTAAGGAGTAATTGTAGTAGACTAGAATTTGACTAAGAACCTTTTATCTCGCTTCCTTGTGGGATCGATAACCAAGACTCCACTAGAGCCCAGTATTACTTGAGCGATACGTATACTTTCGTTGATATAAATGACTTTATTATTAATCAATTATACTCATTTTTATAACTATAAAAAGTCGCGGTCAATTGCACAACATGATTATTAAAAAATCCTAAATATAAGTGATGATTTAAGTCGCACTAGGTGGAAAACCTTGAAGTCCTATGGATTATGTTGTCTATGACTAAGGAAAGTTTTGCTAAAGTAGATCTGCTTTTTTGTAAGATGTTGATTGCTTTTTGGAGTCAACCTCTATCCGCTTGCAGCTTACTCCAAATCTCCTTGCTATAGTGACAGCTCCAGGGTTTATGTGTTGTTTTTATACATGTAATTATTTGTTAAGTTGATTGATCTTATTTTTACTAAAGATAAGGGATATGTTTATTCATGTGTTATTTTAATCCATCCTAAAAAACCAGACTAATGTTTTCTATCCTAAAGGTCTGGCAAGTACATTGGTAAAATGCATATAAGTAATACATGTTGTAAAATGCAGTAAAGAAAAAGAACTAAAATAAAACAACACGTACGTGGGTCTCTACTACTGCTGTAAAAAGGTTGGTATAATAAACATAATATAGAAATGTGCAAGAAGTTTGAGTGAATACAAGAAATTTAAGTAAATCGTAAGAAAATCGGGCACGAGGAAAAACTTAAGTATATCGTAAGAAAATATGAATTGAGTAAAACAAAACTCGTCATCAAATATAGAAGAACGAGGTTAAATGTAAGAGGGTGGGGGCTCAGAGCTAGACTGTGTGCTTTATAATCCAACTTTAGATAGAAGCGACCATCCAAACAATCTGAGGAGGGAAATCCCCGCTCTCAATCAAAGTGATTAATTAGTGAAATTTTATAGAATTTTATAAAATAAAATCCTTTAATTTTTCATGCAAGTAGAACTTGCTTAGCAGTCAAAAGTAGTAGTGTCGCAAGAAAATATATTTTTGTTATGTTGTATATATATATATGTAAATGTTTTGGCAAAAATATACAGTCTACAAGTTAATCACCCTAAATGGACTAGAACTACCAACAACCTAAGAAAGCAAGGGGCAACTTCTTACCAAAAGTTGGGAATAGTTTCATCAGTCATATCCCCTTGCTGAAGGTCATTGAGGCTGGAGATACTATTTTAATGTCTCATTCTTTGCATACAAAAGCATTATCGTCATCACCCTCACCACCCAGACCTGTGACTTAGAAAATTCAATGATCCATATGTGGTATTAAAAATATTCTCAGGTGCTCATTATGGTTTAGGCACTTTATCCAAGGCCCATACCCTTGAGCATTGAGTTTTACCGTAGAATGAGTAGTGATGAAGTTTTCATTAGTGATTTAAGTTAAAAGGGACCTGAATCATTTCTTCGTGGATCCCTATGTGTTTTGAGGATAATTTTATTCAACTAATTATAATATGTTCAGGTGTCCTTCAAAGTGTCCAAAATTTTGGAATGGTGTTCGAGGAGTGACCCCAAACAACTTTAAAATTTTCTGGATCATTTCGAATTTCTGGTTAAATTAAATTTTCAATGCAATGTTTTATATTTTGCTCAATTTTTATGCTTCAATTAACCCATGTGTAGGGAAAGTAGTCATTTCTTTCGTTATGTTTAAGATTTGTATGGGTGGCCACCTCTAGGGGTAAGCTTAATCACTTAAAGAAATTTTATTCTTTCTTCTCAATTGAAGTTGAGTTTGTAGTGTTTTAGAAATGCTTATGATAACTATGTTCTTTCTTTTCTAACCCCTTGAAATGTTTGAGATGAAGCTTAGCTCACTACCAAGCTCTTAGTACTTTTAAGGATAAATTTTTAATTTTGAAAAAGGTTTTATGGCATGTTTTTTATTATGATTGAAAGATTGAATTATGTTTAACCATTAATTTGGGGCTTGAAATTAGTGAATTATTGATTTCCTAACTTGTTCCCCCTCACACTTGGATCATCAAAATTTAATTATCTTCAAATCCTCAATAATTTGAATAATTACAATTATACAATTTGGTAGAAAATGATGTGAATTGGTTTCTACACTTTAACCCCTTGTTTTTCAATCATCTCAGTGGGTTAATTATCATATATGTTACCCTTTTAACCTCAGGTTTAACCTAAATTTTTAATTATATAATAAAATTCTAAAATTATAATTTCATCCCTAGGGTTCCCAACCCCATAACTCTTTTAGTTTAATTCAAGTGACCATGAAGCTTTACTGGCCTATTACTCATGGGTTAAATGAAATATCAGAGGAGAATTTAGATTTTATTTTTTTAGTTATTTTTTGTATTTATTTTGTTCCATGATTATGAATTTTTGATGTAATTAATTTAATTTATCATAACATGTTTTGTGTCCTTAGAAAAATTTTTTTATGTTCTTATGCGTTAGAGGACCTCTTAGAATAATTTTCATAAAACTTTGAATTATATTTTTATTTTTAATTGATTTTAATGAATAATTAATTTAAAAGTAAATGTTTATTTATTAATTTAATTTTTGTAGGTTTCATTAGTCTCTCTAACTTCAAAGAACTCAGAGAAATTTATTTTATAATTTTATGATTTTCATTTTATTTTTTATAATTATTTTAATCAAAAATGTAAAAGAATACATTTAAATAGTTAAATTATATTTTTATAACTTTAAAAATTTTTAAAAGCATTTTTAAGTTGTTTTATTTAATGAAGAAGAAATTTCTAATATTTTAAAATATTTTAGTATTTTTGTAATTTTTAATTATTTTTAATTGTTTTAATTAAGAAAACAGTTAAAATGGGACTTTTTATTTTGACTTTAATTTTTTTTTCTTAGGTGCCTCTGATCACAAAGAACACGCCAAACTTGATTTTGTACTTTTTGGATGTTTTATATTATTTTTTATAATTATTTCAAGCAAAAATTACTATTTTCTTAAAAAAATACATCTTTATATTAAAAATAAGTTTATTGACTTTTAAATTTTTATGGAAGTATCTTATGGCTATTTTCTTTAATCAAAGGTTTTTTTTGTGTTTTTTTGAATTATCTTTAGATATTTTAATTTTTATTAAGTTTTAAAATATAAAATACTTAATAATGCATATTTATTTTAAAGCAATTTTTTTTATTTTTCCTAAGATCCACTAACCGCAGTGAACACAACAAACTTCATTTATATTTTTCTCATTTTTATTTTATTTTTATTATTTTTTAAATTAAAATAAATGTGAAAACCTTAGAAAATTAAGACTTTTGATTGTAAGAGTGCCCTTTGAGCTTAGAAAAATCGAGAGAACATCCCTAGGATCATTAGGATTAAACACTTAAAATTTCATGTAATTATAATAATTATTTGTATAATTATGATTAAATTTGTCTCTGAGGTTTTTAATTAATTAAAAATATATATTATATAAATATTTTAAATTTTTAGTCCATCAAATTCTCTTCTATTCAGTGAGCATAGATTCATTTTTAATTTATTTTTATGATTTTTTTATATAAAGATATGATTGTTTTAAGTTAAATGGAATTTTTCGTATTTAACTATTTCGAAAAACCCCTAATTTCTACTATTCTGACTCAGCGCTAGCACAGCCTCAAACTCGTCTAAAGCCCACATGTCGCCCGCTGATTTACTGCGTTTTACACCTCAGTCGCTGACTCGAACCATGGTTCGCTATTGACCTCATTTTTTAGGAGTTCTAGTCTTTCTTCCTTTGAAGCCTATAATCTAGTCATATGACTTTTCTGTTGATTATCCTAGAGGACTAGTGATATAACCCTCCCATATAGAAATTCTAAATATTTTTTTACTCTTCCTGTGAAGTCCCACATGGGTGGTCAGATGCACCAAAAATATATAAGGGTTTTGCTATATAATTTTACTCATTTTTTGTGATATTTCACTTTAAAGAAAGGTAATTTTCATGATTTGTTGCATGTATGACGATTTTAGGTGATTGGAGTAAAAAGAAGCGAAAAGGAACGAATTAAGAGCAAAATGGAGCAAAAGGGAGCAAAATGGTGGAAAACATGTTCAGGCGCCGCCAGCGCTAGAATAGGAGCCACCGGCTCCATTTTCCAGAGACTTCAGAATTTAATGGCAGGATAGAGCGCCACCGGCTCCCGAAGTCAGTGGAATTCAACTTTGAAGAGTTTTGGTGACTTTTTGAAGGGATGCCTATGGAAACTCTTGGTATTTCGTCCCTAACTTATAAGTAACTGTTTTTGGACGAAAAGAGTGTGTGTCTCTTAGTTTTTCTTGCTCTCTCTTAGTGGTTTAGTGTGTATTAAGTGTTAGGGTTTAGGAGAAGAGTGTGTAGAAGTGAGGATTTGAGAGGAATTCTTCTATAAGGAGTGAAGGAGGAGTAAAGTGAGAGATAGCTTCTTCCTTTCCATTCTAAAGAGAGAATCAATTGTTATAAAGAAGAGAGAAAATGATTCAAAGGAACTTCAAGGGAATTGCATTGGGGAAGAGAAAGAGATAAGTTGTATTTTCTTTTGTGGTTTGTATGACTTTTCTTTTATATATAAAATCCATGTTTTATTGTATCTTCTTCATGATTTCTGAGTAGTCTCCTTTCTCTTTATTCTTGCATAGAGATGTGGTGATGGATTGATGTGGATTTGATGTGCTTTTAATGTGTTGAAGAAATTGTGATGGTTTTTCATTTCAAACTTCATTTACTTTTTGATTTGGCCAATTGAAATGTTAAAATATGTTGTTGAACATTAACTCTGAAAGGATTTAATGTCCTACAACAACAATGAATGATCCATTCAATTTCCATGGATGAATTGTGTAGTTTACGGGAATTGAGTGCAAATAAATAGGGAAATGTGTTTTGATGGACTTCAATGTGGAAATTTCAGGGTGACAGGCTGGAATCCCCAAATTGGTTCTAAGATTAGTAACTAAATTTAGCCTTAATCAATATTTAGGCTTAACAAAAGGGAGGGTAAAACATTTGATCTTAATTTTTCATTTGGATGATTGAAACTAAGGGAGTTAAAGGGGTAGGAATCCATTAATCACCTTAAAAATTTAAAGAAGAAACCTTAATTGAATCATTAAATTTTGGAAGTTAATTAAGAGATGAATTATTAAGATTAAGGGATTTTAATATAGAAAGATTCTAACACTTTGAAATTTGATCCCTAATCAATGAATTGATCAAACATCACTTAACTTTTACTAAATGAAATTGTAACAAATAATTTTTGAAATTAAAAGGAATAATCTTGAAATTTAATAATTAAACTAAAAACTTATGTTAATGAAAGATGATTTAAAGATCAAATTAAGATAACTTAAAATATTAAAACTAATTTGAAATCACCCAAAACTAAGATTAAAACAAAATTTAAATATTAAGACATTAAAATTTTAAACCAATTCAAAACATCATGATTAAGTCAAAACGAATTTAAATCATTAAAAATTAACTAAATCCAATAATTCAAAAAATACTTTTTCAACTTAAATGACCTAAAACATTTGAAACTAAATCACCTTGAAATCATCAATCCGACTTTAACTAAGAATGGTTAAATCCTCTAATAAACTGATTTGCCCCTAGAGGCTTTCACCTTTATAACTCTCAAATGAAGTATCAAATGAAATATTGCTTTACTCATAGGATAATCAAACATCCTAGTTCACTGAGCAAGAATCAAAACTTAACTAAATTCTCGGACGATCAATCCATCCATATGATGAAAGTCATTTGGACTCAGAATAATCCCAACTGTGTCGAAAAAATGTTTAGGACTCGTCCTAAGAAATTTCTCAACCTAATGGGATGTTTTAGATGAACAATTGAACTTCATTGTTCTTTGATGAAGAAAATCATCCATAAACACACCCTAGGACTTGACTAGTGATAGGATTAGGATTTTGGTAGACAACCAGAACCTTCCCTTAGCTTTACCTAGGTGTTACCTTTTAAAAATATAAATGCTCTAATATGTGTTTTAAGTGTAGTTGGAAATAACGAGAAAACCCGCCAAGTATGCTTTTATTTTGTAGCAATTTATTTACCTGTGATGCACTTTCTTTTTACTGCAAGCTTGCATGCTAAACAACAATGTCACCATGCATGAAAACTGAAACCTTTAGGATAGCCGCAAAACTGAACCAAAACTAAGTTAAAAATCAACACAAGATAAAATTTACTGCCACAACATTCAAAATATAAAACAACTCAAAATTTAATCACAAACAAAACAACAAAACTACAATTACAACTAAATTAAAACATCTCATTGGATGATCGAGAATCCCTTGGATGATGTAACCCACGTGTTGCTAACGAGATTTCTCACGATCTAAATGAAAGTGTGGAACTCATTCAGTTGAGTTTAGCAAATTCATTTGGACTAAGTGAATCCGATGAAAATAGTGGTTCCGGGATGACGGAACTGTGGGATCTTAATCGGTTCTGCTTAATCAACTTTAAGATTTATTTTAATTAAAAACACTAAGACATCTAAACTTCCAATCTCTCTAAACCAAAAAACTTCTCTCATCTCTTGATTGCCACTTTCTAAAACTAAACCTTCTGCAACAACAAAGAGCTTGGAGCAAGTATGGTGGACAGCAAGACCATCGTCAACAGCAAAACAAGTCTTCATCAGCTTAACCTTTCCTTAGTTTAAATAATCAAGCCATAGGATTTCAAGGTAGTTTGCCTTGTGCAACTTAAATCCTCAACTCATTTTTAGGCATTTGCATAATCATATTATGCAAATTAAGCCCTAACTCGTCTTAGGACACCGAGGTAGCCGTTTGGTACGACATAAACCCTCACATCTTCTAGGCTATTTGTATGATCATGTCATACCAGTATAAGTCCTAATTAATTAAAATCGGCAGGATTGAAACATTAAATAAACTCTCAAATTAAAGCCAAACAATAGGATAGTCGGGAAGTCACCAGAGCTCAATTCGGGTCTGTGATATCCCCTACTTCTCTTCCTTTAGATTCCCGAAATAACTGTTCCAAATTTGATCTATTCTCTATTGAAATTTCCAAAATTTAATCCTTGAAACCTTAAACTTTGGGATTCTTGAAAGCAAAACCACTAATCATTATCGAGAGTTTTCTTAAGTGACCGACCCTTGTCTTTGATGTAGAACACACAAACCATTATCCTTCTATGCTCGTACTCCAAGAAGGAAAAGGCAAAAGAATTCCAATAATTTAAGAATATTAAAATATTTTCCTTCTATCGGCTCAAAATGCTTAAAAATTTGCCTATGGACATTCTACAATTTCTCTAATACTTCTTCAGAAATAATATGTAGTCGTCTCAGCTGTACAAACTGTGTAAGGTACTTTTCAACATCTTGATGATCTTTGGCCTCTACATCACATGAACTATGATGCATTCTTTCAGAGGACCACCATATTCCCAGTAACCCTCACAAGGCTCAGCTAGTGTGTACTCTGGCAAAAAGAGCTCTGCAGCTGGGACAACGTGCATTTGTCTCATTAAAGATTGGGGAGTAACATCCTCTACTGGCTGATCATTAATCTAGAATTCCTCCATTACTGATGAAACATCTACTGAAGCTACTTCTCTGATCATTCTTCTTTTTAGTAAGTCTAGCATCTGGTGCTAGAGAAAGTTCATGTTGCGGCACTGCGTGCGAGACAACAACACTCTTCCGGGCAGAGTCGGTGGGGCTCCCTTCAACAGAGCACTGATGAGCTTCCCATCTGTGGTTATGACCATGGATTGTATCTGCTTGTTCCTTTCTGTCGGACTACTGGTTCTTCAAACTTCGCGTTCATTGTCCTCAAGCATTCTTCTCTTTATGGATGTAGTAATTTCTTTACTATGGAATCTGAGCACTATTTTCAGACCTTCTCACTCCTTTAACCTGACCAAATTCAGCAAGGTCCTTCATAGTCCATCTTGACGTACTCAAAATCCAGGTCAAAATCTATGATGGCGGACTGTGCCACCTTCTCTTCATCATGTGCGAGATGCGGTTTTTGAATGAGAAAACCAGCCTCTATCATAACATTTTCCTACATAAAATAGGAGAAACAACAACAAGCAGTATTTCAATTTAAATAACAAAAATAGGTTTTTATTAATATTCTTTTCTTTAAACTTTGTATATGTTTTATTACAAGTGTATACCTTTTTAGTTAAATTTATAAAATTTCAAACTCTACAACAAAGTAATTTGATTTAATTTATGAAAAACTCTTTTATTATTTCTGTTACAAATCATTTTATTAGACCCAGTCACAGACAAAATCATCACATCGAGCTTTCGGGGGTAATCATCATCTCTGAAGTTCGTTCCTTGAATCGACATGACATGTAATATTTCTTTAGATATCACCCATTGATTGGAAGCATAGACCTTTCACCCTGACAATCCACCACCTGGTAAGATCATCCAAAATAGACCTTGTCGACCATGAACGGTCCCTCCCAAGTTGGTTCAAACTTTCCCCCCATCTTGCAATTTGTAAGAATAGGTGTTCTGAGAACGAAAACTAAATCACCAATTTTGAACGTCGTTGGGCGGACCAGTTTGTCATGACCTATTATCATCCTAGCTTGGTACAACTCTAGATTCTGCTGCATTGATAGTTACTTCCCTTCGAGGATTTCTAATTTGTTGAGTCTGAGTTTGGCATTCTCTTCTACTATAATCTTGTTGCCTATGACAATCCTGAGAGAGGGTAGTTGTACTTCTAAGGGGAGCACGAACTTGGAGTAGTACACTAGAGCATAGAGTGTAGACTAAGTCAGGGTACTGTGCATCATCCTGTATTCCTAAAATGCATCTAGTAACTGTTCATGTTATCCTTATTTGTTTTCATCCAACGTCTCCTTTAAAATATGCACCAGAGTCTTGTTAAAGGCCTTTGCTAGTTCATTTGCCCTGGGGTAGTAGATCGTAGAATATCTCTTATATATCCTATGTTGCCTAATGAAGTTATTGATTTTGGTGTTTTTGAAGACTGAACTATTGACTGAGATGATTCTATGGGGAACACTAAAATGGTAAACAATCTTATTTTTGAAGAACTGAAGAACATGATGCGCTTTGAATTCCCATAACGACAATGTGTTTACCCACTTCAAGGAATAGTCTATCGTGGCCAAAATGAATCTGTGTCCATTCAAAGATGGAGAGTCTATAGGACCCACTATGTCTATGCCCTAACACTTGAATGGCCACGATGCGATTTTGGGGTGTAGCACATTCAGATTTTGATATAATACCACTCCATGTATCTAACATTGATGGCAGCTCTTAGCATTTTCTATGAATTCATTCATTATCGTTGGCCAATAGTATCCCATCCTCTTGCTTTTTTTCTTCACTTTGAGGCCTGACTAGTGAGCACCACAAAGTCCTGCATGTACCTCTTTGAAGATATCTTGTGCCTCTGACTTGCTCAAACATCTCAAACTCATCTGATTGAAGGATTTGTTAAACAATACACTGTCGACTAGGGCATATGACAAAGATCTCCTCTGGATCTGATGTGTTGCTGACTTATCCTCTGGCAATTTTCCAGTCTTCAGGTATTTGATGAATGGTTGTTGCCAATCTTCTACATCTTCAAAAACTACAACCACTATCACTTCACTACCCAATTTATTTAGGTTATCCATGTTAATTTTTTATAATACTTGTCCTCCTTGTATTGTTATGTTGAATCATGTGAACACTTTAGAGAGATTGACCAAAGCATCTACATGAGCGTTATCTATTCTTGGTATTTGGTACATCTTTACTTTGGATGTTTGTTCCAATAGCTTCATGGTGTAATGGTGATACTGTTCTAGCTCAGGCTTCAGAATCTTGTATTGTCTTGCTACCTGCTGAATGATGAGCTGTGAGTCAACGTAGATATCAATATCTCTTATCTTCATCAGAATTGCCAACTCTAACCCTGTAATAAAAGCCTCATACTATGCCTCATTTTTCATACACAGCTCTGTCAAGTGGTAAAAGAACCTCAACATCCATTGACATGGTGTGACAAAAACCAAACAAATTCCTACTTTGCCGAGTATTATCATTCCTGATTCTTGTCTCTCCTAGGTGAAGAAGCTCCTTCAAGTAAAAATCCCAATGTTGAGCATTGGGATGTCCTATATTCATCACTTGTCCGTCCAGTAAATCATCATTGAGTGAAGAATTAGCTGACAACGGGTGTGATGCGAGAAAGTATGCTAAAATTTGTCTCTTGATGGCACGAAGAGTTACAAAGGTTATATAAAATTGAAATAAAATCATCAACTACCTTGCTAACCTCTCGAAAAGTGTTAGTCTGATCATCAAATATCTCAACAGATTAATCTTTGTGATAAAGTTGACCTTGTGAGTAAGCATATAATGTCTAAGCTTTTGAGCGGAAAAAATTAAAGTTAGAAAATTCTTCTCAATAAAAGGATACTTTACCTCTACCTGTATTAGACATCAACCTATGTAGCAAAGGGCATTTTCCTTACCCTCATCACTAACCTAAGTGAGCTAGGCTTCGAGGGAGTCATCTAATGCCGCGGTATAAATTATCAACTGTCAACCCGAGAATGGGGCTACTAACACAAGAGGTATCATTAAGTATTGTTTAACACTTTCGAAGGCCTGTTGGCATTTCTCGTCCAAACTAAAATTAACATCCTTTTTTATCAATGCAGAAATGGACTGACACCATTATAAAAGATTTGAAATAAAGCACCCTAGATATGTTAATTTACCTTGAAATGATCATAGTTGCTTCAAGGTTTTAGGGGACAACATTTCCAAGATAGCTTTATCTTCTCTAGATTGATTTTAATCCCAAGATGACGGACAAAAAATCCTAAGAATTTCTTTGAGGTGACTCCAAAGGTGCACTTTAAAGGATTCATTTTAGGATTAAATTGTTGTAATTATTCAAAGACAATCTCAAAATACAAATGGTTTTCTTTTTATTTACATCAGAATATCAAATCACCAATGAAGCACTCCATTTGTTGTGGATGAGCTCGTCAAAAATTCTCATCATGGCTCGTTGGTAGGTTGCTCCAGCATTTTTTAATACAAACGACATTACTGTATAGCAATATGTTCTGATCAGTTTTTGAAGGTGGTGAGTGTTGCATCTTCTGGTGCCATCTTGATCTGATTATACCCAGATGATCCATCCATGAAAGAGAAAATTTCATGTGAAGATGCAATGTCCACAATTAATTCTTGAATTGGTACTATAAATTCTTCCTTTAGACATGCTTTGTCTAGATCTTTGAAATTGATGCAAATTCAGATTTGCCCGTTCTTCTTTCTGACTGGAAATATGTTAGCTAACCACACCAGATATTGCTCCTCAATTTCTTGACTACAACGATGACTTGTTGCTCTATCTCTAGTTGCATCATTTTAGGAGCTTGCTTAACTGGGTTCATATTCTGACCTATTCGAAGTCTGTGAAATGCAACCTCTGGAGCTAGACCAGATATTTCCTCATAGCTCAATGAAAAGCAGTCTCTGAACTTTGACAATAACTTGATTAATTTTAAAGATTATTCATCATTTAATAATGAGCTGACAAAAGTGGGTCTAGGGTCATCTTCAGTCCCTAGGTTGGTGTCCCTTAATTCATCAACTACTGACTTGATTCCTATTCAACTCTAGCAGAGAATCTTCTATCTGAGATTCTTTGGAGTTTTCTTCTGCTACAACCAAGTAAAATTTGTTATCATCGACCAGTACTACCTTGCCAAATCTGATACCCTCTTTTGAGTTGTAAGTTCAATTTTTAGTGTTCCATAATTCCTCAAAGAGGTGCAATTTTTCATTCGACAATTGACAAGGCACAAAAGCACGCTAAATAATTTTTTAAACATATGGAGAATAGTAACCAAAAGGTAATTCCATCAATTCATTTAAAGTTTCATCTTTTATTTTTACAATGATATCAGTGTCGGCATTATTTTTAGGTTGTGTGTTTTATTTTGAAAAGGGGGTCGCCAAACAGAAATTGTCGGCGAATTTTTAATTTAATTTAAATAAATAATTTGAAAAGTAGTATTTGATTTTGAAAATAATTTTAAATTTAAAAATTTTAAGATATTAAATCAAACTGATCTCACATCCCGAATAGTTTATATAAACGAGCACCGCATCACAAACTGTGTATCTATCTCGAAGAATAGACATACTGTTTGGTGATGGGGCTCGATTAAATAAACTAGAAGATTTGTGACATCCGTTTGGTCTGCGAACCAATTTTATAAGCCGACAAATTCCCCTGCTTAATATGAAAGCATTAAACGGGGTTTATATTACGTGGGTTCTTAAAATTCCTATAAGGGCAAGCCCCTATAGTTAATTACATCTTAAGTGACGGGAATCACCTAAGAAAACTCTCGATAATAATCAATAATTCCGCTCTCAAGAATCTCAAAGTTTAAGTTTTCAAGGGATTGAATTTTGGAATTTCAATAGGGAATGGATCAAATTTGGAACATTTTATTTTGGGAGTCCAAAGGAAGAGGAGTAGGGGAAGTTGAGGATCCAAGAGGAATCTTGGCAACTTCCCGAATATCCTATTGTTTGGCTTCGAGTTTAAGAAAATCCTAATATTATCTGATATTTCAATCTTGCCAATTTTGATTAATTAGGGATTATGTTCGTATGACATGATCATACAAATAGCCTCGAAGATGTGAGGGTTTATGTCGTATCGGACGACTACCTCGGAATCCTAAGACCGGTTAGGGCTTAATTTGCAATGCAAATGCCTAACAAAAGTTTGAGGATTTATGTTGCACTAGGCAAACTACCTCGAAGTCCTATGGCTTAGTTATTTAATTCTTAAGAAAGTTTTGCTGAAGTAGATTCAGGTTTCTGCGACGACGATGGTCGTGCTGCCCACCATGCTCCGAGCTCCTTGTTGTTGCAAAGGTTTAGTTTTAGAAGTCATAAATCAGGAGATGAGAAAAGTGATTTGGTTTAGAGAAATTCTTAATTTCCAAGTGTTTTTTTAAGTTTTAATTAGAACAAATCTTAAAGTTGATTATAACAACACCGGTTAAGATCCCACAGTTCCATCCTTCCGGCATCGTTATTTTTATCGGATTCACTTAGTCCAGATGAATTTGCTAAACTCAATTGAATGAGTTCCACACTTTCATTTAGACCGTGGGAAATCCCGTTAGCAACACGTAGGTTACATCATCCGAGGTATTCCCGATCATCCAACAAGACGTTTTAATTTAGTTGTAATTGTAGTTTTGTATTCTGTTTGTGATTAAATTTTGAGTTTTTTATATTTTGAAATGTTGTGGCGTTGAATTTTATCTTGTAATGACTTTTAATTTAGTTTTGGTTTCAGTTTTAGGGACTATCCTAAAAGTGTGGGTTTTCATGCAACAGTTATTTATCATGCAAGAAAAGTAAGTGCGATGTGATTAAGTAAATTGCAATAAAGTAAATTGCAACAAAATAAAAGTGTACCTGGAGGGTCTTCCCGTCATCCCAAGCTGCACTCAAACACAATTTAGAATATTTAAGCATTCAGAACAAGTTCCTAGGTAAAACTAAGGGAAGGATTATGGTTTTCTACCAAGTTCCTAATCCTATAGCTAGTCATCTCCTATGACGTCTAGGTTCTTGTGTTTTGTTTTGAGGACGATTTTCTTCATCAAAGAACAATTAAGTTCAGTTGTTCTTATAAACATCCTATCATATTGAGAAAGTGTTTAAGAAGAATCTTAAACATCTTTTCAATATTGCTATAATTGTTTTAAGTCCAAATGAATTTAATCATACAAATGAATTAATCGTCCGGGAATTCAAGTTTTGTTGTTATCTTACTCAGTGAACTTGGACATTTGAATATCCTATGAGGGAAGTAACATTTCATTTAACGTTATGTTTAGGAGTTATGACAACAAAAGCTTTCGAGGGCAAATTGATGTTCAAAGGGTTTATGATTTAATTTAATTTCAGTTAATGGGTTTAAGTTTGGAATAGTATTCAAGTTGCTTTATATTTATTTTAAATTCTTTATGTCTTAGGTGATGTTATTTTTAATTCAAATTAATTTAACTTTAATTTAATTTAATTTGGTTTAGTTTTAATTTTAATTTAATTTAATCTAATTTTAATCTTAACTAGATTTTTATTATTATTTTAATTTAATTTAATTTAATTTAATTTGATTTAATTTAATATGATTTAATTTAATTTAATTTAATTTAATTTAATTTAATTTAATTTAAATTTTAATTTAATTTTATTTTTAATTTTAATTCAACATTTTATTTTTTATGTTTTAAAGATGATTTAATTTTATTTATTAAAGTATTAATTTAATTGAAATTTTAAAAGGATTTAATTTAATGATTAAGTCTTTTAGCATTTTAAATCTTAAATTTGGATTATCATTTTAATTAGGAATTAAATATTATTGAGATGATTAATTTCGGGATTTTTAAATTAAAAAACAAATCTCTTCCTAATAATATCCCTATTTTAATAATTCCAATTTTATTATTCTTCCAAATTTAATCAATTATTTAATTAAGGTTTATTTCAATTATTTTTAAATTGTTTAATAGGTTTCTACGCTTATTATTCAAATTTCAATCATCCAAATCATATTAGGATCAAATACTTTACTCTTTAATTTTATTAAGCCTAAAGTTTTAATTAAAGGTTAAAATTTTAATTACCATTTTGCCCTTCAAGCTTCATAATTTAATAACTCACTAAATTAAGCTTAAATGAACTTGAAATTTTTATGTGACTTCACTCATATGCCAATAAAGGCATGAGAGGAGAAAATGTGATTTTTCTGTATTTAGTTTATTTATGTAATTATTTTTTGTGGGAAATAGGGATTTCTAAGGAAAATTTAATAATATGACCAAGGGAAAGTTTCTGTCCTTAAGAAAATTATGGGACATTCCTAATGACCAGAGGATCACTTGGACCAATTTTGGTGATTTTTTGAATTATATTCTTTTTATTATAATTATTTTGAGTGTTGGAGTATTAATTAATTTAAAAATAAAATAAAGGTTGAAAAATGAATTTTATATTTTTCAAAAATCTCTCTAATATCAAGGAAATCAGAGAATTAATTTTTATAATTTTCTGATTTCTGTTTGATTTATTAGAATTATTTTGGTGGAAATACCAAAAATATACATTTTTTTTAATTTTAAAATTACCTTAGGGCTTTAAAATTTAATATCTCATTATAGAGACTTAAGAAAAATATGGGGTTTGTTCCTAAGTGATTAAAAGTCAAAATGTGACATTTTGGTGAATTTTATTATTTTTGTGATTTTTATTATTTTTTAATTATTAAAATATTAAAATAATGTAAGAAAATCAACTTTTTTGAACAATTGCAATTTTATTTTTCTTAAATTCCCCTGATATCAGAGAGGCTCCAAAACCAATTTGGTGAATTTTTTAAAAGTATTTTGAAAGTTATGAATTTTTAAAGTTTAAATTAGCTAAATGGTTTAATCAACCCATTTGGTGGGGCTAACCAAGTCCAATTGACTTCAAATTTTTATGGTGGGTTCCTCTGATCCTAAAGGTCAGTGGAGAATTGATTTCAAGTCAATTTAATGTAAGATTAGCTCTAATTAATTAAGTAGCTATTTTGGGTGTTTAAGCCAATTAGGGTTATTCCAAGTGGATTAATTCAAAACCTATTTCTCCTAGGTTCCCCTGGTCATACTAAACATCACCAAATTTTTCTAGAATTTATTTCACAATATGTTAATTATTGGAATTAAAATACTCAAACTAGCAACCTAGAGTTGAAAAATCAATAACTCTTCATAGGGATGGCCTTTGACTTTGGAAAATTCAGGGAATGTTCCCAAATTCAGAGGCTTCAAAAGCCCTATAGTCTCATGTCATGGTGAATTGTATACATGCATGGAGAATTGAAAATGTGCAGAGAGTAAATAAATTATTAAAAATAAAATACTCAATAAAATTAAATGATTTCTTTTCCACATTATTCTCCTCTGTTCACTGAGCAAGAGGGTATTTTTATTTTATTTTTACGATTTTTCTACACAAAGTTATGCATTTTTCAAGTTCTGGTAATTAAATAAATAGGAAAATAGCCTAATTTTCTACTTATCCACGCGGCGCCCTGTCATCCTCGGCATCTCCGAACGGCCACGCGGCGCGCTCCCATTCGACGCCACCTTCCGACTCAGCGCCACGCGGCCCGCGGTTCATGTATCATCTCCTGGTCCGACGCCATCTAAGTCGTCCGTCCGCGCGTGTATTGAATGAACGTCATCCGTTCATCGTCCCCAAGCCTCCTAGCCCGAGAACCGTCCGTCTTCTAGGCCTAAGATCTCACTCGATACTTGACCAAATTGAACGTTCTTATGCTCTATGGATTCGTCTCGAGAAGACGAGCACATCCATACCGTTTATGTGGCATGAAATTGACTCAATAAAAATGGAGAATGTTCAGAAGCTCGGGAAGAAGAGTGAGGCCATACCTTTGCTCAGAGAAGTGTGGCTTCGATCTGAGGGTTGTGTCACCTTCGATTGCGTCCCGACAAGCTCCGGATGAAGTCTCCCGGCTCAGTGAATTGTCTAGGTAGGATTTCGACCACAGCCGATTACAAAACTTGGAGTCTGGAACAGATGGGTGGCCTGGAGAGGGGGGATTTGCTGGTGGACTTCTTCCCTTGGTCTGGTGAAGGTGTAGGATCAATCAATTTGGGGATTGGTCCATTATGAAGAAGTGTCCTGGTTTTGTCTTTGAAATTTGAACTCAAAATTGAGCTCAGCTAGAGGGAATTGGGGCTAGAATGCAGTGGGAATCAAGTGCTCTATGAGTAGAGAGTGGTCTGGAATGATTTTGGCAGAGTTTCCTTAAGGTTGGTTCAGCACCTCTCCCATGGCCGAGAGAGGGGGTGTTTAAATAGGAGAGGCTGGAGGGAGTTAGGGATTGGGATCAGCTGCTCTTGGCAAGAGAAGAACAACTGCAATGGCCACTAGGGATGGGGCAACTCAGCAGGTGGGAATTCCAAACTTTGGCTCCTCCCAAGGTCTCGGCCATGGTGTTTTCCGGCGACCCGGGAGGTCGGCCGGCGGGCATGGGTCGGCCTCGAGTCCGAGTGGGTCGTGGTCGGAGGTTTGTGCAGATCAATCGGCCATGAACATGTGTAAAGGATTTGAATAAAAGTGGAATGGGAAAGGGCTAGTTTTGGGTCTAAATGGGTCAACCCTTGGTTTTGGGTTAGGTCCACCATCCAAGGCCAATTTGGGCTGAAGGGAAAGTCACTTGGATCAGCTTGATTAGTGGGGTCAAGTCACAATCCAAGTACAATTAAGCTTAAGCAAGAGTTTGGGGAAACATGGGAGTGGTTAATCACTCTTAAGAGAATCATTAAAGGGTCCCCTCTTCTTGCCATTTTGGGTATGGTGAAGTGTCCAAGGCTTTCATGGCTCACATGTGGCTCATGCATGGCTTCATGGCTCACCTTTGGCTTGGAAAAAGCTAAGTCAACTTTCATGAAAGAGGTTTTTAGGAATTTTGGTAATTTAGGGGTGATTTGATAGGATTTTTCATATGACTTAGTTTAGAAAAATTTGATGGCTAATTTAGAACTTAGGGATGATTTTAATTGAGTGAGGATGAGATGAGATTGTAATGTGGGCCATAGGATGGGTTTGGACTTTTGAAATTATTTTAGGAATGGGCTTTTGGATTTCAAAACAAATTTTAGGTTGATAATTTTGTAAAGGATTGGATCCAATAAGTGTTGAATTTAATTTAGGAAGGTTTCATGAATGATTTGGAATAAATTTGAAGTGGTTTGGGCTTGAATTAGGTTGGATTTGGACCTCTTTGGTAAATGGGCCAATGTAGATCAAATTGGGCTAACTTGGGCCAATGTTGGGCTAGGGTTCAAATTGATGTAAAATTAATGTTGGGAAATGTTTATGGGAGTGTTTCAAAGAGGTTTTTACTTTGGTTGGGTTTTGATTTTGGGGTTTGGGCTTATTTGGGTTAGGTTTGGGTTTAGGTCAAAATTGGGCTTTTTGGCTTTGGGTTGAATTTGAGTGGGGTTTGGGTCCAAATTTTGGGTAAATCATGTTAGTGTTTTGTTTTTGGGGATGTTAGGGAAGGTTTAGAAAAGATTTGGGGTTAATTGGAGTTGAATTGGGTTAGTTTGGGTTAGGTTTGGGTCATGGGTCCAAATTGGGCTTTAAGGCCAAAAGTGAAATTGAATTCAAATTTCAATCAAATTGGACTTGGATCTGGTCTAGATTGGTCTTGGGAATGTTAAATTGAAGTTTGAATTGAATTGGACCAGAATTTGTGTCAATTGGGTAGGTTTGGCTTGACATTGGGTTCATTTTGGGTTAAAATGGGTCAAATTGGGGGTTTTGACAAAAGTAGGGTAAATTGACAAAATTGGCCCATGGTGTAGTTGAACAAAATGAAATTGGAAATATTTGGGATTTTCTGGAATTTTCTGGGATTTTTTTTAATTTTTGGATTTTTGGGTCAAGAGGGGTATTTTAGGTATTTGGAGAGTATTGGGAGGTATTTTTGGAATTTTTGGTATTTTTGGCTATGGATGATCAACTTGATTGGTGAGGAAATGTTTAAGGTTAATTTTGGGGAATTTTGGGTGATTTGTAAATTTTGAAAATTTTGGGTAATTTCAAGGGTTTTGGATAGGCTAGGCGGGTGTAGGGTCTCAGGGGTCAAAAATTGAAAATTTGCAAAATTGAAGATTGAGTAATTGTAAGTGGAATAAAATTATTTTGGTTGAGCCATGAAGCCATGTTAAGCCTATATGAGCCATGAGAGGACTCATTTGAGGCATTCACTATGTTGTTCCTAACCCTCTTAGCCAAGGGCTTAGGGGTTAAGGACCATCCATGTGAATCACCTTCATGAGTCAGGAGGTCAAGTTAGGTATGGGTGTGTTTTTAGGAGGTGTGTGAAAGTGTAGTGTATAAGTGTAGTGTGTGTGTAGGTCAACCCTTCACCAGACCAGGCCACCCAGGGCAGTCCTAAGGCCAAAGAGTCCTATAAGAACTCATCCTTTAAACTTCCACATTTGATTTCAACCCTCTAAGTGATTAGGGGTCTACAGTCAAGTTTGTGGTGTTTGCAGGGAGTTAAGAAGTGGTTTGAATTTCTAAGTGGTGGGTCCCAATTCTAATCCTCTAAGATAGTCAAAGGAAAAGCCTAAGGTTAGATCCTAAGTACTAAAAAGAAGAAGAGAAGACCTCATCAAAAATGAGGTCAACAAATGGACCCCCAATAGGTGTGGTGAGCTGACGGAGCACACCGCGTGTATTGGTGTTGACCGAAGCGATCAACAAAACCAACACAAACGTCCAAGTGACAAACTTAGGACAAAGTAGAAGAGTTTCCGCTGGGGAGTGTCAAGTATATCTCTGAGACTGGAGATTCCTGAACTCTCGCTGGGGAAAGGAAAAGGAGGTGAATTCTAAATCACATGATCTGGGGGAATTTCGATTTAGATTTCATTTTGTTTCAGTGTAAATTTTGATGTGTAAGTTTAGATTTTAGCTTGAGTTTTAATTTAAATTGAAGTTTTGTTAAAATTAATTTGAAGGGATTTGAACTTGAAATGAAAATTGGAATTTCGTGGTTTTAGATGTAACATCTTCAACCTCAAAAGAAAATTGAATTGATTGGATTGAATCATTACAATGAGGAGAGATCTCAGAGTAATGCGGTATTGGATGTAAAATCGTTAACCTCAAAAGTTTGATTTTGATGTATTTCATTGCAATAGGGAGAGAACCTAAAGCAATGCGGTCTTGGATGTGAAATCCTTAACCTTAGAAGTTTGATTTTGATGTATTTCATTGCGATAAGGAAAGAATCCTAAAGCAATGCAGTCTCGGATGTAAAATCCTCAAACCCAAAAGTTTAATTTTTGATGCATTTCATTGCGATAGGGAAATAATCCTAAAGCAATGCAGTTTCAGATGTAAAATCCTCAACCCCAAGAATTTGATTTTGATGTATTTCATTGCGATAAGGAAAGAATCCTAAAGCAATGCAGTTTCGGATGTAAAATCCTCAACCCCAAAAGTTTGAATTTGATGTATTTCATTGCGATAGGGAAAGAATACTAAAGCAATGCAGCCTCGGATGTAAAATCCTCAACCCCAAGAATTTGATTTTGATGTATTTCATTGCGATAAGGAAAGAATCCTAAAGCAATGCAGTCTCGGATGTAAAATCCTCAACCCCAAAAGTTTGAATTTGATGTATTTCATTGCGATAGGGAAAGAATCCTAAAGCAATGCAGCCTCGGATGTAAAATCCTCAACCCCAAAAGTTTGAATTTTTGATGTATTTCATTGTGATAGGGAAAGAATCCTAAAGCAATGCAGCCTCGGATGTAAAATCCTCAACCCCAAAAGTTTTAATTTTTGATGTATTTCATTGCGATAGGGAAAGAATCCTAAAGCAATGCAGCCTCAGATGTAAAATCCTCAACCCCAATTTGAATTTTTGATGTATTTCATTGCGATAGGGAAAGAATCGTAAAGAAATGCAGTCTCGGATGTAAAATCCTCAACCCCAAAAGTTTGAATTTTTGATGTATTTCATTGCGATAGGGAAAGAATTCTAAAGCAATGCAGTCTCGGATGTAAAATCCTCAACCCCAAAAGTTTGAATTTGATGTTAATTGATTTTGCAAAGATTTGTAGTGTTGATTTGAAAAGTGTGGAATTTTAGTGTTTCGATAATTTCATGAAAGTTGTAAAAGATTTTTGTTGAAAGAAATAGATTAGGAGGGAATACGTAGATGCTACATATCTCACTCAAAAGAGTTGATCAAAAGTTGTTGGTTTGGATTGGATATAATTCCTTGCCACTAGATTCGAATCGAAAACCTCGTGGCTCCATGTCAATGGAATCAACCGCTTCCATCCCAAACAAGGGAGAGAGTAGAACGGATTGGATTTCAGATTTGGAAGATTGAGTTTGAATTTGATTGAGATTTGATTTGAGATCTGGAAGGTTGAATTTGAATTTTTAATTGAGATTTGATTTGAAATTTGGAAAGTTGAATTTGAATTTTTGATTGAGATTTCATTTGAAATTTATGTTCATTTTGTTTGTCTTTTAACGATTCAAATTTATTTATCATTCATTTAATGTTCATGTGAATTTGGTGTTCATCTTTTTTTTAGATTTTTAAGGAAAGTTTTCTTTTATTCTTTTTTTTGTTTCTTTTCTGTTCTTTGTTCGAAGTTCATTTAACTTTAATGGCGTTTCTCAGTCAACTTGCACAAAAAAGGTGAAGGCCAAAAATGTGACACGGTCACTTTCAATCCAATCATGTTGAAGATACATCATACAACTCGATCTGGAATACATCTCATACAATCCATATAGACTCAAAACGGACTATCTATGATCTTTGCCGATCCATCCAAAAAAGGTATCTGTCAAAAATCCATGTCTGAATAGTGAGGTACATGGTCAATAACATCACCTTCCAAGCCATCCTTGGCAAGGATGCCGTATGGATGTACGTTGGAGGTGTGATATTTTCCATGTAACTCATAGCTCGTAAGGTCGGAGGCTCTCTAGCTCCTGGTCTGGCTGGAAGTGGTAAGTTGCTTTCCTGTCATCCATCCTTCTGAAAGTAACTGGGATCCGCTTCATTGGTACTCCCGGTATGCAATGTTTAGCGACGTCTGCTCCGTTGCCCTTCGGCATCATGACGGAACCTATCGGTAATGGTATCTTTACCTGGCCCTCGGAACTCACCCGGGCCTCGCTATCCGGAGGTCGGATCCGAACATGATATTACATTCGTTCGTAAAAGAAACCGTGCGTAAAGGTCCGACAAAGTCGTGGTGATCTATGTGCGGGGGTATGCGGTCACCCCGCTTGTAAATGTTAATGATGCAACCGTCTGGGTATGCAATCCGCCGGCGTACCCTCCATGTTATCATTCTTTTTACCATCCTTTTGATGACTAATGGCATCGGATCCACCCGGCCATGACGGAGTATCCCCGGTGGGTTTCCCTTCCTGTCTTCTCGCAAAGTTGTAGCAAGCATCCACATTGTATTGTAATTCTCCCTTTCCCCGGCATCCATCTCCGGGGTTCCGAGTAAGTGTTTTCTCTTAGGCGGCCCGCTCGGCCCATTCTTTTCAAATCCCGGATGCGGTCCACGATTTGTTGTTGTTCGTATTCGAGAACACGTCCGTATGTAGCTCGAGGCCTTCTAGTATATTGATCCTCCCGCCTCCGATTCTCTCGAAGTATTCAAAGTTTTCTTCTCGACATTCCGCATTCTTTCTAGCTCGTATTCCGGAATAATCTGCAAATGGCGAGGCCTGGTGACGTATTGTGGGATATATGGCCCAATCCCTTCACATTCTCCTGCATACCTCAGCTCCTCGGGGATGGTTTCCGTCGGGACATCCTCCGAGGTTGCTTCTGCAAAAAGGTTATGCATTACTGGTGGCTTTATCTGGTGGTGTTGTAGCATTCATTCTTCTGTTCTTCTTAAGATTTCTCTGGTCTCTTCTGTTATCCTCGGAGCTGGCCTCCTTCTTTCAGGTACCTGGTGAACTGGTGTCCTTGAAGTATATGTACCGCGCAGTAGCAATCGCCTCGTCGTGCTCGGTCCGCCGCTAGTTTAGTTAACATCTTACGGATACGGCGATTTTTATTTCTTTCGCCGAGTTCGTCGTGAGAGTAGCTCTTCGTACTTCCTAAATTTCGTGGGCGCGGCGCCGACAAGCTCGCCTCTCGTCGTAGCGACTACGGACTTGATTCTCTTGTCTTCTTCGGTGCTTGTTTTCCTTTTCTTGCTTCGCTGGAGTGGTGGCTTGGGCCACCCACTTTCATTACTCGTCCGACCGGGCAGTTCCTTCTCGGTCAACTCGGGACCCGGCCACTTTCCTAGTATTGCGAGCCTGCCGGTGCGAAGTCCGAGTCAATCTCTATTATCGCTCCATCTTTCACCCTCCTTTCGTCGAGTGTAAGGCTTACGCCATTTCTAAAGTTCAGGACCAACTGCCCGTTCAACATTTCCCTGCGAAAAGACATGGAAAAGGATCAGGGGCTGTACTAAGAACAAGAACATTAAGAAAATGTTGCAAAGGTTTAGTTTTAGAAGTCATAAATCAGGAGATGAGAAAAGTATTTTGGTTTAGAGAAATTCTTAATTTCCAAGTGTTTTTTAATGTTTTAATTAAAACAAATCTTAAAGTTGATTATAACAACACCGGTTAAGATCCCACGGTTCCATCCTTTCGGCATCGTTATTTTTATCGGATTCACTTAGTCCGGATGAATTTGCTAAACTCAATCGAATGAGTTCCACACTTTCATTTAGACCGTGGGAAATCCCGTTAGCAACATGTAGGTTACATCATCCGAGGTATTCCCGATCATCCAACAAGACGTTTTAATTTAGTTGTAATTGTAGTTTTGTATTCTGTTTGTGATTAAATTTTGAGTTGTTTTATATTTTGAAATGTTGTGGTCGTGAATTTTATCTTGTAATGACTTTTAATTTAGTTTTGGTTTCAGTTTTAGGGACTATCCTAAAAGTGTGGGTTTTCATGCAACAGTTATTTATCATGTAAGAAAAGTAAGTGCGATGCGATTAAGTAAATTGCAATAAAGTAAATTGCAACAAAATAAAAGCGTACATGGAGGGTCTTCCCGTCATCCCAAGCTGCACTCAAACACAATTTAGAATATTTAAGCATTCAGAACAAGTTCCTAGGTAAAACTAAGGGAAGGATTATGGTTTTCTACCAAGTTCCTAATCCTATAGCTAGTCATCTCCTATGACGTCTAGGTTCTTGTGTTTTGATTTTAGGACGATTTTCTTCATCAAAGAACAATTAAGTTCAGTTGTTCTTATAAACATCCTATCATATTGAGAAAGTGTTTAAGAAGAATCTTAAACATCTTTTCAATATTGCTAGAAATGTTTTAAGTCCAAATGAATTTAATCATACAAATGAATTAATCGTCTGGGAATTCAAGTTTTGTTGTTATCTTACTCAGTGAACTAGGACATTTGAATATCCTATGAGGGAGCTAACATTTCATTTAACGTTCTGTTTAGGAGTTATGACAACAAAAGCTTTCGAGGGCAAATTGATGTTCAAATGGTTTATGATTTAATTTAATTTCGAGTTAATGGGTTTAAGTTTGGAATAGTTGTTCAAGTTGCTTTATATTTATTTTTAAATTCTTTATGTCTTAGGTGATGTTATTTTTAATTCAATTTAATTTAACTTTAATTTAATTTAATTTGGTTTAGTTTTAATTTTAATTTAATTTATTTAATTTAATCTAATTTTAATCTTAACTTGATTTTTATTATTATTTTAATTTAATTTAATTTAATTTAATTTGATTTGATTTAATTTAATATGATTTAATTTAATTTAATTTAATTTAATTTAATTTAATTTTATTTTTAATTTTAATTTAACATTTTATTTTTTATGTTTTAAAGATGATTTAATTTTAATTATTAAAGTATTAATTTAATTGAAATTTTAAAAGGATTTAATTTAAATAATTTAACTTTAATTTAATTTAATGATTAAGTCTTTTAGCATTTTAAATCTTAAATTTGGATTATCATTTTAATTAGGAATTAAATAGTATTGAGATGATTAATTTAGGGATTTTTAAATTAAAAAACAAATCTCTTCCTAATAATATCCCTATTTTAATAATTCCAATTTTATTATTCTTCCAAATTTAATCAATTATTTAATTAAGATTTATTTCAATTATTTTTAAATTGTTTAATAGGTTTCTACCCTTATTATTCAAATTTCAATCATCCAAATCAGATTAGGATCAAATACTTTACTCTTAAATTTTATTAAGCCTAAAGTTTTAATTAAAGGTTAAAATTTTAATTACCATTTTGCTCTTCAAGCTTAATAATTTCATAACTCACTAAATTGAGCTTAAATGAACTTGAAATTTTTATGTGACTTCACTCATATGCCAATAAAGGCATGAGAGGAGAAAATGTGATTTTTCTGTATTTAATTTATTTATGTAATTATTTTTGGTGGGAAATAGGGATTTCCAAGGAAAATTTAATAATATGACCAAGGGAAAGTTTCTGTCCTTAAGAAAATTATGGGACATTCCTAATGACCAGAGGATCACTTGGACCAATTTTGGTGATTTTTTGAATTATATTCTTTTTATTATAATTATTTTGAGTTTTGGAGTATTAATTAATTTTAAAATAAAATAAAGGCTGAAAAATGAATTTTATATTTTTCAAAAATTTCTCTGATATCAAGGAAATCAGAGGATCATTTTTTATAATTTTCTGATTTCTCTTTGATTTATTAGAATTATTTTAGTGGAAATACCAAAAATATACATTTTTTTTAATTTTAAAATTACCTTAGGGCTTTAAAATTTAATATCTCATTATAGAGACTTAAGAAAAATATGGGGTTTGTTCCTAAGTGATTAAAATTCAAAATGTGACATTTTGGTGAATTTTATTTTTTTTGTGATTTTTATTATTTTTTAATTATTAAAATATTAAAATAATGTAAGAAAATCAAATTTTTTGAACAATTACAATTTTATTTTTCTTAAATTCCCTTGATATCAGAGAGGCTCCAAAACCAATTTGGTGAATTTTTTAAAAGTATTTTGAAAGTTATGAATTTTTAAAGTTTAAATTAGCTAAATGGTTTAATCAACCCATTTGGTGGGGCTAACCAAGTCCAATTGACTTCAAATTTTTATGGTGGGTTCCTCTGATCCTAAAGGTCAGTGAAGAATTGATTTCAAGTCAATTTGATGTATGATTAGCTCAAATTAATTAAGGAGCTATTTTGGGTGTTTAAGCCAATTAGGGTTATTCCAAGTGGATTAATTCAAAACCTATTTCTCCTAGGTTCCTCTGGTCATACTAAACATCACCAAATTTTTCTAGAATTTATTTCACAATATGCTAATTATTGGAATTAAAATACTCAAACTAGCAACCTAGAGTTGAAAAATCAATAACTCTTCATAGGGATGGCCTCTGACTTTGGAAAATTCAGGGAATGTTCCCAAATTCAGAGGCTTCAAAAGCCCTATGGTCTCATGTCATGGTGAATTGTATACATGCATGGAGAATTGAAAATGTGCAGAGAGTAAATAAATTATTAAAAATAAAATACTCAATGAAATTAAATGATTTCTTTTCCACATTATTCTCCTCTGTTCACTGAGCAAGAGGGTATTTTTATTTTATTTTTACGATTTTTCTACACAAAGTTATGCATTTTTCAAGTTCTGGTAATTAAATAAATAGGAAAATAGCCTAATTTTCTACTTATCCACGCGGCGCCCTGTCATCCTCGGCATCTTCGAACGGCTACGCGGCGCGCTCCCATTCGACGCCGCCTTCCGACTCAGCGCCACGCGGCCCGCGGTTCATGTATCATCTCCTGGTCCGACGCCATCTGAGCCGTTCGTCCGTGCGTGTATTGAATGAACGGCATCCGTTCATCGTTCCCAAGCCTCCTAGCCCGAGAACCATCCATCTTCTAGGCCTAAGATCTCACTCGATACTTGACCAAATTGAACATTCTTATGCTCTATGGATTCGTCTCGAGAAGACGAGCACATCCATACCGTTTATGTGGCATGAAATTGACTCAATAAAAATGGAGAATGTTCAGAAGCTCGGGAAGAGGAGTGAGGCCATACCTTTGCTCAGAGAAGTGTGGCTTCGATCCGAGGGTTGTGTCACCTTCGATTGCGTCCCGGCGAAGCTCCGGATGAAGTCTCTTGACCCGGTGAATTGTCTAGGTAGGATTTCGACCACGCTCGATTACAAAGCTTGGAGTCCGGAACGGATGGGTGGCCTAGAGAGGGGCTTTTGCTGGTGGACTTCTTCCCTTGGTCCGGTGAAGGTGTAGGATCAATCAATTTGGGGATTGGTCCACTGTGAAGAAGTGTCCCGGTTTTGTCTTCGAAATTTGAACTCGAAATTGAGCTCGCGTAGAGGAATTGAGGCTGGAATCCAGTGGGAATCAAGTGCTCTATGAGTAGAGAGTGGTCCGGAATGATTTTGGCGAGTTTCCTTAAGGTTGGTTCGGCACCTCTCCCATGGCCGAGAGAGGGGTGTTTAAATAGGAGAGGTCGGAGGGAGTTAGGGACCGGGATCAGCTGCTCTTGGCAAGAGAAGAACAGTGCAATGGCCACCGAGGATGGGGCGGCTCAGCAAGTGGGAATTCCAAACTTTGGCTCCTCCCGAGGTCTCAGCCATGGTGTTTTCCGGCGACCCAGGCGGCTGGCCGGTAGGCATGGGTCACCCTCAAGTCCAGGTGGGTCAGGGCTGGAGTTTTGTGTAGTCAATTGGCCATGGACATGTGTAAAGGGTTTGAATAAAAGTGGAATGGGAAAGGGCTAGTTTTGGGTCTAAATGGGTCAACCCTTGGTTTTGGGTTAGGTCCACCATCCAAGGCCAATTTGGGCTGAAGGGAAAGTCACTTGGATCAGCTTGATTAGCGGGGTCAAGTCACAATCCAAGTACAATTAAGCTTAAGCAAGAGTTAGGAGAGACATGGGAGTGGTTAATCACTCTTAAGAGAATCATTAAAGGGTCCCCTCTTCTTGCCATTTTGGGTATGGTGAAGTGTCCAAGGCTTTCATGGCTCACATGTGGCTCATGCATGGCTTCATGGCTCACCTTTGGCTTGGAAAAAGCTAAGTCAACTTTCATGAAAGAGGTTTTTAGGAATTTTGGTAATTTAGGGGTGATTTGATAGGATTTGGCATATGGCTTAGTCTAGAAAAATTTGATGGCTAATTTAGAACTTAGGGATGATTTTAATTGAGTGAGGATGAGATGAGATTGTAATGTGGGCCTTAGAATGGGTTTGGACTTTTGAAATTATTTTAGGAATGGGCTTTTGGATTTCAAAACAAATTTTAGGTTGATAATTTTGTAAAGGATTGGATCAAATAAGTGTTGAATTTAATTTAGGAAGGTTTCATGAATGATTTGGAATAAATTTGAAGTGGTTTGGGCTTGAATTTGGTTGGATTTGGACCTCTTTGGTAAATGGGGCAATGTAGATCAAATTGGGCTAACTTGGGCCAATGTTGGGCTAGGGTTCAAATTGATGTAAAATTAATGTTGGGAAATGTTTATGGGAGTGTTTCAAAGAGGTTTTGACTTTGGTTGGGTTTTGATTTTGGGGTTTGGGCTTATTTGGGTTAGGTTTGGGTTTAGGTCAAAATTGGGCTTTTTGGCTTTAGGTTGAATTTGAGTGGGGTTTGGGTCTAAATTTTGGGTAAATCATGTTAGTGTTTTGTTTGTGGTGATGTTAGGGAAGGTTTAGAAAAGATTTGGGGTTAATTGGAGTTGAATTGGGTTAGTTTGGGTTAGGTTTGGGTCATGGGTCCAAATTGGGCTTTAAGGCCAAAAGTGAAATTTGATTCAGATTTTAATCAAATTGGACTTGGATCTGGTCTATATTGGTGTTGGGAATGTTAAATTGATGTTTAGAATTGAATTGGACCAGAATTTGGGTCAATTGGGTAGGTTTGGCTTGACATTGGGTTCATTTTGGGTTAAAATGGGTCAAATTAGGGGTTTTGACAAAAGTAGGGTAAATTGACAAAATTGTCCCATGGTGTAGTTGAACAAAATGAAATTGGTAATATTTGGGATTTTCTGGAATTTTCTGGGAATTTTATGAATTTTTGGATTTTTGGGTCAAGAGGGGTATTTTGGGTATTTAGAGGGTATTGGGAGGTATTTTTGGAATTTTTGGTATTTTTTGGCTATGGATGATCAACTTGATTGGTAAGGAAATGTTCAGGGTTAATTTTGGGGAATTTTGGGTGATTTGGAAATTTTGAAAAATTTGGGTAATTTCAAGGGCTTTGGGTAGGTAGACGGGTGTAGGGTCCTACGGGTCAAAAATTGAAAATTTGCAAAATTGAAGATTGAGTAATTGTAAGTGGAATAAAATCATTTTGGTTGAGCCATGAAGCCATGTTAAGCCTATATGAGCCATGAGAGGACTCATTTGAGGCATTCACTATGTTGTTCCTAACCCTCTTAGCCAAGGGCTTAGGGGTTAAGGACCATCCATGTGAATCACCTTCATGAGTAAGGAGGTCAAGTTAGGTATGGGTGTGTTTTTAGGAGATGTGTGAAAGTGTAGTGTATAAGTGTAGTGTGTGTGTAGGTCAACCCTTCACCAGACCAGGCCACCCAGGGCAGTCCTAAGGCGAAAGAGTCCTATAGGAACTCATCCTTTAAACTTTCACATTTGATTTCAACCCTCTAGGTGATTAGGGGTCTACAGTCAAGTTTGTGGAGTTTGCAGGGAGTTAAGAAGTGGTTTTAATTTCTAAGTGGTGGGTCCCAATTCTAATCCTCTAAGATAGTCAAAGGAAAAGCCTAAGGCTAGATCCTAAGTACTAAAAAGAAGAAGAGAAGACCTCATCAAAAATGAGGTCAACAATCAGGATACTGGAATTTCATATTAAATATTTTCCATAGTCATTTCATTAGGATTTCTGTATGCTAATCAAGAGGTGGCATGAATGTAATTATTATATTGTTCAGTTGATCGGATCTACACATGGTTTTTTCACTTCCAAAAGGGGAATTAAACAAGGGGATCCTCTTTCTCTTACTATATTTATTACAGCATTTGATTATTTTTCTCATTTAATTAACAAGGTTCAAGTGAGACACTCTTATGCCTAGTATTCTTATAAATCTAAAATTCTAGCCAGTCATTTGACATATGCTAATGATGTCATAATCTTTACAAATGTTGGTATGGCTTCAATCAGGCTTCTTAGAGATGTTCTTCATACCTTCACACTCCATCAGGTTTGGCTTTTAAAAAATCTAAATGTTTCATTTACACTGATAAGATGGTGAAGAAGGAAAGATTTGGGTGGATTGCTAACTTCTTAGGTTGTCACAATGCTAACCTTTCCTTAAGATATTTGGGTGTGGACACTATTAAGTGAAGGAGGAAATAAACCCAGATGGATGGTTTGTGGAGAAAATTTGAGGCAAAATAGGTGCTTAGAAAAGTTTATTCCCTCCAATGGGGGTAGAATCACTTTACATAAAAGTTTTCTATGCAGTATTCCACTTTATCCTCTTCAGGTCCGGAATACGAATAAAAGAATAATGAAAATTATGGAGAGGTGTTTCAATATGTTCTTATGGGCTGGTGGCAATTCTAAGAAGATCTAGATGACGTGGACAAAGGTTTGTAAGCCAGTTTTTGCAGGTGAGATTGAATTTAAAGGTATAATCTATGTTGCTAAAATTAACATGGTTAAGCTTTGGGTTAATTTTAGGAAGAATGATTCTTTGAGAGCTAATTTTATGCACTAGAAATATTGTGTCTCTTCCCATCCATCTTGAGTGGAGGGAAATTGGGGGACTCTAAAATATGAAAATCTATTGTTAAGGAAAGATCTTTAGCAAAAATGCTTATATTTTGTGATATAGACAAGGTGATATTTATTTTTGGCATGAATCAAGCTTTAAGACTAGAGAATTTAACTAACATGGTCATAGCTCTTTAGTTTCTGATTTTTTCGATTAATGGAAATTGGAATTTACCTTTCTTAAGGGAGTTTGTGGATGCTGAGGTTGGGGATCTCTCGAAAATCACATTTGATGTTTCCAAAAACAATGTCCATATTTTTAAATTTAGGGGTAAAGCCTCTGTGGCCAAATCTATTTATCTTAATCTTCATAATTTCAGGGATTGGAAATGGGGAGAGTTCCTTGGTGTAGGGGTTTTCTCCTTTAATTTCTTTCTTTTTATGGAGACACTTACATTATTCTTTCCCTTGTGATGATGTCTTAAAAATGAAAGATTTAAAACTGGCATCCCATTGTCTTATGTGCAAAAGTGAAGAAGAAACTGGCTTACATCAGTTTTTCCACTGTCACTATGCTAGAGAAGTTTGGGATGTTGTAGGGCAACACTTGAGGGGTTGGTCCATGAATGATTGAAATAGGCTGGAAGATTATATGCTCTTTTGGAAGGATAAAAGCTGGAGGAATCAAATCTTCGCCTTTTTTCCTTTAATTGCTCTTTATTTTAGTTGGTCTATAAAGAATTCTACTCAATTTGAGGTCTCGTGTCCTTCTATTAAAATAACTGCAGCAAATATAATGGCTTATATTAAAAAACATTTTAGTAGTCAACATGTCTCCTCTCATCAGGTGATCAGAACAACTGTTATGAGGTCTATCCTAATTGAATGGTTGTTACCTCCCTATTGCTGGTTTAAAGTCAATATTGATTGCAGTTTCAAAAAGGGTGAGGCTACAACAGGTGGTTTATTTAGAGATTATTGACCCGACCGCCGCGCTTAACGCAGTGATGTTGCTTCCAAAAGATAGCCAAAAGGCTTTGACTCGATTTATAATTAGCGGCTAGTGTATAAAAGTAATATTTTTTTCACACTAGGGGTACTACGCAAGTATACGTATCGTTTCAAGTAATATAGGGTTTTTAAACAAAGACCCCAGTATCGATCCCACAGGGAAGATTTATAGAAATAAATTTTCTATAAAGAGAAAGAGAAATATAATAGTAAAAATATTTTTTATTTTGATTATAATTACTATTTAATTTACTAGATACTATTTAAAGAAAACAATAATAAGAAAATGATTTTATAAACTCTATAAAAAATAAACAACTTTCTTTCCTTCAATTAATCTAAGATTTTTAAGATAATTTAATATTCGTTGGAGAATTTAATTTATGGTATTGTGCCAAATAGAAGCATTCCTATTCTTTACCCTTTGATCCAGGTGCAAAGAACATTAGCTAATTTACAGAATAGGTCCAGATGTATTGTTAGTAGTAATGGGTTAATCTAGGCTCACACTTCTAGATTTCCAAGGGTGGCTATGGTCGGCCCTACTAGTGACCCTGTCCTAGTCTATAAATCAAATTATAAGAATTTAGTATGTCACTCTAAAAACTTATCAATTCTATGCCCTTTAAATATTATCTTCCTATTTATTTGCACTTCACCATGAATAGCCCGCACATGGCCTACGACTACCCAAGGATTCATGTGACATTTACAAGCTAAGATTTCTTCTCCTACAAGGTTTTTAAACTCTTTAACAGATTTTAACAATTCAAACGGCCAATTTAAAAAGTAAAGTAAGATCAGGTATTAATGTCATCACAATGTTTTGAAAATATTTTGAATTTTAATTCTCCATCGAATCTTTATATTGTCTTATCTATCTCTTCATAATTGAAGTAAGAAAGTAACTAACTACTCAGAACACATTGAAAATAAATAACAAAACATGATAATTAAACTTTGAATCAAATATAAAAATATACTTATCTCAAATATTTCTTCTACATATCTTCTGATTCCTACTGACTATGTAGTGTAATGAACTCCAGATGCAATAACTTGAAAATAAACACACTAAACTAAACAAAAGCGGCCCTAAATTTCTCTCTCTAATTCTCTCTCTAAGGATGAGAGATCTTAAAGTAGATAAGAGAAAGGGTTACAATGGGAGGGGCAGATTTTCTGAAGAATTAGACCTCTATTTATAGGCTCCAAGAGTTGCCTTGAGGCACCTCTTCAAAACATGTCCACATTCAATGAATCTTCTAGAAGGTCGGTCCGGCGCCTAGGCGCCGGACACCGCGTCCAGTTCTTCACACCTCTTCACTTTGGCTCACACCTCTTCGCGATTAAAACCATTTTGGAGCGTCCAAATGCAATGTATCACATGTTCTATTATTAAGGAACAACTGCTAGCATTCTCGAATGTTCAATAACTGCTCACTCCGTCAAAATAATTGATCAAACGTTGTCAAAAACTTGACAGTTTTCGTATCGAGTCTAGCGCTTAGGCGCCAGTTTCTGGCGCCTAGGCGCCAGGCTATAATTTTTTATACTTTCGGTATTTTGCTCTATTTTTGCTCCTTTTTGCTCCTTTTTCCTTCTTAGACCTTTTTACATTGCCTACATCCAAAAATACAAAAAATACCTTTCATTAAAGCATAATATCCTTAGAAATTAATAAGAATTAATACATAAAGAAATAGGTATTTTTTATAGATCAATTATAGGGAAAGTTGTGTGGGTTTTTTTTCCTCCCCCTCCTATGTCAAAAGTCCTTTAGAAGCTGAATTGTTGGCATTTTACTTGGAATTACTTATAGTTGTTGGTCCCAATTGGTGCTCTATTGTCATTGAATCTAATTCTAAAATGTTTGTTGATAGTTACCTTTAGAAAAAAAGCCATAATGGGGCATTCTTAACAATATAAATAGAATAAGGTATCTCATTTCAGCCGAGAACTTTATAATCCAAGTGTGCTTTATTTATAGTGAGCGAAATAGTCCTACGGATTAGCTTGCTAAAAATGTTCATTTGGGGGTCGATGTTGGTGTACATCCTTATGCAAGACTTAAAACTTTGATAGCTGAGGATCTATTAGATTATCCTTACATCAGATGCTAACTATGTGCACCTTCTTTATCTATTTATGTTGGTGACCTATGCAGGGAGGGTTTCCTAATTATTATTGATTGTTATTCTTGTTGACCTGTTTGTTATTCCTTGTAGATTTGCTGTAATGGGGCTTTATGGAGGTCTGTCTTGCATTCATATGGGTTGATTACTGTAATATTGAATTACCTATCATATCTTTAGGAAGTTTATAATTTATCTAACTACTGTCAACCACATATTTAAACACAAGCATTCTAAACTTTTTATTATGCATGCATGTTGGTTGAGTTGTTACCTGCAAATTTTGGTTTTATTCCTGATAGTTAAAGTTTTTTCTTGTGAGTGTTGTAATTAAGGGGATGGTCTGTCTTGGTTGAGTGCCACCTCTTCCACAAATTATTGGTTGAGGGGTTGGATGACTAGGCTATTATATTGGGGTGAATAATATGCACTTTAGTTATTATTTTGCCTTGTTGTTTGTTAGTTCTAAATTGGTTTATGGGGCAATGGGTTCATGTTTTTCTATACAGTTCTAGGATTACTATTCTATTTCGACTTGGTGCTTCCATCCACTATCAAGCTGGTATAAATTGAAAATGTAGATAACGTTTGCTGTAGTTAAATAAGATTCTATTGCTACATGCATAGTGTACTACTGCATGTAGACTAGATTTCATGTTGGGTCTTGGTTTTCTATGGCTGAGGATGGCGTGGGGTTACAAATTTTTTGGGGGACGTTCTGAGCACTTGCTCATCTATCCCTTGTCTCATATTTTTTGTATATTTCTATTTATTTGGCTTGATTACACACTATTTTAATGGTCAGTTTCTTGAGCCACTCTTTTTGTGTTAGTAGTTTTATCTAGCTTCATGCTTGTGGTGATATTATTGGGTTTCTCTGCCTGATCAGAGACTACTTTCATGTTTTCTATTTGCTTCGAGTTCCTATGATGATTTTCACAGGTAGTGATGATTAGACATTATGGGACCAGCTACTAGTTTTTTCTAGGATTTTTTGTTGGGCTATCATTCTAAAACTTGGGGACTAGATTCACCTTTTTCTTGGATTTGCTGTTGGCTAATATTTTTATTTAGGATTATTGTAGGGAACAAATGTAAGGAACATGAGTTTGGGGGGTACTGCACAAGATTGAAAACAATTTTGGTTAGAGTTTGTTTTTTGGAGTGTTTTTTTGGAGGTTTTGGGTTTATATGTAACTAACATTGGAGGTTATTATTTTGAGTGAGTTGTATACCAGATGAATGGACCATGGGAGTTTGTTTTAATGTATGTTTGTGTTTTGGTGGGAACCTTTCATCTACTAATGTACTATTTTTTGAAATTAATAAAATTACCTCCCGGCTTCCTTATATATATATATATATATATATATATATATATATATATATATATATATATATATATATATATTTATAAAAGAAGCGACTCGAGGCTTCTCGCATGTTGAAATAAAGAAGGCTGATTACATGAAAGCCATTGGGTAAGGGGTCCCCAAAAGGCCAAAAGAAAAACATCACTTGGAGGCTTATAGGATGCCATTACAAAGTATAAGCATAGAGGCAAGTGACAGGAAACAAAAACGAGTGAAACTACTCATAAGACAGTGGCAACGGCCACGGCGGGAGATGTACTCGACATCTAATGAGGAGTTGTACTCAATTCCGAAATGAGGGGAGTAGAGGTTATCCCCATTGATAAGAAAATTGAGGTCCCGGGAGGGGGTGTTGGAAATATATATATATATATATATATATATATATATATATATATATATATATATATAGGGGAAGGAGCAGCTCGTGGCTCCCTACGTGTTAATATAAGAAAAGGTACATGTAAAGGAAGAGAGAGTGGATCACCATCTAAAACCAAAAGAAATACCATGAAGTCCTATGGGGTTCCACTTGCCACATTACAACTCCACACAAGAAATGAAACAGAAAAAAAAAAGTGAACCCAAAGTTACAAGTAAACCAGTAAACTAAAACTTAAAAGTATATCCACTCCAATTAAGTATACCAAAAGTACAAAGGAAGAAGTCCTTCAATTGGGGAAAGCAGTAGAAGTAGATGGAGCAGTTCTCTCTAGTAGTTTGACGTAAGACCCCTAATTGGCAGTTGCAATTCTGAAATGAGGCACCCTCAAAAGGTCACCCCTCAAAAGGAGCAAGAGATGAGGGGGATGAGAGGAGGAGACTACAATCTGATCAGCATGTCTCCCAAGAATAGCCAGCCAGTGGGCTGGTTTGTTACCTTCTCTATAGATGAAGGAAAACTTAATCTCCATAGTTCTCCTAAACTTTCTGAGCCTATGGATTCAGTAGGCATGATGCCACTCAGAGGTGGTTTCAGCTTTAGTCAATAACACTAAGGTGGTTGAATCAACCTCTATAGTTAGCTTGGTCCATCCTTTCATACTGGCCAGTTTGGCTGCCCAAAAGGTTGCAGACAATTCAGCTTCCAACACATCTTGAGCCTCCATAGGGGCATGGAAAAATAGCTGGCACTTTCCCAAGTGATCTCTGAAAATACCCACAATGCTAGCGCCCCCCCCCCCAGCAGAGAAACTACCATCAGTGTTGGCTTTAACATAAAGTTCCTGAGGGGGCTCCCATATTACAGGAACAATGTGTTTTTGCATTTTAGAATGAGTGTGTGGCAGTTGGTAAATATTTGGGAAGCCCTTTTGTTTAATCAGTTTCATTGAAAAGGATAAATAGAATCTGCTAGTCTCCTGCACAGTGAGAAGAGTATTTTCAAATTTGGCCTTATTTCTAGCCATCCAACTAAACAAGGTCACTATGAGAGGAATGGGTCCCAAGCCATCCTGATGCCAATTTAGCTAAGATGGGCGGAAGAAATGCCATTCCAGAGTAGTGGTGTCAATGAAGAGTTTTTTCAATATCTCCTTCCAGACATTTTGAACAAATCTACACTAGAAGAAAATATGGGCAATGGATTCCTCAGCTTGGGAACACAGCCCACATATAGAAGGGCCCCTTAGCTCTTTTAACTTGAGGATGTCATCAATGGGAAGCAAATTGTGGAAGATTCTCCAGCAAAGGAAGGACATGGAGGGGGTTAAATATTTGTTCCAGATATGTTCTCCCCAATTGGAATGTTACCATTGACAAAGTTTAAAGGAGATATGTTGAGAGATGCTCTTGGACTGAGTGCAGTTCCAACTAATTCTGACTTTTCTAGTTTTGTCAAAAGGGATCTTACATATATGATCAGTTGAATCCTTCCTGACTAGACTCCTTAGTTTGTCATAGTTCCATTGATCTCCCTGCCAACAGTCCTCTACATGAATGTCAAGGTTGATCTCTCCAGAGCTTAGAGATAGCATCTCAGTAAGACATCAATTTTCTAACCAGAAATTGGTCTTACCCTCTTCCAGCTCCCAAAGGAATAACTTATCAGCTTGCTGCTTAACCTTGAGGAGACTGACCCAGATCTTAGAGTCACCCATCTTCCTTTCACTCAGCATTGGGTGAGTCTCTTTACAGTACTTTTACTATAAGAACTTAACCCAGAGGGAGGACTGTTGTCTGAACTTCATCCACAGTTTTCAAAGATTTATTTATTGTAGCTATTGCAGACCTTTAAAGCCAATCCCACCAGTTGTAGTGGGCCTAGCAATCTTCTGCCAACTAGCCCAATGGAGTTGAGTTCTTTGCCCATACCACAGGAAACGATTGAAGACCCTTTCCAATTGAATTATGATACTCTTCTTCATACAGGTCATCTGCATGATGTAGGAGGGGAAGGTAGTTAATATACTTTTAAGCAATGATATTCTACCTCCATTAGAAAGGAAGGAATGAGTCCAACTGGATAGTTAGGAAGAAATCTTGCTGAGCACACCATCAAACTGAGTTAGTTTGGATCTCCCTTTGAGTAAAGGAACCCCAAGGTAAGTAAAAGGCAGCTTAGTTTCTTTGAAACCAGTAAATTGTAGTATCCAGTGCTTCCTCTCAATAGGGCTTGTCTTGCTAATGAGAATTTCACATTTATCAGTATTTAGGCACATGCCTGAATTCAGTTGTAAGCACTCCATACAAAGGCTCACCTTCTTAACAGCCAGTTTGTTGGTTTTAGAGAACACCAGTACATCATCTGCATAAATCAAATGGGATATAGGAAAGTTAGCTTTATTATGATACCTTACATAGTTGTGAGGCAGTAGCTGTTGGTCAAACAGCCTGGAAAGGTAGTCCATGCACATGATGAAAATAGTGGGTGATAAAGGGTCTCCCTGCTGTAAACCTCTAGAAGCAGTGAAATTGCCCCAACAGTGCCCATTAATGAGAATGGAGTGAGAATTGTCCCTAAGCCATCTGTGAATTAGGTTGCAAAAATCATTTCTGAATCCCCTAGCAGCCAACACCTTCATAATAAAGTCCCAGGAGATTGTATCATAAGCTTTCTTTAGGTATATTTTGTAGATCAGATTGCCACCCCTACAGCTCTTATCAAGATCCAACAGTATCTCTTGAGCCATAAGAACATTGGCAGCAATGGATCTACCCTTCACAAAAGCAGTTTGGGTTGGGCTGATAATGGTGGGCAAATGAGATTGGAGTCTTTTTACAATGATCTTGCTGATTATTTTACCGAACATGTTTGTGAGACTAATGGGCCTATAATGACTCCAGGTTGTTGGATCAGGAGCTTTGAGTATAAGAATTATGGTTGAGGCCCTGAAATAGTTTGGCAGATCAGTCCCCAAGAAGAAATGTTGAACAACCTCAATATGTCTACCTTTATAATGTCCCAAGCCTTTTTGTAGAAGTCTGGAGTGAATCTATCAGGCACAGCTATTTTATTGTTATCCATGAATTGAATGGCTTCCAAAATTTCCTTCTCCTCTGGAGAACCAGTAAGCTTAAGATTGTTGAGGTAATTTTAATGTAAATTGAAGAGAGTAGTTTCAATGGGAGTAGTAGCAGATGGCAACTGAGTCAACATTGTTTGGAAATAGTTCACAGCATCCAAAGTTATCTCAGTGTTCTCATGGAGGATCACTCCATTAGAGTTATTTATATAGTGGATGGTATTACACTTCCTCCTGTACTTTATACAAGCATGATATAATTTAGTATTTCTATCACCTTCCATAAATTTAATCGCAGCAGCTTTTTGTCTCAAGATTAAGTCCTGCCAATCAATAGATGTGAGCAGCTGTTCTTGAGCAGCAATCAGTTCCCCCTTTAGAGACTGATCAAGTAGAGCTTCATGTTCCAATTCCTTCACTTTTTTTATCAGCAGTTTCCCCATCTTTAAATACATCTCTATTATGGTTCCATCTCCACTTCTTGAGGGCCTTGGCCATCTTATCATGGAGCAGCCAAAATTTAATTAATGGATTCAAATGTTCATAACCACGCCAAGCTCTAGAGACCACTTCCAGAAATGAATTTTTTGTAGACCAGAAGTTCAAATATCTGAAAGGAGCATTCTTTTGAGGGTTGGGAGAAGCATCTATTATGATGAGAAGTGGTCTATGGTCAGAGCCTGCAAAGTTTAGATGGGTAACATAAGTATGCAAGTAAGTTTGATACCACTGATCATTTACCAAAACTCTATCAAGCCTTTCACAAATGTGTCCTCTTCTCTATGTAAATGCAGCTCTCTGGAAGCCTAAATCAAACAAACCAGCTTCGTGGATATTGTCCCTAGACAAAGTGAGTTTGGAGAGATTGGGAGCTCTCCAACCTATCTTCTCAGCAGTGTTGGTAATGCAGTTAAAGTCCCCTGCCACTAACCAGCATGAATGCATGGTGGTACTGATTTGTAATAATTATTGCCAAAGAGAAACTCTATCAGATGTTTTGCATCCAACATAAATGAAGGTATCATACCCTACCTTGCCATTCAGTCTGTAAGAGAGATGGATGAATTGGTTGTGGTTGGTTTAAATAGACCACTCCACCTCATTTCTATAAAAAAAACCAGATTTTTTGTTATTATTAGCAAAATAGGAGAAACCTCCAAATTTTTTTAATCAACTTTTGAGGATACTTGTGAACCATTGGTTCTAATATAGCAAAACACCAAAGCTAGTGCCTTTTAGTCAAATGAAGTAATCTTTTAAGGGAAAGGGGGTGGGCTATCCCCCTTATATTCCAGCACAATAAATTGATCATGGTGGGGGGTCCCCCTATTAGACTGAGATCTGGATCTCACTCTTTCTCTTTGAGTATTGGAAGGCCTTCCTTCAGTACTAGCTTTAGAGGGAAAATGGTCTGCCAACAGTTTCTGGAGTTTAGTAGTATGCTTTTTCTTCTTTTTTGCCCTTTGGACCTACAACTCAGATTCAATTTGGTGAGTCATCTCTTCATTAGTTAGCATGGTAGTAGTGTTGGAGTTGACCCCAGGTGAAATCAGTTTAGTGGGTGAAATTTCAGTCCCCTCAACCATCTAGGGGGGAGATGATTCCACCTCCTTCCTGACAGGTCTAGGGGGGAGATGGGGGCTATTTCAGAGGGGGCCCCTCTAAACTGATAGTTGGAACTTGGGGAGTAAGAATGGGCACAACCACAGTAGGGCCAGCTGTAGGAGGAGTAACACCCCTGGGAGGTCTTTTGACTGGTGGGTACAATCTATAGCAAGTGTCTTGAATGTGGCCAAACATTTTACTATGTTGGCAATATAAAGGCTTGTATTCCACCACTATTTTCTGCCAAAAACCCCCCTCCTCAGTGTCAATCCATACATTCTCTAAGTCTGGGAGGGTTATGTCTCTTTCAACCTGAATCCTTGCAGCTGCAGGTCTAGCCATATCATAGGTGGGAGAGTCCACCTTAAAAGGTGTGCCCAGTGATTGGCTGATGTTAAATAAAGCATTGCGATGGTAAAGCTGTACTGAAAGGTTTGAGATTTTAAACCACATTGGGACAAATGGGGGCTCCTTGGAGGGATCAAAATCAGGGGTCCATTGTAATATTTTCATGGGGGTACCAACAATGGTGATAGTTTGATGGGCAAAGATTCTTGCATAGTCTTCTTCATTTTAAAGTCTAATAAGTAAATGCCTCCCATCCAAAAGGCCAAGTTTCCAGGTACCAATGGTTTTGAAATCAATAAAGCACTTCCTCACTAATTCCATTTTGGGATGTCCAAATTGGAACTTCCCTATCAGTGTATATTTAACAGCCTCTGTCAAAGTTTTCATTTCCTGTGGAGTGAATTTAACAGCATGCAACCCTTCTTTCAGTTCAAGTGGTCAAATATAGGGGCAGACTCCTTTCCCAGCAGCAGTGTTGTATAATTCTTGTGGGAAAACTAATTGATCAAAATTCCTATGGGGAATTTGATCTTTACCCACCACTCTTGCATAGGTGGCCTTTGCCCAGCTGACATTGGTTTCAATATCAATGGGGGTTGTCATGGTGCACAGCAGGAACACCCAAAACAAGGAAGTAAATGCCATTAGCAACTAGAGAGACTAGTCACCAAGCAAAGAGGAAGTCCACCTTGAATAAGGCTGAAACCAGAAAAAGCACTCCTTCCAGAGCCAGAGGAGAGCTGGAGAGGGGTACCCCCTTCCCAAAAGGACCAATGAAACAATAATTTTTGAAAAGCCAAATCACCCGGGAAAACCCAAAGTCAGTGAGAATCTACCAAAGAGTACCACCACTAAAACTTAACACCCAGATGGAGTCACCACCGTCGAAGACAGCTGCCGGAGCTAGCACCACCTCCAGTTGCATCTTGGGAACCCTAGCAGAGCACTTCCCACCTCCATCTTTTCATATATATATATATATATATATATATATATATATATATATATATATATATATATATATATATATAAGGAAAGAACATATTTTATTATCTAGGAAAGTCTATTACATCTCAAATGAGGAATAGAAAGAAGATCCCCATGTAAAAGTAAACTAAAAGCAAAGAATTCGAAGATCTATGAAAAGTTCCATTATAAGGACAAGCAAACAAGTAAATTAGATGAAGAAGCTCTAGTTGCAAGCCAATTTGCTGGTTGATTTCCTTCTCTATACACATGACTCCACCAAATAGGTCTAGCCGATGTCATTCGATTAATTTTGTTAATCCGGACTTGAATGTACCGGGGAGTCGAAGCCTTTTTCACTAATATATTGAGTAGAACAATTTGAATCGGCTTCAATATGAATAAAAGGATGATTGAAAATCAAAGCTACTTTCGGACCCCAAAAATTAGCTATAACTTCAGCCATAAGTGCATTGTTAGCTTCAATAGGAGCCGCTAGGAACCACAAGCATCCGCGATATGATTTCTTCCAAGAATTCCAATGCCAGCAACACCATCTTTGTAGCTTCCATCCACATTTATTTTAACCCAAGAAAAGGAAGGAGGAGTCCACTTAATTAGCATAGGCTTAGCTGTGACATGTTGGACATTTATATTAAGGTGCTTCCTTAACTTGTATAAGTAAACCAAACAGTTATTGATCACCCTTTCGAGAAGAAAATACTTTATCTTCAAATATCACACCATTTCTAGAAGACCGGATAAACCAAAATACAATTAAAGGAATGTAGAAATCAGCAGCCCCTTTCCATTCCTCGCCGATAATTAAATATAGAATGCAATGCTCGAAAAATGAATTTTAGTACAAATTGTTGCTAATAACATTTCTCCATATATGCTCGTACAATGAGAGGCAATTCAGGAATAGGTGAAAGATGGATTCCTCCATAGAGCAACAAAAGACACATCTAGAAGGACCCCTAATACCTTTTAATTTCAATATATCATCGAGTAGGCAAGAATTTTCCGAACGAGCTTCCAGAAAAAGAAAGACATGGATGGAGAGATATATTTATTCCATATAGCCTTTCCCAGTCATTAGTAGAGCAGGGAGACATTAGAAAGCCAAATGAATTTGGATAAGCTTTGAGAAGCAGGAACTTTAGAAAGTATTATGTCCTTTCTATCCATTAGAATAAGGACGAGTTATAATTTTCTCCATGGTTTCCTTATTAACAAGCAGACTACAAAACGAGTTTTATTCCGAGATCCATTGATCCAACTATCGGATACCTTCTTGATTGCTGAAAACCGACTATACTCGTGATAAGAGGGATTCATTAAATAACCAATTATCTTTCCAAAAGTCAATTTGTCCATCACCAACTTCCCAAACAAAAAGTTGTTCTGCATACTGTCTAACTTTTAACAATTCCTTCCAAGTTTTTGAGTCACCCAATTTAGAAATTGTTTGAGTAGGATGAGAGTTAGAGCAATATTTGCCATGCATGTAAATGGCCCATAAAGAAGAATTGGATCTAAAATTTATCCATTGTTTACAGAAATAAGCAAAACTTAGATGATGAAAACTTTTAAAACCCAAACCTCCATTAGCTAAAGGTTTGCAAATCTTCTCCCAGCTTGACCAATGAAAGTGCTTATGTTGACCCTCCCACAAAAAACTTATTGAACATTAAGGAGAGAAAATGCTGAGTACTCTTCTTCATTTTAACCATTTGAAGAATGTAAAGAGGTAAGGAAGATAACACACTTTTAAGAAGAGTTATTCTACCCCCATTAGATAGAAAAGAGTTAGACCAGCAATGAAGTTGAGAAGAAATCTTGGTAACAACATCATCATAGTGTGACAGCCTTCTTCTACCTTTAATCAAAGGAAAGCCCAAGTATCTAAATGGATAGCCTGCTTCTTTGAACCCAAGTAAAATCAGATATCCAGTTCTTTAAATTTGCATTCAAACAAGAGCTAGGAAGAAATTGACATTTAGACTTATTGAAAACCATACCAGAAACTTCTTCAAAACTGGATAAAGTTTTCATAATAAGTTTAATTGAACTTTTGCTGCCATTACAGAAAACAATCACATCATCAGCATAAGCCAAATGGCTTACCAAAATATTAGATCTATGCTGGAATTGGGCATGAGAATGATTAAGTTGCAAGCCGATTCAGACATTCGGAAAAATAATCAAAAACCAATATGAAGATGTATGGTGATAAGGGATCTCCTCGCTTAATCCCTCTACCAGATTGAAAGAAACCTTGGCTCTTACCATTGATCAAAAGATCGTAATAATTATTATTAAGCCATCTAGAAATCAAAGGCTAGAAATCGACTCCAAAACCTCTAGCTGCAAGTACCTTCAGAACAAAAACCTAACTGATGGAATCAAATGCTTTAGAGAGATCAAGTTTAATAATTATGTTAGAGCCCCTACAAGATTTTTCAATATCAGTAAGAAGTTCTTGAGCTAACAACACATTATCAGATATATTCCTTCCCTTAATGTAGGCAGATTGATTGGCTGAGATCAGATTAGGTAGAGAAGTCTGAAGTCTTTCCACAATGATCTTGCTGAGAATTTTAGAAAAATAGAGGTAATGCAAATGGGTCTAAAATCATTCCAAGTAGATTTGATCTTAGCTTTAGTAATGAGAATAATAGAAGATGCAGCAAAATATTTAGGAAGCTCCTCTCCACGAAAAAAGATTGAACGAGCGGGAATAACTTTGCCTTTGATTATACTCCAATGGCTCTTATAGAACTCCGATGAGAATCCATCGAGCCCAGCAGCTTTATTTGCATCCATAGAATTAATAACATTAAAAATCTCCTCCTCATTAGGAATCCGAGTAAGCTCGTTACCATTACCTTTGAACATTCCATCCTGCAGTAATTCAGCTGAGAATAAGGCAGTATTTGTGGATTTAAAGGAAAAGAGTTGTTGAAAGTACCCTATGGCATCATTAGCAATATCCTGAGAATCATATAACCATCCCTTTTGTTCAGACTTTATTTTAAGAATTGAATTAAGTGATCTTCTATATTTGATGACAGCATGGAAATATTTGG